>JALPQD010000329.1:204983-804983 GCA_023101885.1 Typhlomys cinereus | reverse complement strand
CAGCACTTATTTTCATTTGTTTTCTTAAAGATAGCCATTCTGACATAGATGATCTTGGAATTTTAAAATAGATTTAACTTACATTTCCTTGGTCAGTCAACAGAACTTAATCCCTGACTTTGTAATCTCTCAGTGTGCTAGTTGCATGAGTAATATAGAGTGAAGCTATCATAATATATATGGATTTGAAAAATATATTTGTGGTAAACTCCTCAAATTCTATTTGGGGAAAAAAGGAAAAATTGGTACTTGAAGAATAATGCTGCTATTATTTAGTTTTTTGATAGAGCAAACATGAATTTACTTATAATTCGACCAAATCCAGGAAGGAACTGTCAAGTTTCCTGTTCACCATGGAACATGGCCTGTGGCCATCTTAATTTACAGAAAGAGCTATAGACTTGAATTATTACTTAGTTTTTAGTCATAATTAAAAACATGTCTGTTTTTATCTTTTATATGAATTTAACTATGAATGTTTGATTGTTAGTACCAAAAATAGATGTAAAAGAAACTAAAAATGTAAATTACAGATGTAAAAGAAACTGCCTTTCTGGAGACTTTAGCATATAGATATGATGCTTGGATAAACAGAAAGGCAGATATATGGCGCCTATTCTTTCATCTGATTAAAAGTACTATTTTGAAGAGTTCCTTTTATTTATATTTCTTGAAAACAGTCCAAGTGACAGTTGTGCTGCTTCACCATAGTAACATGCTTTCTGTAGCAAGGCCTGGACAAGCATAGCTGAGCTCTTCACACTGCCTTATCTAAACTGTGGCATCTCAGATATAAACAAAAATATCGGCAAAATTCTTCTTCTTAAAGATGCATGGTATATTCTCAAGTATTTTTAGTTCTATCCCAGAAGATGAATTAGTGATAGAACAATCGGAAACCATGAGAAAGAAATAGTCCAGGCAACCTTCATTTCTTTCAACCATGCCCCTCTACACCTGTTCTCTCCAAAGCCACCAGTGACTATGATATTAAATTCTCTGGACATCTGGCCATTATCTTGGATGCCAACTGTCTCTCAGTTGTGAGCGACAGAAATCTAGCCAAAACTAGCTAAGGAAAGATAGAGCATTTGGAGCACTCAATGGCAGAGCCTGGTACACAGCCTTTCCTCAGTTCTGTGGAAGTGGTAAGGCTATGCCTGATGATCTGGCTGAGAGATATGTTGTCCCTCTGAGCACTCAGGTGCTTCTGATGACTTGTACTCAGGTCATACTCCGAATACGTTAGTTGCACGTAACTCAATCTAGAGCTTGCGTAGAGGAAGCCTGACTCCTTCCAAGAAAGACAAAGTGCTTCACTATAATATGGGACAATCTATTGTTTTGTACAGTAAGACTATGTCATGAAATTGAACAAAAAAAAATTCCAAGATTATTTCTTTATTATCTGACTTGTCAGAAATATATGACTATAGAGACCCCTTTCTGAAATACTTTTTTCCTGCCTTCTTTGACATTCTTAAATGTTTCTCCCACTGCTGGGGACATTCCTAAGTACACACTCTCACAGGCACTATACAAAGTTCACTGTGCAGTGGTGTTAGATTACTCAGACCTTTTTCCTCCTGGGTCTCACTAGTATACTCTGATCTCATATTAGGCAAGTTCAGTTATGGCTTCCACTGCTCCAGCAGTGAGAAATCTTGGCTGTTCCTGTCAGGATTATCTTAGGTCAACATATCCCTGTTTCTGCCACTCTTGGACATAAAGGCTGGACTTCAGCAAATCTTCCATAAGGAGCTGCAGAAGGCTAAAAGCCTTCTTCAGGCCACAGAGCCCATTGAATCTATAAAGGTTGGCTTTCCCAAGCAGTTACTTGGGAGACTTGATAATAGAATCTGCAAATATTAACCTGTGTTCTAATCAGTAAGATGCAGACAATGTGGAAAAAAAGAAGCAGCTGATGAATAACTACTTTCTTACTCGCCCAAACCAAACAAAACACAGTAGCTTCCTCGTCTTATTTGTGAATTAGTGGCCCTTGGATGTGATGCCCTGGAGGCTACACAAGCATTTTGCTATCAAAACCACAAATGGACAGATATGTTCTTTCTGACACACTTGAGGCAAGATCTAATCTGCTTGTTCTCTGTTCATGCAACCTTGCAGAACATGAACAAAGACCATGTGGGTGTTGGTTTCTGCTTTATTGCCTCACAGCATTGTATCAAAGTTTGTGAAATTTGTCTGTAGCTCTCAATATGGCAGAAAAACTGATAGACTTTCCCCTTGGAATTTAAGAGAACAACTTCATCTTCCAGATATGAGAAAATTCTAGATAAAATGGTGTCAGAATGGTGTATCAAAATTTATGAAATTTGTTTGTAGCTCACAATATGGCAGAAAAACTGCTTTCCCCTTGGAATTTGAGAGAACAACTTCATCTTCCAGGGATGAGACAATTCTAGATAAAATGACACAGTTGAACTATCAGAGCATCTATCAATAGGCTCTGCGTCATCTCCCCAGGCACACCCAGCTCCACAAACCTCTGTAGTCATGGAGATGCCTCTGTTAGCAATATCTCACTTCTCTCTCTTGGTAGCTCTGGGCCTAACATGGTACAGGCACATTGTAAAACAAGGAACACATGCTAACTGTCAGCTGATAACAGAAATGTCTGTAAAGACACTTAATTCCTCTCTGGATCCTATTTTCATCAACTTAATGAAATACCTTTCAAACACAGATTTTTACCGATAAAAATTTGTCATGAATTGTGCCAGTATGTGCAATTGCATAGCAGAATGTGGACAATGTCATGCGTAATGATGGGGCAAGCACCTGCCTTCTGCTCAATACTCTCTTGAGGTGCTGTGGACAAAGAGAAATGAAGGCTTTTAAAATTTGCATTGATTTCTGGGAAAACTATTTTAAATAAACATCATAAAATCATTCAGAAAGAAAAAGGCACGATCAATATTTAAAATCAATATGTGGCCATTATTTTGCTTTTAGTAATGACCAACATTGCCCCTTTATAGACTTCTTCAGGCTTCGGACTTTATTAGGTGAATGTCTGATCCACTCAATCTTTCAAAGGCCAGCAGAATCATAAGCCTGGATTTCTAGGAAGTGAGAAAGAGTCAAAGGGAATGACAGATACTTGTCTGGGAATGCTTTTCTGATGGACTTAGCTATTGAATTGGCCACTTTTCAAATAAGGAAGCAAACATGAGATATTTTGATGACCTACCTTGATAATCTCAGTATTTTCTAATAATCATTTAAATTTGACATTGCTATTAGAGAAGAGCCAGAGAGAAAATAATGGCACACTGAATGCACTGAATGGTGAAGGAAAGAAAGTAAAGTTAGTGAAGGCTGTAAGGAAGCAAGCAATGGCAAGAGTTCACCTGCAGCATGGAGTAGTGCTGAAAGCTATTCTGATGGCTGACTCCTCAATGGATAGACCATGGGCATGTGCCCCCACACAGGACTTCTGGCCACTGGCAAGGGCACCTGGACGGGGCTTCCAGCCCTTTTCATGCATTACTTCAATGCAAATTACCAATGTCAGGCTTAGAATAATACACCATAAGAATTTAAGTAGAAAGTAAGTCTTTGGGAAAAGGCTCCAAAAACTGTAAAATCTAAGCATAGAGAAAGGTTTATCTTTATCAGTCCTTCTAAGGATATACTATTTCAATGAAAATAATTATGTAATTTCTACCCACGATATTATTTTCTTCTTGGAATTTTTGATAATTCTATGCTAGACACACATGTCCCTGTGCTTAAGAACATACTGCCAGTGTGGTCTTGAACAACACACATGCTGTTTTCCTGAGTGACAGTTGCTCTCAGAATGATTTATCACAGTGCTGCAAAGAGCAGGTGTGGCAGAAGCATGTATAGGCTACTGAGACCAATTTCTTATTGTAATGGTATTTCCTGTCTTCAACGATCTGTTTGTGTGAGTTCAGTTTCTTTTAAATAGGGTCAGTGGACCTGCCAATCACTTTTAAAAGCTTCGTGGTTCTTAGGTCACTATTTACCCAGCAGAAATGCCACACCGTGCCATTTGTTTTTTAACTTATCTGATAAAATTTTATTAAATGCTTCACGTATTTTGTACAGCTCGAGTTGGCACAATTGTATCATCTTATTCAGACTCTTCTCATATCTGGAAGGTAAAACTTTTTTCTCTAACTCCCAGGGCAAAGGCTACAGATTTTTCTCCCATCTTGTCAAACGCTAGAATTTGACATACTGTGACATGACATTCAAAAGAAGTAAAGAACAGTCAAAGGAAGAGAAGTAAATCCATTCATGCTTCCTTTTCTAGAAGAAGTTTGATAAACAGAGAACTTATTTGACTTGGACTGGCCTCAAGGTTTGCTAGACCTATTGAATTCCCTTTGTGACTTGAGTGCATATGGCATAGTCAAAGCCCACATGATATCAGAAGTTTACCACGAATGTACCCAGGAAATGTGACCACATATTTACATACTAAACTCAGTTGTTATAAGGGGCAGGGCAAATGGAAGAATGCTAAAAGCATATCCTGAGCTGGCTCATTCTGGTTATTCATCTGAAGTCTCATGATGTTCATAAAAGCCATATTTACTGTCCAGAACAGTTCTGGACAAGAAACTAAGCATTGTCATCATCTACCTTTTAACTTGAGATCTGTCTAGGAAGATGTCTTTTCACATAAGAAATTGTTATGTGTAAAGTGCTATGCTTTAACCCAAATTTCTGCTGGGATGCAATCTATAGACTAGTAATTCTCAGATGCTTCACTTCCTTTTTAACAACTTCATTTCCATGTAAAAATCTCCAAATATTTACTCATATGCTATTATGTATATATATACATGTGTATATATGTACACACTCATTATCCTTATTATATAGATATGCACATATAAATTTGTATGTGTAGTTTATAGCTCTTTTATATACTTATTAAATCTTTGCAACTTTTTAAATTTGACAATATGTACTGAATAACTCTCCAATGAATGCATTTAATACTGCTGTACTGCATTTTTTACTTTAAGGAAACATTCAAGGATTTATTTCAAAGTTACTTAACCTTTATTATATGGATAGAAATCTAAAATGGCAATAGAGAAAAAAGCACACATACATACATAACCATGTACCGTTATTCTGAACTAATAATTTTCTATATTTTTTTAGTCTTGTCTAGTTAAGATTGTACTTAAAACTTCTATAATAACACATTAAATCAGATAAAACCATCTTCTCAGTTTCTCCAAAATTATAAGAAGACAGGAAGAAATAATACTTTGGTTTTCATCACTAAGTGGATATCTCTCCTGCCCGGATTCTGGCATGTCCAGACCCGCCTACTTCCATCTCTTTCCCTGTGCTTGTTTATCAGTTCTGGAATATTCAACATCATGCTTTACAATTCTCCGTTCTCAGATTTTTCTTGCAAAATCAATTTTTTTCTTGCAAATAGAGCATCCTATTCGTATACACATATACTTTAATATTTTTTTGATTTTTGAATAGCAATAGCAAAAATGACCTCTTCGCTAATCTAACACACTCTCAAATTTTGCCTTCCATGAGCTATTCATTTTCAGTTCACAATGTGGGGACTTTTTTTTCCTGTAGTGCTACTGTTTGCCAGCCCTCCCCTCCCAGCATCACAATGTGGAGGACCTCTCTGTTCCACATGGTCATCACAGACTTTGAATTAAGGGCAATAGAGAGTTTGTTCTGTCAAAATCAGTAGTGAATTTTCCTTCTTATGTCATCTGAATCTTCCAAGCATCTGGCCTAGTTCACTGTGCGCCTGGTGGAATCTTTTTCTCCTCCTCTATGGTATCACTTCTTACTTGCCCACATGTATTTCTGGATCAAATGGTTTCTCAGAACTCTGGGTAGCTAGTCTGTCATTGTATCTCACTCAGGATCTCTTCCATAGAGTTCTGTCTTTAAGTTTCCAGTGATTCTGACTCATCCTTTGACTTCACATGTCTGCTTGTATTGGATGGGATTCTGATAGAGTTTTTCTTGTCTTGGGAAGTAAGAGGATAGTGCCAGGCCTCTAGCCATGACAACACATAGCTGAGAATGAAGTTATCCCCTGCTACAGGGCTGATTTGCAGCAAGCACACTTCTGAGACTGGGCTACTTTTCAGGGGTAAGAGAGTTGGAGCCCACTTTAATATCAAGACAGATCAAAGGAAAGCAAAGAACATTGATATAGAGGGAATACAGAGAATATGGGGTATCTACATTTTCTTACAGGAATCTTGGCATCCAAGCCATCAAGCTTCATTATGTAGAGATTAGTGACTGTCTCTGTTGGAAAAATTAGTCCTACTTTGGGGACACATCCAGGAAGGCTTTAATTGTAGAGTGATGATAGAACCAGTAGAACGATCCAGCAACTTGGTCTCCTGTGTTTTATTGTATGAACGCATGGATGGAGCAAGTTTGAGAAAAGGAAATGGTCAGAACACTTGCAGACATTACTATTTCTTAGAATTTGTGGTCAGGAAACTGTTGTCTTGTTCTACTCACAAAACTCACCGTGTGGGGAATCTATCAGGGATTCTTTCTCACTTGCACATTCAATAGGCGCTCTTGTGACTTTTGCATGAAGGAAGATTTAGGTGGGATATAAGGGGCATGCTCATGGCGTGAATCAGAACCCCACCACCTTTGTGAATCCCCATGTTCCTCTCATCTCCAGGCTCTACCTGCTTTAACTCTCAGTGAAATGTTGATGGCCAGTCTTTGAGGAGAAAGTTGCAATCACATGAGCATGACTTCTTGTGGAAAATGAGTTGAAACTCGCTGTTTGAGATGATAAATGTGAGAAAGTATTGCCATGAGATTGTGGTACTGATTTTAGTAAAAGCCCATCCTCTTCCTTGCTCATCATTGGCTTATAAAGCATAATGGGACTAACTTCTGCCCCAATGCTCTAACTCCTATATGCAAGCCATCATCCAGGGGGTTTCTGGAAAGAGGCATATTTCTGAAATTATAGATAATTCTGGAAAGGTAGAATTTGTTTCTCACCTGTGTAATGCCTTACCCTTTTTAAAAATGTATTTATTTATTTAAATTATTTTTTCCTAGTTATACAAGCTCAATAGCTACCCCCCTTTTCCCCCTTCTCTCTCCCTTTATTACCCTACCATTCCATTTTCTTTTTTCCCACTCTCTCCCCCATCTCTCACCCCTCTTCCTCGCCTCCTCCTTTCTTGATGTTTCCTGCCTGCTCCTTCCCATCCTCCAGAACACCTGTTTATATGGGCAGTGAATTTCCCTCTGAGTTGTCTAAACTAGTGAAGATTCGGGACTCAATGGCATAGCTTAGGGCCCCTTTTTGGGCTGCCCACTAGCATGGGAACTCTATTATGACTGTTTAAACCCTTGCCTTTAAGGATCCTACTGCCTGAAGTCTTCTCCCCTGTAATCCCTGCTAGACTTTGAGGGGTCCCTGACATGTCAGCCATTGTGTAGATCAGGCAAGGTCCTATCACTTTGTAGCTATATCCTGGCTGCTGCAGCCCAGGAGTGGAGTATTTTGCATATAATTGGTCCTTCCTATTTTCAGGCTCTTATAATCTTTGTGTCTCCTCTTCCATAAGGCTTCGTGAGCTTTAGGATGGGGACAGATTTGACTGTTTGGTTCCCGGTTAACATTGTAGGGTCTTCGGTGTTCTGAATTATGGTTTGTTGTTGTTTTCAGTTTTGCTGTTCCTGCACTGCCCTTGACGGCATCCTGATTGGTTGTTGAGGTCATCGCCTAACCAAACATAAAAGACTGCTTGCCGGTTGGTTGGTTAGCATCTAGCTGATTCTCCCTAACTGGGGAAATCAAACCCATTCAGTCTCAAGTAGACAGGGAGGAAAGTGAGAGTGAGCTGCATCAGATATGTTGCTACTTACATGTAGTACATGCCTGTGGCTTGTCTATTGAGATATGTTCTTTTGTCTCCTTTCTTTTGAAGTCTTCTTTTCCCTTCCTTCTTGTTTATAATCTTTTGTAATTATAATGGGTGTTCCAGAGATTTACCTTTGAGTATGTTATTAAGTGGGTTTGGAACGAGGATCCACTTATTAGGGAGAACATATGGCATCTAATTTTCTGTGTCTAGGATACTTTGCTCAATATAATTTCTTTAATTCCATCCATTTCCTGGCAAATTTCATTACTTCATTTTTAATGGCTGAGTATTCCATTGCATAAATGTACCAAATTTTCATTATCCATTTGTCAACTGTAGTGCATTTGTGTTCATTCCATGACTTTGCTATTGTGAATAGTGCTGCAGTGAACATGGATATACTTGTGTCACTACTGTAAATTGATGCATTTGGGAAGATTATTCCCAGTCGTGGTATAGCAGGGTCATATGGCATTTCAATCCTTACTTTTTAGAAATCACCATACCGATCTCTAGAGTGGTTGTACTAGCCTGCATTCTCACCAGCGATGTATGAGAGTTTCCTTCTTGCTACATCCTTTCCAGCATTAGGTATTGTTTGTATTGTGGACCTGACCGAGGTGAGATGATATCTCAGGGTAGTTTTGATTTGCATTTCCCTTATGGCTAGAGTTGTGGAACATTTTTTAAGGTATTTGTTAGACATTTCAATTTCGTCCTTGTAAAAATTTCTTTTAATATAAAAGGCCCATTTTGTAATTGGTCTATTTATCTCCATGGTGTTTAAATTTCTTTCTTTTCCCAATCACATAAGCTCAATAGGTACCCCAGTCCTCTCCCTCCTTCCTTTTACCCCCTTTCTCCCCTTTCTCCCAAAGTCTTCCCCTTACCCCCTCCCATTCCCTAGAACATCCTTTCATGTGAATGCCAAATGCTGAGTCCCTCACTCTAGTGAGGTGTAAGGACTCAGTGGCATGGTCCAGAGACCTTTCTTGGGCTCCCTGTTACTATGGAAACGCTATTATAACTGTTAATTCCTTGCCTCTAAGGATCTTACTTCCTGTGATCCATGCTAGACTTTGGGGGGTCATTGACATGTCAGCCATGGAAGGTCATGCAAAGTCCGATTATGGCTACTGCAGCCCTAGCTTGTGTGAAGTATCTTGCATATCTTTGGTCCTCCCCATCTTTAGGCTTTCACAATCTTGATGCCCCCTCTTCCTTAAATTTCTTTGAGCTTAGGTGGGAACAGGTTTGGGTGGTGTGGTTCCAAGTGATTGATGTAAGGTCTTTGGTGTTCTGAATTATGGTTTGTTCTTGAGTTCAGTTTTCCTTTTCCTGTACGGCCCTTGGCTTCATCCTGATTGGATTTAACTTTTTAAGTTCTTCATGCACTCTGTATAATAGAGCTCTATTAGATGTGTGGTTAGTGAATATTTCCTCCCATTCTGTGGGTTGCCTTTTTATTCGATTTACAACCTCTTTAGCTGAATAAAAGCTTGTTAATTTCATAAGATCACATTTGTTTAGTGTTGGTTCTACTGGCTATGTTATTGGTTTCTGTTTTGGAAAGGTCGGCCTAACCCAATCAAGTCAAGGGAATTCCCTACTCTTTCAAATAGGGTTTTTATAGTCTATGGCCTAATATTAAGGTCCTTGATCCATTTGGTATTGATTTTTATGCATGGTGACAAGTATGGGTCCAGTTTTAACCTTCTGCATGTGAATATTCAGTTTTGCCAGTGCCATTGGTTGAAGATGTTGGTCTTTTACCATTGAGTTTTTTGGGCTCCTTTGTCAAAGATCGGATGGCTATAATTATGTGGGGTTATGTCTGGGTCTTACTCTTACTCATTGATTGATTATTTTGAGATTGTTTGAATAGAGATATCTTGAGTTCTTTTCTGACCTGAATCCCTGTTATCTCCTTCTCTTGGCTTATGATTCTAGCTAAGACCTCCAGTACAATATGTATCAATTTCTGAGCCAGTACCAGGCTGTTTTTATTACTATGGATTTGTAGTGTAGAATAAACTTTGTTATGGTGATATCTTCAGCATACCTTTTGTTTTTGCTATCCTAGACCTTTCAAATTCCATATGAATTTTGAAATTGTTTGGTCAATTTCTTTAAAGGATTGCTTTGGAATTTTTATTGTTATAGCATTGAATTTGTACATAACTTTCAGTATGATAGTCATTTTTATGATGTTGATTTTACCATTCCAGGAACATGGCAGGTCTTTCCACCTTCTGATGTCTTCTGTAATTTCTTTCTTTAGAGTTTTTTCATTATAAAGATTTCTTTTTTCTTTCGTTAGATTTATATCAAGGTATTTCATTTTTTAGGGACTATAGTAAATGGGATATTTTTTCATTTTTTTCATCCTTGGTGTATAGAACGACCACTGACTTTTGTACATTTATTTTGTAACCTGCCATTCTGCTGAATTTATGTTTTAGTTCCAGGAGTATCCTAGTGGAGTTTTTAGGATCTCTCAGGTAGGTATACTATCATGCCACATGCAAATAGAGATATTTCAGCTTCTTCTTTTCTGACTTGAATCCCTTTTATCTCTGTCTCTTGTCTTATGGCTCTAACTGAGACTTCAAGTATAAAATTGAATAGAAGGGATATGAGTGGAAAGCCTTGTCTAATTCCCGATCAAAGCTTTTCCTGATTGAGTATAATCATTGCTGTTAGTTTGTTGTATACAGCTTTTATTATATTTTTATGTGTCCTTCCATTCTGTCTTTAGGGATTTGATCATAAAAGGATATTGAATCTTGTCAAAAGCTTATTCTGCATCTATCAAGAGTATCATGTGGTCTTGGACTTTGGATTGGCTTATATGATAGATTACATTTATTGATTTGTATATGTTGAACCAGCCTTGTGTGTCTGGATAAATCCTTCTTGATCACAATGAATGATCTTTTTGATATGTTTTTGAATCCAATTTGCTAAGATTTTGTTGAGAATCTTTGCATCTGTGTTCATTAAAGAGATTGGCCTATACTTTTTTCTTTTTTTTCCCTTTAAATGTGTTCATTAGTTTATTTTGGGATAATCTATAGTGACATTATTTTTTTCTCCCACATTTTATTTTTTTCCCCAATCATACAAGCTCAAGAGGTACCACTGTCCTTTCCCTCTTTTCACCCCTCCCCAATCCCCCTTTGCATTCTCCCCCCTTTTCCCCTTCCTTTCACCCTCTTCCCTTCCTTCCCTTCTCCCAGTGCCTCCCCCTTTCTTTGCCCCATCCCTTGGAGCATCCTTTTGTGTGAATGCCAAACCTCCCTCTGAGTCCTCCACCCTAGTGAGGAGTAAGGACTCAGTGGCATGGTCCAGAGACCTTTCTTGGGCCCCCTGTTGTATAGAAACACTATTATGACTGTTAATCCCTTGCCTCTAAGGATCTTACTCCCTGTGATCCATGCTAGACTTTGAGGGGTCATTGACATACCAGTCATTGTGCAGATTGGGCAAAGTCCAGTTCTGGCTGCTGTGGCCCTAACTTGTGTGGAGTATCTTACATATGGTTGGTCCTCCCCATCTTTAGACTCTTACAATCTTGCCGCCCCTCTTCTGCAAGGTTCCTTGAGCTTTAGGATGGGGAGAGGTTTGGCTGGTCTGGTTCCAGGTGATTGATGTTCCAGGTCTTTGGTGTTCTGAATTGTGGTTTGTTATTGTTTTCAGTTTTGCTTTTCCTGTACTTGCTCTTGGCTTCATCTTGATTGATATTGAAGGTCACCTCTTAACCCAAGCTAAAAGGCTGTTTAAATGAAGATGTTAATATAAGAGGAGACTCAAAGGTAGATGGAATAGGAGTAGGACACAGCAGGGAGGGGAGGTCAATTTCCCATTTGCATGATGGTTACCGTCTATCTGCCAGTCCCTATGCCCTCCCTGATTGGTGAGATCAAACCTCTTCAGTTGCAGGTGACCAGGAAGGGAAGTGAGAATGAGCTTCACCAGATGTCTCGCTACTTACATGCAATACTTGACGGTGGTCTATTTTCTTTACTGAAGCATGACCCCCATCTTCTTTTTCTGGGGGGCCCTCCTTTTCCTTTGTTCCTGTTTATAACCTTTGTGATTACAGTAGGTATTGCACAGGCTTATCTTTGAATATGTCATTAAGTTGGTTTGGTATTAGGATCCAACTATTAAGGAGTACATACAGTGTCTAATTTTCTGTGTCTGGGATACTTCACTCAATATAATTTTTTCTAATTCCATCCATTTACAGGCAAGTTTCATTAATTCATCTTTTCTGATGGCTGAGTAGTATTCCATTGTATAAATGTACCACATTTTCCTTATCCACTCGTCAACTGTTAGGCATTTGGGTTGGTTCCATGATTTTGCTACTGTAAATAGTGCTGCTATGAACATGGTTGTGTTTGAGTCACTGTAGTAAATTTTTGCATTATGGGGGTTATTCCCAGAAGTGGTACAGCAGGGCCATATGGCATTTCAATCTTTAACTTTTTTAGATATTGCCAAACTGATTGCCAGAGTGGTTGAATAAACCTGCATTCCCACCAGCAATGTTTGAGAGTTCCCTTCTCTCCCACCCTTTCTAGCATTTGGTGGTGTTTGTATTGTGGATTTTTGCCCTCCTGACTGGGGTGAGATGATATCTCAGGGAAGTTTTGATTTGCATTTTCCTGATGGCTAAGAATGTGGAGAATTTTTTTAAAGATATTTGTTACACATTTTAATTTCATCCATGGAAAAGTATCTTTTGACTTCTGAGGCCCGTTTTTTAAATGGGCCATTTATCTCCTTGGTGTTTAGTTTTCTAAGTTCTTTGTGCACTCTCGATAATAGAGCTCTATCAGATATGTGGTTAGCAAAGATTTTCTCCCATTCTGTGGGTTGTCATTTTGCTTGGTTTACAATCTCTTTATCTGAACAGAAACTCTTTAATTTCATAAGATCCCATGTGTTGAGTGTTGGTTCTAGTGACTGTGCTATTATTGATTTTCTGTTTAAGAACTGTTGGCCTAGCCCAATCTGCTCAAGAGAGTTCCCTACCCTTTCAACTAGGGTTTTTTTTTTTTAAGTGTATCTTTATTAGATTTTGGGTTTAGTATGATAATAGCTTTATAGAAAGAATTTTGAAGTGTTCCTTCCTTCACTGTTTTATGGAATAGTTTAAGGAGTAGTGGGGTTGTTCTTCAAATGTCTACTAAAATTCTGTACTGAATCCATCTGGTCCAGGACATTTTTTGGTGGGAAGATTCGAGATTATTTCATTGATTGTCTCATTTGTTATAGGACTATTTTTTTAACATTTTTAATTATTATTTCTGCTCATACAAACTTAATCGGTACACCGGTTCCCTCCCTCCCTCCTCCTCCCCCTGACCCCCCTGCTCCCCCTCCCCTCACTCCTTCTTCCCCACCCCCCCAGTGCCTCCCTCCCAATCCCCGGAGAATCCCTTAATGTGCATGCCAGACTAAGTAATTCAAAACCTCATGATTCAATTTAGGTAAGTTGTGTTTACTCAGGAATTTATCTACATCTTTTGTGTTATCAAATTTCATTGAAATATAAGTTTTGAAATATGACCTTATAATTCTCTGAATTTCTTGGGTATCAGTTGTGATAACTCCATTTTCATCTCTAATTTTGTTAATTTAGATTTTCTCTCTCTTGATTTTTGTTAATTTAACTAGGGGTGTATCAATCTTAATGACTTTTTTAAAGAACCTGCCTTTCATCTGATTGATTCTTTATATCATTTTCCTTATCTCAATTTCTGATATTCCTCCCCTGATTTTGCTAATCTCCTCTTCTCTACTGCTTTTGGGATTATATTGCTCTTGTGTCTCCAAAGCTTTAAACTGCATTGGTAAGTTAATGCAAACTAATGTTTCCATTTTTTTATATAGGCATTGAGAGCTATAAACTTGCCTCTAGGAGGCAAATGTCCCAGAGATTTTGATATGTTGTATTTTCATTATCGTTCTCTTCTAGAAAATCTTGAATTCCCTTTTTTATTCCTTTCTGAACCCACTTCTCATTCAGCATCATGGTGTTTAATTTCCAAGAGTTAATGTATTTTCTGTTATTTTTTGTGTTGTGGATGTCAAGCTTTAGAACATGGTGGTCTGACAGCATACAGGCTATAATTTCAACTTTTCTGTATATGTGGAGATTTGTTTGTGACCAAATATATAGTCTATTTTGGAGAAAGTTCTGTGGACTGCTGAGAAGAATGTGTATTCCTTGGTGCTTGGATGTAAGGATCCGGTAGAGATCTTTTATATTCTTTTCGGTAAGGGTTGATTTAGTTCCTGTGTGTCTCTGTTGAGTTTTTGGCCTATCCTGTGTTGATAGTGGGATATTGAAATCACCAGTATTATTGTTTTGAGATTGATTTCCTGTTTTAGATGTTGTAATGTTTGTTTAGTGAATGCATATTAGATGCATATATGTTCAGTATTGTGAAGTCTTCTAGTATCCTTCAGGATCTTTTATGATTTTCTTTGATTTGAAGTCTACTTTGTCAGATAGCATAATTGGTACCCCTGCTTGTTTCCTTGTTCTATTAGCTTGAAGTATTTTTGACCAGTCTTTTGTTTTTAGAATGTGCCTGTCTTTTGTAGTGAGATATGTTTCCTAAAGGCAGCAGATGGATGGGTTTTGATTTCTAATCCATGTTTATAACTATGTTTTTGATTGGTGGGTTAATTCCATTAACATTTCAGGTTAAAATAGAGAAATTACTTTTGATTCCTGTCCTTTTTCTGTGTTTAGTGGCTTTCATATATGTGATTTTCAATTCGTAGGTTGTGATGGTATTATACTTCCCTCTGTCTTCTTGAATATGGTTTTTCTTTTCTTCAAGCTTGAGTATCTTTTCTAGTATTTTTGAAGAATTAGTTTGTTGGCCATGTAAGCCTTCATGGTGGAAAGTTTTTCTTTTACCCTTGATTATGACTGATAGTTTTGATGGGTGTATTAGCCTGGGTTGACATTTGTTCTTATTTCTTGTTCTGATGTTCCATAAATGCACAGGTAAGGCTTCTTCAAGATATCCTATAAGTCTTAAATATTCCTCTCAAGTATCTTTTTGGCTTTTATAACCTCTTTAATTGAACTAGTTTGTTCTTCCATTTTGTCTTTAAGATCCAATATTCTATTTTCTGCTTCTGCTGAAAAGGCTATGTTTTATTCTGGGTTGAATATAGCTTGTCTTTTACTTCAAGTTTAATTCCTGCTTGTGATTGTTGTGAGTGCTCTATGCCTATTTTTGTTTCTTCAACTGCTTTTTCATCTCATCCAAGTGCCTGTTGTGTTCCTGTTCAAGTTGGTTGATGTGGTTATTTAACTTCTCCCGGATTTCCTCTTTCATTGTTCTGATCATAGTAAAGAACAGGCTTTGAAAATCGTTATATTGGCATTTTTGGCCATTTTCTGTGAGCTTGTACTGGGGTTGATGCTTTTTGTAGAAGATTTATTTTTTTGGTGTTTTGTTGTTTCTCATGAATTTGCACTGTGACCTGGGCATTTTTCATTTTGTCTCTAATGTCTTTTGTGATGTGTGTTTTTGACTGATATGAATTAATCATTATTATTACACTTTAGCAGTTATTGCTAGTGTTTGCTTTGGAGTTGAATTTGTCTGTCTGGTGTTACTTGGTGTTATTTCTTATTTAGGAATTCCTACATGAGGCTATTGGACTGTTAGTATATCAATTAAGGTGCGTTTAGTAGACAGAGATTGAAGGTTAGTACGGAAGTGAACATTTTAGGTTTTATTTCCTTGATGATATGTGAGGGTGAATGGTTAAGTCCCTGAAGTGTATGGGTATTTGTGTGAAGTATATGGAAATATTAAACTATGGTGACTATCAGTTGAGAGTAACAGGAAGGTAAAAGGGAGTTACTAACCTCAGTGCTTGAAGTGAAAACTCTCTCCTATTTGATGGGATGATTTTTGGAAGTCCTCAGATGTATGGTGTTTGTCCCCTAGCCTGTTGCTTCCGTTTTCTCTGGACTCTGTTGAATTCTTGAAAACTTTAAAATTCTTTTGATTACTTTGGGGTGGGGGAGAAGCATGAGGATGGTAGGTGTCTTGGTGGAGGCTTCTAGAGTTCTCGGGTGTGGTCTAGGGACCACTGCCAACATTATAGGGAGATTCTGAGAGCCATACTTCAACCTGTAACCGAAAGGACTTCTGGGCTAATGAGACTCGCCAATGAGCTTAAGCCTGGGCGTGGCTTAGGGGCTGCTGTCAACCTCACTTGAGCCGAGCGGCGACCTGGAGTGGAAAGGGTGTCTTACCCTTGTAAGATAATATGAACTCATCAGTAGTGAGCGACATGTACTTAGTAGTTCTCTTTGACTTGAAATGACTCTCTAGAAGCATGTTTCTGTGTTTCTGTGATGCTCTTGGATTCAAGGAATCTGACCTCCTGATCCCTCTGTGCACATTTCAGAATAAAGCTTGGAGACACACAATTACAAATTAAATTTTAGAAAGTATAAATTCCTGCCCCAATTAATCTTTGTACAGCAATTAGATTTGGTAACAGTTATACAATTTATGAAGAATGTTAATGATTTACTGTCATTACATAAATTTTAGATTAAGTAAAATATTTAGGTCTATTGTTCAGTCAGTGTAGCAGAATTTATGCCCTGGGTTGGTTTCTCTTATTTAGAAAATCAATGCACTAAAAAATACATAAATAATTTACTTCTCAAGCACTTGTGAACCACACTTTCATAAGTGCAATTTAGCATGTATGAAAGGGCTTGGGGGAAAAATATTCGATTATTGTCCATGAGCTTACTGATATTCACCACCTGAAATACTCTGACACAGGCATTGACAAAATATTCAAGTGTCTGATTCAGGCTGAGACACTCTTCTTAAAGTTAATGCTACTAAAGAAACACATTTTCTGAATTCCTGGGTTTTCTGGTTTAGAAGCTTGTCTTTGCTAGTTAATAATTCACTCTTTGGGGCCAGGGAGATCTTTATCCTGGTGCTACTTGGACAGAAAACAAGAGCATCCATCCCAAAATGTGCTATAATTCTGTAAGATCATGTGTATGTGTATGAGGGTTTTTCTGTCATTTTAAAAGCCAAATTGCTTAAGACTGTGGGGTTTTGGGAAATGTATAGGTCCTGCTTATCTTTTTCCTGAGATTCTAAGAAATTCTCATGATAGTGCATTGACATAGAATCATCAGAAAGTAAATTCAGCTCCATAAATAATATTTGGTTGATTGTTAGTAAAATAAAACATTTGGCATTTCTAATTACAATCTAGGCTTAAAAATACAATTTAAAAAATGGTTTGAAAATCTTTCTTTCTCCATTATTTATTCACTGGTGATTCTTTATCTATTTAATGGATTGAATGGTGCTATTTCCCTCCACCAGAGACACATCTGTACAGAACCTGGGAATGAGACTTTGGATGAAGGACTTTTTGAAATTTTTCATAGAAAGGTCTGGTGATGAGGTCATTCTGTGATGTGTAGGTGGGTCCTGGTTTCAGTGTCAAGTGCTCTTAGAAGGGAATGTAGAGGGACTTCAGATAGAGAAGGCATAGGTGATGGAGGCAGAACCCGATTAAAGAACAAGTGCATCCAGTTGAAGCTATAAGAGACAGGGACAAAATTTTCCCCAGAACCTTTGGAGGAGTATGGTCTTGCCCACATATTGATTTCTGACTTCTAGAATCAAGAACTGTGAAAAAATAAGTTTATGACTTTAAATCACTCAGTTTATGGTAATTTGTTGCAATGTTCTGAGAGATGATCATAGAGCATATACCATGACCAGATGGAATGTTCAGGAAGGTTGGTTTTCACTAAGATGCACATAGGAAATTACTTATATATTGCCTTTTCAGTATATTAATCTACATCACTGTGTGATTTATTGAACATTTTATTTCTGATTCATATCATGAAAAGTGTATTGTGGATATGAGGAGAGTATGCTAAGACAACTCCTTAATTTAAATCTACTACTTAGTTCTTCGGCTAGGGTAAGTTCCTAGCTTCACCACTTGGTGATAGTCTTGAGTTTATGACATTGGCCTTTACAAGCCAATCTTCACTTTACAGTGTCCTCAACACCTCTTCAAATCTAAGAGTATTATCTGTGAAAATCACAGATAGAGGGGCTGGAGAAGTGGCTCAGGGGTTAGGCCTCTGCCTTGCAGGCAGAAGGTCCTGAGTTCGGATTCTAGACCCCATGTATAGACGCTGGGCGGAAGCGGGGGCGGCCTGCGTTTCTGGTCCTGGTGGGTGGAGCCTGTGAATTCCGGGACAGAGTAAACAGGAGATAGAGGCGTCCATGGTGGTTCCGGAATCCGCCCGTGGTTCTACACACACACACACATACATACACACATGCGCACACACACATACACGCACAATTGAATACATAATAAATAATAAAAAAGATTAAAAAATCACAGATAGAGATTTAAAATGGAATGAAATATAGTTCTGCTGACACAATTCTGAATATAATTCTGCCATGTCCCAATGCCATGTTGGATCATCTGGCAAACATTAACTTTCAGATCTTGGTCTGTGGGTAACAAGGAGATTTCTCTCCTCCAAGACTCTCTTTGTTGAGTCATGCTCATCCTGCAGCAGCTGCACCAGCATGTCCCACAGTTGTTCATTCTCTGATTCTGTGGCATCTTTTAGCTTCTTTGAAAAAGCCTACCTATATAAAATAACATTCATAATTCTTCCCTCCTTCCTTCCACATTTCCACTCTTCTTTCTTTATCGCTTCTTTTCTGTTTGCTTTTTCCTAACATCTTTTAACAAGCCATCATAATTGATTACAAAATCTTTCAGTTTCTGTATGAGATAGATGAAGTGTATTCCTATGGGCAGAAAACACAGAGAAGGTGCATTTTATTAAATCTGAATACAATATGTACTGTTATTGGGGTGTGAATTTACTTTCTTTTTCATACTCCTTTGGGGGATATTCTGTCTACAAAATAAAGTTTTGAATAAAACTCGTATTAGTATGTTGTTCTTCAAACTCCTTCATAATCTAATAGAACAAATTTTCAAAACTACAAAACTGAAAACAGTGAATTACTTCAAAATTTATGTTGATAAAAAGAAAATTGATATATTTCATCTTATATTCAGGCTCAACATTTCTACAAACCTTTGGTGTTCTTTTTAGTGCTGCCTGACTTAACAGATAATAGAAGTTTTATTAGGAAAAATTACACTAGGAATGTATTATATTATGCAAAAACATATGTGTGCAATTATATCCCTGTATAAGATACAAAAAAAATAACTAAAACATTTCCACTGAAAACATTCATATAATGAATATTTTTAAAAGAAAGGAGTGGCCCCTAAAGAACACTGGTGAAGATGTTTCGAGCTCCTAGACTATGAAACAATTTTCCAGCACTTTTTAAGGGTGGCACTGGTTTGGCATTTTTTGAACTTTGTGTTCATGTACTCAGAGCACATGTTAAACAATTTCAATATGATTTTAACATTATTTCATGTCTTTTCTGTGATAATCACTTCCAAGGATTATGACAATCACGTCCAAGGACTGTGAAGATTAACAGGTGATAGGCCTCTGATGTCAGAGGTCCCTCGATAGCCCTCGATAGTGAGAGACATGGTAAGTCATGTAGTTTTTTAACATAGCATGACTGGTGCTGACATGCATGTGGTCACTGAGTGCTAGGGGAAGTCAGACAAGAAATAATAGAGCTGATTCAGATGCCTAATGACCTATTTATAAAGAAAAATGATGCTTGATAGTCTTTGGATGATTCAGAAATGAGTTCAGCATGAATAGGGTAGGGCAAAGGTGGTTACTAAATTTAACTAGAAATTTCTTTATACTTCCTTGCTTATCTTTGGGGAATAACACATGTATTCTATGGTCCTTAATGGACAGTTCCTGTATGTGTGCTGAGTGATTAAAAGTCAGCCAACAGGGCCACTGATATAAATCCCAAATCTTCAGAAATTATGCTATCAACATGGATACTTCACTCAATATAATTGTTTCTAATTCTATCCATTGCATTAATTCATCATTTTTAATGGCTGAGCAGTATTCCATTGTATAAATGTACCACATTTTCCTTATCCACTCATCAACTGTTGGACATTTGGGTTGATTTCATGACTTTGCTATTGTAAACAGTGTTGCTATGAACATGGTAATGCTTGTGCTATTGAGGTGAATTTTTGCTGTATGGGGGGTTATTCCCAAAAGTGGAATAGCAGGATCATATGGCATTTCAATCTTTAATTTCTTTAAGAATCTCCAGACGGCTCGCCAGAGTGGTTGTATGAGTCTGCATTCCCACCAGCAATGTAGGAGAGTTCCCCTCTCTCCACATCCTCTCCAGCATTTGTTGTTGTTTGTATTGTGGATTTTTGCCATACTGACTGGGAGTGAGATGATATCTCAGGGAGGTTTTGATTTGCATTTCTCTGATGGCTAAAGAAGTAGAGATATTTGTTAGACATTTTAATTTCATCCCTGGTAAAGTTTCTTTTAAGTTCCAAGGCCCATTTTTTAATTAGCCTATTTATAAGTGAGATATTCTTCTACAATTGAATCTAGGTTAGATAACTTTATAGATATATCTGAAAGGATTATTTTGTATACTTTAAGCATAAATTCTGTCATATATGAGATTTCCCAATAAAATTAAGAATTTAAAAAAAAAGTCCCACAAGTGTTTTTAGAAGTTACTGGAGTTCTCAATTTATTAAACTTCAAATGTGTTAAAGAATAATAAATGAGTTAGCTTAAAATTATAGGGAAAAATTACAATTACAATTCTGGATGCTAGGATCAAGATGCGAGGCTTTCTGTGAAGCTCGTACAGATTTGTTCTTGCTTCTTGCTCAGAATGCTGGCATTCTTGAGCTTGCCGCTCCTCTCTTTGTCGCCCTTGGTCACAGGGCATTCTTCCTTTGAGTTTCTTCTCATAAAGAAACTGCTGAGGAGTAAAGTTTCAATCTACATCCTTAAGACTTCCTATTAATTATATTTGCACAAAACTTATTCCAACTAAGGTTATACTTGAAATATTGGGGATATGTGGAGATATGTTAAAACCAATACATTAAATCTAAACATTTTGAGAGAAGTACTTGAGGCTATGCAAATCGCCTGATTCTATGTACCTCTTTGCTAATTAATTTCAGGATTCGCCAGTGAATTTACCTCCAGCAGTTATTTCTGTTGGTCTCTAATGGTGGTTCAGTTACTTATAGTTGAAAAGCCACTAGGATATATGAGAATTCTGAGGTAGGATTAAAGTAATTGTATCCAGGGCTGGAGAGGTGGCTCAGGGGTTAAGCCTCCGCCTTGCAGGCGGAAGGTCCTGAGTTCGGATCCCAGATCCCACGTATAGACGCCAGGCGGAAGCGGGGGCGGCCTGCGCTTCTGGTCCTGGTAGGGCGGAGCCTGTGAATCCCGGGGCAGAAGGAGGTGGGGGCGTCCATGGTGGTTCACGAATTCGTCCGTGGTTCTACACACACACACACACACACACACACACACACACACAGACACACGCGCGCGCGCACATACACACGCACATGCGCACAGTTGAATAAATAATAATAAAAAAAAAATCATGAAAAAAAAAAGTAATTGTATCCACTAGGGTGGACTACGACTTAATTAAATGCAGTCACTGTATTTTCTGTTAATTAGCATCAACTATGAGAAAAAAAAAAAGCTCATCATCATACTCTGATGGTCTTTAAGCACCCAGCACTGCAAAAGTGCTCAATGGCCTCAAGGGGTGTGACACCTTTCAGGACAGTCTCATTTGCATATACCCATTTAGCTCCAGCAAGAGGTGTGAGCCCAGGTATTTCCCACACAGAAATATGGGAATTTTCAGGGAAAAAGCAGTTCTTCATAAACTTTACAACTTCATTCCAGTCTCCAGCTGTCAATGTGCAGTTCTCCAGACTGACGTCTTAAATCAAGAAAATGCTGCACATGTACAGTAACTGGCCTAATCTTTTCTGTAAATTGCTGCCTGTGGTTTTCAGAAACATAGTAAATTGCTGGCGAGTGACAATGCATCTCTCTGCATGGCTAACTTCGCTTCTGGAGTTAACAAGTCAGTCTTCAATAATTCATATGCATCACCCAAAGTCTAAGCTTTGATTGACAGTCATTGATTTTTAGGAGCCTTTATTTCTATCTTTTATACTGAAGTAAAATTTGCCACCTGATTCTTTTCATTGTCTTAAAATGCAAAACTAAAATTATAAGCTGGAAAAAAAAGTAACTGTACTCTCTTTAAACATCTTAGCGAAAGGTGAGCACAACTCACTGTACATTGAGCCGTGCTGTCCTGTGCTGCTTTGCAGGGCAGGCTGTTTCCCTAGATGAAAGGTCCCAAGGTCCTTTAGTAACTTCGACAAAACAGTCTTTTCCCCCATCGATTCTATAATAGCAGAACAATACGATGATTGATTATGTGTACAAATGAAGGCATTAGGTGGCTCATTCAAAACAACATTTTTACATTATTGAAAACCTTTGCTTGAAGCATTTTTCTGTATCAATACCAGCTCTAAACCAAATAATACTTTGGTGTCATAAATGATTCTTGCATTTGAGGAGCATATTTACCAATATTGGCTTAGAAAAAATTAACACAAGAGTATTTGAAAAGGAACCCTGGGGGGAAAGCAGCCACATTCCTTTATTCTAAAGGAGCCAAATTGATTTGTTTAGCCAAGGGCAGCAATCCCATGCTCTGTTCCATGATGGGTATGTTTACAAACACCAACCTCAGGTAGAAGATTTTGGAAAAGAACAAGGGAAAGAGATAGATGAACAAGGATAAATTTGTTGCAGACGGCAGATAAACAATGTTTTTCTCACATGCAGCTGAGCATAATAATAGTTCTAACATGTGGCCATCAGTATTTAATATTGATTGTTGGTCAGCAGCTCTCAGCACAGAAATTGATTGGAGGCTGTGACTGCTGCCCAGAGGTGCTGTGGAGCCCTAGTCAAGTCAGCACTGAGGATGGTGAGCATGTCACTGGCTGCTTGGCTCCTGGGGTCTATGTTCTGGCCATAGCAAAGCGCCAGACCTCATCCTGAAACCTAAGTGGTCAGGTTGCCCTTGGTTGCTGCTCCAATGAAGACGCAGTACCAAACATTTTTTTTAATTGCTGCAGATCCTTCTAAGAGCTAAGAAAATTGAGAAGTTATTGGACTTTTACACTGCAGTTCTTGGAATGATACTAGAACACTGCACCAAATATTAGACTTCATGCTATGAAAATTTCACTCTATTTCTTGGCTTATGAGGATAAAAATGATATGCTTAAAGATAAAAATGAAAAAGTGTCAAGGGTATCATCTAGGAAAGCTGCATTTGAGTTGACATACAGTTTTCACAGCAATGAGAAAAGTAATTGATACAGGAAACAGGTGTAGAGTGGGGCTATTTTTATGAAAAGCATGACCATGTTGTAATCATATGCCTTTGAATTGGTTTCTTTGGAAAATGTGGAAGAGTTTGGAAAGTCAGCCTAAAGAAAAACTAAAATTTAAGTAGAGCTTGTGGGAATTCTGAGACCAGCATGTTGACAGAAATCAGACAGTGGAAACCTGGCTCATGAGGTTTTATAAAGAAATAAGGTCTCTATTGGGACCTAGGCTAGAGATCACTCATCTTATATTCTGGGAAACAATGTTTTTTTCTTTCTGAAATCGTAAGTAAAACTGAATTTAATAGTAATGGACTAATTTGTTTGCCAGAGGAAATTTAATGACTGAATAATATTCAGGCATTATCATGGCTATTGCTCATTGCTTTATACTGATAGAAAACAGCAAGTAAAGCAGAATGACATGAAAAATGTTCAGGTTGATCAGAAAAGGAACATGAAAATGCTCAAAGTTACAGGTATAAAAGTAATTGTAGTTGTTAAAGGAATTAACCCCAATGAAGAAATACTTAACTTTCTGCATGAGGACAATAACAAAGGTACCTGAGAGAAGATCTCCCCCACTTATAAAATGCTCCATCATGTGAAAATGCAAATTCATTTGCAAAGAGTAAGACTGAATTCAAAACTTTAGGGAACTAACCACTTTGAGAAGTGTTTCCTGAGGATCAGCACACAAAGTCAGCTGCACCAGGGGTCCAAGGGCCAGGCTACATTTCACACTATCAGCAGAACTAGGTAGGATTATACATGTTGCACTAATTTTTCAGGCATACAAAATGTAAGAGTGAGGAGGTTAGTCACAATTTCCATAAACTGTCTAGACAATGTACTATATGGCAGGGTTGGAATTCTTACAATGAGACCACGAGAGGCCATTGCATGAATCTGTGAAGTTAAAAATCAAAGTTTCAAGTTAAAATCAAGCCTCAATCAAAGAGGCTCCAGAGCATTGGCAGAGGTACTGTGATCATGGAATGTCTGCCAAAGAAAGCTGCAGGCCCAGAATGTAGTGAGCCCAAGAAAGAGGCTGTATATACTGCAGGTAGCAGAGCTGGATGGGCTGCCTGAACTCTTTGAAATTCATGACTCCATCACAAATTTCAAATGCTGGATATGGAGCTGCAGAATTGGATGCTTGTCATTCTGGGATTTGATCTTGCTTTGGGCTGAAGTTTTCTTACTATTATTCCGCTAGTCTTCCACTTCAGAATGTGAGCAGTTAGTCTGTACCACTATAAATCAGAAGTATATAGCATGGTCGATTTCTATTGCCATCACTTGTTTTTGTTTGCTATTTTAATAGGGGAAGACAACAAAGAGATTGCCTTCAATCTCAGAAGGGACTTTTGGGCTTTTGAGCAGTGCTTGGACTGTTAGAGATATGGGGCCTTTAAAGATAGACCAAGTGTGTTTTGCATTATCAGATGAATAAGAGACTCTGGGGGCAACCATAGAATAATATCATAATTTTACAGGGATGTGTTGTGGGCTAGTATGTTGGGTCAGTGAGTAAAGGCACTTGCTTTCAAACCTAACAACCTGATTTGATCCCCTGGGTCAACATAATGAAAGGAGAGAGCTATTTTCAAAAGTTCTCCACTTGATGTGGGGTCCCTCTGGGGTCTGTATGTGTCCAGGTTCTTGTGTTTTTGTGTTGAAGATTGAAACCAGAACACCTGTAGAGGATTAAGGCAGAGTTTATTAGAGGAGAGAAAGAAGAGAACTCATGGGCATTAATCTATGAGGGACAAGTAAGCCACCAAGAACTCAAACTCCAGGGACGGAATCTGTGAGGGAGAAAAGGAATTCACAGAACTCCAGATCAAAGGAATGCCGGGACTCCAGACCATGAAGCGCAAGAGCACCAAAGATGACTGCCAGGGTCCAGAATATTTATATCCCTAGTCAGGCCCTGGGAAAAGTGGCTTTTACTCATTGGTTAACTCCAGTTTTTGTAAACCTGACTGGAGCTTTTTAGTCCTCTGCATCTCATTGGTCTGTTCACATTGCGGCCTAACCCAGTTGATCTTGTGTTGGTCTTCCTGGTGGGGCTTTTTTGCAGTAGAACTAATTTCCACGTCCTTTCATGAACAGAGGGTTGGGGGAAGTTGGCAACTATCTCTGTGAAGATTTAGAGTCATTTCCTCCAGATCAAAAGAGTGTGTTCCTTCAGGGTAATCACAACAACTGGGAATGATTTTAGAAGACTTTCAGAGACTGTCTCTATTCTAAAACTACTCTAAAACTGCCTAACAGTGACCTCCACAAGTACATTGTAGCATGTGTGAATGTGATTCTCCTCTCTTTTCCTCCACTATTCTCTTTTTCTTCCCTCTCCTTCCTTCACGTCTTCTCTCTTCCCTTTCCCTCTTTAGACCCTTCTCTCTCTTCTCTTTCTTGTTAAAAAATAAATGAAGTCTTAAAAAAATAAAATGAATGTGTTAGGGTCCATGTTGACACAGGGTAGAGTTATGATGATTAATCTCCATTGTCAACTTATACACTTTCCAACTTGACTATTTTTAGAATCATCAGGGAAACACATCTTTAGTTGGAATTATGGTGGTATTTCCAAAGAGGTTTAACTAAGCAAGGAAGACATACCTGGAATGTGGTCAGTATCAGTATCATGGGTTGGGAAGTTGGACTGAATGAAAAGGGAATGAAGTGCCATCCCTCATCTCTCTAATTTCTGACTGTCTATGTTATATGATCAGCCACCCTATTTCAGGCTTTTTTTTTGAGTGAGGGGACTAGACTTCTTAGACTAAATTTCACACAGTTTCTTGGAATGCCCTAAAGTCATGATATATCAAATGTAGTGCTAAAATAATGCCTCTCACACTCAAGGACACTCCAAATTATTTAACCCACAATCTCTCACAAAATCAATAGCTTTTTCCTCTGTGCTAACAGAAATTGTAGCATGTGACTGTAAGACGGAAGTGGCTTTTTTAAGTTACAAAGGCAACCTAGGGTCACAATTTACAGAGTATTCTCTTTCTAAAAATACAGATTATGTTTTATGTTTTTTTAATTTTTTAAAATTTTTTATTATTATTTCTTCAATTGTGCATGTGTGTGTGTGCGTGCGCGTGTATCTGTGTGTGTGTGTAGAACCACGGGCGAATTCGGGAACCACCATGGACGCCTCCACCTCCTCCTTGTTTACTCTGCCCCCGGATTCACAGGCTCCTCCCTACCAGGACCAGAAACGCAGCCCCCCCCCTTCCGCCTGGCATCTATACGTGGGATCTGGGATCCAAAGTCAAGACCCTCCGCCTGCAAGGCAGAGGCTTAACCCCTGAGCCACCTTTCCAGCCCCTTTATGTTTTAAGATACCCAGTTTCTGCATGGCTCTTCAGTTAAACACACATGCATTACCATTTAACTATATATTATCTTATTTTAACATATTAAACTATTCAAAGCCACAAACTGCTATTAAGAAAAGTAAAAAGTGACAAGAATGCTATTAAATTTGTTTATCGAGCTTGTTTTATTATTTTATGAAGCATTGTAAGCACCAACTAAATTCTTTATCATTCCAATTTTTCTCCTAATTGAAACTTCTCAACCATGAGACTGTGTGCATTTAGTTCCCTAATTAACTTCACAGCAAGAGAATCTACAATCTTAATGACATTTACTGGTGTTCTATTTGTTCTACATGTTGTTGCTCTAGAATGACCTTATGTTCAATTTACTCCGTCAAGAATTCCACCTGTATATTTGTGTTTCAAGCTGTTTTCTCTGAAGTCCTGAACTACTTTTATTGAGTTAGCATCTTTGCCCTAATCATAGGAGTTTGAGTTTTCCAATTTTCACTTGCTAAAGTAATTACAGGTTTATTGGGGAAAATGATGCTTGTATCAAAACATATAGGAGAACTGAAAAAATGTGGATATCATGAAAGCAGCAAGGAACTCAGTGTGGCCAGTCTCTCCAGAGTTTTATAATGCTCACTTGACTAAATGGTATTAGATATGCCCTGCCTCTCACCAAGACAGCAAAATGTGGATGAGTAAGAAACCTTTGGCCACAAACCACAAAATGTAGTTTGCTGCTGAAACTTGGAGACACACTTGAGATCAAATTTTAACAACACACTTTAAACAGCAAGTTAGTACAAAATCATGATATATTGAACTTGAAGAGGAGGATTCTACTCAAAGGTTTCAGGAAGAGGATAATTGGGGAAATAATATGACTTCACATATTCTTGAATTAATGGTGTAGGGAGACATTCACTTTCTCTAAAAATTATTTATTCTCTCCACTCCTATTCTTGTGTCAAGTGACCATGGCACAACAAACTACTTTCTAAATAGTTATTTTTAAATCTATAGACATGGAACCACTTTATTCAATAGATGGTGGCTAATAGAATAGAATCATAAATGGTCATAGAATAGAATCATAAATGGTCAAAGAGCAGAAAATACATGACTGTGGAGTATTCAACCTCAAGTAGGACCTCTAAATTTTCCCCTCAGGCCTCCACCAGAATTCGGGAAATATCATGGAAAATGGGACAAAAAGAATGTAAGACCCAGAGTGTAGAGAGGAGTACCATCAAATAGCATCTCTTGGATATAAGGTCACTGCATCCATACATTCACTACAGCTGTGTTTGCATGTACAAGACCTATATAAGATTGAGTCCATCAACATTATACCATGAATGAAGTCTCATCCTCTCTGAGTAAATGTTGGTGGCTAGTCCTGACTAGAGGTAGGGGACCCACTAACTTTAGTGGTTCTGCAACTGATAAATCACTTATATGGTTCCAAGTGCCTAAGTACCACTATTGTAAGCAGCACATATTAAACCTGGGCATACACACACACACACACACACACACACACACACACACACACACACACACACATTGTCCTTATATTTTGACTGGAGGGAGAATATGGTTTAAAATATCTGTGGTTAACTACTTAATCAGCTTTGTACAAATTTTGATGCATAGAATGAGTCAAAACAACGGTTTATTTTCAAAGTAAACAAATTCAAACATTCTGGAAAGAAGAATAGAAACTATTATACTTAAAAACTGTTTATAAACAGAGATCAAGTTAGGTTGAACAAATTTCTGATTAATACTCATAATATAACGACAAATGAAATAGTTATGTAATATTTTAGATAGATTCTGATTGACTTTATGGCAGGTAACCTAACAGTAAATTAAATTTCTTAGATGTCTCTAGAGAAGTGTCTCAAAATGTTAGTGTGTGCACTAAGCATCACTATGAAATACAATAGAGGTGACAAATTGCATAATTACCCTTTACCAGGGAGAAAGATTAAGGTCATAGTGGCAATAAGGAATTATTAAAATGTTATATTTCAGAATTCAATTTATTAAGAATTTGAAGGCTTTGGAATAAGAAATATAACTTAATTGAAGCTATCTCGTTTCTTAAATGAACTATGACTACATCACTTAGAAAAGTATTATGGAGCAAGAAATACAATCTTTTATCTTCAGAACTTTAGATGTTTTAATAATTAAGACCAAAAGGCTCATTGATTGGCAAATTCTTTAAAAATCTGCAAATATTTCCCTTCATCCTTTCTCTAAGCAGCAAGACTAGGACTCATATAAGGACACATACAAAATTTTAGCTTTTAATTTGGGATTTTTTATACTTTTTAGTTAATAAAACAAGACTGTTACTGCTATTGCATTTATGAACAAACTATTGTGGAGATGTATGTTTTCTTTTTCTTTATTTTATAACCAACACATTAAAACAGTAGGCTTCATGATGACATTTATGCACTTTTTTCCCCTCATACTCACTTTGATGCCTTACTGTCCTGTTCCCTTCCTCCCTCCATGTATATTTAAAAATAAATTTATTTAAATCTAGGCTCCATGTATGAAATGAAATGTGAAATTTGTTTTTCTTAAATTTTTTATTATTATTATTATTTTTTCAACTGTGCGCATGTGTGTGTTTGTGTGTGTGTGTGTGTGTGTGTGTGTCTGTGTATGTGTATAGTAGAACCACGGACGAATTCGCGAGCCACCATGGACGCCTCCACCTCCTTCTGTCCCGGGATTCACAGGCTCCGCCCTACGAGGACCAGAAGCGCAGGCCGCCCCCACTGGCGTCTATACGTGGGGTCTAGGATCCGAACTCAGGACCTTCTGCCTGCAAGGCGGAGGCTTAACCCCTGAGCCACCTCTCCAGCCCCGAAATTTGTTTTTCTAAGTCTGGCCAATTTCACTTCAAATGATGATTTCTGTTTGCATATGTTCTCTTGCAAATGACATAGCTTCATTTTCTTCATAGCTGAGTAACACTTCATTGTGTATATATACCACATTTCCCACATCCATTCATTTGTTTTTTGGCATTTAGGATAGTTCTGCATCTTGACAAGTGTGAATATGATAGAAATAAACCTGGATATACACAAGCTTCAGTGACATGTTGACTTAAAGTCCTTCGAGTACCTGCCTAGGAGAGATGAGTGTACGATATAATATTTCTCTTTATAGATATTTGTCTAACCTCCACAATGATTTCCATAGTGACTGTTGCAGTTAATTTGCTGATTAACCACCAAATGACTTAAGGGTACAAGATTTACAGTTCTTAGTCCAGCTTGGAAGGAGAGCCCATTGCAACACCAAGGGCCAAGGAATCTGGCCATACCATCTCCATGTAATGGCTGAGAGATGGACAAACCTTACTTGCCAGACCAGCATGTCTGGCCAAGTGGACACAAGGATGCTCACTTTCTCAAACAGTTCCCTCCATTTTATTGCCCTGGAGGAACTAGTTCCACCCACCATGGGCTGGGCATATTCAACTACTAATTCTCTACATTCTCTACAAATGTGCCCAAAGCTCAAACCTTCAACTGTCAAGTTTGACACCTATATCTAACTATGACAGTGACTGTAACAGTTTACATCTTAACATCTGTGTGTACAGTGTGCTGGCAAGCATTTGTTACAATTCGTTGGGTTGTTTTGCTAGGCATTCTGAATGGAGTAAAAATCTCAATGCGGATTTTTCTTTGTATTTTCCTAACGGCAATGGATATGAATATTTTTCATCAGTTATTGGGTATTGTTAATTCTTCTTTGAGAACTATCTATTCATTTCTTCTATCCATGCATTAATTAGGTGTCTTGTCACTTTGGTGTTTTATTTGGGGGGTATTCTTTATGGATTGTAGGTATTAATCTCCTATCAGATGCATAATTGTCACCAATTTTCTTTAATTCTCCAGAATGTTTCCCTGAAGATTGTTTCCTTATCTGTGCAGAAGGAAACAATTTTAATATCATGCAATCCATTTATAAATTCTTGGGACTATTTCTTGTGCTATTGGGATTCTTTTTGCAAGGTCTTTCCTATGCCTAGGTCTCACAATGCTTTCCTAGCCGTGTCAGCTTTTGGTTCTTGTATTAAAGTTTTCTGTATTCTGAGTTGAGAAAGAAACCTGGTTTCATTATTCTACTACCACTTTCCCCAGATCATTCATTGAAGAAGATATGATTTCTCCAACATATATTTTTGAGAATTTTGTTAAAAATAAAGTGACTGCAGCTTTATGGGTAAATTCTCTTGGTTGACATGTTTGCTTTTGTGCCAGTATCATGCTGTTTAAATTTGTTGCTGTTGTTGACATTAATTTGTCATGTTAATTTATGGCTCTATGGAATAATTTGAGATCTGTTACTGTGATGACCCCAGCATTACTCTTTCCTTTTGGGACTGTTTTGGTTTTTCAGGGTATTGCGTCTCTATTTCTGTGAACAATTTCAGTGGAATTTTAATTTGGAGACTGATTTTTATCAGCACATTATTTTTGGTAACAGTTATGTTCACAGTGCCAGTTCTGCTAATCCACTGAGCAATGGAAGTCTTTCCAACTTCTACTGTCTTATTTAATTTCTTTATACAGTGTTTTAAAAACACTTTTAATTTTAGCTTTTATAATTGGAGTTTTAAATGATTTATTTCCTAGAAAGTCTGTTATTGAAATAAACTAAAGATAATGAATTTTCTAAGTTGATTTGATATTCTGCAATCATCTACAGATAGGTGTAATTTGATGTCTTCTTATTGTTCTTATATGTGTCCTTTCTATTATCTTGCTTAATACTCTGGTTAAGTCCTGAAGCACTATATTGAATAAGAGTGGAAAGCAGAAGATAACTATGTCTGATTCCTGATTTTAGAGGTAATACTTTCAGTGTCTCCCATTTTATAACTTGTTAGCTGTAGGCTTCTTAAATAATAACTTTATCATGACAATGTATTGAGGGGTTCCATGACCTGCACACTTACCTCGCTATCCTATCAGCAGGATCAGCAGGAATTGAACCAAGCTGGGTCAAGAGGGGATCTTGGGAAAGCTGAAAACCAAGTCAAGTTTATTATGGAATCTAATCCCTTAAATACCATGAATCAGGGGGTGATGGCTGCATACTGCACAAAGAGGTGATGTCAATTGTGGCAGACAGACTACACCAGGTCAACAATAGTTGTGGCTATCACCAACAATACAGCCCTGACAATCCTTAGACATGTTAATATACCCTAATGGTCCCATGCATTGTGGAGAAAGAACAAGCTACTGATAGGTCAGCAACAGGGTTATAGATGTCTAGATGGCTTCCAAAGAACAGGAAGACGTTTGTAAAAAAAAAACACCTTTGCCCTAAACCCTATTTCTAGACAGGACCTGATCCATCCTTGCCCCTTGCGGGACAACAGGAGTCAGCTTTGAGCTATTGGTGGCATGGGGACACACTGCAACTGTGACTTCAAGGAATGCCCTTGGCATCCATCTTCAGAAATGGGGGTCTTGAGCTTGAGTGTTCCCTACAACTCTCCCTTTTCTTTTGAAAAAGAAGCCATGTTAATTTCTAAAAGTTATTAATCCTATTACCATACCTATTATTTCAGTTATCAGAACAGAGCACACAGACCAAAGCCTTTTTGTAAAACTCGTGTTTAGAAACCAAGAAGAAAATCCATTAACTAATGACTTAGGCACTTGAAGACAACTGGGTAAAAATGCAGCCTGATGAATGCATGTAATCTGATTATGCAGAAATGTTAGTCTCATATTTCACATTATTAAGATTCTTGATACCAATTAGATGTGCTTTAATCTTTTCCCAGTCATTGAAAGGACCAAGCTAGGCTAACACCATGACAGGCCTCAAACTCCATGCTAGGCCTAAGCTTCAGATTCACAGAAATTTTACAGAAATTGACGCAAGTCCCTGGATTAACACCAACCAATCAGTTCTAAAGACAGTTAAGATAAGAACATAAGAACCATACAGACCCTAATAGAATGTCATTTGGCCAGAGGGCATGCGAGAAGTCTGGAATGCTATTTAGTGGAAGGGCCGAAAATAAGCCAATAAGACTATAAAACACTGCCAGCTAAACTGCTTTGGTGGGGCCTGTAACCCCCTTTATCCCTTGTGTATAAAAACTGTGTGGAGATGTAATTTGGGGCTGCACACATAACACCCTGCCTGTGTGTGTAAGCCCGGTCTCTCTCTCTCTCTCTCTCTCTCTCTCTCTCTCTCTCTCTCTTTCTCTGTCTGTCTCTCTAATAAAGCCTCTCAGTTGCACTCCTGGTCACCATTTTTCTCCATTCAATGGTAGACCCCAGCATGCTGGATTGAATAAAATGCTCTTGCTTTTGCATACGTGTCTTGGCTGGTCTTTGAGAGATTTTGGACCCTAACAGTCATAACTAGAAACTTTATGTTCCCACGACCACCATGGTCTGTATTAATGAATCTATCTATTTCTCTAAGTCCTGATCAATGTGTAACTGGGTTCTCAAAACACCAGAAATATCCTTTCTTATGGTTCTAATATAATAAGCTATATATACGCCATTAAAGACAGAGTGCTATTGGCAGTGGCAACTAAGCTGCAATTATACTGATAATAATCCTATTTACTTTTGTGTTTCACTAACTCTGTTAGTTCCTGAAACAATTATCCCCTATTTTGTCAAATCACGGTTTGGAAATTTTTGTAGGTGTAGACACATTTGGGGTTTGCATAAGAACTAATACCGCCTTGGCATCAAGCCTTGGAGAAGTACAATTGGCAAGCAAAGGATTCACATAATCAATTGAGTACACCCCACCCTCAAACCTTAACAAAGCCTGGTGGTAGGTGGGAGGGAAGAAGCACACAAGACCTTACTTTCAAAAGTTAAGGATGTCTCCATGAACTCTGAGGCAAACAAGCCTCCTTTTAACAAACATTGGCTATCTGATTGTTGCAGCCAATTTCCACAGTTCAGTTTGTGCCTATTTCCTAATGAACCCTTTATCAAAAGTCACCTTTTGCATTCCAGTATTTGGCAGTCGTTATTGAGCAGTCCGGAACTGAGCAGGGACAGAGTCCATGTTCGTATGTGTAGTAAGCCATACACATGACCGACATCAGACAATTTCTCACATTTTGATTTGTAGCACACCTCTAAGGAATCCTCTGTACGCCACTCTTCCACAGCAGAAAAGTCAAAGCAGTCACCTCTGGCTGCTTTCCTGTAGGTGACGCTTAGAAGCACTTGAGCAACCTGCAATCTGGTATTTTCTGTATTCAAGTTCCGCAGAGCTGCCTAGAGTTGGAGCTCACGGGAACATCTCTCTTTCCCCACACTGCAGCGTCCACTACTGGCGGGTCAGGATTATAGGTTACAGATTTGTAGGAAAGAGCAGCTAGGTCAGAAGTGCGAGGAAGAGCTGTCTCAGTGTCATTGGTTGTTGGGCTTCTTGCGCCAGTCGCTCCCCTTCACCTATCACGTTTTCCCTTTGGTTCCAAGTGGGCTACAGGCTTTCCTGTAGCATTCTCCAATGTTGTTTTTGTAGCATCCTCCAGTGTCAGTTTCTTCTCCATTTCTGCCTCTCTGTCAGACTCAGTCTTCTCATTTTCTCCAGGAGAAACTTCGTTTCCTTCTACTGATCATACTAGCTGTTCAGGAATCCATAGAGGTGACCCTGTTGGTGGGGAAACACACAGATACCGGGACTCCAGTGAAACACTGGGTTAAGACTATTCCATTGAGCAATAAGGACATCTTTCCAAAGAACTAGTGATTTTAAGGTAGAGGGTGCATGTTTAATGTGAATAAAATGGAAGAAAGAATATTGTGAGGCAAATCCACAGAGGTCCCCTCCACTTCCTTTATTTTAAAATAGCATTAATCATGCCATTAGCATGTTCAACAAATCCCTGTCATTGGGGATTATAGGGAATTCCTGTTATATGAGAAATATATTTTTTAATAAAATGGGCAAAGGCATGAATGTATAAATTATCTGTCTCCAAGATCTGTGGAGCCATGAACAACAATCCATGTAGTTTTTAATTGCATAACAGAAGACACAGTATACCTTGAATTAGAAAAATATTAACAGGTGACAAAAAATATATGATATTTCCCTGATTTATATTATTTGACAAAAATTATTTTGACAAGGAATAATCTATTTATCCTTTAAGTTGAACTGAGTTAGTAGAAATGAAAAGTAATTACATTTTTAAATTATAGCATAAGACCAATTATAACAAGGTCATATTAGAGCATCACTGAGTATGGTGAAGCACATCTATAATTTCAATATTTAGGAGGCCAAGGGAGAAGGACAGCTAGGTTAACACAGGGAATTTTAAGTTAAATTGGGATTTACAGTTAAGTCTTTGTCTTAAAAGGGAACAACAACAAAAAGGATAGAATATTAAAATGAACTGTTCCTAGTTTCTACTGACTTTTGTCACTAAAAATGTTAAACTTTGTCAATTTTTTTCTGCATCTGTTCCACAGTCATGTCATTTCTATGTTTAAATCCATTTATGTGGCATATTACAGTTTTTAAATTGCGTGTGTCAAAGCACATCTTTGGATCTTTGGATAAAGATAACTTCTGTATGTCATACGGTTTTTTTAAAAAATGTGTAGTTGAATTCAGCTTGCAGGTATTTTATTGAGAGTTTTTGCATCTGTGCTCAGTGTGTGTGTGTGTGTGTGTGTGTGTGTGTGCTGTTTTCATTATAGTGCAATACTGGCTCCCTAGAAAGAGGTAGGTAAGGTTCCATTTTTATTTTAGTGAATAATTTGAGGTATGTTTACTTTTACTTAAAGGTTTGGTGTAATTGGATTTTCTTTGTTTATAGTCTATTACTGCTTTACCTCCATTACTTTTCTATTGAAAATTTTTAATATACAAACAAAATGGGTTTATGTGATTGCCCCACTCCTTCTTCACCCACCCCATCCTTTCCCATCCTTCTGCCCAACCCTTCCTTTCTACCCTCCCCTGTCCTCTTTAATCCAGACTATAAATCTATTTGAATTGTTTATATCTTGATTCCATGTCCAAAGGTCATGTGTGTTTTATGCATGGCCTTGAACTCCTGATCCTTCTGCCTCTGCCACTTCAGTACATCCTAACAGCACGAAATACTACCACCAGCATTGTATTTATCTAGAACTTGCTCTTCTCTTTCAAATTTTCCAGTTTTGTAGAATATCAATTTTCAAAGCCTACAATAATGATCCTCTGAATTTCATTGATATTTGCAGTTATGACCAAATTATTAGCTCTAACAATATTAATTTAGGTCTGTTTAGCCTTTCTTTTGGTTAGTTTGGTTTAGGATTTCTCAATATTATTTTTTCAAGAATCAGCTCTTTGTTTCATGAATATTTTATATTGATTTTTGATCTCAGTTTCATAAATGTGTGCCCTAATTTTTATTATTTTTCTGTGTATTGTTTTGGGCTTAGTTAATTTAGTTTTTCTGATTTCTTTTTCTTTTTTATTTTATTTAAAAACATTTTTTTAGATGCTACCATATTGATCTCCATAGTTGTACAAGTCTGTATTCCCACCAGCAATGTATGAGGGTTCCCTTCTCCCCACATCTTCTCCAGCATGTGTTGTTTTATATCTTTTGGATTTCCACCATTTCTGAAAGGGGTGAGATGATATATTGCATAGTCTTGATTTGCATTTCCCTGATGGCTAAGGAGTTGGCACATGTTTAAAGATATTTGTTGGATATTCCAATTTCTTCGTAGGAAAAAAATTCTTTAAATTCTTTGGCCCACTTTCTAATTGGGCTGTTTATTTTCTTGGTGTTTAATTTTTCAGTTCTTTGTACACTCTGGATATTAGTTCTCTATCAGATGTATAGATAGTGAAGATTTTTTTCCATTCTCTAAGTTGCCTTTTTACTTGGTTGACAAAGTCTTTAACTGAACAAAATCACTTTAATTTCATGAGATCTCATTTGTTGAGAATTTGTTTTATTTCCTGAGCCATTGGGGTCCTCTTTAGAAAGTGTTGGCTGTAGCCAATTAATTTGAGGGAATTATTTACTCTTTCTCCTAGGATTTTTTGGTCGTTGATCCATTTGGAGTTGAATTTTGTGCATGGTAATAAGTAAGGGTCCAGTTTCAATCTTCTGCATGTAAATATTCAGTTTTGCCAACACCATTTATTAAAGATGTTGTTCTTTTTTCCATTAGTTTTCTGAGCCACTATGTAAAAAATTAGATGACTATATGTGTATGGGATTATTTCTGGGTCTTCAACCCTTATTTGCTGTGTCCTTATTCAACCATGTTGTTTTGACAAGGTCCCACATGGCAGAATATTGTTTCAAGGAAACAATTTCTGGATAAAGGACATGGCATTATTTAATAAAAATAAAAGAAATAAGGAAAATATGGGGATTGTCAGGCCTTAGTGTTTCTGTCCAGTTCAGGCCTAAAGCCTGCTCCCTGGGGAGTGACAAATTAACATTTAAATGAGCAGTTGCTAGGTGCTGGGGCTCTCTCTGTGTAAATTAAGTTTTACCTCTGACAGGAGGATTCTTCTTCTGGGAGTTGAGTTTACCTCTTATCTGTTCTTAAATCTTTTTTTTTTTTGTTTGTTTGTTTTGTTTTTCTCAGGTCTGGCTAGGTTACAGTTCTTTCCTTATATATTTGATGTTTATACATAAACCAGCTAACTCTGCTTTGAAGCATTCATTGTCCATTCGCGTTTAGCAACTAAATTTCATGCCTGCCTTAACTCTACCTGGAAACATCACATTTGTTCCACACAAGTAAATATCACTTCTGCCCTTCCTTTCTTATCTGGGATGAATACGTTTTACACAATTCTTTAAAGAATTTGGTCTTGCTTTTCTTTGATGTTTTCCCTATGGGCATAGTAACACATTCCCTGTCCTTTACCCTAGATTTTCTAAAATAGATAAACTCTGCTAAAATTTCAGTAAATGAGTTCAGATTCATGCTGCCCAGAGAGCTGTCTGTCTGTCCTCCATTTGCGGACTCCTTGCCTACTTAGTCAGGGGGAGCCCTGGACTGAGGTTGCAGCTTGGACTGCAACACTTATTCACTGATCTATGTATCTTTTTGGAGCCAATACCATGCTGTTTTTATACTATGGATTTGTAGTATAGAGTAAGGTTGAGCATGGTGATTCCTCTAGCACTGCTTTTATTACTGAGGATTACTTTTTCTATCCTGGACCTTTTGTGCTTCCATATGAGTTTTGAGATTGCTTTGTCAATTTCAGTGAAGAATTGCTTGGAATTTTGATTAATATGGCATTGAATCTGTATATTGTTTTTGGTAGGATTGTCATTTTTATGATGTTTACCAATCCAGGCACATGGGAGGTCTGTACACTTTGTAGTATCGTCTGAAATTTCTTTCTTTAGGGTTTTAAATTTTTTGTTATACAGGTCTTTCACTTCCTTGGTTCATTTTTTTAGGGGTTCTCATAAATGGAGTTGTTTCTCTTAGGACTTCTCATTTTTTTCATCTAAGAAAAGAAGCCACTGATTTTTGAACATTGACTTTGTACCCTGCAACTCTGCTGAACTTATGTATTAGTTCCAGGAGCTTCCTGGTGAAACTTTTGGGGTCTCTCAGAAAAAGGATCATGTCATCCACAAATAGGGGTAACTTGACTTCTTTTCCTACTTTCATCCCTCTTATTTTCTTCTCTTGTCTAATAGTTCTCCCCATCTGGAGTCTCATGGAACTTTGTGGAAGCAGGGACAGTAAGACTGAAAGAGCCTGAAGGTGTGGAGGTCTGTCACTGGACAGGTCACTCCACTAAAGATAAGGCCATCACAGCCAGGAGCTCATAGCAATGGTTTTGACTTCATCAGACCTTCACAGGACTGGTGCAGATCTCAGGAAAAATAGTTTCAGACAGTAGGATCCTTAGGGGTGAGTAGTCAGACAAATACCTGAATATAGTCAGATAAATACCTGAAATTTAGACAAAGAAAATAATATGAAGAATCAATCAAAGAACTGGTTCTTCACCCTGCAAATGGAAGACTGACCTCCCTTCGCCCTGGTCTCCTACTCTTATTCCATCTACCTTTGAATCTACTCTTATAGTAAGACTTCATTTTAATAGCCTTTTATCTCTAGCTAGGAGGTGACCTCCAATACCAATCAGAATGGAGCCAAGGGTGGTGCAGGAACAGCAAAACTGAAAATAACAACCAACCATAGTAATTCAGAACATCAGAGACCCTACATTAACACCTGAAACCAGACCAGCCAAATCTCTCCCCATCGTAAAGCTCAGGGAACCTTGGGGAGGCGAGACAGCAAGATTGTAAGAGCCTAAAGATGGGGAGGAGCAATGACAAGCAAGATACTCCACACAAGTTAGGGCTGAAGTAATCCTAATAGGACTTTGCATGACCTGTGCAATGACTGACATGTCAATGACCCCCCCCCCAAGGTCTAGTATGGAACACAGGGACTAGGATCCTTAGAAACAAAGGATTAACAGTCACAATAATGTTCCCATACTAAAGGGGAGCACAAGAAAGGGCTCTGGGCAATGCCACTGAGTCCTTGAAACTTATTAGAGTGGAGAATGCAGAATGAAGTTTGACTTCCATATTAAAGGATGCTCCAGGGAATGACCGTGGGGGAAGAGGGTTAATTGGGAGAAAGGGAGGGAGGGGGGTGAAAGGAAGGAGAAAATGGGGGAGGATGCAAGGGGGACTAGCGAGGTTTTGAGAGAGGGAGGGGACCGGGGTAGCTATTAAGTTTGTGTGATTAGGAAAAATATAAACAAACATAATGGAGGAAAAAGAATCACATGAAGTAAGTCTGATTTAAACAAAAGAATATCTATCCAACTTACTGTTAAAACAAAATTTATAGAAAATTTCTTATTCAATTAAGTATTTGACTTTTCATCAGGCATTTGTCCTAATTATGTTTTAAATAACAACTACAAAGACATTAAACTCTTCATATTTAAGAAAAATTGTCAAATTTCATCCAAACATTAAGATCTGAACTTGCACTACTGTTTATATTCTGTTACAGAAAATGTCCTACATTCTGAACTGTTATAAATGATCAGTAGATTTAAACAGCAGTAAGGTCTGTAAAAAAAAGAATGGAAAGAAAGAAAGAAAGAAAGAAAGAAAGAAAGAAAGAAAGAAAGAAAGAAAGAAAGAAAGAAAGAAAGAAAGAAAGAAAGAAAGAAAGAAAGAAGGAAAGAAAGAAAAGAAAAAAAGAAAGGAAAGAAAGAAAGGAAAGAAAGAAAGAAAGAAAAGAAAGAGAAAGAAAAGAAAGAGAGAATGAAAAAAAGAAAGAATGAAAGAAAGAAAGAGAGAAAGAAAAGAAAGAAAGAAAAAGAAACAAAGAGAAAGAAAAAGAAGAAAGAAGAAAGAGAAAGACTAAGCTAGGTAAAATCTTGAAATTTTTTCTTAAGAAAATTTTTTCTTATGTGTGACTCTATGTGTGTGTCTATGTGTGTCAGAGAGCTCTGCACTGTGTGCCCCTTTTGAGACTCAAGGGTGACTTTGGGAATCACTCTGCTCTACCTCCTCTGTGCTTTGCTCTGGAGTTTCCCCGGCCCCACCTTCCAGAACCAGAAGTACAGGTTGTCACTATTTCTGTCCAGCATATTTAGTGGGATCCAGGATCTGAACTTAGGACCTTCTGTTTGTGAGGCAGAGGCTTAACACCTGAGTCATATCTCCAGCTCTTTCTGATTACTTGAGGTGTATCAATATGTTATCTCTTTGTTATTTATTTGAAAACTGTATGGTATTTTGACTATAAGCATATCTTAACTCGTACCTGTAAATATTCCTCTTAGAACTGTCTATGCTATATCCCAACATTCTAGTATGTTATGCAATCATTTTCACTTGATTTTTAACAGTTTTCAAATTTTATCCCATATTTATTTGATGATCTACTGGGCATTGGAGAGTGTGTTGTTTAACCTCCAAGGAGTTGTATAGTTGTTCCTTGATTTCTGGTTATATTCCACTGCGATATGGTTAAATAAAATAAGTCATTTCAATTTCATAGTATTTATTAAGAATTGGTAATAATGTTATGTATTTCAAGGATAGTTCCACAGTCAGCTTAAAACAACATTTGTTCTGTATCTGTTTGATAGTATACCCTAAAATGACTAATGTTCTGTCTGGGGACTGTTTCCCAACTGTGTAGGGGTGAAGCAAAAAAAAAAAAAAAAAAAAAAAGCACTGAGATATGGACAGATGGACTTATCTCTGCACTTTCAAAACCACCAGAACTTTAAGTACTTTGATGGAAAGGTGTGGCTGTGGTTCCTAAATAGTCTGATGTTACTGCAGAGTTCCAGGCTCAGATTTCTAAGTTTTGTGACAAATAGTTGGATTCAGAGGTTGGCTCACTCACTAAATTCAGACTTGGGATTGTGAGATATTAAAGTTATTAAGTGATGACAACAATTGGTAGAACGAAGGGAGAGCCTGATTCTTGTATGCTTCATGGCATGACCTTCTCCCACTCCACAACTATCTCCCAGAGCTGCCTTTGAATCTGAGGGATCCTATTGTTTAAAACTGAGTTACATCATGGATCTGAAAACAAGGAAGTCATAAGCTAGTATATGCATGGATATGCTGAAGGATCACAAACCAGGATACCTCAATCAACACTGCCTCATAGGAGTGCTGTAACAACAGAGCAAAAAGTGTAAATGTGGGGCTGGAGAGGTGGCTCAGGGGTTAAGCCTCTGCCTTGCAGGCAGAAAGTCCTGAGTTCGGATCCTAGACCCCACGTATAGATGCCAGGCAGGAAGCGGGGGCGCCTGCGTTTCTGGTCCTGGTAGGGCTGGAGCCTGTGAATCCCGGGCAGAGTAAACAAGGAGAAGGTGGAGGCGGTCCATGGTGGTTCCCGAATTCGTCCGTGGTTCTACACACATACACACACACACTTGAATAAATAATAAAAATTTTTAAAAAGTTCTAAAAAAAAGCGTAAATGTGAAATAATGTGTTAGAATAGGCAATCAGAAAATGTTAGCCACATTTTCTATCATTTCTTTTAGAAGATATTGAATTGAACGTCAAGATTTATGCAGGATTGACTACAATAAAGTACTTTAAAGTCTGTTTCATTTGTATGAGTAAATCTATTTGTATATAATTACATATATATATACATTGCTTAGAGATTTTAAAACACTGAAAATAACTATAGAACATTTCTTGAAAAGGTAAATAATAAAGAAAATTAGCCAACAAATTTAGTCATCACAAAGATTTCAGAATGATGTAGGCTAACTCCCATGGACAATAAAAGTAGGAATGGAATTTCTAGCATGTCTCTTTGTATCTGATAAGTGCTGTGTGGATTACTTAAAAGGAAAATGAGTCCAAGTCATCTAACTTCTAAGGAAGCAATGGTAACTTAATTGTGCCCTTGCTGATCTTAAAGCGTGGCATGAAAAATAGCTTTGAAGACTTCCAAAGATTTTCAAAGTACTCCTAGTGAGAGCAGTAGGGAACAAGGGAATCTGGCAGCAGTCATATATCAGAAAGTCATTTACATGTTGAAGGACAGGATTTAATTAATAGTGTTACAGCTGTGAAGTCAATGTGCAGATTTGAGTTCCTAGCACAAGGGACCATTATATTTATTTAACATGTCACTTAGTCCAGAGATTTCCCCTGTTATGTTAATGCATGGTAATGAACGTAAGTCCCAGAGTAATAGCTGAGTGCTGCTGATGGCTGTTCCTATCATTACTAATGAACATGATGATAGCTACCATTTATTGGATGCTCACAATATGCTATGTCTTTTACTAAGCACTTTTTATACATTATCCCATTTAATTTTTCCAACAACTCAATTAGTTTGCTGCTAACATTATCTTTTTTCTTGCAGAACAGGAAACGTAGGCTTCAACAGATTGGGCAATTTGCCCTGGAGAGCCTGCTTAAAGTAAAGGAACCAGTAGTCACTCCTTACTTTGCCACACATAAGCTTATTGCTTACAAGAGAACATCTCTCTAGATCCAGAGACCAAGTCCTGAGCAGTTTGAGTTCTCAGTTCCCTTGGTGATTAAGAAGCCAGCTTGAACACCTATCAATAAAGGAATGGCAAGAATATAGTTCTATTGCATGATTTGTAGGGAAATTTGTGAGAAATTACTTGTGTGTGAGAAAATGTTTCTTTAAAAGAAACAAAAGAAGCTATATTCTGTTGTCTGAACTTGGGGACGTCATTGATGTAAGATCTAGATCTCTCTTCAGTGCTTCCACATTCTAAAATGAATATATGGATCTAAAAGTGTCATACTCGAGTCAGCCTTCTTCTAACCCCAAGCTCCCAATTCCCCTGGTTCTGTTGTTACCCACATGTCATCTCGTTTAACATATTCTAGTACTTCTTTTTGCTTAGAAATCTTCACACATCGTAATGCTCATTGTATATGTTATGCTTTACCATTATACTCATTTCTATATCACATCTAATTTCTTTCATAATATCATATCTAATACTTTCTCCCTGACTGCAGTGAGGCATTCACGAGAGTAAGGGCACTACATTTTGTGGTTGTTCTAGCATAGCTGAGGACCTGTAACTGTGTCTGCCCCCAGAACAGCTCTGCAGACTGTGGTAGAGGACAAACAATGGATAGAATTTGAATCGCTGAACCACAATCACTTTGCCTCTGAACTTCATGTAGTCAATAGTAAATTCCTATGATATAAGAGGTATTTAGGGTTTGGCATAATGATAACACCCCAACTTTGCAGATAACATGTTAATTGAAATGCTCAGTGAGAAAAAATATCTGTTGAGGGACTTCAGTGCATGTCTGCCTCACTCTGTAAAATATACTTGTTAGCTAGCAGGTTGTATTAGCTTACAAATAATTCTGAAAGATGTTGCGAGTTCACCTTGAGGTTGAAGATGGCAGTGAAAGGAAATCATTCCATAAACTCTGTACTACTGCTTTCAGAGCATTGGAATGGACATTGGAAATGATAAGGGGCAAATTACAACCTACATGAAATGTGAAACATTTTCCCTCTATCAGTTATGGAGACTAACAGAAAATCTTCAAATTCATTCAATCAAAAATATGTAATTTATCATACTTACATATGAAATTAAAATAAGGAATCTAAACTGAGCATAGTGGCTCATACCGGTAATTCCAGCACTTGGGAAAGTGAGACAGGAGGATTACCATGAGTTCCAAGTCAGCCTGGCCTTCATCAATACTATACAGAGTAGACCACATATACATACTCTTAGGTGACCAAGGAAGTGTGATAGAAGAGAAACAATATTCTGGGGCTGGAGAGGTGGCTCAGGGATTAAGCCTCCGCCTTGCAGGCGGAGGGTCCTGAGTTGGGATCCCAGATCTCACATATAGACGCCGGGCGGAAGCGGGGGGCGGCCTGCGCTTCTGGTCCTGGTAGGGCGGAGTCTGTGAATCCCGGGGCAGAAGGAGGTGGAGGCGGCCATGGTGGTTCGCGAATTCGTCCGTGGTTTTACACATACACAGAAACACACACACACAGACACACTGCGCGCACACATACACACGCATATGCACACAGTTGAATAAATGATAATAATAATAAAAAATTTAAAAAAAAAGAGAAACAATATTCTAAGACAACAAGGTGGCAAAGAAAACCCAGTCATAACAGAGAGCAGGCCCAGGGTACCCACAGCACAGCAAACATTTCTCTAGTTATATTGACAAGCCATGTCAAACGTGTTAACTTAAAGGTTGAAAAAATTATACTACAAGGCTCAAAATTGGTTAAAGACAATGTAAGAATGAATGTTCATAATGGCTGTTTTACATATTATTTTATATATATTTTATATATATATATACATATATATTATAATCTCTGTGGAGAAAAGATAGGTGGGTAATTTTAAATGCTAGTCTATAACAAAGAGCAATGTTAGGATTAGATCCTGAGCTTAGGATGGAAAAACGCAGTGTCTGCTTTTTTCATACATTCCTTGATGGGAGACATGAGAATCAGAGAGAGGTTTGTCTATATATGACTTAAAGGTAGAACAAATAGAAACCACCTTGGAATTCTAGAGGACATGTTCAGGTTGTTTACACTAATCAACTGACTCCTATGCCCTTTGTGGAACAACAAGTCTCCCAGGAGTCCCTGTTAGAGCTCCTTTATGCGTCTGTACCAGCCAGGCCGATTCTCTAAGTCAAAAGGTCAAGCAGAAGCTCTTAACAATCACCTTTAATGTTACTAGAGGAAATCTGAAAGTAACTTAAAACAACAAAATTCGTCTATAAACTGCAGTTACGAATGACAAATTTTAAAAAAAGATATGGCTTTTCAGTTAATCATACTAAGATCTTTACAATAACAAATTATGCTGCATACAAAAATATTTAAATCACATACATAAAAATTCAACACAAGCTGCTCTTCTGTTTGGAAGGTAATAAAAACATGGTTCTGCAGTGAAGAAACCACTTGCCCTGGCGCCCACATTGTAGGCTGGTGTGAGGGCAGCCCAGGGCATAGGCAGGCAGTCCTGAGCCATCCGGTCAGGACTGAAGAATGTAGATCCTCAGATTCAAATGTTTACTTGGTTGTAAGTGCTCCCCTTCTATATACAGATACGCGTCCTCTGTAATGTGCAGTTGCTGGTCAGTTATGATTCCTGCTTCTGAACAGGTTGTTGCATTCATCTCTCAGTCCTTATGCTTGCATGGTCATTCCGTGCTAGTCATTCTTTTAGCCATTGATATTTGATTACATTTAATGTACTTAGAAAGCCGTATTTACCCTTTTAATCAGAATTTCTTGGATCTTATTTTTTGGATTATTATTTAACAATGTGTGAGTAAAATAAAAAGCTGTATGTAATTCTATGTTCTTTTCCCCAAAACCAACAGTGTAACAAACAGCAGTACAAATATCAAAATACACAGAGATCAAAATACATACATTCCAGATGACTCAGAGGGCAAAGATGAACAGGCAAAAAAGAAGAAAAGAAGTGGAAGAAAAGCTTGGAGATAAGAACTAGGTCCCTATTTACAATGTCAGTAAGTATAAGTCCTCTGGTGGAATGTGTTGAGGAATGCCAAGGAATGTGCTATTTATAAGATCTGCTAAAATCTTTAAAGCTGCCAAGTCCAATGGTATCTGACACCTTCACTGCTGGGTAATAAAATGTGATTTGTTTTTAGAGCATTTTGTGGACCCTGAAAGATAGATTTTCCCAAATGCTCTCTCAATCGATTACTGATTACAGTTTCCTGAGATTTCTCATTTAGCAACAAACAACATTACACAGTTTTCCATGAGGCAACCAGAATATTAAAATCAGCTGTCAAGGCCAGGGAAAGTAAAGGCAGCTCTTCTAAGCCTAATAGAAGGCTACTTCTATTTAGGTGAATAAGGTTCATTTCCTAGTTGTTTCATAAAAGTTAAAAAAAAAAAAGCTCTTTCTTTGATTCACATGGTGAAAAATACCATTTACAAAAGACTTGGACTTGCTGGAACTAGAGAATCCGATAATGATTCTTCTGCATTTGAGTATTCTGTAATTATTAAATTTTCTATTTTAAAATATTTAATTAAGATTTCACACTATTTAATCTGTAAAATTTGATGATTTACTATATTTGATATATATTATGATTTTTATACTGATTATCAAAATTTAATTAACATACTCATCACAATCCACATTATATATTAGCTCCCACAATTTGTTCATCTAACATCTAAAAGTTTGAAATTCTAGGGCTGGAGAGTTGGCTCATGGGTTAAGCCTTTGCCTCAAAAGCAAAAGGACCTAAGTTTGGATCCCAGATTCCCATGTGAAAACTCGAGGCAGAAATAACAGAAATCTGTACTTCTGGCCCAGGAAATCTCAGAGCAAAGCAATAAGGAGATAGAGAAATCAAAGATGGTTTCTGATGTCACTGTTGGACCTCTACAGACACATACAGTGCCCCTTTCTACACCCATACATGCTCATACACACACATACAAATCTATACCTATACTTGCAAATAAATAAATAAAAGTTTGAAGTTAGGATAAATATCATAACTTTTCCTTTATTTCCTACCATGCTAATTGGTTACCATTAGCTTGCGTATTTAACCCTACGCAGAGAATTTAGAGCCCACTTAATACATTGGTGTATAGAATCAGATATAAAAGCCATTTCCAGAGAATTTAATATTGGAGCAACTTGAATGTCCAAGAATTAAATGTCCTTAGCTGGAAAAGTATCACAATGTCAAATGCAGTTTTCCTATTAACTTTACTTCATCAGAAAAGTCCATATAATCTGTTTCCTTAATTTTTATTATACTCACAATATACATATTATTATTTTGTGTAAGTGACAATAAATAACTTTCAAGTGAAGATTATAAATGTATATTTGCTTTATAGAATTTAGTTCTGTAAGTGATTGTATACTCAATAATAGGATTATGAATGGTGTGTGGTACCCTACAAATAGTCATGGCAATTGTAAGTTTCAGTGGTTTTGTGATCATTATCATTTAATTTACCTGTCCTATGTATGTTGTAATTTAGAATTTTTCTTCTAAAAGTTTAGTTACAGAACTCATTAAATTTAATGGCAATAACTTGCTTTTAAAGTGTAGGCTATCCTGGTACAATTTTTAAGTACCATGAAACTGTAAAGGTAAATGAGGGCTATTACTCTAGAGATCTGAAGAAGTTGTATAATGCAAACTAAATGTTAAAAACAGGTTGTGGAGGCTTACGAACTTATTTTCTGCATACAGATAGAAGTCCTTGTCCTCAACCTTATTGCAAGACAAGCTAGAAAATAGAAAACAATGATTTTCATTAGGCAACTAGAAAACTGTGACCCCCAACATTTAGAGGGACCAGCATATCCAGGGGGAGAGAGTTGATGTCTGCTTCTGAGAATAGAGATCTGTGCATGAAAGAAATATGACAGACTACAGTTTAGGGTCCATGGGGTTTCTTTTAGGAGTACATGCCTGGTAGTCATGTGAAAATCTGAGAAGATTCTACCTCTGTGCAAAGTTGGATTGGCCAACAGTCATGACTGTATCATAGCCCAGAGCCTTTTCATAACAAAGACTGCTGTGGAGTTAGGAAATGTTCCCTCTGGGAATCCAGATTTAACCAAAGGGATTAAAATCCCACGTATTTATAGAAGTGAGATGCTCTGGGAAGAAAAGTTCTTCCAATAAATACATCCTAAATATATTTGCAGCCCTAAAACAGAATCAAAGTTCACATGGCCAAACTGGTTAAATTGAAAGATCATAAGGGGCACATGACTGTAGTTAGAGGTTCCAGTACCTTTCTTTTTTTTATACATAATACATTTTTTATTGTTATTTCAGCTCATACAAATGTAATAGGTACACCAGTTCCCTCCCTCCCTCCTCCTTACCCCCAAACCCCCTGTTCCCCCTCCCCTCACCCTCTCGCCTCATCCCCCGGTGCCTCCCGCTCCGATTCCTAGAGTCCTTTCTTGTGCATGCCTGACTCTCCTCTGGGCCCTCCTCTCTGATGACGTTCAAGGACCCAGTGGCATTTCCCTGAACCCCTTCCTGTGTTCCCCTTAAGCATAGGAACACTACTGTGGCTGTCAATCCCTTGCCTCCAAGGATCTTGGTGCCTTTAGCAGTCTAGCATCTGCTAGACTTTGTGAGGTCAATAGTGTGTTGGACATTGCGCCAGGCATGCAATGTCCAATTATGATTGCTTCGGTGCTAACTTGTGTGGAGTATCTTGCAAATCATTGCTCCTCCCATCCTTTTGCTCTTACAGTCTTACCGCCCCCTCTTCCGCAAATGTCCCTGAGCTTCAGGATGGGGAGAGATTAGTCTGGCCTAGTTCTAGGTGGTTGATATAGAGTCTCTGAAGTCCTGGATTGTGGTTCGTTGATTTTCTTTTGCAGTTTTGTTGCTCCTGTAATGCCCTTCACTCCATCGTGATGGGCACTGTATGTCACCCCCTGGCCAGAGACAGAAAGCTGTTAAACTGGAGTCTTATTATAAGAGCACATTCAAGGGTAGATGTAATACTTATACCCAAAATTGAAGTCGCAGAGTCATATGGCGTTAGGCAATGGGAGGGGTCAATCACCCATTTGCAAAATGGTTACTTTTTAATCTGCCGGACTATATGCCTAACCCTTCTGGTGAGTTCATACCCCCTTAGTTGTAAATGATCAGGAACGAATGTCTGTAAACTTAACCAGGTGTCACAGTACTTTCTTGCAGTCCTTGATGGAGGCCTATTTTCTCTACTGTAACATGGTCACTTCTCTCCTTGTTTCTGGTGTGACCCTCCAACCCCATCCCTCCTGTTCATAATCCTTGCAATTACTGTAGGTAATACATAGATTTACCTATGAGTGTCTCAAGATGGGCTGGGTGGGTTTGGTATTAGGAGACACCTATTAGGGAGTACATATGGCGCTTAATTTTCTGGGTCTGGGATACTTCACTTAATATAATTGTTTCTAATGACATCCATTTCCCGGCAAATTCCAGTAATTCATCATTTTTGATGGCTGAGTAGTACTCCATTGTATAGATGTACCACTGTTTCCTTATCCACTCGTCAACTGTTGGACATTTAGGTTGATTCCATGACTTTGCTATTGTAAACAGTGCTGCTATGAACATGGTCGTGCTTGTGCTATCGAGGTGAACCTCTGCTGTATGGGCGGTTATACCCAAAAGTGGAATTGCAGGGTCATATGGCATTTCAATCTTTAATTTCTTTAAGAATCTCCAGACAGCTCGCCAGAGTGGCTGTATGAGCCTGCACTCCCACCAGCAATGTAGGAGAGTTCCCCTCTCTCCACATCCTCTCCAGCATTTGTTGTTTGTGTTGTGGATTTTTGCCATCCTGACCGGGGTGAGATGATATCTCAGGGAAGTTTTGATTTGCATTTCCCTGATGGCTAAGGAAGTGGAGCATTTTGTAAGATATTTGTTAGACATTTTAATTTCATCCCTAGGAAAGTTTCTTTTAAGTTCCAGGGCCCATTTTTTAATTGGGCCATTAGTTTCTTTGGTGTTTAGTTTTCTAAGTTGTTTGTGTACTCTGGACAGTAGAGCTCTATCAGATATGTGGTTAGTGAAGATTTTCTCCCATTCTGTGGGTTGCCTTTGAGCTCGTGTGATAATCTCTTTATCTGAACAGAAGCTCTTTAATTTCACAAGATCCCAACTGTTGAGAGTTGGTAGCAGTGACTGTGCCATTGGATGTCTGTTTAGGAAATGTTGGCCTAGCCCAATCAGCTCGAGGGAGTTCCCTATCCTTTCACCTATGGTTTTTATAGTCTCTGGCCTGATATCAAGCTCCTTGATCCATTTGGAATTAAGTCTTGTACATGGTGACAAGTATGGGTCCAGCTTTAATCTTCTGCATGTGGAAATCCAGTTTTGCCAGCACCATTTGTTGAAGATGCTGTTCTTTTTCCATTGGATTCTTTGGGCCCCTTTGTCAAAGACCAAATGGCTATAATTTTGTGGGCTTATATCTGGGTCTTCAATCCTTATCCATTGATCTGTGTGTCTATTTTGGAGCCAGTACCAGGCTGTTTTTATAACTATGGATTTGTAATATAGACTAAGGTTTGGTATGGTAATACCTCCAGCAGTGTTTTTATTACTCAGGATTGTCTTTGCTATCCTGGGTCTTTTGTGCCTCCATATGAAATGTGAGATTGTTTGGTCAACTTCTTTAAAGAATTGCTTTGGGATATTAATTCGTATAGCATTGAATTTGTATATTGCCTTTGGTAGGATGGTCATTTTTACGATGTTGATTCTGCCAATCCAGGAACGTGGGAGGTCTTTCCACCTTCTGGTGTCTTCTGCAATTTCTTTCTTTAGGGTTTTAAAGTTTTCATTGTAAAGGTCTTTTAGAGGTTCCAGTACCTTTCTGTCAGTGACTGAGAAGATCAAGGAGAAAGAAGATATATGAGTATACTTTAGACTTCTTTAGTGGCTATAGTGGACAACATTCTCAGTTAACTTGATATAATTAGCATTTTTAGACAAGATGATCCAATTAATAGAAGAATGCATATTTTCTTCAAGGTTGAGGGGAACATTCATAAACTAGACCATGTTCTGGACCACAAAACATTCTTAGGGGACAATAATATTGTTAACTGCTTAAAGGCACCTGTTTGCAAACCTACAACTTGAATTTAATCCTTGGAACCCATGTTAGGAGAGAGCTGATTTCTGAAAAGTGTCCTCTGATCTCCACATCCACACCATGTCTGAAATGTAGCTAATCTCTCTATCTTTCTTCCTCTTTTTTTCTCTCTCTCAAATTAATTAATTTATTAAATAATTAAAAACATGTTCATCAGAGTTAGAATAAGGTTTTATACAGCATGTGTTCAGACTACAATGCAACTAAACTGAAAAAATCCCCAAATATTAGAATATTAAACAAGTGTTTAAATAGCATAGAGCTCAAAAAGTCTGAACAAACTATTGTGAAATAACACTGAGAAGGAGATTACTGATAGCATTCATGTATATTGTAAACAAAAATCTAACTTGACCTGTTTACTTTTCCTCATGGGAAACACAAAGAGCAATTAATCCTAAAGCAATAAGAAGGGAAATAATTAAAAACGCAGAGTGAATTAAAAATTTAAGAAAGGGAATAAAGAGGACATCAATGAAACCAAAAGTGGGGACATAGAGAAGTTCAGGATGATTGATGAATCTTTCTTAAGTTTCTTAAGGGAAAAAGAAACCACATAAGACCAGTGTCAGATGAGCAGACATGATTACCAGCTCTGTGGGTACTAAGAAGACGAAAAGTGAGGTCTGTGAACATCTCTATGTCCATGAACTCATTAAAATGGACAGAATTTTTTTCAATGAAACTTAAAAACTGGAAGAATTTCTTGTAAATAGAAAATTTTGCAAAAGATGGCGCAAACAGCCTAAATATTTATCAATCTTAGAAAAAATACTAGGCATAGATCAGATTGATGAATTTGAGGGACATTGCTTGTCTTTTAAGGAAGATGAATTTGTCCACATTGTGGACATAGAAGAAGGACATGTCGTTCCATGAAGCTAGTCCAAACCAAAGAGATTACCAGAACAGAAAATGGTAGAGCAATGGCTCTCACAAATACACACAGAAGATAGTATAATATTAACGAATTGACTCCAGTAATGTGTAAAAGGAAGTATACTCTGTATACTCATGCAAGACTTATTCTAGGAATGCATGATTGTTTCAATATTTGAAAATGTAATCCAGGTAAGCAAAATTAACTAAAAAATACAGATCACATGAACCTGTCAGTTGATACACAGATAAATTCAAGAAAACTTAACACACGATTATAACATAAACTGGCAGACTAGAAACAGAATTTCATCAACTTGTTTAGAACAGTTTCAGAAAATGTATAGCTAACATATTCAATTAAGAGACTAAATTGGATGTTTCTCTTGAAGCTTGTAAACAAGGAAAGAATACTCACTCCCACTGTTACCTATTCCCTGTAATACTGAGAATCATAACAGATACCTTCAGACAGGACAATGAAATAGAAGTAGTAGAGACTGAAAAGTAAAAAATTAAACTACCTGTACCCACTGAAAACATGATTGCTATATATATAAAACATCCCAAGATTAATGGCAAACAAGTTTCTGGCAGGAAAAATAATAAGCTAGCATAACACAGTCAGAAAGACACGATGTTAAAGCAGTGATATTGAAGAGTGCATCACTGATACATCCACGATGAAAACAGCAAAAGAACTCTAAATAAATGAACATTTCTATTCATGGATTGGATAACTCAACATTGTTCTGTGTTATTTCTAACTTTCTTTTTCTTGTGGCTATAGAACTTGAGCATCTTTTACTGATAGAAAGTAAAGCATCAAAATAAAAAAAAAATAAAAAGCCCAAATAACAATGATGTGAAATGTGAGAGGGATACAGCAGTTTGCCAAAGAGCTAAAAGTTCTTCCTTTGGTATAATTTTAGCAACAAATTGACTAATAATTAAGATGATCATATCATTAACAATTATTAGCATACTTATTATATTTGATGTGAAATCTACACTCCTATAAACCTTAGCTTCTTTGATTATTTCTGTGAGATAATCATAACTCTGATTTATTTATAAGAATAAAACATCATATATGAGTCACAGGGAGAGGTTCTGAAAATTCGGTCACCAAAAATAAGAAGTGATTGAGGATACATCACAGCCATAAGGAACCTAATGAGATATGACTATTAAATATTATATTTTATCCTTTATCTAATTGTAAAAAAAAGATACCGTGGAATGTTTAAGAAAATATGTACAGTGTTGACAGTGCATGAGTGAGTGTGTGTGTGTGAATGTGCACATGTGTGTGTCTGTGTATATGTTGCATGCATGTGGAATGTTTGTATGTGCTTGTCTGTGTATGCCATGACATGTGCGTGCAATTCACAGCCACCCTCAGCTGTTCGTCTTTGTCTGCTTTGTTTGAGACAAAGGTCCATTGCCACTGCCAATGTCAGGCTAGCTGGACTGAAGTTTCCTAGGGTTCTTCTCATTTCTGCCTATCATCTCCTCATGGGATTATTGGGATCACACTGCATCTGACTTTATGTCGGTTCTGAGATTAAAACTAATGTCTTCATGTTTCATGAGAGGCACTCGTACTTGCCGATTATTGAGTTTTGTTAACAGGCATTGGGTTTATTAATTGTGACTAATGTCAACAACAGAAACTAGGTGTGAAAAACTCTTGTTCTACAGGCAAAATTCTAAAAACTAAAATAGAAAGATATATTAAACGATTTTAATACAATTATGTACTAGATATTTACCTATAATTACTATCAATACTAATCTATCTAAAACAAAGTCTGGAATGGAATGATTTGAATTTTTTTTAAAGTGTGATAAACTGCTAAAGCTTCACGTGGATCTGAAAAGCATCTAACATACAAGCTCCAGTCCCAGTTCTGTAAATTACCAAGTTGCATTCATCATAGTTAATTTTTGGATTATTGCTCATACGATTTTGCTTAGCATTTGTGTTCTCTAAGTATTATAAATATGATAAGCACCAAAAACCATGGAGGAACAATTAAATCTGGACGCAAAAAGACAGAGTAAATGATAAAGAATATCTACAGAAGACAATGTCAATAGTATGAAAATGGATTTTAAATCTTATTCCTAAATATTAGAACTGCCAACACAAATCTCTATGCTTTGTTTTGTGATGTCTGTATGATATAGCAAATACTTTTGTAAAATATAAAACTGAAAAGTGAAATGAATATCAACGTTCATAACCCATATTGTGCATGAACATATCATAATGGTGCTTTCAAAATGAGGTGATAAATCTGATTTGATTCTTTTTTCAACTTCTAAATTTATTAACAATAATATTTATTTCCTCACTCATTCTTTCTCTTCCATATTTTCTGGATGCTGGAAATTGTACTGTGAGCTTCACATGTATTATTTTATCTAGAAGGCATACTTAAATTGATATTTTAGGGGAGTAGTGATTTAATCAACTAATAAATAGTGGAGTTGAAATTTGAACGTGGACAATTTATCTCCAGGGACACTCTGTTTTTTCTATTAACAAGGTGTTTGGATAATGAATATCATCTTATTGTAAATTAGCTCTTCAAACATTTTGTAATTACCCACTGTCAAATGTGTTGTACTTGTAGAGTTAATTTCAGATAATTATGCATGATGTTTCTGTAGGTCAGATATCCCTGATGTGAAATGCAATGTACCAGAAGGCTTTGGACACTAGGTTGTCTGATATTTGCATATACATCTGAGACACCTTGGGTTCTAAACATGAGGTTTGTTTCTGAATAAATGCACCTTTCACACATCTCCTGAAGATGATTTCACATAGTCTTCCTGATGTTTGTTCATATACTTGAGAGTGATTTAACACAGTGCCTTTACTGTCCTTTCACACATCTTCAAAGGGTGATTTCTCAAAGTCTTCCTAGTGTCCCTGCATTTTGCCTGCAGCTGTCACATAAGGTCCTGTGAGGAGTTTTCCACATGTGGCATTTTGTCAGCACTCAAATATTGGATAATAGGTAACATTTCAGAATTAACGTTGTCAGATTACAGGAGCATAATCCATACTATTGTGTGCACTTGGACTTCTGATACCCAGAGTTCACCCTTTCTCTTTTATTTTTTGACTGATTTTGAATTTCATAGAAGATGCTTGCTGTGAGTCTGAACCATTTTATAAATCCTAGTGTGGATACTTTCTAACACACTGGTATGTCTTCAAGAACAAAATTTATTTAAATATCTACACTAAAACCACTGTAATTTGGAACGTGGGTTTTTTTTTAGTATTTTTTATTTTTATACTTTTACAAACAGCAAGTGAGGTTGTCTCTCCTTCTCCTTCCCTCCACCCTTTCCTTCCATTCTCCTCTCCTTTCACCAACCTATTCCTCTCCCACACACTATCCTGCCTATCTGCTTGTGTGTGCTCCAGGATTCCCTTTGGAATCCTGCTCTAGTAGGGGGTTCAGGCCTCTGTGACAGATTAAGTGACCCTTGCTTGGGTAGAGCCATTGATAGGGGTGCTCTCCCTAGTCCCTAAGGTTCCACTTGCATGTAATTACATCTCTGGAATTCCTCACTAGTCTATGGGGGAATGTTGATATGTCAGTCAGAGTCCAGGTCTGGGGAGGATAATTCTCATTGCAGTTAGTGGATTCAGCAGCTCTAACTTAAGTTGAATGTCCTGACCCACAGTGGACATGCCCATCTTTGGGAACTCTTATTTTTATACAATATCTATTTGTGTTATTGATTTAATATCTGCCTCTCTGCACTTAAAAATGATGGGTGAACACTTCTATTCTACAGACACTTCCACAAGCTGCTGATCCAGTAAGGATGTACTTTATACATCAGGACATTGAAGCCTTAACTTTTCCTAAAATCACAAGCATCATTTTCTTGCATTTGGGGTCTGTTGTCACTTGAATTCAGTCATAATGATAGCATGACAGACCATTTACTTACCTAGCTATCAAAAAGTACACATGTATAATATATGATGAACTATGTTACACATCTAAATTTTCAAAGTCAGTGATGTGTGGAATGAAACCTAGGCTTAGCTGAGGACAAAATAAAGCTGGAGAGATGGAGATGCAGGTGAATGCCCTGTGCTCCTTCTGCCAGTTGTCCCAGACTGTTCTGTGTCTGCCATCACGGCTTGTTGATATTCTACTACTGTCATTATCTTGCATCTTCCAACACAAACCCCAGCTGTTACTATCTCCTCCAAAGTGCTAGGACTCAGTTTCCACATATTAACTTGGGTACTGGACTAGTAAATGGTCAGTCCTCTGTATTTTGCTTCTCCAGAAATGGCAGAGTATATTAGATCTGCAATTGTATGAATGCAAGTTGCCAGCTTCTTATATTTTGTACCAAGTGGAAGTCTATGAACACTTACTGCCCTGATCCCTCATGTTTGGGTCACATGTCTAATTCTGTACCTTCAGTACATAATGTGCAGTTTTACAGTATGCACAACAGTTATAATTTAGTGTTGATTGGCGATGACTGGCATAAGTCGGCTTCACTTTACTAGCCTGTGATGCCAAAAGAACATGGGCCTTTTTATTTGAGTATACTCTAAATCTAGCAAAGTTGCACACATAGTAAGCAGCTTTTTTTGAAATAAACAATGAAAGAAGGAATGGAAGAAGCAAAAGCAGAAGGGAGACAAGGGTGGAAGAAATAGAAGGAAAGACAGAAAATAGTGTGAAAAGTGTGATCATTCAGAAAAGCTAGAAAATGATTTTGCAAGCTATTGCATTTCGTTGTTATTTCATCCTTCTGTCTATAAGGATGAGTAATAACCTTTTTTTTAATGCCAGCAAGTATGATGTAGGGTCAGTAATTTGACCTGCCATACTTTAATAAACTGGTAAAAGTTTAATAAACATCACTAAAACATGTCCTTCATTACACTATGACATTACAATGGATACAGCATGACAGGTACTTCTCAGTTCCTTTATAATCTTTTTTTCTTTTTTTTAATTATTATTTCCTGCTCATACAAACTTAATAGGTATACCGGTTCCCTCCCTCCCTCCTCCTCCCCTCAGTCCTCCCTCCCCATCTTCCAGTGCCTCCCCTCCCCCAATCCCCGGAGAATCCTTTAATGTGCATGCCAAACTCTCCTCTGGGTCCTCCTCTCCGATGACTTACAAGGACCCAGTGGCATTTCCCTGAACCCTTTCCTGTGTTCCCCTTAAGCATAGGAACACTATTTTGTCTGTCAATCCCTTGCCTCCAAGAATCTTGGTGCTTTTAGCTAATGTTAGACTTTGTGAGGTCAATAGTGTGTTGGACATTGCTCAGTGCATGCAAACTCCAATTATGATTGCTTCAGCCCTAACTTGTGTGGAGTATCTTGCATATCATTGCTCCTCCCATTCTTGTGCTCTTACAATCTTACCGCCCCCTCTTCCTCAAATTTCCCTGAGCTTCAGGATGGGGAGAGATTAGTCTGGCCTAGTTCCAAGTGTTTGATATAGAGTCTCTGAAGTTCTGGATAGTGGTTTGCTGATTTTCTTTTGCAGTTTTGTTGCTCCTGCAATGCCCTTCACTCCATCCTGATGGGTATTGGATGTCACCCCCCGGCCAGAGATAAAAAGCTGTTAAACTAGAGTCTTGTTATAAGAGTATATTCAAAGGTAGATGCAATAAAAGTAGGAAACCACAGTGAGGGAGGGGTCAATCACCCATTTGCAAAATGGTTACTTATTATCTGCCAGACTATATGCCTTCCTCTTCTGGTGAGATCACACCCTCAGTTGTAGATGATCAAGAACGAAAGTCTGTGAACTTAACCAGATGTCTCATTACTTACTTGCAGTCCTTGATGGAGGCCTATTTTCTCTGCTGTAACATGGTCCCCTCTCTCCTTGTTTCTGGTGTGGTCTTCCTACCCCACCCTCCTGTTCATAATCCTTGGATGAGTAAGAAGAATCTTTAGCAAAACTTCAGCCCAGCTTAGGAAACACTGATACACTGATGTAAGGGAGTTGAAGGTGAGCAGCAACTAATAGCTTAGAAAGTAGTGATGGGTGAAAAGGCCAAGCTAGAAAGCCAAGCTAACAGGATGATATTTAGAGGCTAAAAGGAGGTAGACTTGGAAACAGTCTTATTATGTATGTGCTCCATCCAATAGAAGAGACAGTCATGTGACTAACAGTATATGGCCATCATAAAATAAAAAGTCACTGAGATATAAAAGTATTTTATGTTGTTGGTAGCAAACTGCATTGGACTCAGAATTCACTCACAGTTTGGTGTTCTGAAAAACATCCACATCTAGCAGATATATTGTTATGGGATCCATTTGTGGGGGACTGTGCTGAGGATTGAGTTGGCTAGCTCGTACAGGAGCAGAAGGCAGAAACTGCTTAGCCCAAGAAGAAATTTGATTCCACTGTTTCCAGTGTGTGCATAGGAGTTTCTTGAGCATGGAACTTGTTTTGCTGTCCCAGGTTTCTTCTGTGCTACAAGATAGGAAAGAAGGTCTAGTTTGAGCTTCAAGAAGAAAGTCATTGCTTTTGCAGAAATATTGTTAGCTTTTTTGGGGGAGTGGGTGGGTGGGAGGATCAGGTAGATGGAGATAATCTTAAAGCAGACCTGAACTTGGACACATTTCAGAGAACAAAATTTTAAATTATGAAAGGTCTAAGCACTGCTGAGCAAAATGTTAGTAATTCTCCAACTTGTGTGCCATGTTTAAATAATAGCATTGAAAATTTAATTTAGAACTAGGTCTAGTGGTTAAATTGCTTCCCCACAGAAACGAAAGGACTGGGACTTCTGATTCCTAGATCCTACATAAAGATTGTTGGATGAGCATGGTGGTCTGCCTGCAATTCTAGCTGTGGAAGTCAATGTCTGGGATTCCCCTAGAGCAAGCTGGCTAGCAAGAATAGCTTAATGGAGCACTCTGGGCTTAATTAGGGACCCATGTTCAAAACAATAAGGTGGAAGAATGATCAAAGATGATTCCTAATAGCAAGCACACTCAAAATGCATGTGCACCAATACACATGTGCACTAGTTCACATGCAAAAAAAAGAGGATCCATCTTTATATACACTTGCAAAATAAACGAAGTTGAAAAAGAAAATTTAGACTGCTTTAACCTATGAGTCTTGATATTTTTAGCATTATTTTGAATCAGGACATTTACTTTTCTACTTACAGAAAAACAAATGAAGCACAATAAATACCTTTGGAAATGATGATGGATTTCAGCATGTCTTTTGTATTATCTGAGGTTATGTTTAGGTATCAGTCACATTTGGAAGAATTAACATTTTTCTTTTCATTATTTATCTCCCCAAATTCACTTCATTTGAATAAAAGTTTAATAATGCATAAAAGATGAAATTTACCTGGTATCAATAATGTATGCATGTTTAACTTACTAAAGTGTGTTATAATTGGAATCACCTTTTCTTTTCAGTTATCAAATGGGAATGGCTTTTCAAGATTTTTCTTTATTATCTACATTCTAATTAACACCACAGTCATTTTCTTTTTCAGGTGCGAACCCAATATTTCTTATTCTGAACAGACTACATTTTAAGTTTCCCATACCAATCTGGAATTCAGATAGGCTGTGAAACCAACTAAATTTTCTTCTTGGTATTATATTGTTTTGCTTGCATTATAAAATATTCACTCTGGGAAAGCCACTGTTATCTTCCTCACAGATAATCCTTTCTTAATATAGTTTAGTATTTGGACTCTGAACATCAGTTCTGTAATAACATGTCAGAATGCATAATGAGATATTTTGTTATCATCTTGCAACGATTTGGCAGTGTTTTATGAAGAATGCAAAAGTAAGACATTTACAAACACCAAGTGACAAGAATGATATTGGCAGGTTGTAAACAAATCCACGCAATGAATATGACAAGTAATGAAACATACCATTAAACCAGTGGAAGCTCAGAAATCCTGTGGCAAAGCTTCTTCGGAGGCTGGAAAGAGGCAATTTACTATTTACTTCAGGTATACTCACACCAATCTGACATTATTTTTCACTCATAGATGAAATTATAATCTCCCAAAATGTTGATGGAAGGTTCTAGTTGTTTCTCTCTATGACCAGGTCTCAACAGGAACACATGAATCTCACTCGGCTTCTCCTAGTCTTTGGAAGCTGTTCTGGGACCCAAGCCACAATTTCATGAAAGATTGTAGACAGTGACAGAACCTGTCGTAAGAGTCAATTCACAGCACCAGTTAAGGTCTTGACTATATTGACTTTCAGGCATATGGTTGAGCAAATCTTCAAGTGCCAGTTTCCAGACTTTAACCCTCCCAGCCAAGGCCCGATGCATCAAGGAGTAAAAAAAGACTATCTCTATAGTGTTAGGATCAAATTTTCGATAACATGATTTGTGGGCCTAATAAATGGTTGCTGACACCATTAACTTTTATAACCATACTGATTGGAACAGCTAGTGAGGTTGTGTATGTAATGTCAGATTATGTCTCATAAAAATGGATGTTTGCTACCAATTTTACATACCATTTTATGCAATTTCTCTCAGAATTTGCAGAAGATCTTGTGAGGATCATGATTTCAATTATGAAATATATGTTGAAAGCATATGGAGAAATATATGAGTACACCAGTCATACCACAACATCTAGAAAGACGGGACTTAATATTGTCATGCTTTGCTTGTCATAGTCTCTGAACAAATAGGTTTGAACTTAAATGGTACTTAGTGTGATATAAAGGGAATATTTTTGAATTATTTCTCAGGATATAAATTATTTTTTGTTTATTTTTTGAAAATGGTGATAATTTTCTGTGCACTCACCACTCATCAAAGCAAAATTTCTGGTTACTATAGATTCAGAGTCCTCGCATGAAGGTAGAGAAAGTATTTCCTGTGTGGTACATTTTGCTGAAATTGCAACCCTTACAGGAAGAAATGACATTTTAAATTAAATAAAGTTCTTTTGGAATAGTGTTGTGTCAATTTCAGAGTAATAGGGATTTTTCAAGAATGCCAAGGTTAATGGATTTTCATTGTGCATGTAAGACTACTTAGCAATAAGGAAATGCACACACCAATTCTTGTGATGCGTGATGATGCAACTGAATTTCAAATTCAATGACTCTTTAAGAGACTATTCTCAGCCGGAGCCCCGCGCAGGGTCGAGGGACGAGGAGGACCTCCCCGTGCGCCCGGGACCCACCCCAGCTCCCCTCGGGTTAAATAGCTCCACGCCGATGCCCCCATCTTCCCTTCCCCACCCCGCTCCGCTGGTCGGGACGCGCGCTCGGTCCAGCCGGGCCCCAACCCGCGACCTAGGTAAGCTCCGCCCGTGCCCGCCCACCAGAAACCCAGGTCAGCCCAAAGGGACCCAGCTCCTGCCCCACCATCCAGCCGGAGCCACGCTCAGGGCCGAGGGACGAGGAGGACCTTCCCCTGTGTGTGGGCCCCGCCCCAGCTTCCCTCGGGTTAAATGGGTTAAATAGCTCCCCGCTGACGCCCCCATCCTCCCTTCCCCACTCTGCTCCTCCGGCCTGGACACGCATGCGGTCCAGTCGGGCCTCATCAGCGATCTAGGTAAGCTCCGTCCCTGACCACCCCCAGAACCCCAGGCCAAATAATTCAGTTTAGTGAAACTGAAAGATCTTAAGAGTTAAAACGACAATGCCAAAGTCAAAGTGCAAATCCATGAGAAGCAACACTCAAGTAAACAAATTTCCCACTGAAGGAATTAATCCCATAATGTTAGACTCCAAACAGAACAAACCCACGGAAAATGGCCAAGAAAGCCTGACCCAGGATAACGACTTTCAAAATATGATCATTACCATGTTCAATACTATGAAAGAGGAAATCCGGGAGGAATTACATAATCGAATCAATCGCTTTGAAGAGGAACACAACAGACATTTGTAGGAGTTGAGAAAAACAGTGCAAGAAACAAAAAGTGGCATAGAGCAGTTAAAACAGACTCAAGCAGAGTTTAAAACTGAGCTACAAGACAAGTTATCTTCAACCCAGAACTCCACAGAGAGTCTTATCAACAGAACTAACCAAGCAGAAAACAGAATTTCAGACCTTGAAGATAAAGTGGGAGTACTAACCAGCTCAATGGAAGAGGTTGTTAAAGCCAAAAAGGTACTTGAGAGAAATATCCAAGAGATATGGGACACCCTGAAGAAGCCTAACATGCGTATTCATGGAATACCAGAGCAAGAATCTCAAAATACCACCCCTGAGGAAATTTCTCAAACAATCATCAAGGAAAACTTTCCTCATCTAAAAAAAGAGAGGCCCATCCATACACAAGAGGCATTCCGCACCCCAAACAGATACGACCAAAACAGAAGCACCCCACCGCAAATAAAGTTAAAACACTTCACATTCAAGATAAAGAACTGGTGCTGAGAGCTTCAAGGGAGAAAAAACAAGTCACTTTTGAAGGTAAACCTATTAAAATAACAAATGACTTCTCAGTCGAAACAGTAAAAGCAAGAAGAGCTTGGAGAGACATACTTCAAGTATTGAATGAGCAAAAATGTCAACCCAGGCTGATTTACTCTGCAAAACTATCCGTCATGATCAAGGGAGAAAGAAAAATCTTCCAGCACAAAGACAACTTGAAGGGATACATGTCCACCAAACCAGGCCTTCAAAAAATGCTAGAAGTGATACTCAAGCGTGAAGATAAAAACAGGCATATCCAGGAGTATAGAAGGCAAGTATAACACCATTAAAAGCAAAGCAATATATTTATAAAAACTACTAAACATAATAAATGTCTGGAATTAAAAATAGTTTCTCCATTATAACACTAAATGTTAATGGAATTAATTCACCGATCAAGAGACACAGATTACAAACTTGGATTAAAAATCACAATCCATCAATTTGCTGCATGCAGGAAACCTATCTCACCACAAAAGATAGGCACGCTCTAAAAATAAAAGGCTGGTCAACAATTCTACAAGCAAATGGAAGCAGAAAACAGGCAGGGGTAGGCATTATGCTATCAGACAAAGTGGACTTCAAACCAAAGAAAATCATAAGAGACAGAGATGGACACTACATTTTAGTCACAGGTACAATTCACCAGGAAGACTTCACAATACTGAACATATATGCACCCAATACGGGCCCCTCCACATTCATTAAGAAAACCCTACAGCGTCTAAAGCAAGAAATCAACCCCCAAACTATAATTCTTGGGGACTTCAACACAGCCCTCTCAACATGGGATAGATCAACAGGTCAAAAGCTTAACAGAGAAACTTTGGAACTTAACCAAACCCTGAAAGAAATGGACCTTACAGATCTCTATTGAACTTTTTACCCACGTACCAAAGAATACACATTTTTCTCAGCAGCACACGGAACATTCTCCAAAATAGATCACATATTGGGCCACAAAACGAATCTGCACATATACAAAAAAGTTGAAATTCTAACCTGTGCCCTATCAGACCACCACGGCCTAAACCTGGACATCCACAACACATCAAACAAGAGAAAATACACTAACTCCTGGAAACTTAACACTATGATGCTAAATGAGAACTGGATTCAGGAAGAAATTAAAAAGGAAATTCAAGATTTCCTGAAAGTGAATGATAACGAAAATACAACTTACCAAAATCTCTGGGACACAATGAAAGCTGTTCTAAGAGGTAAGTTCATAGCTCTTAATGCCTACATCAAAAAAAATGGAAACATCAGAAATAAACAACTAAACAATCCAGCTTAAAGCTTTAGAGAAACTAGAGCAATCTGATGCCAAAAGTAGTAGAAGAGAGGAGATTAGCAAAATAAGGGGAGAAATATCTGAAATCGAGATTAAGAAAATTATAGAAAAAATCAACCAGTCAAAAAGCTGGTTCTTTGAAAAAATCAATAAGATTGATACACCCCTAGCTAAATTAACCAAAAGCAAGAGAGAGAAAACCCAAATTAACAAAATCAGAAATGAACATGGAGTTATCACTACTGATACCCAAGAAATCCAGAGAATTATAACATCATATTTCAAAAACTTATACTCTGTGAAGTTTGACAACACAAAAGAGATGGATGAATTTCTAAGTAAACGCAACTTACCTAAATTGAATCAGGAAGTTGTGAATTATTTAAATAGTTCTTTAACATATAAGGAAATTGAGGAAGTAATCTTGAATCTTCCCACCAAAAAATGTCCTGGACCAGATGGACTCAGCACAGAGTTCTACCAGACATTTAAGGAGTTAATAATACCAATACTCCTTAAACTGTTCCATCAAATAGCAAAGGAAGGAACACTACCAAATTCCTTCTATGAAGCTAATATCGTTTTAATCCCAAAACCTAATAAAGACTCACTTAAAAAAGAAAACTATAGGCCGATCTCTCGGATTCAAAAACATATTAAAAAGATTATTCACGGGGACCAAGTAGGCTTCATTCCCGGCACACAAGGTTGGTTCAACATATGGAAATCAATAAATGTAATTCATCATGTAAACCATTCCAAAGTCCAAGACCACATGATACTCTCGATAGATGCAGAAAAAGCTATTGACAAGATCCAACAGCCTTTTATGATCAAAACGCTAGAGACAGTAGGAATGGAAGGAACCTTTATCAATATAATAAAAGCTGTATACAACAAGCCCACAGCAAGGATTATGCTCAATGGGGAACAATTGGAAGCATTCCCACTTCGATCAGGAACTAGACAAGGCTGTCCACTCTCACCACTTCTATTCAATATTGTACTTGAAGTCTTAGCTGAAGCCATAAGACAAGAAAGGGACATAAGAGAGATCCAAATCAGCAAGGAAGAAGTCAAGCTATCCCTATTTGCAGATGACATGATCTTACACCTGAGTGATCCCAAAAACTCCACCAGGAAGCTCCTGGAACTAAGTGAGAAGTTCATCAGGGTGACAGGATACAAAATAAATGTGCAAAAATCAGAGGCCTTCCTATATGCCCAGAATGAAAGAAGTGAAAAAGCCTTGAGAGAAACAATCCCATTTACTATAGCCCCTAAAAAAATGAAATACCTTGGTATAAACCTAACCAAGGAGGTAAAAGACCTTTACAATGAAAACTTTAAAACCCTAAAGAAAGAAATTGCAGAAGACACCAGAAGGTAGAAAGTCCTCCCATGTTCCTGGATTGGCAGAATCAACATCGTAAAAATGACCATCCTACCAAAGGCAATATACAGATTCAATGCTATACCAATTAAAATCCCAAAGCAATTCTTTAAAGAAGTTGACCAAACAATCTCAAAATTGATATGGTGGCACAAAAGACCCAGGATAGCAAAGACAATCCTGAGTAACAAAAACACTGCTGGAGGTATCACCATATCGAACCTTAGTCTATATTACAAATCCATAGTTATAAAAACAGCCTGGTACTGGCTCCAAAATAGACACACAGATCAATGGATAAGGATTGAAGACCCAGATATCAGCCCACAAAGTTACAGCCATTTGGTCTTTGACAATGGGGCCCAAAGAATCCAATGGAAAAAGAACAGCATCTTCAACAAATGGTGCTGGCAAAACTGGATCTCCACATGCAGAAGATTAAAGCTGGACCCATACTTGTCACCATGTACAAGACTTAATTCCAAATGGATCAAGGACCTTGATATAAGGCCAGAGACTATAAAATCCATAGTTGAAAGGATAGGGAACTCCCTCGAGCTGATTGGGCTAGGCCAACATTTCCTAAACAGACATCCAATGGCACAGTCACTGCTACCAACTCTCAACAGTTGGGATCTTGTGAAGTTATAGAGCTTGTGTTCAGATAAAGAGATTGTAACACGAGCTCAAAGGCAACCCACATAATGGGAGAAAATCTTCACTAACCACATATCTGATAGAGCTCTACTGTCCAGAGTGCACAAAGAACTTAGAAAACTAAACATCAAGGAAACCAATGGCCCAATTAAAAAATGGGCCCTGGAACTTAAAAGAAACTTTACCAGGGATGAAATTAAAATGTCTAACAAATATCTCCAAAAATGTTATACTTCTTTAGCCATCAGGGAAATGCAAATCAAAACTTCCCTGAGATATCATCTCACCCCAGTCAGGATGGCAAAAATCCACAACACAAACAACAACAAATGCTGGAGAGGATGTGGAGAGAGGGGAACTCTCCTACATTGCTGGTGGGAGTGCAGGCTCATACAGCCACTCTGGCAAGCCATCTGGAGATTCTTAAAGATAATAAAGATTGAAATGCCATATGACCCTGCGATTCCACTTTTGGGTATAACCCCCCATACAGCAGAGGTTCACCTCGATAGCACAAGCACGACCATGTTCATAGCAGCACTGTTTACAATAGCAAAGACATGGAATCCAACAATTGACGAGTGGATAAGGAAACAGTGGTACATCTATACAATGGAGTACTACTCAGCCATCAAAAATGATGAATTACTGGAATTTGCCGGGAAATGGATATCATTAGAAACAATTATATTAGGTGAAGTATCCCAGACCCAGAAAATTAAGCGCCATATGTACTCCCTAATAGGTGTCTCCTAATACCAAACCTACCCAGCCCATCTTGAGACACTCATAGGTAAATCTATGTATTACCTACAGTAATTGCAAGGATTATGAACAGGAGGGATGGGGTTGGAGGGCCACACCAGAAACAAGAAGAGAAGTGACCATGTTACAGTAGAGAAAATAGGTCTCCATCAAGGACTGCAAGAAAGTAATGTGACACCTGGTTAAGTTTACAGACATTCGTTCCTGATCATTTACAACTAAGGGGGTATGAACTCACCAGAAGGGGAGCGCATATAGTCTGGCAGATTAAAAAGTAACCATTTTGCAAATGGGTGATTGACCCCTCCCATTGCCTAATGCCATATGACCCTGCGATTCCACTTTTGGGTATAAGTATTACATGTACCCTTGAATGTGCTCTTATAATAAGACTCCAGTTTAACAGCTTTCTGTCTCTGGCCAGGGGGTGACATGCAGTGCTCATCATGATGGAGTGAAGGGGATTGCAGGAGCAACAAAATTGCATCAGAAAATCAACAAACCACTATCCAGAACTTCAGAGACTCTATATCAACCACCTAGAACTAGGCCAGACTAATCTCTCCCCATCCTGAAGCTCAGGGACATTTGCGGAAGAGGGGGCGGTAAGAGTGTAAGAGCACAAGAATGGGAGGAGCAATGATTTGCAAGATACTCCACACAAGTTAGGGCCGAAGCAATCATAATTGGACATTGCATGCCTGGAGCAATGTCCAACACACTATTGACCTCACAAAGTCTAGCATCTGCTAAAGGCACCAAGATCCTTGGAGGCAAGGGATTGACAGCCACAGTAGTGTTCCTATGCTTAAGGGGAACACAGGAAAGGGTTCAGGGAAATGCCACTGGGTCCTTGTAAGTCATCGGAGAGGAGGGCCCAGAGGAGAGTCAGGCATGCACAAGAAAGGACTCTGGGAATTGGGGCCGGAGGCACGGGGGGGATGGGGTGGGAGGAGTGAGGGGAGGGAGAGCAGAAGGTTCGAGGGGAGGAGGAGGGAGGGAGGGAACTCGTGTACCTATTAAGTTTGTATGAGCTGAAATAATAATATATTAAAATGGAAAAAGAAAAAAAAAGAAAATAAACTCCTTGTTCCCTTAAAAAAAAAAAAAGAGACTATTCTATGTACAGAAGCCTGCTGGATTCTCCCTAATTTTCACAACCCCATCTGCTGTAGCATTAGTTTTACAGAGATGAAGTTAGAAATCCAAAGAAAGGAGCCACGGACAGATTGTACTGAAGTAATAGAAGCCACAGATCAGAAATGAAAATGGCATTTGAAATATTTCTTCAGATATGCATGGCAGCAGTATGTCTTGAACAACTTCCATAAAATAACCTGTCACTTAGTAAACTAAATCAACTTTGGTAATGACTGCGGAGAAGAGAAACAAGAGATGATAATACACTCATTTCATGAATATCTTAATCATAATTCACTTTTCATCATCCCCTGAAACCATATATTTAAAAAAATGGAGAAACAGTGACAGAGCAAGACAGTGAAAGTCAGCTATGTAAAAGGCAGCTCAGAAAGTCCCTGTCCCTTGTGTCTTAGAATATCCACTAAACATAGGCATTTGTTGCTTGATCCCTTTGTGGCAGGAAGGTGTGCGCACTGATTATGCACTCAGAGAAAAAGACACATGCAGAGACAGTGAACAAAACATTTTGAGAAACTATGACCTGCCAAAGCTGTCATGTAGGACAAAGCGCAGGGCGCATTTTTTTTGAGATAAAAGCATAACACCTGTATTGTCAGAAATGTCCAAGTGGCATTTTGTTTTGTTATTTTTAGACACAAAGTGCATGATGAAAGTTTCCATGTTAATGCCTATGATGATTAATTTTCAACCTGACACTGGGAAGCAGGCCTCTCAGCACACCTGAGAGGAATTGCCTTGACTGTATTAATTAGTGTGGGAAGACTCAGCCAATAAGTGTGTGGGGCCATTCCCTAAGCCTGTGATCCAGGGTTGATAAAGATGGAGTTGAGCACTAGCAAGCTTATGTGCACTGCCTCATTGCACTCTTCACTGTGATATGATATGACCAGATGTTTCAAATTCCCACTTCTGTGACTTTCTTGCCATAGAGGACTGTAACCTGGGATAGTGGACCTATTATACTCCTTCTCTGACACTGTCCAGATGTTTATCACAACTGGGAAGGAAACTTAAAATAATAACACTTATTAAAAGATTTGTAATCATTGTGGAATAACGGAAATAATGGAAAAACACCAATTGATCTGTCATCTACATGTCACCTATTGGTTATTTATTATTAACTTATCAATTTACATGTGTTTAAGTTATCAATTAATCTATTAATCTTAACCTATTAATCTTTTATATGTATATGATGTCTTTTATCTATCACAAATCTTTCCATCTATTGTTTTGTTATCATCTATCATTTGTCATCAACCTATCTTATCTACCTTATCATCTGTCTATCTGAGGGGAGGAAGGAGGGTAGCCAAGAGAGGGCAGCAGAATAGATACTGAACAGATAAGTCACAAAGGAAGGAGGAACTAACAGTTCAGTAGAAGGAAGGAAACCAGCCATGGGGAGGGATGGAGCTGGATAGAAAGAAGCATGTGTGTGTGGGGGGGGGGTAAGAGCAAAGGATAATGACATGAATGCACAAAGATATCACAGTGAAATCCATTTCTTTATGTGTATGTATGTGTATATATATAGTATGTGTGTGTATGTGTGTGTATCAAATGTCTATTTGTCTTTCTATTTTTTATCTATGTATACGTTTATCTGCTTATCATGTGTCTGTCATATAGCTATTCAATGAATAGTTAGAAAATATATTGAATGGTTTAAAATAAAGATTCGTAAAATAACTCATGCTGATTGATGAAGAATAAAGACAATAAATTGCATCACAAAGCAACCATTCTGAAGAACACCTATAGTAATAGCTGCAATAAAATCTATCAAATCTATAGATATTTGCATGCCGTTCTTTTAGAAGCAAACTATCAATAGCAGGAAACCAACCAAACAAAAATCTTTCTAAAACTTTTGTACCATTTAATTATACCATTGTCTAGCAAACAGTCCTCCATATTTCCTAATCTATACAAACATATCATTTGCTACATTACAGCAAAAATGTATTCCTATTCTATTCACTCACAGGTCCTATGAAATAGATATGTTAGAAATATTTCTGTCATACAGGTTATAATAAAAACAGAATTTGTGAGAAAATTTACTGAGTTATTTTAATTTTGTCAGCAATGAATAAGTATTGGATTCTGTATATTTCTTTTTTGAAAAATGTTTTTTTTACTTATGAGAGGGACAGAGAAAGAAGGAAACAGAGAGAGATTAAGAGAGAGAGAGAGAGAGAGAGAGAGAGAGAGGGGAGAGAACATGCTACAGTGTCCCTATTGAAGTGAGAGGACAACTTTCAGAAGTTGATTCTTTCTTTTCACCGTGTGGATTGTGGGGATCAAATTCAGTTGCCAGGTTTGCAAGGTTTGCATGCAAATTACCTGCTCAGCCACCTTTTTGCTCCCCTTTTGTAAATTTATTAATGGTGAGTGTTATGAATGGAATGCCTGGTATCCAGCTGGTGGGGCTCATTTGGGAGACTCTGGAAAATTCACGATCCGGACTCTAGTTGGAAGAATCAGCTTATCAAGTCCATGTCTTTAAGATGATACCTGTTCTCTGAGCCCTGTCTCACTCACTTCATAGTCCTTGTGAAGCCCATAGTCTCCTCTTTAAGATATTCCTGTTGCAACAATGTCCCACTCAACAATACAGCGCCAACAATCATGGAATGACATCTTACCTCTTTTTTTTTTTTTATTTATTCAGTTGTGCGTGTGTATGTGTGTGTGTGTGCGTGATTGTGTGTGTATGTAAAACCATGGACGAATTCGGGAACCACCATGGACCGCCTCCTCCTTGTTTACTCTGCCCCAGGATTCACAGGCTCCGCCCTACCAGGACCAGAAACGCAGGCCGCCCTCGCTTCTGCCTGGTGTCTATACCTGGGGTCTAGGATCCGAACTCAGGACCTTCTGCCTGCAAGGCAGAGGCTTAACCCCTGAGCCACCTCTCCAGCCCCAAATCTTACCTCTTTTAAACTGTTCTCTCAGTATTTGGGTCACATCAATGTAAAATAACTAAAACAATAAGCAAATTTCTCAAAAATGTACTTAATTATTAAAAATAGAGAATAGATAAGACAGGAACTGAAAGAAACCTTTGCAGCTTTAATCATCACCTAGGGGAACAGAGTTTTAAATCTACAGAACTGAAAAATTAACAAAATGCCTTGTTTTTTGGGACTTTCAAATTTTTGAAATTAAAATTAGGATAGGTAGGCAAAATTTACAGGTAAGATTTTTGAAACTGAAAAAGAGTTTATAAGTAAGTTTGTGATGGATTAGTAAAAGAAAAAAGAAACATTCCTACTTCTGCGGATAAACCCATTTATCTGGATACCGAGTCCATTTATACCATGAAGAGCTCACGAAATTACTTTTTCTGAAATATGATTTAGAAAGCACAGCATAAGAATTTCAGGGCTGAATTAAGCATATTGTTACTTGCTCAAGAAAAAATAATACATATATTCTAGACAACTGATTGAAAACTTAAGGAAATTATTTATCTAGGATCTTTGTGACACTACTATGATGTATTTGGTTCTACAAGCAAAAATAAATAAAAATTAGAGTTGAGCCTTCTACAATATACTCATATGATAAATCATGAGTCAGTACAAAGCAAACATAATATTTTTCCTAGTTTCAGAAAACTCTTAGAATGAATCTTTGGAAGACAAAAGAAAAATTTAAATTTATAGACAGCTAGTAAAATGCAATGGCTTACATAATATATTGGACAATATTTCAAATAAGACATGAATGAACAGGGTAGGAAAGCGGCATTTTTAGATGATTAGTCATGAGACAGTAAACTGAATACCTTCCACAATGTTAAAAATGCTAATTAGAGTTCCCATGTCATTATTCAAATTGAGAAGGTATGTCTTAACCTAACCTTTTATGGAAGTCTCCTAAGCTCAGGAGGAATTGAAAAGCTCTATTTTGATAGCAATGAAAAGTAAGATGGGTATGCCCATTTTAGATTAGAAATTTTATCAAATAAATGGAAAATGAAGAGCAGATTAAAATGTTCTGATGAATGATGTTATCTGACAGAGGAGCCCTGAAGAGTCTCAGCCTTAAAATAGCTGATGTCAGGTAAAGGGTCATGAAAACCCTGCTTGAAAACAGAAGATTCAGTTAGTCTATTAGTCTATGTGCAATAGCATGTTATGCTTCATGAAGAATCCCTGTAGCTTGCTAGTCCTCTTAAAGGCTTCTCCCACATCTCTATCACTGTTCTCTGTCTCTCTCAAATGCACACACACACACACACACACACACACACACACACAGAGAGAGAGAGTGAGAGAGAGAGAGAGAGAGAGAGAGAGAGAGAGAGAGATTCCCTAAAGAAGCTGCAACATGTGAATTACAATGAACTGCAACATGTGAATTACAATGAACTGCAACATGTGAATTACAATGGCAAATATGATGTTGACACTTAATAATGGTTCAATGAAAGGTGTGCAAAGTGAGGCAGTCTACCCATGTGAACCTGGTTCCCCTTTTGTTCTCAATTGTTTGGCTATGTGGTGATGAACCAGATGTCAAGGCTCACCAGTTAATAGAGATAAAAGCAAGATAAATAACACAGGAGAGAACCATAGTTCAGGTTTGTAGGACTTGTAAAGCTGAGCAGGTATGGTAGTTGCTTCTAATCCCAGCACATGGGTAACTGAGACTAGTGACTCCAGGGCAAACTAGCTAGTTAAACTAGTTGATCCATGAGTCCTGGGTTCAATTTAGAGAATCTACCTCAATAAATACAGTACAGAACAACTGAGGACAACACCTGGTGACAAGTTTGGATGTATATATGAATGAGCATATATGTGCATGTGCAGATGTACACACATGCGTATATGCACACACTCCATATACTCAAATAAAAAAAAAAAAGAAAAGAAAAAGAAAGAGATTGGAAGGATAAACAGTATAACAAATAGAAAGTTCCTTGAAAGTTACTTACATAGTAATATCCTGATAGCAGGGAAGACCTTCTCATTTATCAGTCTGTGAATCTTCCCAAGTATGACAAAGTACTGAAGCAACTCTCTCCATCTTCTTCACCTGCCCAGGGAATGATGCCAGTCATCATGGGTCAGGTCCTTGCACATCAATTAGATGATCTCCAAACAGGTTTGTTCAGGGATTGCCTTAACTACTAATTCACAGATGTTCCTATAGCCCAGTTTTTAACTGTGAAGTTGATATCTGTATGTAACTGGTAGAATATGGATCACAAAAAAGCATATTAACATATTTGATTGTAAGAATGTAAATACCACTTTAACATGTGATCAATATAGAAATCAACAAAAAGATATTTTAAATGTTTTTTTCTCATATTAAGTTTTCAAAATTCAGTACTATATACTTGCTGTATCCCTTAATTTGGATGTTAAATTTGAATGTATAAAGTGAAATATAATCCTGGCAAAATAATCAAGTTATATTTGGTGGGAATTATGATCTTGATTTTTAAATTTACCTGAGTTAAAATAGTAAATAATGTCAGGGCTGGAGAAGAAGAATTTCATCTTGGCTACTTGTTGCTTTGAGATTACATGTTTTTTACAAGTTACTTGATTCTGAATGTGACTTATCAATTGCAAGTTTGGTTCCCAAGTGTAGTATTAGGAAGTATTGTAAGCAGTTTTAAGACTTAGAACCTGGCAAAAGAACTTTATGTCAGTTAAGGGTGTGGGAACTCAGGCCTGCTTCCTGTTTATTCTCTTCTCACTCTCCCAGCCTGATTTAATGCAGGCAAGAGGGTGCTTACCAATCCTAGTCAAGGCTGCTGAGCTTCCAGAACCATGAGATAACTAGACTTCTTTCATTCATAATGTTTCCCTATGTCATGTATTTCATTATAGTAATGTGAAACTTACCAATATATACTCCATTGTAGAATACATGTCACTATTATTTCATGGCATTTAGAATCAACCTGAAGAAAAAGCATGAAGAGCAGTTTTTGAAAACCAATTAAATAACTGGCATGAAAATATTCTGTTATGGCCAGAGGAAGTGCTTGTAACTTCTTTTTCAGTATCAAACATTTCTTCATCTGGCATGATCATGGCAAATTTTTGTCAACATGGAATATCAAACTATTTATTATGAGATCACTCAATAAAAGATCACTTAAAAAACTCCAACACCTCCTGAAATGGACCTATTTTGCTGTTACATTATATAACACACACAGACACACACCATACACACAACTGACATCCCCACATACATGCACACAGACCACACACACAAACTACACATACATACACACAAACCTCACACACATACACCCATGCTCACCTTATACCCTCACACACAACACATACATGTACCTTCACACACACACACACAGACACACACACACACACTCACACAGGCATGCACACATAACTCATGCATACACTTGGAAAAATCAACTTAATCTTTCCATTGCTTTAAATCTATAACAAAGTACTTTGCATGCTCTTTCATAGTAAGTGTTGATATTTGCATACCTATGTAGAGTATTGATCTTTGCACACTCCTGCAGAGTAAGAGTTGATATAAACTAAATTCAATATTTACTTAATTAAAAACCTTCAGAAAACAGAGCATGCTCCTGTACACTCACATTTTCAGGATTTGTAGAATGGATCTCATTTGCATTGAAACTGGGTAGGAATGTTTTCATAAGAACTGAGAACTCTATCCTTGGAAATCCAGCTTCCTTGTATGCAAAGTCAGCTATCATTTATTTTTGTTTTCCCTGCTGACTAGAGGCAAAAACAAGAAAATGATTGTAGCCTGAGGATCAATACCGGGCCACTTACACTGGGTGCACAGGCATGGATCACGCTGCCTTCCCCAGAGTGTTGTGCAAACTGATGCTTTCTTCTCAGAAACCTTTTGTCCCTGGCTTAGGGACTCCTGTGAAAGATTCTCTCTAAAATGAGAAGCCAAAGGAGTTAAACCAAGAGTGTCTCAGACAGCCTCAACTAATAATCCTGGAGCATTTATGTATTTTATTTAATTGTTTAGTTTTGTCATTTTGATAGTGTCCCATTCCACAGCACAGGCTTGTCTAGAATTTACTATTCGATGCAAACTCACTCAAGCTCACAGTCCTCTCACCTCAATTTCAAGTTCTTGGATTATAGACACATGGCATCACATCTGGCTTTATGTGGATTATTGATGCAAAACATCTTGGTAAGCTCTTGCTTTCCTTGGTCCCTCCCCAGCCCCATCACCCAATCCTTTCTTCTGTGCTTTAAAATTTCTCAATATTCAAACTTCTATTGAAGAGATGCTTTACACTTGGAATGAAGGATTCCTGGCTGCTCTGTAAGTCATGGTCTAAATAATTTATAGGTGTTACATTGCCTCTGTGGATATGTCTTGTGTTGCTGACACAGGTTTCAAAAATGACTTCTTTTGTCACAGGCCTACTTCATAGAGATTTTCTGCCAGTTGCTTGGGGATTAATTACTTGGGAGGTGTTAATATAGACCCAAATCTGGAAAGCTATCTATGTCACAGATTCCTTTAGATATCCACTTACTCTGTGCATAAGCTCATTACAGTTTGCCTCCATGTAAACTGTAATGGTTTCAGTTAAGAACTTCCCAGACTCCATGACTTTCATTCTTTGCTCTTTTTGATTTTAAATTGATGTTGCTATGGATTGTGCCAGGTTCTGCACATGTCTGGAAATTATCTACAATGGAGCTATCATGGTTTGAAATGTGTCTCCATAGACTCATGTGTTTGGGAAGGTAATGGCACCTTTAGGAGGTGGAGCCTTTCAGGATGAAGGCAATCACAGGAGGTGATCCTTAAGGTGGAATAGTCCCACCTTACTTCTGGAAAAAGCTTGCTCTTGCAGTTGGCAGTCTTGCAGCTCTGAGTCTCCTGTATTCTCCAAATTCTTCTGCCAGCCATACCATTTCCATCATGAAGGACTATATCTCTCCTCTGGAACTGTAAGCTGAATAAATTTCTTTTTTTTCCTATTAAGTTGCTTGACTTTGGATGTTCTCTCACACAGCAAGAGAAAACAGTAACTAGGACAGGAGCTGTATCCAGTCTAGCATTTATTTAATTACTAAATCCACTGGATTAATTCCATGGATACAGTAGTTGGGAACAATACATTAAAGGAGTTTTCCCATTGAGATCATGTGCTTCTTATGGAGGCTGAAGAACTGCAAGAGTGAAGTATAAGGGCCAAAAAGCATCTGCTCTCAGAAAGATTCTTTCAAGCATCCTGTGCACCAGCCTATCAATCGACTGATAGAGGATGATAAAATCAGAGAAGATGAGTGACAATGACTTCACCAACTTTTTAGGCTGTCAGTAATAAGCTAACACACTAAAGGAAGACTATAAAGCATGAGAGCATAGCCAGGCCATAGCTAGGAAATTATTTGATTATTTATTTATCTCACAAAATACTCAGAGGTATATGGTGCATATTATTCCCAAGGGTTACATAAGGAACACTAACAAACATCTAAAGAGCATTTTATTCTTTTTACTTTATTTCTATCATACCACTCTGAAATCTCACAATATAAAGCTCTTTATTTAAACCTCCTCAGGAGTAGAAGTTACCTCACAAGTAAGGTGGCAGTGTTTCTTACTTGAACCTGTTCACTTTTTCACTAAACCATAATGCTGGAGTGATGAAATGGCCATCTCTCAGTATTTCTGAAAACTAATATGACACTTTTTGTAAAGTACCGATTGTGTGGCCTTGGTCGAGAAGCAACCTCTGAGCTTTGTTTCTTTGCCATGCATATATGTAACAGTGCATACAATGTGTGTAATCCTTGCCTCATATATAATCATTAGCAATCAAATGTTTGTAAAAACACTAAGGTGACAACCACTCGGTGTCACCAACACATGTGAAACCTATACTCAGCCTACAACCTCTCAACATTAAATGTCTGTGTTGAAAGTAACGTCTTTCTTAGATGCCATAACCACTGATCCAATATTGACTAGATTAGTTGTTTCACCTAAATTTACTTCCATTTAAGATGTTCTTGTTGAAAAGAATGAATGTTTCCTTAAAATTTCATTGATATGAGAGTTATATAAGCAAAATTTATAATATAGCAATTCTAGCATTTGATATAAATAAATATAGGCCTAACACTACAAGATGTTCTAGTAATAGGGCTTGAATGAAAGAGAAGATAAGTGTTTCCAGCACACCATGTCTGCTAGTAATATACTTTTAAAAGATGTCAATATTATGAATAACAGTTCTTAACCTTTACCTAGAGAAAATGGCTTTCATGACAGTGATGAAGAAAGTCTCTTGTGCTATGTTGAGTGATTCTAATGATCAATAAAAATACTTAGCACTTCAAACCACTTTACAGGCATTAAGCAAATCCATGCTGCTGTCATTTTCTCACAAGGAAAACCATGAATGGAAAGTTGCAGCTTTTTGCCATTCTAGTTTCCCAAATATAAGCTATGGAGTTGGGAGCTCCATGCAAATCATGTGGCATCAAGTCATTTGATGTAGTTGAAGATGAATATATCAATGGTAAGTTTACAATAGCAACATATGTTTATATTGACAAAAATGTGGAAGTACAAAGAAATATTAAAATGAACAGTTTATATGATTTTACTTTTAATTCAGTAAGAAACATGATGAATATATTTATCTCATTTCTTCTATTTTTAAATGTGTGTTATTGCATTTATGGCATGTGAGTTTATACTTATGTGTAGAGTCTCTGTAATTAAGATCATAATGAAAATATTGTTAGATTCTAAATTGTCTCACTTTGAAAAAAACACGTAGACATTCAAAGCTAATCTCTCAAAAGTGATTTTTTCAAATCTATATATTTCATGATATGCTAAAGTTTACCCTATCATTTCTGCATGTGAATCCAAATAGTTCTAGTTTTAGTTTTGTTGATAGGTTAGCCAATAATGAACACAAATTTTGCTTTATTTACTGAAAATCAATAAATATCAGTATAATTTTAGGATTATAACATGGAGAGATGTAATCAAAGTTGCTCATTGGAAACATGTCACATGGCAGTTCCAGAGGGTTTTGGTTCTTACCTTTGACATAGTAGAGTTCACATGGAATAGTAGGAGCATTTGTCAACACTGAGGATAGAGGAGGGCCTGCCTGCATATAGCATTAAGCATAGAAGTTACTTCCAGATATGCTCTGAACTTCTTTTTGTGGTGAGCAATCTGTGGAAATTGGTCTCTTTAATACAGACTCAAAGCTTGGGCTTTGAGCCTTATCATCCTGTCTATCCTTTTCTGCTCTATCCCTTTCTTCTTTCAATTAGGGCATTTAGAAGCTAGGTGTTTTTCATTGTACAAAGGGATTACTTGAAATAAAGGTCTAAATGGGGAGGGAGCATAAGGGACTAGGGTTCAGGAAGGAGTGGGAAACCACAACTAACAGAGATGACATAAATCAGTCAGACAGAAACCTGCCTGTTCATTAAAAAAAACCTTATTTTTACACAAAGAATAGTAGCTGACATACCCTATCAAAGGGAACTCAGAGAAAGGAAGAGAGGGATATCAGAAACTGTCCTGAGATGCTCCTTCCAGAAGCCAAAGTAAATGAAATGAAATTACTATACCTAATATGTGATATTTCCAAATAAATTGGTAGTAGGCAGAGAGGTATCAAAGGATACCAAATAACACAGGTTTTTGGCATTCTTCTTAGTTTCTCTGTGTAATATGATAATAAAGACCAGGTTACTGAAGATACCAACATATTGATCACAGGATATGGAAAAAACAAACGAACTAACTGGAAGCCTCTTTCTTACTGACCAACTTTCATAGTACTAGAGGGTAGAGGATACTATACAAGCTGCTGGGGGGAGAAGAGGCATCAACATTCTCACTCTGTTGTGAACTCTGTAAACTCTAATAATAATCACCCCAGCAAAAGGTGACCATTGGTACAATTGTGGCATGATTATTATAAGATTAGCTGACTGTTTTTTGTTGCATTTAAAGCCCACTTTTCAACAGGAAACGTATACTTGGTATTATAAACCAGACCAAGGGAAAGGGGAAGACATATGCCCGAGTGGGGAACTGACTACTAATATTCAACTATAAGGGCATGATGCTATGGATTTATTACAACCATAGATTGAAGGAGATCTCAGCACTCTTAGAAAGCTTCTTTTTGCAGTGGTAGGTGTTTAATACAGAAAATCCCAACTGACCAAAGTGCAGAGACTAAGTGACTGTGAACTACTCATACAGAACAGGACATCAAGTCAATCCACACCCCGAGATTCAGAGAATATCGTGGAAGAAGGTGCAATAGAATGTAAAAGTGGGAGGATAGGAAGAGGTACTTCCAGAGCATGTCTTCTGGACATTACAGGGCGCTACATCCTTGAGCTCCCTGCAAATAAGTCTACTTCCACAAGACCTGCAGAAAATTTTTCCATTGAAGTGAAAAAAAATCTTAAGAGATTATTGGTAGGTAATAGAGCACTGTGGGAAAGGAAGGATGAGTACTTTACTCAGTAGTATGCCACTGATATATTAGCCATGTTCTAGCAAGACAGACAACACAGATGAAATTCAGTGGACCACATATGCAGAAACATAAAAAATAAGGAAAGTAAGAGAGAGACTGTTTGGAAAGAATTGCAGTTTGATGAGTAAGGTGGTAGTATATATAATAAGGAGTGAAAATGACATAAATTCATTGTATTCATGTATCAAATTTCCAAAGAATAAAAAGAAATAAAAAATAAACAGGAGGACAATTAGCCAGTATGTCCTAGATTCAGCTTTTTAAGAATTTGGATTGATCATTATTCAAGATATTTTCACTAAAATGATTCCAGTATTATGTCTATCTTCATTCAATAGATAGCAATTAAAATTATGGCTATTTAATGATAAGAAATAAATTTCCACAAGTATAAAGAAACTCTTAAAGCCCATTATATTTTTCACATAAACAAAAAATTCTTTATATTACTAATAGCTGTTCTGTAATAGAGAGATTCTCTGATTTTCCCTACAGAATTTATTGTGAAATTAAAGTTACTTGCAGAGACATAGAACACATTGTTCCATATCTGAAACAGGAGTGATTATTGATATATCTTCCAGTATCATATTGCTTTAAGTATTATTAATATTGCTAGCAAGACTTTGATAAGAAATGTTCTGAAATTTATTTCCTTGAGAACATTTTTAAACACATCAAATACTAATTTCATTAGTTTGTATCTGAAGTCCCATGCTGAATAAAGTACAGTGAACCTAATAAATACACATGATAACCCTTACACAATATTGAATTCTATATAACATTTGCACCAAAGGAAACCACCTATCTCTTTCTTTACTCATTAATCCTCACTATAACTTTAATCAAAGCCATATCTCCTCTAGGATTCTCAGTGGCTTAAATGTACAATTTGGAATTTCCTCCCATTCACTAGGAATCCAGATTTTTTTTTCTTGTTCCTGCAACGATCATCCTTCAGTATCATTGCACTTTAGTGAGCATCACACTGAGGGCAAAGATATATTTAAGGGGAAAGGTTACTTTAATGCAAGGAAATTTTAGGGCCAGAAATTATGTATTAGCTAGTTCTTGTAGAATCAATATCTAGCCAGAAACTAAAAATATACATTCATACATGTCAATGTCAGTTAGCAATGGGGAGACCAGAAGGGTGGACATTAGGGTGGGATAGATGGAATGTGACAAGGGACTATTCAGAATGGAATGAATGCCCATTTTAGATTCAGACTAGAGCCCTATCAAATTCATAGCTCAACGAAGATGAATTTCACAAAGTAAAACAAATTCAGAGACCTCACATTACAAAAGAAATTCAGAATCTAAAGTGTTTAAAATTGGGGCTGGTGATATTGATCAGTGAGGAAAAATCCTTGCCAAGCAAGCCAGACAACCTGAGTTCAACTCCTAAAAGTCATGTAAATATGGATGTAAAAAGAACTAACTACACAAAATTGTCCACTGGACTCTACAAGTGAACTGTGGTGTGTACCTGACTACATATACAGATATACACACAGACACAAATAGACACACAGACACACATGCAAACAAACACACAAATACACTAGTAGTAAATTTAAAATTAACTCTTCAAGAAAATGTAATTATGTTTTTATTATAAATACTTGGAAATGTGACTATTTTCAATGAAAATACTGATACAAGTGAATTACAATAACTATTTTATTTCAGAATAGCCACATAAAATAAAATACATCATTTTATTATTTTTAAATTGTGTAATTTAGTGATTTGCACATATCCATAGTGCTGTATGATCATCATCATGATTTAATTCTATGACGTGTCTATCACTACTAGAAAAAGAAAATACTCTGTAGCAATTGGTGATCACTCACAATGGCCTCCTGCACATAGGGCCTGATGTCATCAACAGGCATTTCCTGTGTTTCTATGGCTGTAACCAGGTGGAAATGTGACCTAATGGAATCACCAAAAGGTGCTTTTGTGTCTGACCTCTTTCATTTAGCATATTTCTAGAGTCACGCTTGCAATCCATGGAGGCTGGGGAGATGGCTTAGGGTTTAAAGTTGCATCTGGAAAGCAAAACTACCTGAGTTCAGATCCTTAGATCTTACATAAAAATCATGGGCAGATATAGTGACCTATAATTCAAGCCCTGGAAATTGAGAAAACCCTTGAGCAAAGCAATAAGCAATCCAGGATAATTCTGGATGTTACCTTTGGTCTCTATAGAGGACACACACACACACACACACACACACACACACATACACACGTCCTTAAATTAGGCTGAATTTCACTTAGTCATTCTGCGTGATCTGTGTGTTAATGAACTCAGTTTGTAAATATACATCGAGAGCTTGGGTATTGACATTCACAAAGGATATCATATAAGTCTGTGTCTAGTCTACAGTTTCTTGTCATATCTGTTTTTAGAATCAAAGTAAGACCAATTTCTTAAAAAAAAACACTTAAAAGGATTTTTCTTTTCTCCCTGCTGTGTCAAAACATATAACAAAAAAAGCAACAAAATGAGGGAAGGCCTTATTTTGAACTATAGTTAGAGAATATTTTCCATCACAGGAAGGAATGATTGGTAGAAGAACAGGAAGCAGCTGGCCACACTGCATTAGTCAGAAAGCAAAGAGAGGTGAATGCTAATGCTCCAGCGTTTTCTCCTTTCATACAGTCTGGGGCCTCAGACTACAGGATGATGCTGCCCACATTCACAATAGAACTCTTGACTCACACATTTGTCGAAACATCCTCTTATACACATCCAAAGTTATATTTTCTTTTTTTCTTTTTTTTTACATTTTTTATTATTATTTCAGCTCATACAAACTTAATAGGTACACCAGTTCCCTCTCTCCCTCCCCCCCTAACCCCCTGCTCTCCCTCCCCTCACCCCTCCCACCCCATCCCCCGTGCCTCCCGCCCTGATTCCCAGAGAATCCTTTAATGTGCATGCCTGATTCTCCTCTGGGCCCTCCTCTCCGATGACTTACAAGGACCCAGTGGCATTTCCCTGAACCCTTTCCTGTGTTCCCTTAAGCATAGGAACACTACTGTGGCTGTCAATCCCTTGCCTCCAAGGATCTTGGTGCCTTTAGCAGATGTTAGACTTTGTGAGGTCAATAGTGTGTTGGACATTGCGCCGGGCATGCAATGTCCAATTATGATTGCTTCGGCCCTAACTTGTGTGGAGTATCTTGCAAATCATTGCTCCTCCCATCCTTTTGCTCTTACACTCTTACCACCCCCTCTTCCGCAAATGTCCCTGAGCTTCAGGATGGGGAGAGATTGGTCTGGCCTAGTTCTAGGTGTTTGATATAGAGTCTCTGAAGTTCTGGATAGTGGTTTGTTGATTTTCTGTTGCAATTTTGTTGCTCCTGCAATGCCCTTCACTCCATCGTGATGGGCACTGTATGTCACCCCCTGGCCAGAGACAGAAAGCTGTTAAACTGAAATCTTATTATAAGAGCACATTCAAGGGTACATGTAATACTTATACCCAAAAGTGGAATCGCAGGGTCATATGGCATTTGGCAATGGGAGGGGTCAATCACCCATTTGCAAAATGGTTACTCCAAAGTTATATTTTCAAGGTAATTCTAAATTTAGTCAAGTTAAAAATAAAGATTAGTTATAACAGTGTTTTGTTCCAAGTTTTGGAAAAATTTGGAAGAGGTTGATGTCAATTAATCTTTATTTAGTAGAATATCTCAAAAATCTGACCTTTCAACCTATGAAAGGGGAGAAATAGGTCATTAAGGAAAAACAGATTATGAATCTTTAGCTACGAAGACAGTAGATCAAACTGCTCTGTAAATACTTATTATGCCCATAGATTGGAGGAGCATACAACACTCAATCTAGAAGCCTTTTTCTACAATAGAAAGTGTTTATTACTGAAAAGCACATCTTGCCAAAATGCAGAAAATAAGGAGCCATGGACTGTTCATCTCTAAACAACACATATAAGCCTCACCCACTCCCACCCCCAACCCCAAGGGAACATCATGGAAGATGGGGCAGCAAGATTGTAAGAGCCTGAAATGGAAGGTGGTGGGCCATGCAGGATCTCATGGATATAGCATAGTCATGATATAAAAGATTTCATGGCAAATATGCATACTTACACAAGAATTGCACAGGAACTATCTTATCAACATCTCACCATAACATCAGAAAGATCTCAAGAAGCTCCTTTCTGACAGACTGATGAGAACTAATGCTGATGGGGAAGTGAAGAAGGATGTTTTTCTCAATGGCATATCCACTGATCTAGGATGCTTGCTAGAACATGAGTCAGGTTAGGCATATGTCATTGTAGACTTGATGAAACACAATGGGTCACACAAGCAAAAATTTTTGGAAATAGGAGAGAGTTGGCAGGGGAGATGAAGGGTTATATGGAGAAAAAGGATAGAGGAAGGGGTTTGGGACTAAGGATTGAAAATATTATAAACTCACTATATTCATTTATATAACATTAAATTAATCTGACTTTTTGGGAAGATATTTGATGATTGGCTATAGACCTATTTGGGTTTTAAATTACTTATTGACTGTTTTGGAAAACTGCATGCATCTAGCTATTTATCTGTTTACACTTCATCTAGTGTATCTTTTTACAGCTGATCACATAACTGCCCTCCATTATTGTGTCAAGCTTTTTATGCTGAGTATGAGTTATATACTTGCATATTGTGTATTTATTAGTATAAATATATAGTTTTGCTCTTTGCATTTCTAAAGACATAGAAGAAAAGATATTCAAACAAAATCATGAATTAAACTTCCATCTCATCCACTTTAATGGCATTCTGTAAGCCTCACTTGGTTAGGGTGGCATGCAATCTTTCCATTTTATCTTGAAGGGTTCCCCGCAGCACTTCTTGTAGAACACATCTGTTAACAATGAAGCTCCCCAGTGTCTTTTTATATGGGAATACTTCAGTTTATTCTTTATGTTTGAAGGACAGTTTTGTGGGATAGAAAGCTCATGGTTGACAGCTTTCTTCAGAACTCTGAATATATCATTCTACTGTCACCTGGCTTTCATGATTTCTGATGTGAAAGCACTTCTGATTCTGGTGAGGATTCTTTATATGTGCTGAGCTGTTATCCTACTGTAAAATTCTTTGTCTTTGGTTTTGATAATAAGATTATGATATGTTTAGGTATAATCTGTTTAAGTTTATTTACAGTTCATTGGAATTCTTAATATATATATCTCTCTATATCTATATATATATATATATATATATATATATATATATATATATACTCTTGTTTTCCATAAATCAGATGTAGTAACTTTCCACTATCATTTCTTAAACAGAAGTCCTTCAGGGCTTTCTCTCTGTTTCTCCTTCTGGGACTGTAAGTGTCCTGTAAATCCCTCAGATACTGATCCTTTCCTTTTGTTCTTTCTTCTCTGTCAAAAGTAGATGGGTAACTGCAAGGCTTTCAAGGCTTCCACTGATCTTGATAGTGGGAATCGTGAATTTAAAATTCAAAACAAAGAACATCCAGGGTTTAAAATTACTGGATAAGCACTCTCTGGATTCTTGCGAAAAATAATGATGCTGTTGACCACTTTAATATTGTCAAAATTTATTACTATATAGGAAATTATCAGCGAATATACTTTCAAGAAAATAAGACTGAAAGCATTTTTTCCTACCTATTTTTAAGGCAATGATATTTTCAGCAGAAAGGACAATCAAACTTAACAATTAAAATAAAATAAAAACCCTTTTGACTAAATATATTTTTGGCAGCAAGATTGTTTCTCAAAATTTAGAGAATTACCCTTTGCCTGTTGGGTTTTTCAAAGTATTTATTCTCTCTCTCTCTCTCTTTCTCTTTCTCTGTGTGTGTTTTCATACTATAGAACACATGCAAGATCAGTAGACAATTTATGAGAGTTGTTTTTCTGTTTTTATTATGTGGATTCCTAGGATTAAATTCAGGTTTTCAGGTTTGGCCCCAAGTGCTTTTATACACTAAGCGATTTCATCTTTCATAGGCCCCTTCTACTTGATTTTAAGAACATAAAGAGAATTTTCTGAAACTATTTGCAAAGTTACTAACTATATTAGACTTTCCTGATTTTTGCTTCTCAGCAAATCAAGTTATGAGCACATTTCTGAAAGGTCACAAGACATCTCTTCTGAGGAAACAGCATTGTTTCTCTCTGACATCTAGGAACTGAATTAAAATTTTACAAGCAAAATATATTCCTTAGCTCTTTGTCAGAAAAACAGTTTCACTTGGTTTTGGTAATGTCCAAAATATATGCTAATTTTCCTTCAAATAATAATTGCAAAGGCATAGGTCATTATTATACACAAGTCTCCCTACTGCAGTGACATTGCATTGGCTTTTCATGCTACACCTTTTCAAACCAAAAAAGCCATTACCATTTTCAGCTTTGCTGTCTTGTTACCACAGCTCCAATTCAATTCTCTGGTACTTGGCAACTTCAGATAATTTCAGATACTTTGAGATACCAGATTCCACTCTGATACCTATCCCCTTTAATATTTGAAGTTCATCAATTGAAATTATCTTAAAATAGGAAGATAAGTTTTTTTAAAAAAAACTATAGACTTCAGACTTGTGATGACTAAAACTGATTATAATCTTGACAGGATCTGGACTTCTGTCAAACACACTTAAGGAAGTTTTGGCCATGCTTGTGAGGGATTGTCTTGATTAGGTTAACTGAGGTGGGGAACTCAACTCTAAAAGTAGATAGCATTATCCCCTGTGTGGAAAAGAGTTGTGGCCAGATATTATCTCCTTGACATGAAAGGGTTAAAGGGTTGTGGTACCCATGTTTTCATAGCAGTTATATATATTTCCATAAGACCTGCATAGAAATTGTCTTGTTAATATTTCCCCTTCTGTAGGGAACACTGAAGCCTAAGACTAGTTTCTTTTTCATTCATTCATTCATACATTCATTCATTCATTCATTCCAATTATATAAGCTTAATAGGTATCCTGGTCCCCCTCTCTCTCCACACTTCCCTCCCTCCATCTCTCCCTAGTTATCCTTGCACCCTCCCCCCCTTTTTTCCCTTCCTTTCAACCTCATCTCTCCCTTTCTCCCAGTACCCTCCTTTCCCCCTCCCATTCCCTGGAGCATCCTTTTGTGTGAATGTCAAATTTCCCTCTGAGACTTTGATTCTAGTGAGGTGTAAGGACTCTAGTTTTCTTGAGATGGTTGATGGGCAGTCCTGGTGGCCAGTGGTAGCAGGCGATTTCTTGTGCCAACAGTAGAGATCTGCTTTCTGCTGTCCTTCCCAGAAGGGGCCAGGGTGGTTCTGTTCCTACCTTGAAACTGGCAAGGTGATTTCTGTACATCTCTTCCTGTTCTTCTGAGGCCATTAAAACATATTAGCATGTTTTAAGATTGGCAAGGCTGTGTTGTTGTTGGTGACTCCACCTATTGTTGACTTTGCCCATGGTTATAGTCTATGTAACAATGTGTGTGATATCATCTATCTCAGCAATGTCCTCCCCCTGTTTCATGGTATATAAGGGATTAGATTCTATAATAAACTTGACTTGGTTTTTGGCTTTTCCAAGATCTACTCTTGACCCAACCTGATTTAATTCTTACTGATACCACTCTGTTACCTGTCAGGATTTGGAGGTAAGCACGCAGGTCATGGAAAAGCAGATCATGGAAACCGTACCCTTCCCATGCAGGGAGAAACTCCACTCCTCTTTTTGAAATAAGTTATTTCCATCTACCATATGAACTTTGGAGAATCAAACTCATGTCTCTAAGTTTGGGAGCAATACCTAACCCACTGAGCTATCTCCCCAGCCCCAAATGTTGATTATTTCTTAAAGACCAAGAATGGCACAGAGAAATTCTCCATAGACAAACATTGAGTGCTCACTGTGAACTATTCTGGAAAGAACAACCTTCTCAACAGGTTAGGCATACAAGTAATGGCCAGATATATCTGAGATGATCCCTTCTTTGTACCTGTGCCTAGGAAGAAGTAAAAGATTCAAGGTGCTGTGGATGAACAGAGTACCAGACAGAAAGCATCTCAGAAACACATTAGCTATTACAACTATCAGATTCTTTATCGTATCTTATGTTTGTTTTTATCTTTTTTTTCTTTTTTTTATTTCCACTCATACAAACTTAACAGGTACACCGGTCCCCCCATCCCCCTGTGCTCCCCTCCCCATCCCCCAGTGCCTCCCCCTCCCATCCCCGGAGCATTTTTTTAAAATTTTTTTTATTATTATTATTATTTATTCAACAGTGTGTATGTGTGCGCGCGTGTGTCTGTGTGTATGTGTATGTGTGTGTCTGTGTATGTGTAGAACCACGGACGAATTCGCGAACCACCATGGACGCCTCCACCTCCTTCTGCCCTGGGATTCACAGGCTCCCCCGGAGCATTTTTTAATGTGCATGCCAAACTCTCCTCTGGGTCCTCCTCTCCGATGAGGTGCAAGGACCCAGTGGCATTTCCCAGAACCCTTTCCTGTGTTCCCCTTAAGCATAGGAACACTACTGTGGCTGTCAATCCCTTGTCTTCAAGGATCTTAGTGCCTTTAGCAAATGCTAGACTTTGTGGGGCCAATAGTGTGTTGGACATTGCGCAGGGCATGCAAAGTCCAAATATGATTGCTTCGACCCTAACTTGTGTGGAGTATCTTGCATATCATTACTCCTCCCATCCTTGTGCTCTTATAATCTTACCACCCCTCTTCCGCAAATTTCCCTGAGCTTCAGGATGGTTGATATTGAGTCTCTGATGTTCTGGGTTATGGTTTGTTGATTTTTTTTTTCAGTTTTGCTGCTCCTGCAATGCCCTTCACTCCATCCTGATGGGTATTGGATGTCATCCCTTGCAGTCCTTGATGGTGGCCTATTTTCTCTGCTGTAACATGGTCCCCTCTCTCCTTGTTACTGGTGTGGCCCTCCTTCCCCATCCCTCCTGCTCATAATCTTTGCAATTACTGTAGGTATTACAGAGATTTATCTTGGAGTGTCTCTAAGTGGTTTTGGTACTAGGAGCCACCTATTAGGGAGTACTTACGGCACTGAATTTTCTGTGTCTGGGATACTTCACTCTATATAATTGTTTCTAATTCCATCCATTTCCCGTTGTTTTTATCTTTAAAGTAAGCACAGGTAATTTATTAGAAGAGCTAATAAATCCAGCTCATGAAGAGGTGAGAAATGTTGCAAGTAAGCTCAATTAGGTTGCCCAGTGATCTCTCCTTACCCCCATGCAATAAATGTGCTTGTTTTGCTTCTTAAATTTTGTGTCTTTTATTGAGGAGAAAAGAAATATTTCCCTTCATCTTTTTGTTTCTATTTATACCTTTGTTGTTCCTAATATGAAGCTTGACTCTTTTTGATTGTTAAAGTCTACTGCAATTTATTGAAATCGTTTTAAAACATATATTAGAAACAAAAATTTTAAATAGAAAGAAACTTCACAACATCGTACAGGAAACAAAATTCTCAAACCATAAATAGAAATGCAACATCACAGTGCATTCCACAACACGTAAAAACAGGAATTCAAAGGGACCCCACTGTGTCCAAAAACCCAAGCAAATCCATGGTTCTTAACTATGAGGATCAATTCATCACACAAATCTTCCAATACAGTAATCAGAACTCATTACCTACCTATAATATCATCCTCCATAAAATCTGTGGCTATTTTTGTGAAGCTTGGATCTTAAGAAGCAATTTATAAATATCTGAGAATATGGCTGAATATGAAAATGATAAATGTATTGCTTCTTATGTATTTTGTTGATTTAGTTTAGAATTTCATGTGCAAATTGTCCTATTTCTATAAGGTTAACTTAAAAATATGTCTATAAATACAAATGTATTAAAAGTGTTAAAATGATATGGTATGTAAATAAAAAAACAGAAGCATAGAAGTAGGAAATAACATGATAGCATTTAATACATGTGTGGCGATAGTGTAGCCTATACTGTCACTTTTTTCTTTAGATACCAAGCTTTACAGCATCCAGATACTATAGTGATCTTTCTGTAGTCATGGTAGAGTTACCTGTCTGTCTGGAGGATTCTCTCAAAACATTTGAAACACACAGTGTGCAGGAAATTTTGATGACAGTCACATCAAATGCATAAGTTGATTTGCTTATCCTGGGGAACAGCCCTCAGCTCAATTGATCTGGGACATTGTCTCAGTAATTATAAAAACACGGGAATGTATCATTTCCTTGGATCTCTGCTTCCAAACATTTTGTTAATTTAATTGTATGTTATAGCCCAGCAATATAACCAGCAGCTGAGAGTATGTGACAATTAAAAAATCTTGGACTCTACTTTACACCCAGCAAAGGACAATCTGCATTTTAGTAGCATACTAATGATTCATTCATCTATTAGAATTTGAAAACCCCTATCTCAGAATACAACTTTAACTTCTAGTCCATGCTAAGTACATTCCAATTAGTAAAGTGACTCATGACTCACCTAAGACAGAAGTCTAGCAGACCTTACCTCATCACAAGATTTGATGGTAACCAGAGAAACAGTTTTATTCAGTTTTCATTATTATTGAAATGGTGCTCTAGTTCTTGGAGTAATTTTCGTGAAAATTCCTCAAATATTTTAAAACAAAGTGAAATAGAACTTCCTTGGGCACTAATGTAAAGGAAATAAATAATTGTTGATCTCCTTTGTGACTAGGACACCAGACTGAACCTATTCTGGCCAGTGCACATGTGAGCTAGCATAATGAAAGCCTGATTATCACTGATGCCACCATAACTGCTAGTCATTTTTCCTAAGTGTAAACCAATATTGAACAAACATTTGTTGTTCTTTTTAATTTTTTTTCTACTTTTACCAGCATATTGAGTATTCATCCCAGCTTCCCTCCTTCCCTCCCTTCTCCTACGCACTTCCTTTCCTTCACTATTATTACTTTGCCTTTTGGAGAAATAGCTAAGAGAAAGCTATATAGATATAAACATGCATATTTATGCATGCATGTTCATTCATGTAGAAACATGTACTTTAAATTTTTATTACATTTATTTGTTTATCAGATATGTGTCTGTGTGTGAATCTACATGCTTGTATGTGTGTACTCAGTGCATGCCATAGTAGACTTTTTGAGTTCAAATTGTGAGAGTCCATTCTTTGCCTTTAATATGTGGATTCCAAGGATTGAACTCAACTTGTATTAGCTAATATATATAAATGCATTTTATTTTACTTTATTTTATTTATTTATTTTTTTATTTTTGGGAATGTGTTTATGTATTTTTTATAATACATTTTTTATTATTATTTCAGCTCATACAAACTTAATAGGTACACCAGTTCCCTCCCTCCCTCCTCCTCCCCCCGAACCTCCTGCTCTCCCTCCCCTCACCCCTCCCGCCCCATCCTCCCGTGCCTCCCGCCCCAATTCCCAGAGTCCTTTCTTGTGCATGCCTGACTCTCCTCTGGGCCCTCCTCTCCGATGACTTACAAGGACCCAGTGGCATTTCTCTGAACCCTTTCCTGTGTTCCCTTTAAGCATAGGAACACTACTGTGGCTGTCAATCCCTTGCCTCCAAGGATCTTGGTGCCTTTAGCAGATGCTAGACTTTGTGAGGTCAATAGTGTGTTGGACATTGCGCCGGGCATGCAATGTCCAATTATGATTGCTTCGGCCCTAACTTATGTGGAGTATCTTGCAAATCATTGCTCCTCCCATCCTTTTGCTCTTACACTCTTACCGGCCCCTCTTCCGCAAATGTCCCTGAGCTTCAGGATGGGGAGAGATTAGTCTGGCCTAGTTCTAGGTGGTTGATATAGAGTCTCTGAAGTTCTGGATAGTCGTTCGTTGATTTTCTGTTGAAGTTTTGTTGCTCCTGCAATGCCCTTCACTCCATCATGATGGGCACTGTATGTCACCCCCTGGCCAGAGACAAAAAACTGTTAAACTGGAGTATTATTATAAGGGTAGATGTAATACTTATACCCAAAAGTGGAATCGCAGGGTCATATGGCATTTGGCAATGGGAGGGGTCAATCACCCATTTGCAAAATGGTTACTTTTTAATCTGCCGGACTATATGCCCTACCCTTCTGGTGAGTTCATACCCCCTTAGTTGTAAATGATCAGGAACGAATGTCTGTGAACTTAACCAGGTGTCACAGTACTTTCTTGCAGTCCTGGATGGAGGCCTATTTCCTCTACTGTAACATGGTCACTTCTCTTCTTGTTTCTGGTGTGGCCCTCCTAACCCCATTCCTCCTGTTCATAATCCTTGCAATTACTATAGGTAATACATAGATTTACCTATGAGTGTCCCAAGATGGGCAGGGTGGGTGTGGTATTAGGAGCCACCTATTAGGGAGTACATATGGTACTTAATTTTCTGGGTCTGGGATACTTCACTTAATATAATTGTTTCTAATGACATCCATTTCCTGGCAAATTCCAGTAATTCATCATTTTTGATGGCTGAGAAGTACTCCATTGTATAGATGTACCACAGTTTCCTTATCCACTCGTCAACTGTTGGACACTTGGGTTGATTCCATGTCTTTGCTATTGTAAACAGTGCTGCTATGAACATGGTCGTGCTTGTGCTATTGAGGTGAACCTCTGTTGTATGGGGGGTTATTCCCAAAAGTGGAATCACAGGGTCATATGGCATTTCCATCTTTGATTTCTTTAAGAATCTCCAGACAGCTCACCAGAGTGGCTGTATGAGCCTGCACTCCCACCAGCAATGTAGGAGAGTTCCTCTCTCTCCACATCCTCTCCAGCATTTGTTGTTGTTTGTATTGTGGATTTTTGCCATCCTGACCGGGGTGAGATGATATCTCAGGGAAGTTTTGATTTGCATCTCCCTGATGGCTAAAGAAGTGGAGCATTTTTGGAGATATTTGTTAGACATTTTAATTTCATGCCTGATAAAATTTCTTTTAAGTTCCAGGGCCCATTTTTTAATTGGGAGATTTGTTTCCTTGGTGTTCAGTTTTCTAAGTTCTTTGTGCACTCTGGACAGTAGAGCTCTATCAGATGTGTGGTTAGTGAAGATTTTCTCCCATTCTGTGGGTTGCCTTTGAGCTCGTGTTACAATCTCTTTATCTGAACAGAAGCTCTATAATTTCACAAGATCCCAACTGTTGAGAGTTGGTAGCAGTGACTGTGCCATTGGATGTCTGTTTAGGAAATGTTGGCCTAGCCCAATCAGCTCAAGGGAGTTCCATATCCTTTCAACTATGGTTTTTATAGTCTCTAGCCTTATATCAAGGTTCTTGATCCATTTGGAATTAAGTCTTATACATGGTGACAAGTGTGGGTCCAGCTTTAATCTTCTGCATGTGGAGATCCAGTTTTGCCAGCAACATTTGTTGAAGATGCTGTTCTTTTTCCACTGGATTCTTTGGGCCCCTTTGTCAAAGACCAAATGGCTGTAATTTTGTGGGCTGATATCTGGGTCTTCAATCCTTATCCATTGATCTGTGTGTCTATTTTGAAGTCAGTACCAGGCTGTTTTTATAACTATGGATTTGTAATGTAGACTAACGTTCTGTATGGTAATACCTCCAACAGTGTTTTTGTTACTCAGGGTTGTCTTTACTATCCTGGGTCTTTTGTGCCTCCATGTGAGTTTTGAAATTGTTTGGTGAACTTCTTTAAAGAACTGCCTTGGGATTTTAATTGGTATAGCATTGAATCTGTATATTGCCTTTGGTAGGATAGTCATTTTTACGATGTTGATTCTGCCAATCCAGGAACATGGGAGGTCTTTCCACCTTCTGGTGTCTTCTGCAATTTCTTTCTTTAGGGTTTTAAAGTTTTCATTGTAAAGGTCTTTTACCTCCTTGGTTAGGTTTATACCAAGGTATTTCATTTTTTTAGGGGCTATATAGTAAATGGGATTGTTTCTCTCAAGGCTTTTTCGCTTCTTTCATTCTGGGCATATAGGAAGGCCTCTGATTTTTGCACACTTATTTTGTGTCCTGCCACCCTGCTGAACTTCTCAATTAGTTCCAGGCGCTTCCTGGTGGAGTTTTTGGGATCCCTCAGGTATAAGATCATGTCATCTGCAAATAGGGATAGCTTGACTTCTTCCTTGCCAATTTGGATCCCTCTTATGTCCCTTTCTTGTCTTTTGGCTTCAGCTAAGACTTCAAGTACAATATTGAATAGAAGTGGTGAGAGTGGACAGCCTTGTCTAGTTCCTGATTGAAGTGGGAATGCTTCCAATTGTTCCCCATTGAGCATAATCCTTGCTGTGGGCTTGTTGTATACAGCTTTTATTATATTGATAAGGGTTCCTTCCATTCCTACTGTCTCTAGCGTTTTGATCATAAAAGGCTGTTGGATCTTGTTAAAAGCTTTTTCTGCATCTATCGAGAGTATCATGTGGTCTTGGACTTTGGACTGGTTTACATGATGAATTACATTTATTGATTTGCGTATGTTGAACCAACCTTGTGTGCCGGGGATGAAGCCTACTTGGTCCCTGTGAATGATCTTTTTTATATGTTTTTGAATCTGATTTGCTAAGACTTTGTTCAGAATCTTTGCGTCTGTGTTCATCAGAGAGATCGTCCTATAGTTTTTTTTTTTAAGTGAGTCTTTATTAGGTTTTGGGATTAAAACGATATTAGTTTCGTAGAAGGAATTTGGTAGTGTTCCTTCCTTTGCTATTTGATGGAACAGTTTAAGGAGTATTGGTATTATTAACTCCTTAAACGTCTGGTAGAACTCTGTGCTGAATCCATCTAGTCCAGGACATTTTTTGGTGGGAAGATTCGAGATTACTTCTTCATTTCCTTATATGTTAAAGGACTATTTAAATAATTCACAACTTCCTGATTCAATTTAGGTAAGTTGTGTTTACTTAGAAATTCATCCATCTCTTTTGTGTTGTCAAACTTCACAGAGTACAAGTTTTTGAAATATGATGTTATAATTCTCTGGATTTCTTGGGTATCAGTAGTGATAACTCCATATGCATTTTTAATTTTGTTAATTTGGGTTTTGTCTCTCTTGCTTTTGGTTAATTTATCTAGAGGTGTATCAATCTTATTGATTTTTTCAAAGAACCAGCTTTTTGACTGGTTGATTTTTTTCTATTGTTTTCTTAATCTCGATTTCAGACATTTCTCCCCTTATTTTGCTAATCTCCTCTCTTCTACTACTTTTGGGATCAGATTGCTCTAGTTTCTCTAAAGCTTAAGCTGCATTGTGAAGTTGTTTATTTCTGATGTTCCCATTTTTTTGATGTAGGCATTAAGAGCTATGAACTTACCTCTTAGAACAGCTTTCATTGTGTCCCAGAGATTTTGGTAAGTTGTATTTTCGTTATCATTCATTTTCAGGAAATCTTGAATTTCCTTTTTAATTTCTTCCTGAATCCAGTTCTCATTCAGCATCATATTGTCAAGTTTCCAGGAGATAGTGTATTTTCTCTTGTTTGATGTGTTGTGGATGTCCAGCTTTAGGCCGTGGTGGTCTGATAGGGCACAGGTTAGAATTTCAACTTTTTTGTATATGTGTAGATTCATTTTGTGGCCCAATATGTGATCTATTTTGGAGAAAGTTCCGTGTGCTGCTGAGAAAAATGTGTATTCTTTGGTGCGTGGGTGAAAAGTTCAATAGAGATCTGTAAAGTCCATTTCTTTCAGGGTTTGATTAAGTTCCAAAGTGTCTCTGTTAAGCTTTTGACCTGTTGATCTATCTATCCCATGTTGAGAGGGCGGTGTTGAAATCCCCAAGAATTATCCTTTGGGTGTTGATTTCTTGCTTTAGGCGCTGTAGGGTTTTCTTAATGAATGTGGAGGGGCCCGTATTGGGTGCATATATGTTCAGTATTGTGAAGTCTTCCTGGTGAATTGTACCTGTGACTAAAATGTAGTATCTATCCGTGTCTCTTATAATTTTCTTTGGTTTGAAGTCCACTTTGTCTGATAGCATAATGGCTACCCCTGCCTGTTTTCTGTTTCCATTAGCTTGTAGAATTGTTGACCAGCCTTTTATTTTTAGAGCATGCCTATCTTTTGTGGTGAGATGGGTTTCCTGCAGGCAGCAAATTGATGGATTATGATTTTTAATCCAAGTTTGTAATCTGTGTCTCTTGATCGGTGAGTTAATTCCATTAACATTTAGTGTTATAATGGAGAAACTATTTTTAATTCCAGACATTTATTATTTTAGTAGTTTTTATAAGTATATTGCTTCACTTTTAATGGTGTTATACTTTCCTTCTGTTCTCCTGGATATGCCTGCTTTTTTCTTCATGCTTAAGTATCATTTCTAGCATTTTTTGAAGGCCTGGTTTGGTGGACATGTATCCCTTCAAGTTGTCTTTGTGCTGGAAGATTTTTCTTTCTCCCTCAATCATGACGGATAGTTTTGCAGGGTAAATCAGCCTGGGTTGACATTTTTGCTCATTCAATACTTGAAGTTTGTTTCTCCAAGCTCTTCTTGCTTTTACTGTGTCAACTGAGAAGTCATTTGTTATTTTAATAGGTTTACCTTTAAAAGTGACTTGTTTTTTCTCCCTTGAAGCTCCAGTTCTTTGTCTTGAATGTGGAGTGTTTTAACTATTATTTGCTGTGGCATGCTTCTGTTTTGGTTGTATCTGTTTGGGGTGCAGAATGCCTCTTGTATATGGATGGGCCTCTCTGTTTTTAGATAAGGAAAGTTTTCCTTGATGATCATTTGAAAAATTTCCTCAGGGGTGGTATTTTGAGATTCTTGCTCTGGTATTCCATGAATACGCATGTTAGGCTTCTTCAGGGTGTCCCATATCTCTTGGATATTTCTCTCAAGTATCTTTTTGGCTTTAATAACCTCTTCCATTGAGCTGGTTAGTACTCCCACTGTATCTTCAAGGTCTGAAATTCTGTTTTCTGCTTGGTTAGTTCTGTTGATAAGACTCTCTGTGGAGTTCTGGGTTGAAGATAACTTGTCTTGTAGCTCAGTTTTAAACTCTGCTTGAGTCTGCTTTAACTGCTCTATGCCAGTTTTTGTTTCTTGCACTGTTTTTCGCAACTCCTCCAAGTGTCTGTTGTGTTCCTCTTCAAAGCGATTGATTCAATTATGTAATTCCTCCCGGATTTCCTCTTTCATTATATTAAACATAGTAATGATCATATTTGAAAGTCGTTATCCTGGGTCAGGCTTTCTTTGCCATTTTCCGTGGGTTTGTTCTGTTTGGAGTCTAACATTATGGGATTAATTCCTTCAGTGGGAAATTTGTTTACTTGAGTGTTGCTTCTCATGGATTTGCACTTTGACTTTGACATTGTCATTTTAACTCTTAAGATCTTTCAATTTCACTAAACTGAATTATTTGGCCTGGGGTTCTGGTGGGCTGGCGCGGTCAGAGCTTACCTAGGTCGTGGTTGAGGCCCGGCTGGATCGCGTGAGTGTCCTGACTGGCGGAAGGGGGTGGTGAAGGGAGGATAGGGGTGTCGGCGTGGAGCTATTTAACCCGAGGGGAGCTGGGGCGGGCCCGGGCGCAGGGGGAGGTCCTCCTCGTCCCTTGGCCCTGCGCGCAGCTCCTTCTGAATGGTGGGGTAAGAGCTGGGTCCCTTGGGCTGACCTGGGGTTCTGGTGGGCGGCTGTGGGCAGAGCTTACCTAGGTCGCGGTGTGGACCTGGCTGGACCGCGTGTGCGGTCCCGGCCGGCGGAGCAGGGTGGGGAAGGGTATAAATGCATTTTACAGTGGCAACTATCTTGCACTGATATAACTAAAAGCAGTTAGTAGCTTATGTGGGCTGATTGCTCAGAAACAACCAAGCACAAAGTAATAAATGTAGTAAAAATGAGGCTGATACCAACACCTTCTTTCATTTCATCATATATTGGAAAAGTAATCATTACACCACATATTTTATAAATAACTTGTAAGTAAAGAGTATACATGTATCAGGTACATTTCTTTTGCTATAATAAAATATATGACCAAAGTAACTTAAGAAAGGAAAATTTTATTTTGACTCACAGTCTGAAGACTTAATCCATCATTATCTGGAAGTCATCGTGGCAGGAGCTTGAGGCAGCTGGGTACGTGGCATTGCGTCTGTAGTCAGGAAGCAGAGTGCTGGCTGCCTGCTGCTCTGTTCACCTCCTGCTTATTCCGTTTAGGATCACAGGCCATGGAATAGTATCACCGAAATTTAGAATGGGTCTTGATTCTATGAAGTTAGAAATCATTGTTAGCCGTTGTTGCAGAACCTACGTTTTCCCGTTGTTCCAAGTTTCAATGCAAGTCTGTCAAAAGCTCGTTAAGTCAAGATGATATTGTTCCCTATAAATTCATTGTGAAGAGGTACTACCAACTCAGAGTCCAGAAATAAAAGACACAAAACAATACTTTATCTACAGAATGAGATCAAACATCCATTAAATAATTTTGGCAAGACTATACACACTATGAGAACCTCAACTCAATAATAAAAACAAAACACACAAGAATTGGATTAAGGATCAAAATTCCAATTATCATTGGGGCTAAAGAGATAGCTAAGGGGTTAAATCTCTGCCTCAACAGTGGGAGGACCTGAGTTAAGATCATCAATCTCGCCAAAGAATGCAGGACAGAGATGGCACTGGCTTACACTTCTGGCCCTGAGAAACCCCAGAACAAAACAATCCAAGATGATTCCTGAAGTCAGCCTTGGGCCTTCCACAGACACACATAGGGCTCTCTTCTACACACACACGCACACGCTTATGCATATTCACACATCTACTCACACCCACATGCACACACACACTGGCACCTACACATATGCAAAAAAAAAATCACAATTCTCATGTCCCATTACAATGTGGGAAAGCTTTGAAACTGTGGCAATAATGAACAAGATACAAATGGTATGAGTATTATTAATTATTAGAGAAATGAAAACCAAAATGATAATTATAAGCATAAAGTAACTGTCATGCAACATTTCCGTGGTGATTATAAAATAATGACAGTAAAATGGATCAACATAGTGAATGTTGATGAGAATGCAGTGAAGTCTGAATCCTAACATATTGGTAATAGAGGACCAAAAAGAAGAAGAAGGGAAGAGTGCTGGCGCTCATTTGGCTTTCTGCCTTCTCCCATGTAGTCAGTATAGATTTCCAGCACCTGAAGTGGTTCTATCCCACTTCAGTGAGGACCTTCCTCCTTTAATCTTCATAGACAAAATCAAAGCATATTTGTCAGGTGATTCTAAGTCCAGTCAGGTCGACAATGAAGAATAACTGTGATAATAACTTTATTCACATTGGTATTGACACAATCATTGTAGTTGTGATATGCATTGTACTAAGATGTCACAATGTCCCAGACCTATCAGGCACTAGGAGTTTTTGGCTGCATCATAATCTTAAAGGACTACCATTGAATATGTGACTTCCTATTGACAAAAATTTAATGGTGTGGCTTGTGACTATACTTGATTTCATTGCTATGAAATCTCTGAGATAGGCAAATATATGAAGAAACAATGTAGATTAATGTTTGTGACCCTTGATAAGATAAGTTGGGATAAAGACAGCAACTAAAGTTGTACAGGACTTCGTTTTTCGGTCAGGGTAACATTCACAAATTTGTTGTGGTTAAAGTTTCTCAATTGTGTGAATGTAATAAAAGCCACTGAAATTTATGTTTTCAATCAGTGAATTATATGCTCTTGAAAGAAATCTCATTGAAATAACTATAAAACAGATTGTAGTTCATTTAATAAACCACGAGTCAGTGCTTATGAAACTGAAGGGATGGTTAAAGTTTCAGAGAAACTCAAAATATCACCATAGAAACTCAAAATATCACCATAGAATTAATACAAAAAAGTAATCTTTAGGATTCTTTCAAACCACTTTTAGTAAAATATCAACCAAGGTTGTCCAGGATAAAAATTAAGTCTGTTTTCTATGTATCTATAGATGTATGTATATGTCAGTCATTTATCCATCATCTAGCTAACCTTTATATAGATTATCTATAATCTATCATATATTTGTCAATTTATCATCTCTATGTTTATCTATTTCTGTCTCTATACTTTTATGATTATGATTATTAATCCATTATACAGATGTATTTTTAACTTATTTTTTATTTATTCAATTGCATGTGTGTGTGTGAGTGTGTGTGTAGAACCACAGGCGAATTCGGGAACCACCATGGATGGACGCCTCCACCTCCTCCTTGTTTACTCTGCCCCAGGATTCACAGGCTCCGCCCACCAGGACCAGAAACGCAGGCAGCCCCCGCTCCCGCCCAGCGTCTGTATGTGGGGTCTAGGATCTGAACTCAGGACCTTCCGCCTGCAGGGCGGAGGCTTAACCCCTGAGCCACCTCTCCAGCTACTATATAGATGTATTAGGGGATTTTGTTCCAAGGAATTGGCAAATGTGATTGTGGGGCCCACAAGTTCAAAACATGCAGGGAAAGACCAGCAACCCAGAAACTTAGGAGTTGATGTCTCAGTCTTAAAGCAGTCTTCTTTCTTGGGTATGTCTTCTTCAGAATTTTTGATTTAATAGGGCCCACTCACACTATCAAGAACCATTTCTTTTCTTCAAAGTCAAGTTTGAGATGTTACTCATACCTATGAAAATACAGTCACAGCAAAATCTGAGTTTGTGGTTGATTAAATGACCAGCTGCTATGTGTCAGGTTGACACATAAAGCAGGCTGCTTCCCTAGCAAATACTGATAGTAGGAAAAAAAAGGGAACTGCATAAGGCACCATGCTAAAAAGGTGTGTCACTGGACAGAGAGTGCTAAGATTTAAGGCCATTTCTGTGACATCTCTGCCAAGGATGAATAAACTAAAACTAATCTGCTGAAAGATGAGCAAAACTCCAATGGAAAGAGATTCTGCAAAATAAATGACTTTTAGTCATCAATGTATCAAGGTTATGAAAGAGATGTGCTATTTCTTGCTCTCCAGTATGATTTGACAAGTCCGTATCTGTAATCCTGACAGAAGAAGCATCACTGTGGTCGTGGAAGCAGGTTGTGAGGAAGTTTACTTTTTAGAACAAGGATACCAGCTGAGGTTTCTTTTTGGAAAGAACATAGATGAGTGGCAGTTATGATTTGAGTTCTTCAAGGTAGAGATTTCCTTATGGGTCACTAAGATGCCCACTGAAATCAAGTCTTTCCACTCCAATGTCACTGCTAAGACCATCATTTCAAACTTCATGCCTTAGTATAGAGGACATATTCATCAGCTACATATTTTTTAAATGTTAGTTAACATTTTGTATGGTTAAATTTTTAAATTTAGCAGAAGACAAAATTATATGCATGATAATATAACTTGTACTGCCATGTATGAAAGAAGTGGAGTTCCCAAAGGACTTGACTTTAGCATTCTGGGATGGATTTACAGGTCTGGTCTGAGTGTGTGAAAGGAGATGAGTGTTTCAAGCAGATTTCTTCTTTTACATCAGAGAGCAAGTTGAGAAATGACCTACATTATAGAAAGTAAAGTTATCCTCAGAACTGTGATACTGTCTACTCACTAAAATTACTGAATGGTAAAGAAAATTCCATTATTAATAATGTATGGGCTCAGCAATAAAAGATTAAAAACACCTTTATATGTTTTATGTGCTAAATGGCTAGAGAATCACTATAAATTTTAAGTTTCTGATGTAAATAACTCATATTATTCCCAGAGTCCATATGATCTCAAAAGAAACAAGAAACTACAATATGAAAGAGAAGTTGAAGAGACCCTGGTGCATGAAATGTCTCCACAAGCTTCCAGGGGGATGAGGTTCTTCCACCTAGTTAGAAAACCCCTCTTCTCCATTGCCTCCTCATCTACTTCCTCTCACTCCTCAGTTATTTCTATAATTTCAATTTTGAAAGTGTTAATTCATCCTTATTTATGTTTCCTTCACTAAGCAGTTGGTAAAAAATGATAATCAGCTCAAATTAGAAGGATCTGGAGCAGGATTCTTGGCATACAACTCTGCCTAAAAAAAAATCTTCATAGAGTAGAAGGCTCACAGATAGGATTGCAAAGTTGTTGCTGATTTTAAAAATGTGTAAGTTTGCTTATTCTTTGTCAGTGATATGTTGCTATTCTCCTTCCAAGAAGAACCTCTTCTGAGGTGAGACTATAGGCCAGAAAAAGATTTATGTGTGGTCTTTTGTGTATGCCCTAAGGTCACACTGAATCCCTAAGTGTAATTCATACCATTTTTAACAGGGCCACAGACATCACTAAATGGGCACATCTACTAAACAGAATAAACAGTCTCTTGAGGCATATATCTTTCTCTGTTTAGTTGTAAACAAAGTAACTCTATTTCTAAAGAGTTGAAATCCTCTGAAGAACAAAATTTAAATATAAGAATTTAAATACTTCAGTTGTGCAGGTTAAACCTTCTACAAAGAAAAGGAGATGAAGTTAAAATGTTCTGCATAGGAAGTATAGAAATATATTAAATTGAGGAATACTGTGAGAATTTATTAATGCCGTTAGAATAAATTTAAAGATAAGTCGAAAATGAACAGTATTCTTTTATTCTGATTTTTGTGACCACCGGTGAAGAATTAGGTATCACTGACAATTCTCCTCAGAAATGTTTGTTTTAATCAAACACATCTCTAATTGAATGTAATCATTAATTTGTAATAAAACCAAATGTAGAATAATCTTCATAGTAGAAACTTTGAAGATTGCACCCTTTTTTATGTAGTGATTTTGAACTCACTGCTGTACCTCTGAACTACATACCTAGATGTCTGTTTTCTGCTATTTTTATTTTGAGATAGTATCTCCTTAACTTGCTCAGTCTGGTTTTCAACTTGTTATTTATATCAGACAAGCCTCACTCTTGTGATACCCTCTTTCACTCTGCAAATACCTGGGATTATAAAAATGTGCCACCATACTGACTGGTATGGAAATATTTACGAGTAAGAAATAAGGCATGTTTGAGTTTCTTAAGCATATTAGAACAATGGTCCCTAGTTATCCTTAAATTGTGCTGTAATAAGATTGAATTGACTAGAATTTTATTCAGATAAATGCAATGTGATAAATTTAATTATTTTTTTATCCTGCTTTATTTTCATATATATTAATAGATATTTCTATGAATTAATAGTAGTTTCAATATTACTGACAAATAGTTTTATTTTTATGTGGGTATATATGATGGTTAATATTGTCAACTTGATAAAACCAAGAATTATCTAAGAGATAGATGTGTAGATATGCCTGTGAAATATTATCTGGATTAGGTTAATTTACTGGTCATAACTATGATGGATTATTTAAGTTAGGTTACATGAAGTGTAAGACCCACCTTGACTGTGTGCAGGGCCATTCCATGGACTGAGACCTAGACTATATCAAAAAGAGAAAACAAGCTGAGTAACAGCATTCATTGCTCTCTTTGATTCCTGACTCCATATAAACCATGATAAGCTGCTTCAAGTTCCTCCCACTATGTCTTCCCTGTCACGAAGGATTGCAACTGTGAAATATAATAAACTCTTCCTTCCCTAAGTCTCTTTTGTCAGGAATTTTGCTGCAACAGGGAGAAAAATAACTAATAGTGAACCAAGTTAACAAAATTTTTTCATAAAATTAAAAGATAAGAATATACTTTTAGGGCCATATCGTTACATTTGATGACCAAAGCTACAACACATGAGGAAAGTTTTCAAGCTATTGTAATATTTCAGATGTCATAAAGTAAGTCTTCCAGATTTCTATTTGATCTTTCAGTCTGAAAAAGATAATACAGCTTAAATTTTATTAGTTTTGGCATCCATTTCAGATTCCTGCATTATGTTTCTATTGCACCTCATTAAAACTTGTACATAACTGTTATTGGCACTTCAACCTTTCCCATCTTCCACCATTTAGAGTCCTAATATCCATAATAATTGCAATGTTTCTCAGAAACCTGTAGAATCAGGATATATTCTTGACCAAATTTGTCTTTGAAATCAAAACCGATGTTATTCCTGAAAAGGACCTAAAATTGATTATCACTTGCCTAATGAGACTTTCTGGGAGAAAAGGAAGAACAAGACAGGCTATCTAAACTGGTCTGAAAGTGACTTGAGGAAGGATGCTTTTTAAAAGTTTCTGGTTAGAGCTGATGTGAAGGGGTCTGAATGAGGGTGCGTAGGGTCTTGTAGAGATGGAATACCCCACGGTGTTTAAAAAGGAAGCATTTTTGCTTTCTTATGCACTTTTAAAGACAGAAGAGTAGAGATGTGTCTTAAAGGTTGTCAGCAAGGAATCAGACCCTCTATTACTCATAGAAAATTTGCCACCCATGTGATGTGTCCTGCTGATGCTAATATTTGTCTGATGTCATCAGACACTTAAAATGTGTGCATATTTTTGTTGCCTTCTCTGAAAAATGAATCCATTTGCTATGCATACAAATCTCTGATAGGCAAGAGTTGGAGGATTTTATTTAACTCTGCTGCACTGGGAAGCTATCTAGATCTTCTCTTCTTAGCAACTTACTTAATCATGTTTTACAGGTCTAATCAGTTTGGTATGGGGTAGTGTGGATGATAAAATATGAATTACTGTATAAGGTGAGCAAAGAGTTGACTTCAGCTGAAATCCTAGCTAAAGTCCCACTTCCCATCATTCACAGTATATATTGTTTATATGCTTAAGTGATAAGTCTGCATGCTATGTCTTAATTCCTTGCATCAGCTGACTTCCAGAGTATTTCTCCTATTCACTTTCCACTCAGTACATAAAATACTGTTGCAGTTTGCCTGCATGGTTGCTGATAAAATGATCATCAAACAGTTTAAAGGAACAAGGGGTTTATTTTCATAATGATAGTCTGGTTACCGTCTGTCAAGCTTGATGGGAGAGCACGCACCAACACCAGGCTGAGGGAACTGGCCATACATCTCTACGTAACGACTGAGAGAGGGAAGATCCTTACTTGTCAGACCAGCATGTCTGGCTAAGTATATACAAGGATCCTGACTTCCTCAACCAGCTCTCAGTATTTTATTCACCCGTTCAGGGCCTAGTCCCACTCACCATGGACTGGGCCCTCCCTATCAGCTGGACAATCTCTTGAAAGTTTGCTCTGGGATTAACTCAATCACTAATTCTGTACAAATGTGCCCAGAGCTCAAACCTTCAACAGTCAAGCTGACACCTATGCCTAACTAAGACAAATGCCATATGTTTACACTGTGTAATCCATGTTCTATTGCTGTTTTTAACACTGGGCTGATGTAAACTCTGCATGTTCAACATAAATGAATATAGTGAATTCCTTCTGCTCCACAGCTCATGAATTTTAAAGCAATCACAATCATCAGTAATTAAGATTTCTTGGCCATATAAATGTAATGAATGGGATGAATTTGGGGCATTTTTAGCTCTGGTGATTATTCTGAAATAAATATTTGAATACTAACAGGCATTTGCTCAATTTTAGAATCCCCTTTTCCTTAGGTCATCTCCTATGAGGACTTCTCATTAAGAAATTTCTCAGTATAAATCAAAATGATTTATATCATCATATTACTTTGTAGGTATATGGAATTAGATGCCATAACCCAGGATTAGAGTTAAGGTATTCCTTCCATGATTCAAATATAGTACTTGTTATTGACGGTTATGTGCTTGTGAAGTTTATGGGCCCATTCTTTGCGATTTTCAATTCATTCAACATCCTTAGTGTCAAATTTCTTCTTCAGGGCACTTAAATGAAAGTGTGTATACCTTACAAAGATATATATGTAATATAATTCTCTCTGTCTCATGTAATCCTTACACATGCTAAGAAAACAATTTACCAGTGAAATATATCCCCAGGTCAGTTTTATAATGAGTTGAAGATCATGCTTAATTATCAGCACATTTTAAAAAAGGAAATTATGTAGATTTTGCCATACATTTACATAGATTAAATTGTTTTCCCAACAGCATTTAAGAACAGTTGGTAATGCACCTTCTCCATCCATGAGTGATCCAAGAAGTGTAGAGTCAAAATGAAATAGAATGTGAGAGACTAGGAATGCAAGCTCCATCCTCCAGAAGAGCCTACAGCTAAATCATCTTAGACAGAAGCACATTTGTCCTGCCCTTAATGAGCCCTAGAGACAGCACTATCAAGACTTTCTGTTCCAAATAGAGAGCAATTCCTTCTCACAGTTAAACCATCTCTTTCATTAGAGTCAATCTTATCGACATCTAGATTTTAGGGTTCTAAATGACAATGTCAACAGAATGAGGTGCAGGGCCCTAATAGGATACCTAAGCTACACTTTCTACCCCAATACTCAGCAAATATCCCAGAGGAAGGGATAGTAAGATTGTAAGAGCCTCAAGGCTGAAGGAGACTGTAGGATGTGTTGATGTCATGAAAAAATGCACTTCAAGATATTCCCGAGATGACAGATAGGAATCCTTCACAGGAGCATGGGAGTGATTGTCTTTAGCTGTGACTGTTTCTGCCACAGCATCTTCTACCTACTTACTCCCTGTGTGTGATGAGGTTCCCACTGGAGTCCTGACTAGGTTACCAATGGAGTGCTGGTGGTGGCCTCTAAGGAGTTCCTAATTGCTGTTTATAGAAGATTGCTTTTTCTATATCATTCTTTTGTCTATAATATTCCCGCTGCTGTGAACCACTGTCTTTCTGGTCACACTAGTGCTAGCAGATGGTACCATAATTTGTGGTGGATTACTAAGGATTTATCATCAGTGTTGATCAATTCATTCTTAGAGATTAGCGAAGCAGCTAGTAACATGATTGAATATTTCTAGTCCCTTGGTTTCCCTTGTTGTAATCTGCCACTGGCTCAATGTAATATATGACCAACCATCTTACCCAGAATTTCATCAGTTTGCTTTTAATGACAGCACCATGCTAAAGATCAGGAAACTGAATACAATCTGTTTGTAAAGACAGCCCACCAGAAAGACTAAAGGGAAGAGACAAAACTTTTGTTCACAGTTCTATCAAGAAAGAATTCAGAGCACATCTGCAAGATAGTTTACTACTGTGTCTTTCTAGATGTATCGTAATAGTAGAAACATTTAATTTGTAATGAATTAACTCTGTAGGGCCTTTAGATCAATCAGGCATACTGAAACATCTTCAGGATCAGGAACCACTTTTGCAAAGGTACAGAACGTCTTTGTCACCCCATAGCATTCTTTTACATTCTCTTCTCACAATTCGCTCATCCTGATAGACACATTGTATTCAATTTAAATTTTTTTCATGTAAAAATCATACTTTTTATGATCTATTCTAGAGCAGTAGCCTCCAGGAAGCACTATAATTTTTGTTTGAAATATTCCTACACATTTCAATTTTTAAATGAAACATTATAATTGGAGGATGTGAGCAGTCCTAGCACTAACATGCTTTATCGCCAGGAGAGAGAAGGTCCAAGTATGCTAAGACATTTCCACATTCCAAAGCAGGGGGTTGAGACTAGTTCTAGAATCTCAGTTTTCACTGCTTGAAAGCTTGTAAAGTAATTTTGGAAATCATCATGACTTTAAGTATATTAATAACTTGTGCCACTATGAAAAAGGATTTATTAATGTTAACTTAGAAGTTGAAGATTAAAAGTGGGCCTAATGTTCAGAATTCTTGATGAATTCTTAGTGATAGCTAAGATTTTTACAGCAAGACTTGCAAGAAAAACTGGAATTACATGTTGAACACCCTTATGAATCAATTTCCTTTTCTGCTTTTAATTATGAAGTTCATACATTGAATTTTAGAAATATTTAGGTGAAATTTGCATATACTAAAATTGCTGCAGTTAACTCTTCTTTTTGCTGTGAGACAATGTATATAGACTCAAACAACTTAAGGGAGAAAGACAGTATTAACATCTTTGAAGGGATATGAGCCATTGGAGAGGATGCATGGCAAAAGGCATGGCTAGAAGCAGAGGTAGCAGGCAAGTTCAGGCCATCACAGTCATCATTAAGTAAAAAAAAGAACCAGAGTAAGCAGGGCCAGGCCACCAAAACCTGCCACCAGTGACATGCATCCTCTTAAAGGTTCCATAACCTTCCAAAACATTAACACCAGCAAAGGATTTAAACACATGTACACGTGGAAGGTAAATGACATTCAAACCATGACAGAAATGTAAAGACTTTTGATGTGCAATTATTCATTTTGATAATTTGTATAATTTTTACATAAAATATATGCAATCATTTATTTTCAAAAGATTGAAAATTTACACTTATCAGTGAATTTGTTAAATAGAATACAAGATAAATTAGTTCAGCAGCTCATAATCACCATAACTATTAAGATGTAGAAAATTTTCATCATTTTCTTCATGGACTTTTCCCGTAAGACTTTATTCTCCATAGGCAAAGCTATTTTGATGTTCCTCCTCCTAACATTTGCCTTTTCCTGAGATTCCCATAAATAGAATGACACAATATGAACTTTATGCATGTTTCTTTATTCCTAAAGAACACAAGTAAGATCCCTCTTTCCTGACGAAACTTTTAACCCGAGTACTATGTCAGTAATCTAATTACAGGTTCGATATTGCAAGTAACTCAGACTTTGAGAAACACTCCTGTCAGCTCAGTGATCTCAGCCTCTGTACTATTACCTCTAAAGTTACATGTGTTAATCAAAACCATTACATTTTAGAATGTGTGAAAGGAAAATGTATAATGAACTAATACCCATGGCACACATCTTTCTAAGATAGAATTGGGCATATCATTTCCTGAGAGGAAGTTTGGGAGGAGGAATTGAATCATGGTACAGAGAGAATAGCACAGCAAAAAACATAAGAGATGCAGGGAAAGGCAGGGAAAAGGAGAGGGGAAGAAACACTCCATAAGTAGCAGACAGCATCATCCACAGTAAGATTTTCCTAGGACCTCTCCAGCCAGGTAAACTCTTCTTTCTAGTTGTTATATTCTGCATATTATATCAGTGGTAGACAGACTAATGAGTGCCCAATAAGGCCCAAGTTCCAAACTCCACAACTTGTAATGAAAGAAAATTAAGACAGCTACTGAAAGAGAGAGGATTATTATCTTTGATTTTCTGGCTGGGATTATTATAATCAAAAGCATCCTTTGAAGTAGAATATGGAAGTTAGTGAAGATTAATCAGGACTAGGCTCACTGCTGCTGTCTTTGAAAATGGGGGAGAGTTGATCAGAAGCCATCTAACATATTCACATGTTCTCAAGGCTCTGGGCACACAGTCTGTTCTTCCTGTTATAGTTTCCAGAAGAAGCCCACATCTCCTATTTTCTGAAGAGGTGATTGCCAAAGACAGCAGAAGGAACACAACCCTCCTAACATCCACTAACCCGTGAGAGCTACATTGAACTTTTATTCTTTGGTAGTATAAGAGAATCTATCTGTTTGTTTTGGGTCATTGATTAAACTGGTAATAGTTTCTTCAGTAGCAAAAGAAATGTGAAGTAAGCTTTATTGTTGCTCTTCCTGTTCTGTTTTTGGTTTTCTGAGAGGAGGTCTTGGTGCATAGCTCAGGTGACCTGGGATTCACAGTCTTCCTCCCTCTTCATCCTTGGTGTTGGGATTGCAGATGTGTATCACCATTCCTGGTTGAAAGTTGTTAAAGGGAATTTGAAGTACTATTTAAACAATAATTTATTTTTGAAAAGTTTGAAAATTTACACTTATCAGTGAGTTTGCTAAACAGTACAAGATAAATTAGTTCAGCAGCTCATTATATTCATCTTTCTTTCTAAGACATACCCATCAGCACCTACACTGCATGCTTGTGTGCACAACTTGCAAAAGAATTTCATTCACAAATGTTTTAATTTTTTTATTTCATTTATCTTGTTTGCTTTGTCATATTCATGTATTTAAACTCCAAGGACCCTCACATTAAATGTAATACATTACATTATTGCATTCAGGCAATAGAGCAATGTTCATTAATATAGAATGTCAAGAAAGGAGAAAACTTGTTTTTTTTTTCAGGGTGATGAACTCTTGTGGTTTGGATATAAAGTGTCTCTCCAAAAGATCTATCTGTGCGTTGAAAAATTGAACCCCACATAATGAGTCTATTTTGGATACTTCAAGAGGTGGGATCTAGCTGGAGGAAGTAAGTCACTTAGGGATTACATCTTGTCCCAGATTAATGTTTTTTTATCTCTATTTCCTGTCTGTCACAGGGTAGGTAACTGCTTTTGTTTGCTATAATGCAATGCTTTGTTTTAGCACAGGGCCAGAACCAATGGAGTCAAAGAACTTTGACTGAAATCTATAAAACTAAGAAAATAAATTCTTTCTCACATATATTGTTTATGTGGGTTTTTTCCACAGCAATGGAAAGTTATCTAACATAAAACTAAACAAAAATCAGGACTAGGGTTGGCACAATGGATCTGTAAGTCAAGGGCAGGCTAAGGTGGATCTGAGCTCTGAGTGCAACAGGGAAGGGATATGAAAAAGATGTGGGAGTTCTTAATCATGGCCACTTTCAGGGATCATAGACTTCAGAAAATGCTCAAGATCACTACACAGGTGGAAAATTTCAGAGATTAGAAGTTGATTTCATTGTTAGAAGTTAACAGAGAATAGCAAAAATACAATTAATATGTTGAAGAGATTTGAATGATAATCACTAATATGAATGATGCACTATTTCTATTTTATCTTTATTTCTTCAATAAAACATGTATTTGTAATTAAAAATGACCCATAAACAATCGTTCATAGGATGAATACTTGCATTTAATCCAAACTAAGTCTTTTAATTGCTTAAAACTTGATAAACATTCCAGGGCTTGAACACATAAAAATAAAAATAGCATAGATACCCCCTCAAAAATCCCATGTGCCAAATGGCAAGCTGTACCAAAACACACCCATTAATCTGAGTGAATATAACCGCTTTGTCCATTCTCCTCATAGAAATAAGTTGTTGAACAGAATCTAGGGAGCAAACTGTGCATACATTTAGCTTCCTTCACACAGGGAAAGGCAACATCAACACAGAATCTGGGACATCATCATACATACTTCTATTGCTCTTCCACACGTGTGCTAAAAGTAATTTACTTTGTACATAAATGTTCTCATTTCCTGCATCTGCTAAGTTTGGTAATATGTGAGCTAATATGAAAGAACATGATTTGATAGACCTGTTAATGAATCTGCATTACAATTATTTGCAATAAAGTGTTTAATTTTCTGTCTTAGTGAATTATGAGATATCTATTTATCATAATACAATACAAATATGTATTTAAATGAGTGCCTTTGTCTATGCATACCAGTGTTTTGACAAGAGGATATTTTTTCTTCATTAATTATGTTGGACAAAGGATACTAAAATTGATTTCATTTGACATTTCATATAATAGCTTCTATGATGTCGAAAGGAACCAAATAATTATATGATGAAGTTATTTTTTATGATGTTCATATATTTTGTGATAGAAATCTTTACTTATTTCTAAGTAATTGGTAATAATGGAATGTGTTCAGAGAAAGTGAAAGCTGATTAGCAAAATTGTCATGCTGAGAAGAAGAAAGTCAGAGTGAACACGTCTGTAGAGATGAAATGGTGGATATGAGCATTTGTGACACAGGATGAGGACTACAGTTTGAATCCTCAGACCCACATCAAAGATATGAGGCTGGGTGCACACGATCCTGTAACCCCGGAGTTGTGTGGGGCAGACACAGGAACAATATTGGAACTTACTGCCTAGTTCCAGGTTCAGTAGAGACCCTGCCTCAAAAGAGAAGTGTGGTGATAGAGCAGAACACCTAGCATCCTTCTCTGGCTTTTGCAGACACATTCACAGTGACTCGCACCTGCGAACCCCTGTGCTCAGACATTACTCACGCAATCATCACACTCTTACGTACACATAATGACATAAAGAGACATAAAGAAATAACCTATACCTAAGCATATGATTTCACTGACTTGCCAATTCAAAGCCATGACTGTGACTAAAGAAACAGCACAAAGATCAACATTATTACTGAAATATACTTCTGAATATATACTGAAATATACTGAAAATATACCTCTACAGAATGAATGTATGAATTACATGTGTGATTAAGATGATTGAAAGTTGCAAGTAAGCAATAGCCTAAATTCAGCTAATATTTCTTTAAACCACATCTTATGAGGGCTTTACACTGCATAGGTCAGAATACCTCATGATATATGAGATCCATGACTTGACAGGGCCCTGCATTCTCAGCCTTCAGGGAGACTAAGTCCCACTACAGTTCTGCTCTGGGAAGTCAGCAGTTCCTCATGAAAGAGTACAGTGGGCTCTGGCAAGAAGTCAGGTTTAGGGATTTTAGTCTCCATGACAAGAGCTCTGGCTCTGAGACAGCATCCTAGACCTTAGGTATCTGCCGTGATTGATAGAAAGGAGCAGGTAGGCTTGGGCAGGACGCCTCTGTGGAGGATGGTTATAGCATCACAATAAATGGCAAACTCTTCAAGTTGTGACAGGCATCCTGGCTCTAGATGCACCTGTAGAAAGCAGTGTTTGTATGCTCAGGGAATCCTGGTGGCTAAAGAATGAAAAACCACCTGGCAGCCCTTCAGTGGAAGCGAAGTATATATGTACACTAACTTCAAATGCCATATCTGTTTAACTGATATGTCCTTGTAGACATGGTTTTGGATAATTTTGGAAATTGAAGTTCAGATGGTGAAACAGAACACTGGGGATTCTAAGGAAGATCTGTGTTCATTCCGCCTTGCAGGACGTGGAGTCCCATGGGTCATGACCAGCTGACAACAGCACTGCATGAGTATATGGCTTTCTCTGCTGCCCCTCCCAAGGTGGAAGCTTTCACCAGTCCTGAACTGATTCACAGCTTCCTAGCTTCTAGGAGTTAGGTCAAGTGTGGCTTCCTGGGCATTGAGGTTCCAGTAGCTGCTGTGGGGACAGAAGCTGTGTTTGATCTTGAAAGTCATGACATCTGCCTGTCTTCAATTTTTGAAAGTCAGTGTCCTAGTTAACTAAGACACAGCCTTTACTTTATGTCTCAGTCCCATTGCTATTGTAACATGGGCATGAGTTTCCTACTGTGCTCACAACACAATACACTCTTGACTTTCTTATTGAGTATCTGCTGGGCAGGAGTTGTGATAAGTGCCCTATAGTCCTGTTATTATCCTGAGAATACTTGATCTAAGTGGGGCATCTTCTGTGTGGCATATTTGTTCTTTTAAATGCTTCTGGGAAAAAAAGTTCATGACACCCATACTCCTGTTCCAAATTTAACAAGAATAGCTTTAACCTTTGAAAATAAAAGACATCTTGTTTGGTATATGGCACCTCTTTGTTTGATTTTTATTGAATAAATCAAGCAACACACAGCAGTTCTTAAACTGGACACTATAAACATGACTTATAAAAGGGAAATCTGCACACTATCAAAATGTTGCAAGAGCAAAATCATAAATTAGAAGCTTTCAAAATTTCAGATATTTCTCTTTAAAAGACAAGGTAGAGAGGAAAAACCACAAACCATTGAATGAAAGAAATCAAAATCACATAATTGTCAAAAGAGATTTTTTTTTTAGAATTGCATGTGAGCCAATAGTCATGTTAAAGTGAAAGTAAATAAAGCTCCTTGAAATCAGAGCTTTCTGCCATGGACCATGAATTTGGACATGACTGTGAGAATGACTCAAGGCTTAGCATTTATCAAGAAGCTGTCTGATTAGAGCAATACTGATTTGAAGAGTTTGATCTTGAAGTATTAATTCTTTCACCATGATTGGTTTAAAGAAAGAAACATAAAGTCATTGTCCATTAGTTAGAAAAAGATTAATATACTTTGCTCTCATGAGTTAGTATGAGCTTTATTGGCACCTTGCTTGCTAAAAGGATGTGTGCTACATCACACTAAAATATGCATTGTATATCCCCATGCTTGATATAATCAGGTGTAGAATTTCCACTTTGGTTTAAGAATGTGTTTTTCATCTTGAGGATTTTTCTTATTTTAAAAACCTTTTACTATCAGAATAGTGACAACTAGTTTAATTTTTGAACCAAGAAATTCTGTATTGATTACATAGCCTGTATATTGAAGTCTGCTATTGATGTCACAATTCTTTACATGTTATTGCAACAAGTCATTTGACACTTGTTATGGTTTGAATGTGAGTTTTTCTCCATAAACTCTTGTGTTTGCATCCAACCTTAGTTGATGTTAATATTTGGGACAGTCTTGACACCCTTAGGAGTTAGAGCCTTATTGGAGGAAGGCATTTCACAAGAGTAGGCCCATCCTTTTTCTCTAATAGTCAGCTCTTGGAGTTTGTGGCTTGCCGTTTTTTCCTCCCTGATGGTGGACATGATCTAAACCACTTCCAGCTCCTGCCATCTACCACACCTTTTCCACCAAAGTGGACTCTATCTCTTTCCTGGAGTCTTAAGTCAAATAAATCCCTTTCTCTCTTAGGGTGCTTGTTTCAATGTTGACTCACAGCAGCAGAGAAGAGTAGCTATAGCAACACTTTCAGAGTATTGCTAGGAAATTTCATTAGCCAGATTCTCACATTCATTCCCTATATTACCTTTAAGTTAATGTCTCTATATGAAGATGAATCCTCAGTTTTAGCACTGATAGCAACAACTTTCTTTATGTCCTTCAAGTATTGCACTGTTTATTCATTGCCAAAATAATAAACTTATTGTCAGAGATGCTGGGTTTGTGTTATTGTGAAACCTTATCCCCGGACAACCATTTTTATCATTCAAGGTTCACTCTGGAAGCACAGAGATGATACCACATGGGGAATCAGGCACATCAGGCACTAGAACTAGGGATCAAATCTTTAAGATTTTAAACATAGCATATATTTCTGTTTTTTCCCTAACTTGGATTCCAGTTTGACATTCAAAATTTCGTTAATTCATTCATAAAAAATACCTTTTATAATTTTGGACAATGTAAATATCATCTAGTGCCCAAATTCATACAACAAAATAGAAATCCCAACCAGTTATTCATGATTTAACTAATACGTTTATGTTTTACATTATGTTTCAACATGGAGTTAATGATAGTGAATGTGAGAGAGAATGAATGAAAAGATAAGGAGCTGCTGATTGTTGGATGGTGACTACTCTTTCCAGATAGAAAAATACTAATCAACGGACAGACACAAACAGATCCAGTATTTCAAAGGCATGCACATTGGATAAGTAGGAGAGGGCTTTTAAAAACACTCATCTGCAATGATAAGCAATGCTCTTAGCAAGTGACCCATGGTCTGTGTTGGGGTAGATAAGAAAAGGCTGTTTGATGGGATCTTGTGAAATTAAAGAGCTTCTGTTCAGATAAAGAGATTGTAATACGAGCTCAAAGGCAACCCACAGAATGGGAGAAAATCTTCACTAACCACATATCTGATAGCGCTCTACTATCCAGAGTGCACAAAGAACTTAGAAAACTAAACACCAAGGAAACAAATCTCCCAATTAAAAATTGGGCCCTGGAACTTAAAAGAAACTTAACTAGAGATGAAATTAAAATGTCTAACAAATATCTTAAAAAATGCTCCACTTCCTTAGGCATCAGGGAAATGCAAATCAAAACTTCCCTTAGATATCATCTCACCCCCGGTCAGGATGGCAAAAATCCACAATACAAACAACAACAAGTGCTGGAGAGGATGCGGGGAGAGGGGAACTCTCCTACATTGTTGGTGGGAATGCAGGCTCATACAGCCTCTCTGGTGAGCCGTCTGGAGATTCTTAAAGAAATTAAAGATTGAAATGCCATATGACCCTGCAATTCCACTTTTGGGAATAACCCCCCATACAGCAAAAATTCATCTTGGTAGCACAAGCACGACCATGTTCATAGTAGCACTGTTTACAATAGCAAAGTAATGGAATCAACCCAAATGTCCAACAGTTGACGAGTGGTACATCTATACAATGGAGTACTACTCAGCCATCAAAAATGATGAATTACTGGAATTTGCCGGGAAATGGATGGAATTAGAAAGAATTATATTGAGTGAAGTATCCCAGACCCAGAAAATTAAGCGCCGTATGTACTCCCTAATGGGTGGCTCCTAGTACCAAACCCACCTAGAGACACTCAAGGATAAATCTCTGTAATACTTACAGTAATTGCAAGGATTATGAACAGGAGAGATGGGATAGGAGGGCCACACCAGAAATAAGGAGAGAGGGGACCATGTTACAGCAGAGAAAATAGGCCACCATAAAGGACTGCAAGTAAGTAATGAGACATCTGGTTAAGTTCATAGACTTTCATTCCTGATCATTTACAACTGATGGGGTATGATCTCACCAGAAGAGGAGGGCATATAGTCTGACAGATTAAAAAGTACCCATTTTCCAAATGGGTGATTGACCTCTCCCTCACTGCAGTTTCCTACTTTTATTGCATCTATCTTTGAATATATTCTTATAACAAGACCCTAGTTTAACAGTTTTTTATCTCTGAGCAGGGGCTAACATACAATACCCATCAGGATGGAGTGAAGGGCATTGCAGGAGCAGCAAAACTGGAAAAGAAAACCAACAAACCATAATCCAGAACTTCAGAGACTCTATATCAACCACCTGGAACTAGGCCAGCCTAATCTTTCCCCATCCTGAAGCTCAGGGAAATTTGCGGAAGAGGGGGCAGTAAGATTATAAGAGCACAAGGATGGGAGGAGCAATGATATGTAAGATACTCCACACAAGTTAGGGCCGAAGCAATCATAATTGGACTTTGCATACCCTGTGCAATGTCCAACACACTATTGACCCCACAAAGTCTAGCATTTGCTAAAGGCACTAAGATCCTTGGAGGCAAGGGGTTGACAGCTACAGTAGTATTTCTATGCTTAAGGGGAACACAGGAAAGGGTTCTGGGAAATGCCACTGGGTCCTTGCACCTCATCGGAGAAGAGGACCCAGAGGTGAGTCTGACATGCACATTAAAGGATGCTCCGGGGATGGGAGGAGGAGGCACTGGGGAATGGGGAGGGAGGGGGGAGAGAAGGGAGGCACAGGACGGTGGGAGGTTGGAGGGAGGGCGGGGACCAGTGTACCTGTTTGAATGAGTGGAAATTAAAAAAAAAAGAGGAAAAGGCTGTTTGACGAAGGTAGTGAAAGAAAGAAGCCATTGTAATGCTACATGAGTATGGGAAGAATACTTAGTATTTATGGTACATTAAACATGGTCTACAGGACTGTGTAATGACGACCATGCAGGTTGAGTTCAGAAAGGCAAGAACAACTCTACCCCTATGATGCATGATGCTCCTTGGTCTTTATTCTAAGGTTAATGCAAAGCTTGGAGAATTTTAAGTAAAGCAAAGAGATAATCTGCTCTGTGTTTGCAAAAGATTATTCTGTCAGGTGTCATATCACAATCAAAGGTACTACCAAGAGATTAACAGGTCATTAAAGTTGTATTAATGTTAGGTGAAGGCAGGATAACTTAAGGAAATTATAGAAGAGGAACAGTCACAAAATAATGCATACACTGAGAAAATCCAAGTATCAGGCAGACCATAGAAGAATCAAGATCATGGAAGTATTTTTTGGAAAGGATGTTACTTGAACTGAGGTTTTTGTTTGTTTTGTTTTGTTTTTATTTTATTTTTTTTTTGAACTGAGGTTTGAGTGATGATGGACTCATTAGGAAGAATGAAGGATGGAGATGGTTTTCTAGGTAAAGGGAATACTTTTGGTGTAATCCAAGAGTAGAAATGAATTTCAGGGATTCTAAAAGCAGGTCAGAGCAAATATATAGAGAAAAGTTTGGTCTTTGTGCCAGAGAACAACCTCTGTGGATAGTGTCTGGATTTCATTCACAAGAACAGAAAGAGGTTATGTCCTGATGCAAAACCATGAACCTTGTAGGAATACACTGGGAAGAAATGCCTAAAGAGAAAGAAGGAAAATACTGGAAAAGTAAGACAAAATTCACATGAAGAGAGCTGAAAGAAAGACGGCAAATCAATAGAATAAAGTAGGCACATTTCTAAATCATATTTTAGGTATTTATGTGCTCTCTGTGAGCTTTATCGTAAGCAAAGCTTTGCTTTGAATCACATTGTTTTGTTTGCCTTGAATTTACTTTCTCTTATTCTTCACATAGTCAGTGTGAAAGCAGTATTTAAAAATCTATTTCATATACATTTTTTTCAATTCAAAGGAATCTCCCTAATAATTGATTATCCATACATCTTACATATATTTTTTTGTACATTTAAGCAGACATTTGTGTTAATATCTTGTCTCTCAAATTTGAACAGAGACACAAGTGTAAGTTATGTCTGCCATTCATTGGCCATCTGCTATTCCCACAACAGCTCCAGAAATAGTGATTCAAGTAATGAATGAAATGCCCAAAATGGTATACTTAGAAATACCTGCATTTGGACAGGGATATTAAAAATAGAAAGAGGTAATATGGCATTTAAGAAAAAGGAGTTCATTTGGAGAGCAGCAATAAATAAAATTGATGGATATATAATAAGAACAATGGATAAAATCTCACTAGCTGGATCTCTTCCCCAGGAGAGATGATGTGGTTACTCAAGGTTACTTAAGAGAAATAAATCAGAGCCTCGGACATGTATTACAAAGTGTGATGTAAAATAAAAGATTCCTTGTGAATGCATGTCACTCTCCATGTGACTGCCTTCATGTAGTGAACTGTTCTCTTTTCCTATTCCATTCCATTCTCTATTGCATTTGACCAATGCTTATTCCCTCATAGAGTTTGTCTCAATGTGATTTGCACACATACAGGTACCATTTCTACTGTCTTTTACTTGTTTTCTGTCATTGGCAGCAGAAAATTCAATTTGATATTGCTCCGGGGACAGTGTAAAGAGTCTCCCGTAGAGTTTGGAGAGCCACTATTAGGTGGTTCTTAGTGCTTCAGGAAAAAAAAAATTTCTGGGACTGGGAAGGTGGCTCATTGTTTAGAGTGCTTATCCCCAAGTAAAAGGACATGAATCTATATCTACAGACCCTTCTTAAAACTGCTACAAAAGTGTGACTGCACTCCTATAATTCTAGTGCCTAAAGATAGAGCCTGGGAATTACTAGAGTAAACTGGCTAGTAGCTCTAATGGTGTACTCTGGATTCAACTAGAGACCCAAGCTCAAACAATAATAGGGAAAGGAAGAACAACAGTAGATGGTTCCTGGTATCACTTTCAGGTCTCCAGACACATGTATACTCAAGAGCACTTTAATGCATAACATACATACATAGGTATGCCTACTCATATTAAAACACACACACACACACACACACACACACACACACACACACACACCATGCAGCACTTACATAAAAAGAAAAAAAAGAACTTCAAGGAGTCACAGTGAAACAAATTTGGTGAATCTACCGATAAAAAAGAAAATCAAGACATAATCGAAGAGAGTCAAGTGTAGGTTTTTGGAGAGGGAGACATGCAAGTACTTCACAACCTTAAGTTCCTCACAACCTTGCAGTAGCTCTAGATGCAATTTGCATAGTTCATTTGAATCTACTGAAGTTTAAACTTAAGTTTGGCTATGAGGAAAGTACATGCAGGTATAACCTTTTTTCTTATGTACACCTTGAAGAGACTTTTAAGAATATCGTCAAGGTATGTCACTGGAGATGGAGTAGCATTAGAGATGAAGCATTGATCAAAGGGATCTTTACTTACACATGAGTCACAAGGAGAGGCTATTCCTAGTGAGACATGGGCACAGTCTATTCAAATGACATGCAGATGACATAGCAAGGAAACAATTCCACCAAAGGCCAGCTTGGTGAACCAGTGAGATTATTATTGGAGCACAAGTAATTAAAGACAGCCACACCACTGAAAAGTTCAAGGACACTGAATACCTTGGGGTTCCCTAAACAACTTACAGGCAGCTCCACCAGAGTATCCTCTCACCAGCAAATGCTTAATGCTAGGTATAACTCTAGGATAGCAGCCTTGTGGATTTCACAACTTTCTGGATTTCCTGAACCTCCTAAATTTTATGAGCTTCTGGCAGCTTGTAAGTTAGATTTACTTTCTGAGTCTTATGAAACTCTTACTTGCTTCTAGTAGAAGACATTTGAATTTGGAGAAATATTGTCGCCTACAAAGTTAAGGATGTTGGGCTGAAGGCATTGTTCATTTGTATTTTTTGCAGTCTTGTTTGTGAATGTTAGTGCCAGTCTGTGCTCTGCTTAAAGTTGCTCCATATTATGTAAAAAGTTAGTTTTTAGCTTGTGTCTTGCCTTAAGAGATTCCAGTTTACTATCAGCTTTTGACTGCATTTTGAGTGATGCAGAGGCAGATTTTGTACCTTGGTGGGCACATATTTAAAAAACATCTGAATCCCCAGAATCATCCATGAGTCACAGATGGATAAATGACTTATTCCTAAAAGTATGCTTGGCAAAATAGCACAGATACTTTCCACGTAAGGCTTATGACCTGAATTGGACTCCCATAACCTACAGAAAGGTGGAAGAAAGGAACTGACTAAACTAAGTTGTTCTTTGACCTTCATACACATGTATGTCTCCACACATCATGCATACACACAATAACAAAAATTAAGAAAAAATGAAAGATTGGTGCTGCCCTGTAAACTTATCAAAGTAAATTGCAATGATATGATGATATGGCATTATGAAGCAATTTCCTCTGAAGTGAAATACTTTGTGATGATTAGTTTCAACTACAACTTGATATAATCGAGGGTGTCCCCGGGAGCAGGGCCTCTGGGCATGTCTGTGAACATTTATGTTTATGTGAATTAAAGTGGGAAGGTCGATCCTGATTGTTGTCAGGATCCTTCCCTGCATGGGCACACAGCATCTGGGACTATATAAAGATGGAGGACCAAGAGGAGAACTTGTGATGTGACCAGCAGCTCAAACTCCTCTGCTATGACCCCTCCCTACCAGGATATACTGCAAACTACAATGGTGAACTAAACCTTACTGTAGCTTTTGTTAAGATATTTTATTGTATCAACAAGAAGGGAAACTGAAATACATTTTATCTTGGAGAGAGACTTCTTTAGATTGAGATGAGAACTCACAAGTCTCAGGGTGTCCTTGATATTTACTAAATCACTGGACCCTCCATCCCCAAGGCAATATAAGTAGATAGGCTGCTGAAAGAACTGCCTGAATATTGTGTAGAGCGCCTCAGGGATGATATTTTCATGAGCCATTGCCCACCTAGGATGGGATTTTTGGTGATGCTTTGAGTCATTCTTGCTTCTGTAAGTAAACCCTCACTCATACTCCAGTATATAATGTCGATAACTTTACTGGTTTGTCATCCTGAACTTTTCTGGAATCAGTGTTTTAATGTGTTGTTGGTTCCCTGTTTTAAATAAGTAAATAATTGCTCACATCTCCCCAGGAAGAGTCTCACACAATAAATGAACATAATAAAATCATATTGGAAAAAGCAGATCCAAGAACTTATAGAATACACCAGGCCTGGGAAAAAGGGGCTACACCCTGTCTTGGAGCAAACAAAGGGAGGAAACCAAACAGTGCAATGGTGAAGGCTTCATTGACCTGGCAACTGACTACCTGGTGTATACATGAAGGAACTCACAGTATGAGACAATTCCTCCCAGATATACCAAGATTTCAGTTTGGTTCTATTACCACTGCCGATGTGGTCTTTTTGAAATTCTGTCTGTGCATTCATCTAATTGTTTATCTGCAACTGTAATCCATTTTTCTGAACATTCATTCTTGTAGTCCCAGAACTGCCCTCTGCTTAGATGGCTGCCATGGCTCCCTCCCTATTTTGCCTCTTCAGCTCAACCCAACCCTGGGACTCAGCTTGAGCATGACCCAGCAGCTTGACTCTCCTCTCCATCAGACCTACACAGCAGGGTTTGGAATCTCATTCCCATAAAACACCCCTAACCCTTCATAGCCATTTTTTAAACTATACATGTAGAGATGGATATAGACGGTGATACAGAAATATATAGAGAGAGATGATATAGATATAGCAATGATGCTGTTAAATCGGAATAAGGGAGCCTGGCAAACTATCAGTGAATCAGGAGTACTTGGCAAATTGTTGCCAACAAATTAACTCTGTAAGCTGATTGTTATTCAATAATTGCTATTCAATAGTCAATAAATTCTGATACAATGGAAATACATAAGCATGTATTATTATTATATTATTCTATCATATATTTCTACATAACACACTTGTGATAGTAAAGTTACTCAGAAAGGGTAGCTCAGTTTATTTAACAGGTGACCTTATCAATTGTCAAATTGCCTTTAGTGTCAGTTGGTTAGAGATAGAAATCAGAATGAGGGGAATGAGGAGGCCCTTTTCCTTTTACTCCCTTTCTTTCCTAACTGGCTACCCAATTAATTTTCTTCACTTTTATAGCAGTCATCCTACATTGTTGCTGATAAATTATCACCAAATGACTTAAGGGAATAAGGGTTTTATTTTCTCTTATAATCCCCAGTTACAGTTGTTTGCCCATCTTGGCAGGAGAATTCACACCAACACCAGGGCTGAGGAAACTGGCCACATAATATTCACATAAGTGTTGAGAGAAGTACAATCCTTAATTGCTAGACCAGCATGTCTGGCCAAGTATACACAAGGATGGCCATCCTTGTCAAACAGCTCCCTGCATTTTATTTGCTTGCCCAGTGACTGGTCCCACCATGGGCTGGGCCTTCTCCATCTACTAGACAATCTCTAGCAGATTTGCTCTGGGCTTAGCTCAACTACTAATTCTCTACAAACGTGTCCATAGCTTGAACCCTCAACCATCAGGTTGATACCTGTACTATGACAACTTCATTCTATTGTTTCTTGGTGTCATTGCCTTCAATTCATAAGACTGCAAAAAAATTATTCACTAATCCTATATAGAAACTCTCCCCCCACACGCAAACTCTACATATTAAAAAGAGTATGCTGATCTGACAGGGTGATATCAGACCTTATTTCTCTCAAGCAAGTGCAACTTGGAATAATGTCACAGGCAGCAAAGAAGAACTTCAAACGATGGTGAGAAGACAGCTTTGGGATGGCAGAACTAGAAAAAGACACCAAACCTCTTTGTTAAAATCTGCAATAATTAGCACTAGAAAGTCTCAGCTAAGAAATAAAAATTATTTTAAAAGACCCATATAACCAAAAATATTAGAAAATGACTAAAAAGTTCTTTAAACAGAAGCTCTGAAGAAAAAAATTCTCAAAGTATAAAGAAGGAAGTGGAACAACATTGGATACATACAACAAACCATTCTTTTCTTCATGGGATTTATAAATTGGTTTGATCATTAAATAAAAAGTTACAATATCATATGATATTAAAAGATATTATTTATATATAGGCTTGATGAAAAGAAATTAGATAAAATAAAATTTCCACAATCCAATAGAAGTAAAAAATGCCACATCAGTATATTGTAGTGATAAGTATAATTATCATATAAGTCATAAATGAAACCATAAATGAATGTAACTCCTAATTTTTTTCTAAATAATCATCCATAAGAAGACAAAGGGAAAGAGGAATCTGAAAGAGAAGAAAACAAATAAAATGGAAACTTAAGATATAACACAATAGTATTTTCCTTAAGTCTAAGCAATGCAATTCATCCATTAAAAAAAGAACAAGTGGACTTAAAAACATTGTCTATAAGAAAATTAATTCAAATTCTTTAGGATAGTTTGTTGGCAGTACATGAAAGAAAAACATACAGCATCAATATTATACATAACTTTATTAATCATATGCATATATACATGTTAGAATTTTCTATTAATCATAAACATACATACATACACATGTTATAAACCCAATAATCACAAACATACACATACATATATATGTTAGAAACCCATTAAGGGCCTGAATGAGAGGAAAGTATAGATGCCAATTCTTTTTATACACTAGATCTAGGTAGGATCTTAAGTCTGATTACACAAACTTAATAAGTATTTTCAAACAAAATATCTTATTGAATTTACCAAACCAATGCATGGAATAAACAGATCTGTTTGTGCCTTTCTTGCAAGCAAGACATTGAAAGAATGTCTTGGGTACTATAATCAGGATTTGACTTATGGAACATAAGGAAAATGTGCTTTTAAAAATATCATACTATTCAAGTTAGAAAGAGCAGGTAAGTAAGAGAAAAAAGATTATGCAAATCAAGCTAGTCAAAGGGAAGATGCTAAATTCAACAAATATGAGTTGGAGAGCTTGATCTAGGGAGGCTAGTTAATGCTAAAATCAAAGTGAGAAATTTCTCACTTTGTGAGAAATTAGAAAAGAAATGCACAGGCCAAATGCGAATGGTTAGGAGCTTTCCAATGCTGTCCAAGGTGAGATAAAATGTCTTTCTGTGTGCCATGTCAAAGTAATGGGTTGGGGACTGAGATTATGAATTTTTTTCCTCTCATATTATGAAGCTTCTTTGAACTTGAATAAGTGCTTTCTAGGGAATAGAATACCTGAGAAATTATCCTCTTTAAATAACGGTTCCCAGCCTTCAGCAAGCCTGGTCATGAAGTTGTAGCTGACCCCCTGTCTCAGCTGAGCCAGGGCTTGTACCTGTCAGCAGTCTTTCAGCAGTTTTTGTGCTATGGGACTAAAAAGCCAGCTTTTTTGATACCAGCTATAAAACCTAGAAGGAGTCTTTCCTTCTCCAACATCCCTCTCTCCTTTCCACATGCCCACAGTCCCATCATTTTCATGGGATTCTTTTCAAGTGACTCTTCTGAGATTTACGATGGACTGTCTGGTACAGACATCATGCCTTTTGAAAGTCACATTGAGTTGAACACTGTGAGTAGTTTTGTGTCAATTGCAGATATGTTAAAATGCAGCACAAAGGGAGAAGTGAGCAATTAATGCTATAACCTTTATCAGTTAAGGGTTGATCTCTTCTCATCTCTACCACAAAAAAAAAAAACAAAGAAAAGAAACCCAATGTTCAAGTGTATTAATTTCAATTAATAATGTATGATTCACCATTGTTAATGTGGCTGATAATGAAAACATGTGGCTAAAACAATAACAATAGTCCAGGCTATTAAAGTCTATAGGTCACTTTTTTGACCTATTGTTTCCAACCCCATATAAGGTAACATAAGTGAATGCTGGGGTCATGAAAAAATTGTTACAAAAACTTTCCTGAGGGATAGGGAGATGGTTCAGGGGTTAAGACTCTGTTTCACAAACAGAAGGTCCTGAGTTCAGATCCCAGGTCCCACCTAAAAAATGCCAGGGAGAAATGACGACTGCCTGCACTTCTGGTCCTGGTGGATGAAACCTGGGATATCCAAAACAAAGCAAAAAGGAGATAGAAGCAATTCAAGGTGATTCCTGAAGTCACCCTTGTTCCTCCACAGGGATACACAGTGCCCTCTGACACACACACATACGTTAAATAAATAAATAATATAAAAGTTTTGTGAACATTCAATAACCATAATTATTTCCAAATGAAATGCATAATGGGCCCAAGGTGCTTCTGGGAGGGCATACCCATGTTACTTCATCTTTATTTCACTACAGTCTTGATCCCCAACACATGTCTTATGGATTTTGCATACCGAGTGCAATAATGTCACACAACTCCACCAAATCGGCCTGATATTTCAGAGCTCAGATGAGACAATCATATGATTCAAATTACAAGATTTTTTGATTATGCATGTTAAGTTTTCTGTTCTTACAGAAGCACAATGACTTAGATACAGGAAACAAAGACTTAATGTTATCTACCATTGTTCCTCAGAATCTAAATATCAAGTTACTGTATCTTTTAATTGTATTGTGTTAGAATGCTTAAGTTTAAAAATTGCTGTATGACAAGGTCCAAGAAACAGTGCAGAAGAGGGACCAGTAAGATTGGAAGAGCCTGTTTGTAGTCAAGTCACTGTCTTCTGGATATGACAGGGTTGTTACATCCATTAAATTACTGCAGTTAGATATAATTCTGCAAGACCTGCATAGGATTTATACTGCCAACATTTGGCTACAAAAGGAGAAAAATCCCAAGAGATTTTTCTCTCTCTGAGACAGTGATGTGGGCTAATATTGATGAAGTGGGCAACAAGATGCTTTCTTCAGTGGCACACCAACTGATGTGTATTCATGCTCCACCAAGTGTTGAAGTACATGGCACCAAAGGCAAGCAGTGGAAACTGAGTGGGCTATATATGCAAAAAGACCTGAAAATAGGAGGGAGGCTGACACTGGAAAAAGAAAGTTTGTATTGGAAAAGAAGGGGCAAAGTGTGAAAATATCAGAAATTCACTGCACCCATGTATGAAACTCTATAAGAACAAAAAAGAAAAATTGCTGATTCAGTGATTTAGAGTTATGTTTCATAAAAGACTAAGTGAATTTTATATTCGGATTAGAAATAATTTCCAACGTTTTTTGAGTGGCCCTAAACATATTTCTGTCTTTTGTGTTATGTATTTATTATATGGAATGGAATTTTCAGCAATTGATTTTAAAATCAAAGTATCCATTGACTTTGAAAATGTTGTTAATTTTCTATGTCTGCCAGTACCAAGGACAAAACTAAGATTTAAATCTTTCTAAAAGTTTTTATTTATTTATTTTATTATTATTTCTTTGTGTGTGTGTGTTTGTGTGTGTGTGTGTGTGTGCATGTGTGTGTGTGTGAGAGAGAGAGAGAGAGAGAAAGAGAGAGAGAGAGAGAGAGAAAGAGAGCGTCCATAGAAGCCCAAGGATAATTTTGGAAATCATTCTGGATTGCTCTATCTCCTTTTTGCTTCTCTTGGTATTTCCTAGGCTCAGCCTTCCAGGGCCAGAAGTACAGGCTGTCTCCATTCCTGCAGAAGTGCAGGTCATCCCCATTCCTGCCTGGCAAATATTTATATGCGCTATCTGGGATCCAAACTCAGGACCTTCTGCTTGTGAGGTAGGATCTTAACTCTTGAACCATTTCTCTAGCCCAAGATTTAATTCTTTATGTAAAAATAAGCAAGCAAATACTTTCGTCAGTAGGAAATTTGCTTTATTCTTTAATAAATGGTAAAATTACCTATATATCAAAATTGTTAAAATATGTTTCTTTATGATTTGTGATCAGCAAATGTTTAACTAGGGAAATTAAGAGAAACAAACAAATCTACTCTTTACAGATACACATTTTACATTCCCTGAGCTCCTGCTCTGTGTACAAAACTAGGTAGTTGCTGAGGTAGTGACAGTTAGAGTTTTAAATGGCTGAGAAAGTAATATATAGTTTAAAATAGCATTTCATGGTGAGGCAGGAAGGTATAGATAATAGTTCAGCAACCAGAGACCCCATTTGGCTTGGGATAAACACATGCTTTTATTTCTTTTCTAATAATTATGCTATGAGCCACTCAATTTCCTTATCTGCATGTACTGTACTACTCTCTGAACAATCACCTAGAAACCTTCATTGTGATGATCTGCATACACACCCCAGTTTGAACAATGAGATACTTTTCTTGTCTCCTCTCCCACCATCATACTTAGAAAGTTTCTACTCAGATATATTTCCATTGTATCTGAGTATGGAGAAAGGAAAGTTTCATCCATGCTGAAGTGGTTTAGGGGTACATAGGCAATAAAGCAAATGTATCCTCACATAAACTTTCAGGGTGAATCTCCTACTTACCATATTAGTTCTACATAGAATTGGACTAGCAGTGGGAATGGGATTAAAATCAGGTGCATCATGGGAAGGGACATGTGCCTTAGGGAAGTAACCTAATCTAGCAATCAAAATAGGGAACCACCACCATTACATTCCTTAATAACCAGACCATCCTTCTTCTAGAGTCCATGAAAAGAGATTCAATGCAGCATCCTGGAGTCGTTAAGTGTCCTCATTTATGTGGTTTTATGACCTATCACAGTGTAATCTGACTTTCTGTTGATTCTCCCTGACTAGTTTCCTGTTGCTTTTGCAGGTCTGTAGGAGTTTTTATTTCAGTCATAAGAGTCCAAAAGCGTACAGCCCCCACCAAAGCCAAATCACCTACAACAATATTATTTATTTTCACATTCTAGACTCAAGTTGAACATTTCCCATCCAACTGGATCTTTATCTATAATACCTAAGATTATTAAAGTTTTATTTAAGTTGAAAGCAGTAGATACATAATAGCAATCTCCTCTAACCCATCCCACTCTTTAGCTATTATTTGGTTGATCACATGTGTATCATATTCACAACTGAAAACATTTTACAGTATGAGTCAGTTGCTCATTGAAAAGTTAACCTCTGTTGTTACAAAGTAATGTTATTGTTTTACTTTGCTCTAGCCAGGGATGGACATATACTTGCAACCTCTTGCTCTGCATCATGATCAACCTAAATGTAAGTAAGCAGGCTTGTGTTGCTGCCACCATGGCCCTGAGACATATCTGCTGCTGTGATTCAAATGGTGTGGTGGATAGTATTTTCAAATCATGAGCCTGAATAAAGCCATCTTCCCTATGGCATCTTTTCACAGCAATGAAAAATAGTAATAACTACAGTCATGTTTGAGTACAAGGTAATGCTCTGTGTATCTTATTATCCACCTTTCTTTTGAATATATTTAGGTAGATTTAAGTGTAGAAACCGTGTCTCGTAGAAGAACACTGTGGCTAAAAGTATTGTGCTTAGCAAGATTTGTCCTTACTAGATTTGTATAATAACTAACATACCAATACATCCCCATAGATTATCAAAGAACACATGAGAGTTGGGAACATACAGTGGAAACCTTGGGGACAAAAGCTGGATGAGTGAAGGGAAATGGCACTATTAGTAGTGTGGCCTAAAGAGAGGCAACTTGGTATGTCACAAGAAGCCTGAATTCCCAAAGGAATAGACAAACCAGAGGGAATTCTGGGGTCCATAGAAGCAGACATGCAGCAGGAGGAAGTGGGATGGATTGATGAAGGGATGGGAGAAGAATGGGAGGGAGGGGACATGAAGGGAACCAGGTATTCATTGTGCTTATAAAACTAAAAAAATAAAATAATAATAAAAAAGAGTATTGTGCTGGGCTGAGATGACAGAATCTGAGTCATCTGAAAGGAGGCAGTGTTTGAAATGTTTTTAGTGGCTGAGATCACTAAGGAAAGTATATGAGAGAAATCTAATGGTACACATGGAGAATGTGATACTAAGGCTATGGTTGCTTCCCATTAAATTCATGCTAAAATTTAACTCCCAGTGTGATAGTTTTACAAATAGTGTGTCCTTTAAGAAACAATTGGATAATGGTAGCTAAACAGTTATGAATATATCAGTGTTGTTCTCCAAAGCTTGTATTGGGTCTGTTGGAAGTAAATTGGGTATCCTGAGATTGGAATGGGTTCCATAGGAGCAAATCATCACACAACAAGGTCATCCTCAGTGTTATGTCAGTCACGTATTATCATTCATCATGGGCCACTCACTTGAAAGCAAATGGATATTAGCGTCATGTTGTTGGACTCTATGAACCATAAGAGAAATGAAATTCTGTCCTTACTGAGATGTTCTGCTTCAGATATAGTGGTACAACAATACCAATTGGACAGCCCAAAGATAGTAGAGGCCCTAGGAAGACTCTTTAGTAGTAGAGTGACAGCAAAGAGACTAAGAAAGCTGGGAAGTTCATCAAGAAGTAATGAGTAGTTAGTGAGATCAAATACTTATGAGTCAACTGACAGCGTGCTCCAGGAAAAGTAGCTGCATTTTGCAAGAAAGACTTCATGAGAGTAACTTTCAGAAATTTGAGAGTGTTGTACTCAGAAGTGAGTCTTTAGAGTATTAAAGAGTAAAGATGAAACAAGGAAAAAAAGTCTTTTTAGTTATGATTTTTGACATGGAAAAAAGACATGTCATGTGGAGAGTTCTGCTGTTTTGATTTCTCCCATATGAACTATAGTGAAGAATTATTGATATGTAAAAAAGAAATGAGGAGCAATATCCAAACTATGTGAAAAAGGTAGAAGCAGAAGTGAAGGAGGGAGGGAATGGGAGACTGTGGTGGGCTTCAGGCAGAGCTGTGTGGCAGCTGAAGGGCACACTCAGAAAACTGAGGCAGTATAACACTTTAATGTAGACATTGTTTCTACATAAGTATTTTGCCATGCAAGATGCATTCCCTGTAAAAAATTTTGTTTCCCAGCCATAACTCAGTGTTTGACTTATTTACATATTTGAGAAAATCTAAGAGACTTCTTTAAGCAGATGGGTATATGAGACAAATGCATGAGCTTATCTTGAGATAGCAAGAACTTATGTGCTAAAGAAGTCTCTATATTTAGTCTATTAAATAAGTGACCATAGAACAAATATATCAAAGAAGAATGAAGGATCATAAGAAAAATATATGCAAATATCACATACTGTTGATCTCATTGCTGTTGGATGGTGTACTGCAATTGTAATAATGCACATTTGGCACAATGTACGCAATTGTAATAATGCACATTTGGCACAATGATCAAAAATAAGAGTAAAATATAATTCTTTGATTAAAAAAGAGTAATGAAAACTACAACTGCTCTGAAATCAGAAACTTCTGGAATCAGAAAGAGTATAGATAACCAGAATGCCTAGTAATTTGCAGGAAATTTGAATTTGAGCATAGTAAAACCTAACCACAGAGCTTTGGAGAAGCAACTGTTATGTCTGAATGTGACTCATATGTTTGAATCCTGAAGTGCTATCAATGTTTGGGAAGGTTGTAGTACCTTTATGATGGGGAGCTTTGCTGGAGGAAGGCGCATAACAAGAGTTGGACCTTGAGGTTTAGTGTTCTGACTCTGCTTCCTCTTCAGTTTGTTTTTGTTCTCTGCCTTCATGATGACAGTGGAGATCTGCACAGCCCTCCTGCTGATGTCAGCCATTTCTTCTGCGATGCATTTCCCACCATAATGGACTGTATCTCCTGCGGAACCATAAGTCAAACAAGTCTCCATTTCCCCCCTAGGTTGTATATGAGCCTGTCTCACAGCAAAAAGAAGAGTAATTGTAACATCCAACATTACTGAATCCTCAGTGAAGACAGCAAGAGTCCCAGGAATGGAGATGCTGTTCCTTACAGCTTCTGTTTCACTTCATAAGCACAGGAATGTGTTTCCCAAGTGGCAGAACCATCGTGCAATCCCTCTGCCATGTGTAGGTGCTCCACTTAATCTATACACTCACAGTGCTGGAGGCCCTTAGGATGATAAGCACTCAGCTGTGCTCCTATGTATAAAACATATTCTACATCAGAATAATTTACCCATAAAATAGAGCTTCGTTATTCAGAGGAAGTGAAAGATAAAACAGAAACATATTTTAAGTTTTAGAGCAATTATTTTATTACTTTTTTGCCTAGTTATACAAGCTCAGTAGGCACCCTCCTTCTTCTTCCTCCCTTCCTACCCCCTTTCATTCCCCCTTCCTTCTCACGCCTTTTCCTTTCTTCTTCCTCTCTTGGTGCTTCCTGCTTTCTCCCTCCCATTTTCCATAGCATCTGCACTACACTAGTGAGGGTTCAGGATTCAGTAGCATAGCTTGGGGCTCCTTCTTGTACTGCCCACTAGTATGGGGACTCTATTATGACTTATTAACCCCTTGCCTCTAAGAATCTTGCTGCCTGAAGCCTTCTCCCCTGTAATCCCTACTACGCTTTGGAGGGTTGTTGACACAGCCATTGTGCAAGTTAGGCAAGGTCAAATCACATTGTGGCTATATTCTGGCTGCTGGAGCCCTGACTTGTGTAGAGTATCTTGTATATCATTGGTCCTCCCATCTTTAGGCTCTCACAATCTTGCTGCCCCCTCTTCTACAAGGTTCCCTGAGCTTTAGGATGGGGAGAGATTTGACTAGTTTGGTTCCAACTGAACACAGTAAGCTATTTGGTGTTCTGTATTGTGATTTGTTGTTGTTTTCAGTTTTGCTGTTCCTGCACTGCATCCTGATTGGTTGTCAAGGTCATCTTCTAACCAAAGATAAAAGACTGCTTAAACAAAGATCTTAATATAAGAGGAGGGTCAAAGGTAGATGGAAGAATAGGGGTAGAACACAGCAGTGAGCGGGGTCAGTCTCCTGTTTGCCAGTTGGTTACCATCTAACTGCCAGTCCCTGTTACCTTTTCTGACTGAGGAGATTAAATTTGTTCAGCCCCAAGTGAACAGGAAGGGAAGTGAGAATGAGCTGTATCAAATGTCTCACTACTTAAATGCAGTACATGACTGTAGCCTAATTTCTCTGTTGAAATGTGTTCTTTTGCCTCCTTTCTTTTGAGGTCTTCTTTCTCCTTCTTTCCAATTTATAATCCTTTGCAATTATAGTGGATATTACAAAGATTTACCTTTGAGTATGTCATTAAGCGGGTTCAGAAGCATTTTTTTTATAGCATGACAGTTACAGCACTGGAATTAGCATCTGTGGCACTTGTCCAATAACATTAATTAGCAACATTAAGAAACTTATAGCTTCCCTAAAAAGAGTCTTGATATGTTTGCTTTTTATTTTCAAAATTAAAGGACTTGCTCTTCTTTCCATTTACCATTAGTTGAGAAATGGCAAATAGTAACACTTCCTTGTGCATCTTATTTATTCCACAGCTGAGATCCATGTTCTGCTCCAGTGGCACTAAATGCATTTAATTTTCAGTATAGCTATATATCTATGTTCCTATAGAAGGCAGATGAACAAATGCAGCCTGAGAGTGTGAAAAGCATGCATCACATCTCTTGTGATCTATCGAGTTACTGTACAGGAGTCTCTCTTCTTGCTTGTGTATGCTCCCTCTGACATAGAGTTTCACAGTTCTATGGAAATCAAAATGCATGTTCTGTTCTCTTGAACTTTGTGATAGACTATGCTATTTTCCTATAGTCACTGTACAGTATTTGTGATAGAACTCAAAGTCAAACATGATCTGGCACAGTAAGACTTGTCTCTTGGACTTTTTTTTAATTATGAAGAGAATGTTACAGATAATCTGGTCCCAAGACCAAGCAGGAAGACCTGTAGATATTACACAGTGATGATCTGTTACCTGAACTGATTTACAGAGCAGCTGCTCTTGATAATCTGCATTCACAGAAAAAGCCAAGTCCCTCATTACATAGTACTGAGGCTTTGCTGTCATTACAGAGCTGTAATTGACAGGTTCTGCACTGAGCAAAGCTTTGAGACTGATGTCATAGAGCAATAGTTGACAGATTCCACACCTGTACATGATAAGGGACAGGTTAACTGCAAAAGCTGACTAGGGTGCAAGGGAAGTGGTATCATAAATTTTAAAGTCATGATGCTTTGTGAATGTTGCATGAGTGCTATATGTGTGAGCATATATGAGTTCATGTACGTGTGTGTGTTTGTGTATGTGTGCATGCACTTGTTGAAACATTCAGAATGACACAGTTAGAGGTTGTCTTAGATACAATGCAGAAAATATATATTTCATTGGGAAATCTGTGAGTACAAAGAATGAAATGACAGAAACATTTTGTTTAAATGGAATAAAGAGATGCTAGAGATAGAGAATTCATAAATAGCTACCTTTTGTCTAATACTGCAGTTCTCAAGAAAAAGGACCTTAGTATGTTGTCTGTCATTCCAGTTCACAAGCACTGAGACTGTCTACACCACACTATGTTATTTATAATTCTAAAGTTAATGCAAGCTTTGTAGGTTAATGTGTTTCTCATTTAATTCATTCTAAAATTTTAAGGATGCCCAGCCTCTTCTAGAAGTTATGGCGATTACGTCACCATCAATAGTGCTGTGAGAGAACACCCAAAGTCAAGCAACTTAAGGGGAGAAAGGGATATTTATTAAGCTTATGGCTTCAGAGGGGAGATACAGTCTTTCATTGTGGAAAAGGCATGGCTGGTAGCAGAAGCTGGAGACAGGCTATGTCACATCTATTCAGGAGGCTGCAAGAGCAGACCTCTCCCAGAAGTAGGGTAAGACTAATCCACCTCAAGGTCCACTCCCTGTGACTGCCTACTTCCAGCAAGTCTTTGCCTTCTAAAGGTGCCATGACCATCTCAAACAACTAAAGATTTAAACACATGAGTCTAGGGGTGGAGGGGCAAAGCATATTTCAAACTGTGACACTTCACTCCTGGCCTCCACAGGCTCATTGTCATCTCATTACATAAACCATACTCAGTCCAACTTTAAAAGTTCTCATAGACTATATCAATAGTCCAAACACAGTCCAAAAGTCCAAAGTCCAAAGTCTCCTAAAATCAAAAGACAAGCTGCATATTTACAACATACAATGACACAGAATAAACATTTCCAAGCCAAAAGGGAGGAATGGGGACATACACAGGAAAGATCCATCTATAACAAGACCAAAACCAACAGGACAAATTCAAATTCTGCAGCTTTATGTCCAGATGAACTTCTTGTTGAAATCAGCTCAGTTCCAAAGGGCTCTGGTTCCACCCCTCCAGCACAGCTTCCCATAGAACACATCACTCTCTTAGGCAGGCTCCTCCCACGATGTATAACTTTCCTTGGCAGATGTCCCACATTGGCTATGGCATCTCTAGCATCTTCACTTTTCAATGAAGGGCAGGCTTTTCCTCCCCAGCATGAACTGCCCTTCTTGGGCCTGTAAGTCGCAGTCTCTTTGCCACATGTTATCTGGCTTCTGCCATTTTCTGAAACCTTGAAGGAGAGTTTCATGACCTCCTTTCTCTTGCATCTTTGACTTCTCTAAAGCCAGAATCATGTGGATGACTTTGCCAAGTTCTGTTATAGCGTTGAGTTAGAGACTAGCCCCCTTGATTCACAGCTGGTTCAGTTTCTCCATGCTGGCAAGAATCTCTAGATCTTGGCCTTTTGCTTCAGAGGAGAACCAAACCTGTCTTTTGGAACTTGGTGTTTTAGCTTATTCCTTCCAAAAGTATTTGTATTTTTATTGGTGGGAACCTTCTCTGAGGATCTTGCCCTCATGGTATGGTCTCTCCTATTATACAATGAAGAGCAGGCTTTGATTTACTAATGGAGCTAGTCTGTTTAATGAGAGCCACCATTTTATTGACTGCATTCTCTGTAGACTTGCCCTCACATCTTTTTTCAAACTTCAAAGCTTTTACTTCTTTTCATCTAATTTCTTGCCATTTTTCATAATTCTGAACAAGAACACTAAAAGGTAACTTTTAGTCACCTGTCACAGTGTCAACACTGTCTTGCTTTCCAAGTTCTTTTGCCAAACACTCAAATTTAACTTCAGGCAAGCTCTCAGGACAAAGGCAAAAATTCAGTAAACTCTCTGCCAATGCTTGGGTCCATTTGCTACTTGTTTCATTCCAAACTCAGTCTTTGTTCCCCTCTGGGCCATCATAAGCTGGAATTCCACTGCCTAGGTCTCTCATAGGATTGGTCTCTTTCAGTCTCTCATAAGAAAGGCCCATTTTGCTCATCTCCAAGACACAAAGGCTTTTCTAGTGCAAAGTCTCAAAATTTTCCAAATTTCTCCCAACAAACAGTTTCAGATCACACTTCTTTACTTCTTGGTATCAAGTTCTCTCAGCTTCACAAAATTTTCTGGTACTGGGTTCACAATCTTACAGCAATACTTCATTTCTCTGTTATCAATTTATATTCAGACTACTCTTACCTGTTGCTATGAAAGAATGCCTAAAATTAAGCAAGAGAAATTTATTCAGCTTATGGTTCCAGAGAGGAAATATAGTCTTTTGTGGTGGAAAATCCTTGGCCAGCGGAAGAAGCTGGAGACAGACTAAGTCAGAAGACTGAGAACTGCTAGACTGCCAGCTGCAAGAGCAGACCTCTCCCAGAAGTAGGGTGGGACTAATCCACCTCAAGGCCCACCCCTTGTGTCTGCTTTCCTCCCAGAAGGGTCTACCTCCTCAAGGTGCCATGACCTTCTCAAACACATGGAACTATGGGGGACACATTTCAAACCACGACATGCATTAAAGGAAACCAGTGTCTGAAACCATTCTACAAACAGAGAGTAGTCAAGTAATTAGAAAGACCTTTCATTCATTCTGTTTAGGAATAAGAATGGGTGGTATATTCTGTAAATCACACAGCCACTTCTAACAGTCTGTGCTCAAACCATAACCTTTTGTATATAATAAGCCTAATCTGGCCTATCATAAGAATCACAGAAGCATAAGGAAGACAAAATAAAGTAGCTCAATGTGGAGGACAGACAGATACTAGCTCAACATCAACTTAATGTCTCAGAGTATACTGATACGAATGATATTCACATGGACTAGGAAGCTAGGATGGTCTCCAGCTCAGAACAAGTCTCTTATAACAGGAGGACAATCTTTGGGGACAAGATGTTCTATTGAAATCAGATCTGCAATAGCAGGACATAAGAAAAGAATATAATGTCTGCAGAAATGGTGTTTTTTTTGCAGTGAACCATTCCAATCAGGCAGCTTCAGGGCACAGAGACAGTCCTTCAGTCCCTGTGAGGTGTAGAAGGAGTATTCACAGTATACATAACAACCACTGGCCAGTACTACAACTCTGGTGATACGACTTTGAAAGATTTCTGCAATTCTCTTCATTTTCCAAATAAAAACAACAAACTCTTTTTCTGTATAAAATAGGTAGGTATTCTACAGTGGAAATAAAATTACTATGTGTACTCTTTTAAAATTCTTTTAAAATGATCACGTTTTCTCTTTTAAATTATTTTTGATGAACAATTAAAATATTACTATGTATTAATATGTATATATTAGTTATACATATATGTGGGATAGAAATATTCTGACTGACATAACTCACTATGTGGAATGACTAGAATCACCTAAGCAATGTATATATCATGTATATTACAGAGTATATAGATACATAAAAGGTTTATGATGTCTACATTATACTATGTCATGGCAAGTATTCTGTGCATACATAAAAGCTCTTACACAGCATCATCCCTCAGACTCTGGGGAACTGATGGAGCTCCATTTCTTCTCACATTCTTGTGTAAAATAAAGCAGTATTTGCATAAATATGACACTATCCTCCCTACAGTTTAGATCATCCTTAAACTATTTAGACTATCTAATAGAAAGGAAGTAGTCAGTTCTTTTATTAAAATGTTAAGGGAGTAAGGATAAGAAAAGAAAAATGTCCAGTAGAGACATAGCCAAATCATGCCACTTTCCCAAAGAACTGTAATTTTATTTTCTCCCTGAGCTTGTTTCCTCTTGACCTCTGAGGAATTGCTTTCAAAACTTAACTGCGTCTTAGGAGCCTTTTTCATGTGTCAGGTTTTGGGAGTTTTATTTTTCTCCCACAGAAACAAAGGTGCCCACAACATAAGGCATCTGCAGCAAATGAGATGTGATGCAAAAGATGTTGAAGCCATGTAAGTTCCAGGGGTGGGGGTGAGGAAGGAGGCTGAGAAGCCATGAAATGCCCAATGTTCCATGGTTCCTTGCTTTCTAGCTCTATGGTTAATGGTAGCAAGTACAACTTTTGCTTTTAGGAATGTTTCTGATTCTCAGTGGGCTAAGTCTGTGGATGCAGCAGGACTTGCAAATGTACATGACAATCTGCAGAATTTCCATAATGGCAGTCAAACTATGCCACATGCTGACATTGAAGTCAAGGTGATGGACAAATGGGAATAATTAGTGTCTTGAGGTTTCCAACAGAAGAAAAAGACAACTCCAATGACTCTCTGTTAAGTACTGAGGGAAAAATGTCTTTTTATTTACAAGACCTTGAAATTCAATACCTTCCTAATTGTGAAACTCTCTGAGCTTCTGTAGTTCATATCAGGTAAGCAGTACACGGCCATCCATTCTACTGTACTTATTGAGATACTAGCAATTCTAATAAAGCTAGAAAGATAGACTACTGAAGAAAAGAAAAACTTTTTAGACTTGGGAACAAATTACATAAATCTGTTTTAAGAAATAAAGTTTGGACTCATAGCAAGAGGAGGAAGTGAGATTAATCCAATTTTTCCTCATTGTGTTAGCTCTCCTTTCCCAGCTCCTCCCATAACTACCCAGCCACATGTACTGCAGCACTCTTTTCCATAGCCAAGTTATTATGTGTCCTTCTGAGCTCTTCAAGGGTGTTTCAATATACTGACCTGAATGAACAGTGGGAAGAGGACATTCTTGTCGACACTGCTTTGGTTCCTTTTATAAAAGCCCTGTCAATTTCTTTTGAGGTTGTGAAAACACTGTTATCTTTTAGCATCACTTAGAAAAGCAACTGGTTTCTGGTATCATTTGTATTGTTAATCAGGGTACTTTCACTTTTCCTCTCTCAGAGTAGTTGGACTTCAATAGGAATGTTGGCAGTTTTTCACACTAATTGAAAAGCACTTAGCGTTTTAGCATAAAATAGATTATTTCATTAGGTTCATTTAAATGATATTCTACCTTTTCATTTAAGTTTGCAATTTGTATACAGTAAGCACATTAGGAAAAGCTGTTTAAGTTGGTACAGCGCATAGTAAGAAATATGTAACCACACACTGTAACCTGTGCATAAAGGCATCTGAACCTTTCCCAATTGCAGATATTTCAACTGTTTGAGACTGGGCAGGGGCTATTCTTGTGAGTGAGCCACCACTGGGCTAAGAGTCAACATCTAGACCTCTCACTGCTGCGGTTTGTTATTGAAAAAAGAATGGGCTTACTCAAACTCCATATTTTGATATTTCTTTTACGAGAATAATAATTTCAATTATAAGTTCCTATTTTAGTTATTTTAAATCCTGAGGCGCAAGCCAGATTATATACCAAGAGTGGAAATGACTTCTAATTTTGAATTCTTCCCAAGGATGGTATTTACTGAATGAATCTTGTAACAAACAACAGCAACCACCAGCCAAAGAACAAACAATATATTAATTGTACATTGTCAATCATGTATGTATGAGTGATGCTTATGACTCTCAGAGACCAATATGAAGATGCCTAGAATTCCTTCTTGTGAACATGTGGCCCCCACAGTTCCCTGTGGCACTATCAATTCAGGGAGGTTCTATCCTGGGCTTCCGAACCCATGTCCCAATAGAGAACCATGCAGGCTGAGGGATGAACAACCAATGGGAAACAGCCATCTAACCTGCCCCTGCAATGGACACCTAGTAAACAGATAAACACCTGATTCGACCCCGGACCCTATATAAGCTCAAACATGTCCTTAAATAAATTGAGTCTGCAGCAAACTCGTCCTCTGCCTGCTTCTTGCCCTATTCCTGGGGTCTGTGGTGACTCCGCGCCGGCTCACCTCCCCTTGCCTCTTGGAAGGGGAATTGGACAACAGTTCCCCGGTGTCCTCTGGCTTAACATCACTTCCTTTCCTTTAGCTGGTACCAGGTCTCCTTTATTGTTGCTTGCGGTAACTATTCTCTCATGTTCTATAGCAGTTACTTTAGGTGTCTACTAACAATTGAGAGCTGAACCTTTAAGGACACCCGTGAAGAATCATTTGTTTAAGCCAAGCCTCTGAGAAGGTCTATAGATAATTCTAATTAATACAAAAGATCTAATCCACAATGAGTATGACAGTTCCCATGGAAATGGATAAGATGAAGACAATGGGCTGTAGAGACAGTTCAAGGGTTAAGCTTTTGCCTTGAAAGCATAAAGATCTGAGTGCAGATCCCAGGAACCATGTAAAAACACCAGGCAGAACTGGTGGCAGACTACAATTCTGATCCTGAAAGGTAGAGGGTAGTAAACTCCAGAACTAAGCAAAAAAGAGGTAAATCAGTCCAGGATGATTCCCAATGTCACCCTGAGCCTGCAAAGGTACTAATAGAGCCCCTCCCTCTCTCTCACTCAACACACACACACACACACACACATACACACACACGTGAGTACACATGTATAAAAAAATTCTTCTTAAATCAATGGAACCACTAAAACTGGAGATACCATTGTGGTATGTAAAAAACATAAATCTTTTACCATCCCTGAGTAGTCCATTGCTATCCTGCAACCTCTATACCAACCCCTTAGTTCAGAGTTTATGCTGCTTAAGAGAAAGGTGCAGGTCTTTCCCCTTTCTTTGCATATTCTGTTACCCAGGAAACTAAATGAGAGCATCAGACACCCAACTTATCAGTCATCAAATGTTGCAGTCATGCCCCAGTTGCAAAACCACTGCCAAGTGCCTGCCTAAGATCCAGGTGAGTCCTTTCTATAACGAGGATGATGATTACCCTTTAAGGTACTTAAAATGGCTAAGCTGTTATTATAATTAATTATAGAGAACTATTATTTTGCAAAGCCAAAGAATAGGGTATTCTGAATAATGGCTTAGTTGAAAGAATGAGAAACTAAAAGATTTAGTACACCTGAAATTCAGTTTGGGAGCGTGCCAGAGGATTGAATGGTTCCAGAGTGCTGTGCTAAATCTAGGCAACTACACTGAACAATCATATACCCAAATGGCAGCAGGAGGATTTTCAATATTGAACCAATGTTAGCACAAATGATCTCTACTCTCCTACCCTTTCTCATAGGGTTTTCCCAGATGAAAAAGGGTAGGTGAAGTCTCTATAAATCATAGCTTACTTAGCCTTTAGACTATCAGAGACAATAACAAAGATCATTGTTACTCTTCCTGTAACTGGTAATAAATATCTTGTGAAAAATGAAGAATACCTCAAACTTTTCCATTCCAGTGGTCCAGGGCATTTTCTTCGTGTGTATTTGCCAAGCTCTAACAAAACAGAATGCTTTTTACTTGTTGGTTTAGCCCTAGGGTTCCATGTCAAAAATGGAGGTTATATCAAGATTAAGTAAGCCCCAGTCTGCTCTGAGGGTGTAGTTCAGAGGTGGTGTAGATAATTAGCATGCAAGAGTTCCTGGGTTAAATCTCTATTACACACACACACACACACACACACACACACACACACACACATACACACACACTTTAAAGTAGTGTAAGAGGCAAATCTTGTTCTTGTACTTAGCTTGAACAATGTCCCAGGTTTCTCAGGTACTGTCTTCCAAATATTTAATACAACTTTTATCCATCAATTTTAAAGAAACATCTACAATGATGTGTGTGTGTGTGTGTGTGTGTGTGTGTGTGTGTGTGTGTGTGTGTGTTTCTGGGAAACAAACCCAGGGCCTCCCACAGCGAGACAATCATTTTAACACTGAGCCTCATCTACATCCCAGTTTCTGTTTCACATTTCGAGACAGCCTCACTAAGTAACTGAGACATGCCTTGAATGTGAGATCCTCGTGCCTCGGCCTTTAAATAGCATTTAAGAAACATTCTGAGTTGGGACTGAGCGTTCATGAGTGGGTTGTCTTCCTTCCTTCTCATTGTCCTTGAGCAAGGACCAGATGTGGCAAAGCCCTTGGCCCTCCTAATATTTGATACCGTCACCTCTGTGCCCTCCCAGAACCTCTTGGTGGTCGGATGCTGTCTGGTTTTCTCAATTTCTTCTTAAATACTGCGGTCCTTGATTTTTTTTTTTCTGTTTTCATTACACTTTCCACTTGAATGATATTTTTCTTTCTCATAACTTAAATGATACACTAAAAATGTGTTCAGTCTAATTTGGTATCCACATTTTGTTATTTAAAGAATGTTTGCTGAAACATTTCAAATGAATTTACTATGTATTCATCTCAGCCTGGAGATTTCTAGCAGCTACATTTCATCTAAAACTGATTTTCTCCATGCTTTATACAAACTGTCACCGAGAGTTATGTCCCTTTATGTACATTATTCACCACAAGAAAATTCAAACACATTTGTTAGCTTTACCCAAACATTCTAATATTTTTGTCTTCCTTATTTTTCCTAATTATTCACTTATTTAGAGTTCAATTGAAACATAACTCACATATTACACCATTTGCCACAGTGACTTCTACTGTGTTCACAATTATGTGTAGAGTCAGCATTATTAGAATATTTCCATAAGCTCCTGAAATAATCTCATGCCCTTCAGCACCCATTTCCTTGCCCAGCTCTAAGGAAGCACCAGTTTGGTTCCTGTTTCTAAGTAATTTTTTTCTCAGCACTCTGACATGAATGAAGTAATGGAGGATGTGCTCTCTCGGCACCAGCTTTTATAACTTGGCACTTGTTTGCTTTCAAAGCTCATCCACTTAATAGCATAAATTTGTAATTCATTCCTTTTATAGTCACTAATATCCCATTAAATAAACACTGCACAATCCCTTTCTCCCTTCAAATGAGGATGGACATTCCAGTTGTTTCCCTCTATCTTTTGTGTGTGACTTACTCATTTAATGAGTTGCCTACATTAGCTTGTACCTGGACACTTTCTGGATCACAAGCACTCCCTTCCCTCTGTGACTATATCTCTTGCAGCTCATTAGAGAACCTCAAGTATATAATGATCATATAATAACTAACCTATTTACAGTCCATTAGCATACTATGCTGTATAGACACAGATTCTTTTCTTCTTGTTAATGTTTATATTCCTACATGTATTGAAATGTATAAAGTTTCTATTTTATGATTTTCCTCTTTAGGACTTTCTATTAAAATAAAAATCATGTTTTTCTTCTTGGCTCACAAATACTGGTTCATTTCCCAGACAAGATTTTTATGCAAAAAAAACTTGTTCAATCTTCGATTCACTGGAGAGGTGTTCTTCTTCAGAGGTCTCATATGCATTGCTATTCCCTAGTTCTTGGACCACTTTCTGTTGGTTTCCTAATTTTCCCTCTTGTGCTCATTACAGCAGATACCAGATTTCTTTTCACATACGTCCACAGAGTTCCTTATTCCCATTTAATCATCACCAGGTCCCTAATGTCCTTAGTAACACTGTGTTGCTTCCTGAAATTTCCAGGAAATCCAAGACAACTTTCTGCATTGTTGACGCTGACAGTTTTGTCTGCATTGCAATGTTGCCTTTGAAAACCCTAATGTTAGAGTTTCATGTGTGAAAATGATTGCCCTAAAATATATCCATGCAGCAAAGTGACTCCTTCGCTTGTGGTCGCTATGTGAGGAATGGTGGCCTTGGACAGCAGATTAATGAGTCCAAGTGTTGTTAGTAGCCCCCAGGATGAGGATCCTGTGATTCTGTGCTCAGGACATGGACCTGGAAAGACACAGAACAGGATGAGCCAGGCCTGCTTGTAGTGCTTAGGGAACTGCCCTTTTCTCAGCTATTTCCGTAGGGCCTGCAGGCAAAACTCAGGACTTCTGCACCTACTCACTGTATCATATTTTTCACTGCTGGGGGCAGAAACCTGTGCTGTCAATAATGTCAGTACCCTTAGGGTGTGTGTGTGTGTGTGTGTGTGTGTGTGTGTGTGTGTGTGCGCGCACGCACGCACACATCTGCATCTATGTAGTATGCACATGTCTGAGACCTTAAGAATCTTTTTTTATAATCAAAACTTTATTTTTTGTGATTTTTTTATTTATTTCTTCCATTCATACAAAGTTGATAAGTACCCCATTCCCCTCCCTCCCTCCACCCCTCCCTGGATTCCCTTGCTCCCTCCCGCCTTTTCCCTATCCTTTCCCCCCTCCCTCCCTTCCTCCCAGTACTCCCTCCCCCCCCCCGCCCCCATTCCTGGAGCATCCTTTAGTGTGCAAGTCAAACTTCCTTCTGGGTCCTCCTCTCCGATGAGGTGTAAGGACTCAGTGGCATTGCCTAGAGCTCTTTTTTGTGTTCCCTTTTAGTATAGGAACACGATTGTGGCTGTTAATCCCTTGCCTCTAAGAATCCTAGTGTCTGTGATCCATGCTAGACTTTGGGGGTTCAATGATATGTTGGTAATTGCGCAGGTTATGCAAAGTCCTATTATGATTATTTCGGCCCTAACTTGTATGGAGTATCTTGCATATCACTGCTCCTCCCCATCTTTAGGCTCTTACAATCTTACCACCCCCTCTTCTGCAAATTTCCCTGAACTTTAGGATGGGGAGAGATTTAAGAATCTAAGCACAACCTCATTCTCATTTCAATTCCGGCAAGGCATGAAGTTGAGCGTGTTCTCCACATGACTGACACACACCCTTGTGAGTGTAGTTTATGCCCTGCCCTTCCTCAGGAATACTTCCTGCACAGAGTTTTTCTTGTGCTAATGCTGTAATTGTTCGTGTTCCTCACTCTTGCTGTTTCCCCTCAATTAGAGCTGCTGCCACCTTTGCAGTCTTACTTTCATCCCTGTTAAGGTTTGTTCCCTTGCCTCTTATTTCCTTGAAAGCTGTGCCAACTCAATTTAAAGTCTCCCCTAACTCCTTTTGAATGACATATTATTTATGAGATTGGAGAAAGGAAAGAGGGGCAAAGACAGAAAAGTAAAATATGAGTTGAAAAAAAATGAGGACAGCAGCAAAAATTTTAGAGTTACATACACTCTTGTCAAATGTGTGTGCTCACTGCAATACTTGAACAATAAATGTCCAGCAATCATTCCCATTTCCCACTGCATACAAGTGAGCACTGGTTTGTCTTATTCTAAATCCGGTATCTCAACACTTCCCTCTGTGTTTTCTTAAATCTACTTCTCAGTACTCCAATGTGCAAATGAAATACTTATGTTGGCATGAGTGACTTTAAGCCTCCTTGTGTCAGACTGGTATCCAGCAATGCAATGCTAGTGCTATTTGATTGTCAGTTTTATAAGAGGAACTGGCACTGGTAATGTTAGCAACAAAAACTGAGGGGTCAATCACCCATTTGCAAAATGGTTACTTTCTGTCTGCCAGACTATATCTCACCAAGCACACTTCTAAACACGGATTTACTGTGTCTCACTTCAGTCTCATAAGTATGTATGGTTGTAGTTGAGTAACTAGAAGCACAAAGAATCGAAAGGAATTAATCACTTTCTTTTTTTTATTTGCACGCATACAAAATTAACAGGTACACCAGCCCCCTCCCTCCCTCCACCACCCACTCCCCTGTACCCCCCTCCCTCTCCCCTGTCCATCCCCCAGTGCCTCCCCCTCCCATCCCCAGAGCATCTTTAATATGCATGCCAAACTCTCCTCTGGGTCCTCCTCTCCAATGAGGTGCAAGGACCTAGTGTCATTTCCCTGAACCCTTTCCTGTGTTCCCCTTAAGCATAGAAACACTACTGTGGCTGTCAATCCCTTGCCTCCAAGGATCCTAGTGCCTTTAGCCGATGCTAGACTTTGTGAGGTCAATTGCACAGGTCATGCAAAGTCCAATTATGATTGCTTCAGCCCTAACTTGTGTGGAGTGTCTTACATATCATTACTCCTCCCATCTTTGTGCTCTTACAATCTTACCGCCCCCTCTTCAGTGAATTTCCCTAAGCTTTAGGATGGGGAGAGATTAGGCTGGCCTAGTTCTGATATTCTGGATTTTGGTTTGTTGATTTTTTTTTCAGTTTTGCTGCTTCTGCAATGTCCTTCATTCCATCCTGATGAGTATAGGATGTCACCCCCTGGCCAAAGATAAAAACCTGTTAAACTAGAGTCTTGTTATAAGAATATATTCAAAGGTAGATGTAATAAAGGTAGGAAATGACGGTGAAGGAGGGGTCAATCACCCATTTGCAAAATGGTTACTTTCTGTCTGCCAGACTATATGCCCTCCCCTTCTGATAAGATCATACCTCATCAGTTGCAAATGATCAGGAAGGAAAGTCTGTGAACTTAAGCAGATGTCTCATTACTTACTTGCATTCCTTGATGGTGACCTATTTTCTCTGCTGTAACATGGTCCCCTCTCTCCTTGTTTCTGGTGTGGCCCTCCTTCCCCATCCCTCCTGTTCATAATCTTTGCAATTACTGTAGATATTACAGAGATTTGTTTTTGAGTGTCTCTAAGTGGGTTTGGTACTAGGAGTCACCTATTAGGGAGTACATATGGCGCTTAATTTTCTGTGTCTGGGATACTTCACTTAGTATAATTGTTTCTAATTCCATCCATTTCCCGGCAAATTCCAGTAATTCATCATTTTTGATGGCTGAGTAGTACTCCATATGAATAAATATACTACATTTTCCTTATTTACTCGTCAACTGTTGGACATTTGGGTTGATGCCATGACTTTGCTATTGTAAACAGTGCTGCTATGAACATGGTCGTGCTTGTGCTATCGAGGTGAATTTTTGCTGTATGTGGGGTTATTCCCAAAAGTGGAATAGCAGGGTTATGTGGCATTTCAATCTTTAATTTCTTTAAGAATCTCCAGACAGCTTGCCAGAGTGGTTGTGTGAGTGTGCATTCCCACCAACAATGTAGGAGAGTTCCCCTCTCTCCACATCCTTTCCAGCATTTGTTGTTGTTTGTGTTGTGGATTTTTGCCATCCTGACTGGGGTGAGATGATATCTCAGGGAAGTTTTGATTTGCATTTCCCTAACGGATAAGGATGTGGAGCATTTTTTAAGATATTTATTAGACATTTTAATTTCATCCCTGGTAAAGTTTCTTTTAAGTTCCAGGGCCCATTTTTTAATTGGGCCATTAGTTTCCTTGGTGTTTAGTTTTCTAAGTTCTTTGTGCACTCTGGATAATAGAGCTCTATTAGATATGTGGTTAGTGAAGATTTTCTCCCATTCTGTGGGTTGCCTTTGTGCTTGGGTTACAATCTCTTTATCTGAACAGAAGCTCTTTAATTTCACAAGATCCCATCTGTTGAGAGTTGGTTGTAGTGACTGTGCTATTGGATGTCCGTTTAGGAAATGTTGGCTTAGCCCAATCAGCTCGAGGGAGTTCCCTACCCTTTCAACTATGGTTTTTATAGTCTCCTGTCTTATATCGAGGTCCTTGATCCATTTGGAATTAATTCTTGTACATGGTGACAAGTATGGGTCCAGCTTTAATCTTCTGCATGTGGAGATCCAGTTTTGCTAACACCATTTGATTAAGATACTATTCTTTTTCCATTGGATTTTTGGGCCCCTTTGTCAAAGATCAAATAGCTGTAGTTGTGTGGGCTTATATCGGGGTCTTTAACCCTTATCCATTGATCTGTGTGTCTATTTTGGAGCCAGTACCAGGCTGTTTTTGTAACTATGGATTTGTAGTATAGACTAAGGTTTGGTATGGTGATACTTCCAGCAGTGTTTTTGTTACTCGGGATTGTTTTTGCCATCCTGGGTCTTTTGTGCCTCCATATGAATTTTGAGATTGTTTGGTCATCCTCTTTAAAGAATTGCTGTGGGATTTTAATTGGTATAGCATTGAATTGGTAGGATGGTCATTTTTACGATGTTGATTCTGCCAATCCAGAAACATGGGAGGTCCTTCCACTTTCTGGTGTCTTCTGCAATTTCTTTCTTTAGGATTTTAAAGTTTTCATTATAAAGGTCTCTTACTTTCTTGGTTAGGTTTATACCAAGGAATTTCATTTTTTTAGGGGCTATAGTAAATGGGATTGTTTCTCTCAAGGCTTTTTCACGTCTTTTATTCTGGGCATGTAGGAAGGCCTCTGATTTTTGCACATTTATTTTGTATCCTGCCACCCTGCTGAACTTCTCAATTAGTTCCAGGCGCTTCCTGGTGGAGTTTTTGGGATCACTCAGGTGTAAGATCATGTCATCTGCAAATAGGGATAGCTTGACTTCTTCCTTGCCGATTTGAATCCCTCTTATGTCCCTTTCTTGTCTTATGGCTTCAGCTAAGACTTCAAGTACAATATTGAATAGAAGTGGTGAGAGTGGATAGCCTTGTCTAGTTCCTGATTGACGTGGGAATGCTTTAAGTTTTTCCCCATTGAGTATTATCCTTGCTATGGGCTTGTTGTATACAGCTTTTATTATATTGATAAAGGGTCCTTCCATTCCAACTGTCTCTAGCATTTTGATCATAAAAGGCTGTTGGATCTTGTCAAAAGCTTTTTCTGCATCTATGGAGAATATCATGGGGTCTTGGACTTTGGACTGGTTTGTATGGTGAATTACGTTTATTGATTTGCTTATGTTGAACCAACCTTGTGTGCCTGCGATGAAGCCTACTTGATCTCCATGAATGATCTTTTTGATATGTTTTTGAATCCGATTTGCTAAGACTTTGTTGAGAATCTTTGCGTCTGTGTTCATCAGAGAATTGGCCTATAGTTTTCTTTTTTAAGAGTATCTTTTTTAGGTTTTGGGATTAAGACGATATTAGCTTCATAGAAGGAATTTGGTAGTGTTCCTTCCTTTGCTATTTGATGGAACAGTTTAAAGAGTATTGGTCTTATTAGCTCCTTAAATGTCTAGTAGAACTCTGTGCTGAATCCATCTGGTCCAGGACATTTTTTGGTGGGAAGATTTGAGATTACTTCCTCAATTTCCTCATATGTTATAGGATTATTTAAATAATTCACAACTTCCTGATTCAATTTAGGTAAGTTGTGTTTACTTAAGAATTCATCCATCTCTTTTGTGTTGTCAAATTTCACGGAGTATAAGTTTTTGAAATATGATGATATAATTCTCTGGATTTCTTTGATATCAGTAGTGACAACTCCATTTTCATTTTTAATTTTGTCGATTTGGGTTTTGTCTTTCTGGCTTTTGGTTAATTTAGCTAGGGGGTGTATCAATTTTATTGATTTTTTCAAAAAACCAGCTTTTTGACTGGTTGATTTTCTGTATCGTTTTCCTAATCTCAACTTTGGATATTTCTTCCTTTATTTTGCTAATCTCCTCTTTTCTACTGCTTTTGGGACCAGATTGCTCTAGTATCTCTAAAGCTTTAAGCTGCATTGTTAAGTTATTTATTTCTGATGTTTCCATTTTTTGATGTAGGCATTAAGAGCTATGAACTTACCTCTTAGAACAGCTTTCATTGTGTCCCAGAGATTTTGGTAAGTTGTATTTTCATTATCATTCGCTTTCAGGAAATCTTGAAAATCCTTTTTAATATCTTCCTGAATCCAGTTCTCATTCAGCATCATAGTGTTAAGTTTCTAGGAGTTCGTGTATTTTCTGTTGTTTGTCGTGTTATAGATATCCAGCTTTAGGCCGTGGTGGTCTGATAGGGCACAGGCTAGAATTTCAACTTTCCTGTATAAGCGGAGATTTGTTTTTTGACCCAATAAATGATCTATTTTGGAGAAAGTTCCGTGTGTTGCTGAGAAAAATGTGTATTCTTTGATGTGTGGATGAAAAGTTCGATAGAGATTGTAAGGTCCATTTCTTTAAGGGTTTGATTAAGTTCCAAAGTGTCTCTGTTAAGCTTTTGACCTGTTGATCTATCCCATATTGAGAGGGCAGTGTTGAAGTCCCTAAGAATTAATGTTTGGGTGTTGATTTCTCGCTTTAGATGCTGTAAGGTTTTCTTAATGAATGTGGAGGGGCCTGTATTGGGTACCTATATGTTCAGTATTGTGAAATCTTCCTGGTGAATTGTACCTGTGACTAAAATGTAGTATCCATTTGTGTCTCTTATGAGTTTTTTTGGTGTGAAGTCCACTTTGTCCAAAAGCATAATTGCTCCCCCTTCCTGTTTCCTATTCCATTAGCTTGCAAAATTTTGGACCAGCCTTTCATTTTTAGGTTGTGCCTATCTTTTGTGGTGAGTTTCCTGAAGGCAGTAGATTGATGGATTGTGTTTTTTTTATTATTATTTATTCAACTGTGCGCATGTGCATGTGTATGTGTGCACACGTGTGTGTGTCTGTGTGTGTGTCTGTGTGTGTGTGTCTGTGTGTGTGTGTGTGTGTGTATGTGTAGAACCACAGATGAATTCACGAACCACCATGGACGCCTCCACCTCCTCTGCCCCGGGATTCGCAGGCTCCACCCTACCAGGACCAGAAGCGCAGGCCGCCCCCGCTTCTGCCTGGCATCTATACGTGGGATCTGGGATCCGAACTCAGGACCTTCCGCCTGCAAGGCGGAGGCTTAACCCCTGAGCCACCTCTCCAGCCCCAATGGGTTGTGTTTTTAATCCAAGTTTGTAATCTGTGTCTCTTGATCCGTGAGTTAATACCCTTGACATTTAATGTTATAATGGAGAAATTATTTTTAATTCTGGACATTTTTTATGCTTAATGGATTTTGTAAGTGTATTGTTTGACATTTATGTTTTGGTGGTATTATACTTCCCTTCTGTCCTCCTGGATACGCTTGTTCTTTTCTTCAATTTTGAGTATCATTTCTAGCATTTTTTGAAGGCCTGGTTTGGTAGACATTTATCCCTTCAAGTTGTCTTTGTGCTGGAAAACTTTTCTTTCTCCCTCGATCATGACAGATAGTTTTGCCGGGTATGTCAGTCTGGGTTGGCATTTTTCCTCATTTAATACTTGAAGTAAGTCTCTTCAAGCTCTTCTTGTTTTACTGTTTCCATTGAGAAGTCATTTGTTATTTTAAGAGGTTTACCTTTAAAAGTGAGTTGCTTTTTTTCTCTTGAAGCTCTCAGCACCTTTTCTTTGTCTTGAATGTGGAGTGTTTTGACTATTATTTGCTGTGGCGATTTTCTATTTTGGTCATATATGTTTGGAGTGCTAAATGCCTCTTTATTTGGATGGGCCTCTCATTTTTCAGTTGAGGGAAGTTTTCATTTATGATAATTTGAAAAATTTCCTCAGGTGTGGTGGTTTGGGGTTCTTGCTCTAGTATTCTATGAATGCACATGTTAGGCTTCTTCAGCATGTCCCATATCTCTTGAATATTCCTCTCAAGTATCTTTTTGGCTGTAACAATCTCTTCCATTGAGCTGGTCAATTCTCCCACTTTGTCTTCAAGATCTGAAATTCTATTTTCTGCTTCGTTAGTTCTGCTGATAAGACTCTCTGTTGAGTTTTGGGTTGAAGATAACTTGTCTTTTAGTTCGATTTTAAACTCTGCCTGAAACTGTTTTAACTGCTCTATGCCTATTTTTGTTTCTTGAACTGTTTTTCTCAACTCATCCAAATGCCTGTTGTGTTCCTGTTCAAAGTGGTTGATGCAGTTGTTTAACTCCTCTTGGATTTCCTCTTTCATAGTATTAATCATGGTAGTGATCATACTTTTTAAGTCATTATCTTGGATCTGGATTTCTTGGCTATTTTATGTGAATTTGTTCTGGTTGGAATCCATCATTATGGGGTTAATTCTTTCGGTGGGAGATTGGTCTTGTTGGGTTTTGTTTCTCATGGATCTGCACTTTGACTTGGGCATTGTTGTTTTGTCTTTTAGGACCTTTCAGTTTCTGTGTGTTTTTGACTGAACTGATTTAGTTGGTATTACTACACTTGGGCAGTTTTTACTAGTGCTTGCCTTGGAGTTGGGTACGTTTGCCTTTTGTTATTGTTAGTTCCTAGATGAGGCTATTAGGCTATTAGTACATCAGTTAAGTCAGGTTAAGTAGACAGGGTGTGAATATTAGTATGGTAGTGCACTTTTGCGATTAAGTATCTTGGTGATATGTGAAGGTGAGTAGTGTAATCCCTGGAGTTGTATATGTTTTTGGGGTGGCTGTATGGAAAAGTTAATCTTTAGTGATTAATATTAGAAAGGAACAGTAAGGTGAAAAAAAGGAGGTTTACTTATCTTTGGGTTGGATGTGAAGAATCTCTCCCATGTAATAGGATGATTGTAGCGGTCTTTAGATGTATGGCCTTTGTCTCTTAGAACTTTGCTTGAGTTTTCTTTGGACTCTATTGAATTCGGAGTAGCAGTGTGTCTTCCGTGGACCACGTGCGTGGGTCCCCGGTGGGCTGGAGAAGCAGAGGGGCTGATGGTGATGGCAGAATTCTTCACCTGGGACCTGGGACTTGGCTTAGTGGCCCACCCAAGCTCCAGGGATGGAGGAATGTGAGCATGTCCTGTCTGGTCGGATGGACAGGCGGGCATAAGGAAGAAAGGGGCCCAGGGCGTGGCCTAGGCAAAACCGGAGGCAGCCTGGGTGTCACTCAGGCAGGCTGGTGGGAGGAGCTGGGACAGGGGGCCACCTGGTGGACTGGGCGAACTCACCTGGGATGGAGGACTGGGAGCACAGTCGGTGGACAGGCGGGTAGGAGGAAGACTTATTAGCTTTCTTCAATAAGACAAATACCTTGCCTCCAAATCATTTGGAGCAGTTGATCTTGATAACACACACACACACATACACACACGCACACACACATACACACACACACACACACACACACACACACACATTCTTTTGGTGTATCATACATGAATATTGTGAGTTTATAATGTTTTCACCCCTTAATCCCTAATCCCATCCCCCTCCTCTTCCAGTGCAACCTTTCTTCTACCATGCTTGGTCTTATTTTCAAGTCTTTTCATATTTGTGGCTCTCTTATTGAGCAAGAGGAACGAGGCTGATGCCTCCATTAGGATGTGAGGCAAATGAAGTTTTCTGTTTCCTGTCTGACGAGGGATGCCCTGACTAGTGAGGAAATTGCAAATGCCGAGCAAAGGTCATTTCCAGCAACTTGTTGGATGTCATCACAGGTACAAATGCTCCTTGCAGTCCTTTCAGACACTTGCCCTCCTGAACTAACTAACTGCTCTGGCAGAGAGAAGATGTGGTCATGTTATTCACACTTGCTGAATGACTTTGTGGTATTTAATTTGAATGGATGAATTAAAGGGCAGCAGTTGGCAAGACTATCAGCAGATAGAGTATGCCTGCTTTTATTAAATTTCAAATTTGTCTGCCTGAAGACTTATATTGGGATTTTTTTAAACACTGAGATAGGCTTACGAATCAAATAGAGGCAAGGGGATCCATCTCTGTAATTCTGTAGAGGCAAATCTAACATGGTACTTCTGGTAAGCGTGAGGGAGGACTGGTTCATGGTGTTGTGTGAGAGCAGACCTGCTTCCCTTGTGTAACTGCAGTGAAGTACAACACCATCTCAGCTGCCCATGGGTATCTTGAAAATCTGAGAAATCTGCTTAGGCCCACCTGAGCAGTTATATCTCCCATTGTAACTCTTGCACTCCTGCCTTAGTTCCTGATCCCCCAAAATGAAACTCAGTGTAAGAGCCTACTGATTCAAAAGTGGAACATCTTCAGATAAGGACTACCTATACTGCTCCTCACATCTCATGTCTATTATTATTGCTTTTGAGGACATGGAGGAACCTGTAGTCCATGTTAGTGTGCTGAAGTCATTTTTCATTTAATCATTGTGAAGAAACTAAGTCCCAACCAACTTCAAATGCACGTGTCATGACATAGTCTTTTGGAATTCACCAGATCTGCCATGGTTTCACGTGGATCATATCCTAGACCCATGTCTAACATCATGTGGGTGATGGACACTACTTCTGCCTTCTTATGTAAGTGCAGTCTCTTGCTTAGTCTAGTTTGCCTGGCGAAGAGCAGACTTCTGGGGTTAGGTCCTTGAAAATGAGAAGTTCCCATGTGCCTCCAGAGCTTTGGATTTACACACCAGAGAGTTGAACTACAAAGTGTTAGAATTAACTTCTTGTGGCAGCTATAATATATTGTCTGAAGCAGCATGGTCTAAAATAATAAAAACTTATTGTCACTTAGTTCTGGAAACAAGATGTCCGAAGTCAAGGTACTGGTAGGACAACATTTCCTCCTCCTGTCTTAGGGAAGGATCTATCCTAGCTTCTTCCCAGAATCATCTTGCTAAAACAATTTTTGTTCTTATTATGATTTCTTTAGTTCATTATGATTTCTGCTTTTCTTTTTGACTTTATTTTTTCTTTGTATGGATCTTTGTGTGTTCTTTCCTACTTCAAGGACAATAGAATTGATCACCAATGATGTCATCTTAACTGAGTTCATTTGAAAAGACCCCGCTTCCAAACAAAATTACATCCTGAATTTCTGAAAGGAAAAGGAGTTTTAGGAGATACTATTCACTTGAATAGTGGTGTTTTTAACTAAGCAACTTGTTCTTTCCATGTCATTTTTCATTGTTGTATTTAACTGATAATTAATTTCTTCCAAAAGAAGCAATTAGTCATGTGCATGTGTGATGGATCGTATTAGTTTGGCAGGTTGTAGAAATCATTGGAGATAAGCCTATAGGTACCCATGTGACAGGTTCTCTAGGGTAGGTTAACCTCTGGTCGTGCATTTGGAGAATTAACTTGGTTACATTTATTGAGGTTGGAAGACCCACCTCCTCTGGGTGGCACCATTTTCTAGCTGGGAACCTGGACAATAAACATGGAGAAAGGGAACTGAGCAGCAGCAGCCGCCATTCATTCCTCTGTTTTCTAATTGTGAATGCATTGTGACCAGCTGCTTCCAGCTCTTGCTGCCTTAGCTTCCTTGCAGTGGTGGACTGTATCAGGTGAGCCAGGATTAGCCATTCTCCTTAAAGTTGCTTTTTAAAAATATTTTTTGTTCTTTTAGTATTTCATACATGAATATAGTAAATTTATGATATTTTCACATCCTAATCCCCAATATCATCCCTCTCCTTTTCTCATTACATCTCTTCTTCTTAACTGCCAGTTTCCTTTCTATTTTTATGTCTTTTTACACGTGTGGCTCACCGAGTTCCATCTGGGTTGCCATTGATTGTATGTGACTGAATACTTGCTGGAGCATGAATCACATCTCAATGGGTGTATGGGTGTGCTTTCCTACACTCCCCCATCAGCATTAACCCTCATCATCTCCAAGGCAGGTGCAGGACCTCTTGAGATGTTTCTCAGTGGTAAAATGTTAACAGGACAAATTACATGTAGCTCTTGTGGAAATACATATAGTTGCAACAAGTTCATGGATACAACAATTCTGTCACGTTCATAAAATAATACCTGGCCACACCCTTGTTCCCCCTCAAGCTCTTATAATCTTACTATTCCCTGTTCTACAGCGTTCCATGAGCTGCTTTTATCATTGCATTTTTATCACACTATAGGGAAAATAAGACAAGAATGTTTTCATGATTAATATTAATTGCAAATTAACTGGATATAGAATCTGCAATAAGATAAGTCCCAGCTTATACCTGGGAGGGAGTTTTTAGGTTAGATCAGTCTCTGGGTATATCTGTGGAGAATTATCTTGATCAGAGCAATTGAGGTCAGAAGATCCACATTATGTAGGTGCCATAGGCTACATTAGAAGAGAGAGCTAGCTGGGTACCAGCACTCATTCATCTCTCTTTTCTTCCTAGGTGTGATGTGATATTTTGTGTTCCCTTACATGAACTGTACCTTGGACTGGGAATTGAAATAAACTATTCCTTCTTTATGCTGCTTTTGTCAGGATAGCATATCACTCTAACAGGAAAAGAAACTAAAATCACATTAAGAGAGACTTTTTGCTGTAACTCTAATGCACTTGGATACATATGGAATTTTCTCATCCTAAAACATATTCTAAACCTATTTATGGAATGTAAGATTATTTTGAAATTATGCAAGCAGGTAATACAGTAAGAGATAAACAGTCATTATATAACTATCACAAAGATTAAAAAGACATTACCACTTTTTGTTTGCTTTATACATATTTTACAGAAGAAAAGGTACAAATACGGTTAATCTCTATATGCACTTGTCTTGCTCTATCCTTTACTCAAAAAGGTGACTACCATCCATAAGTTAGGCTATAGCATCCAAGCTTTCCTTGTAACTTTCCTAAAAACAGACAAATAAACACAGACATACACAAATTAGCAAAAATGCGCATTATTCAGTATTCTTTTCTTAATACGTTTTTTATTATTTCTGCTCATACAAACTTAATAAGTAGACCAGTTCCCTCCCTCCCTCCTCCTCCCCCCGAACCCCCTGTTCCCCTTCCCTCCCCATCCCCCAGTGCCTCCCCCCAATTCCCAGAGAGTCCTTTATTGTGTATGCCTAACTCTCCTGTTGGTCCTCCTCTCCGATGGCTTACAAGGACCCAGTGGCATTTCCCTGAACCCTTTCTCGTGTTCCCCTTAAGCATAGGAACACTACTGTGGCTGTCAATCCCTTGCCTCCAAGGATCTTGGTGCCTTTAGACGATGCTAGACTTTGTGAGGTCAATAGTGTGTTGGACATTGTGCAGGGCATGCAAAGTCCTATTATGATTGCTTCGGTCCTAACTAGCGTGGAGAATCTTGCAAATCATTGTTCCTCCCATTCTTTTGCTCTTATAATCTTACCGGCCCCTTTTCCGCAAATGTCCCTGAGCTTCAGGATGGGGAGAGATTAGGCTGGCCTAGTTCTATGTGGTTGATATAGAGTCTCTGAAGTTCTGGATTGTGGTTTGTTTATTTTCTTTTGCAGTTTTGCTGCTTCTGCAATGCTCTTCACTCCATCCTGATGGGTATTGGATGTCACCCCCTGGCCAGAGACAAAGAGCTGTTAAACTGGAGTCTTGTTATAATAGCACACTCAAAAGTAAATGTAATAAAAGTAGGAAACCTCAGTGAGGGAGGGGTCAGTCACCCATTTGCAAAATGATTACTTTTTATCTGCCAGACTATATGCCCTCCCCTTTTGGTGAGATCATACCCCCTCAGTTGTACATGATCAGGATTAAAAAATGGGCCCTGGAACTTAAAAGAAATTTTACCAGGGATGAAATTAAAATGTCTAACAAATATCTGAAAAAATGCTCCACTTCATTAGCCATCAGGGAAATGCAAATCAAAACTTCCCTGAGATATCATCTCACCCCGGTCAGGATGGCAAAAATCCACAATACAAACAACACCAACTGCTGGAGAGGGTGTGGAGAGAGGGGAACTCTCCTACATTGCTGGTGGGAATGCAGGCTCATACAGCCACTCTGGTGAGCCGTCTGGAGATTCTTAAAGAAATTAAAGATTGAAATGCCATATGACCCTGCTATCCCACTTTTGGGAATAACCCCCCATACAGCAGAGGTTCACCTCGATAGCACAAGCACGACCATGTTCATAGTAGCACTGTTTACAATAGCAAAGTCATGGAATCAGCCCAAATGTCCAACAGTTGACGAGTGGATAAGGAAACAGTGGTACATCTATACAATGGAGTACTACTCAGCCATCAAAAATGATGAATTACTGGAATTTGCCGGGAAATGGATGTCATTAAGAACAATTATATTAAGTGAAGTATCCCAAACCCAGAAAATTAAGCGCCGTATGTACTGCCTAATAGGTGGCTCCTAGTATCAAACTCACCCAGCCCACATTGAGACACTAAAAGGTAAACTTATTCAGTATTCTTTAAAGAAACAGAACTGATAAAATGAATAAGCATTACAAAGGGGATTTATTAGATTGACTTACACAGTATTGAACTGAATAGTTCAATACTGGCTGTCTGCAAAAGCTGATTACTCAATAGCTCTTCCAGTCCATGACGCTCCATGCTGCTGCAGTCCCAATCTTTAGTGAAAACCTGGAAGATATCTGGAAAACTTTCAGTGTACATTGAGGATCAAAGAAGCTGGGTGTTGATGGCAAGGGATGAAAACAGCAATAGGGTAGATGCCTTTAGAAGCAAGAACAAAGGCAGGGAAGCAAGCATGTGTTGTCCATTCTGAGGGACAGTCTTCAGCTGCCACTCTTTCCTGGAGATACTCTTACAGACACATCTAAAGGTACATTCCTTAGTTTATTCCATTATTATGCAAATACATAACTTTCTGAACCACACAACTAGCAAACTGCTAGCAACTGAAGAGTCCCAGAAGCATGGAGCTAAGCTCACATCACACTCTGAATAGTGGAACGTTTCTCCTCTTCATAAAAGCAATAATTTTGAACAGTTTCCATTCAAATGTATTTCCAAACATGTTGGGGTACAGGAGGTAGGGGTCTGATCTGAAGTGAACTACTTTAAGGTGTATACTCAATAAGGCAAAACATGCCCTCTGAGTGAATGATTAAAAATTCCCTTTTACTGTCATATATTTTCATATTGGGCATTCATATGATTTTAAAAATCCATTATGGGAAGAGACATAAGCAGCAAGCAAAGCTTACTTAATTCAAGTCCTTTTGCTCAAAATAAAAATTTTGATTCTGATTCTACTCCTAGCAACAAAACTCCCCATCTCCTCGAACCCCATATAAGGAAGCCACAAGTAGTGGTTGTAAGTCTCAGGGTACTCTTACTGATGTGGTCTATAGTCATTCTTGACCTGTCCAATTTTTTTTGCCTGAAATAAAGTTATCTTGCAACTTCTGCAATCTGTAAAACTATTATAATTGTTTGAATAAGAGGTCAGGAACCTGGATGCATCTGGCCTACATCCTGATTTCATGTAAGAACTGTGTACAAGATAGGTATAATGTTTTTATTATATCACTAAATGTAAAATTAGCAGTAACACAAGCTAGTTGATTCTAGAGGGAGAATATAAGAAAAATATTTTAATGGAATGATACCTACCACTTAAAATGAATAATATCCATGAGATTTCAATGGAATTTCATTTCTTTCATGAAATTATAAAATCACAGTAATTAATTAACCAAATTACAACCTATTATCTTCTGACTTGAATGAAGCACTAACTTATTAACTTTTTTATTTTGGGTGATGAGAAGTTCAAGTGTGTGTGCCCTCCCGTGGATAGAAGAATTTAAATTGTTTTGAATGTTAAAAACTATACCTTTACAGAAATTTTCATTGCTTAGCTACATGATTATCAAATCAAAAAGCATAATTTTTTTTAATTTTTATTATTTATTCAATTGTACATGTATGCGTGTGTGCACGTGTGTGTATGCATGTGTGTGGAACCATGGACGCCTCTACCTTCTCCTTGTTTACTCTGCCCGGGGATTCACAGGCTTCACCCTACCAGGACTATACGTGGAATTTGGAATCCGAACTCAGGACATTCTGCCTGTAAGGCAGAGGCTTAACCCCTGAGCCACCTCTCCAGCCCCCAAAAGCATAATTTTTTAAGGTAAGTTTTTAATCCTTGAAGAAATGATGAACACATCTAATGACAATGATGGCTACCGAAAATAAGGAAATCTTTAAATATTTTGCGTGTACTCTTTTTAATTTTATTTGTTATTTTGTTTTATTTTTATTATTTTTATTTTTCCTAGTTTCACATGCTCCTTGCCTTCCTTGTTACCCCTCCTTTCCTTCCTCCTTCTCTCCCTCTCTCATCCCTTTTCACCCTCCCTCTCCTTCCTTTGTGGGTCCTGTCCACTCCCTCCTCTCTTTCCTTTGTTGGTCCAGTCCATTCCCTCCTACTCTTCTGTCTTTTGGCTATATGAGTTCCAGGATTCCCTCTGTAACACCTGCTTTAGTGGGGATTCAGGCCTCTGTAGCAGACCAAGAGGCTCTTTGTTGGGTGGACTGCTGATATGGATACTCCTCTAACTTAATCTGACCCCCTGGTCCCTAAGGATCTTATTTCTCTTGAGATTCATGTCAGTCACTGTGCAGAGGTGATGTAGTTAAGTCCTAATGCCATGAGTTCCCAGCTGTGACTGCCCTATCTTGTGTGAACTGTCTTGTCCAGTGAGCAAACCCCCCCATCCCTGAGCCTTCGCATGGGGAGAGATTGGGCTGGCCTGGTTCCAGGTGAACATTGTAAGGTCACTGGTGTTCTGCATTTTCGTTGTTTTGTTGTAGTCTATTTTGTTATTCTTACACTGCATAATGCTGCAGTCTATCTGGGTATTTAAATCCTCACCTATACAATACAGAAACTATTAAAAAGAGGCCTTTATATAAGGGAAGGCTTGAAGGAGAGTGAGGATCAGAAGTAGGATGCAGTAGTAAGTGAGTCTACCTTCAGGACATCATCTGGCTGTTTACTAACCACTAGCCCTTTCCCCCACTAAGGGAAACACATCCAGTGCTTCGAGCTGGTCCAAACACCAGTGAACAGGAAGGAAATTGACCATGGATTGGATCAGATATTTCACTAATTATAGATCTTTCTCGAGGTGACCTTATTTTTTTATTGAACTGTGTTCCTTGTCTCCATTCTCTAGGGGTTTTTCCACTCCCTTCCTACTTCTGATCCTTTGTGGTTATACTGGGGAATAAAAACATCTCCCTTGAGTATGTCATTATGAGGGCTTGGATTTAGGTTCCAGTTATAAGGGAGATCATGCAATATCTGGCTTTCTGTGTTTGGAATACTTTGCTTAGTATGACTTATTCCATTCCATTCATTCACCAGCAAATTTCATTAGTTCAATTTTTTGATGGCTGAGTAGTATTCCATCGTGTATATGTACCACATTTTCATTATTCATCAACTGTCAGATATCTAGGTTGATTCCATGACTTTGCTATTGTGAATAATACTGCAATGAACATGGATATATGTGTGTGTGTGTATATATATATATATATATATATATATATATATATATATATATACATATATAATGCCACTATAATATCATGAAGCATTTTTTGGGAATATTCCCAGCAGTGGTATAGCAGAGTCAAATGGTATTTCAATTTTTATCTTTTTAAAAACCTCCATACCTATTTCCATACTGGTTGTCCAAGTCTGCATTCTCAGCATCATTGTATGAAGGTTGCATTCTCCCTGCATCCTCTCCAGCATGTGTTATTGTATGTGTTTTGGATTTTTACCATTCTGACTAGGGTGAGATGATATCTCAGGGTAGTTTTGATTTGTATTTCCCTGATGGCTAGGGAGGTGGAACATTTTTTAAAGTATTGGTTGGGCATTTCAATTTCTTTCTGGGAAAAGTTTCTCTTAAGTTACACAGCCCATTTTCTAATTGGACTGTTTAACTCCTTGGTGTTTAGCTTTTTGAGTTCTTTGTGCACTCTGGATATTATCCCTCTATTGTATGTGTGGTTAGTCAAGTTTTTCCTCCCATTATGTGGGTTGTCTTCTCACTTGATTGACATATCTTTGACTGAACAAAAAGCTCTTTAATTTCATGAGTTTTGGTTTTTTGAGTTTTGGTTCTATTTCTGGAGCTATTGGTCCTATTTAGAAAGTATTGAACTTGCCAAGCAGTTAGAGGGAATTCCATACTCTTTTTTCTATAATTTTTATAGTCTCTGATCTAATATTAAGATCTTTGATCTGTTTGGAGTTGATTTTCATGCATGGTGATAAGTACAGGTCAAGTTTCAATTTTTGCACAATGATACCCAATTTTGCCAGCACCATTTGTTGAAGACATGTTCTTTTTCCATTGAGTTTTCTGAGCTTATTTCTGGGTCTTCAACCCTTATCCATTGATCTATATGTCTATTTTGAAGCCAGTACCATACTGTCTTTATTACTATGGATTTGTAGTGTAGATTAAGGTCTGGCAAGGTGATATCTCGAGCATAGTTTTTATTACTCAGAATTACTTTTGCTATCCTGTGCCTTTTGTGCTTCCATATGGATTTTGAGATGGCTCTGTCAATTTCTGTAAAGAATTGCCTTGGAGTTTTGATTATTGTAGCATTGAATCTATATATTGCTTTTGGTAAGATGGTCATTTTAATGATTCTAATTCTACCAATCCAGGAGCATGGGAAGCTTTCCAACTTCTATTGTCCTCTGAAATTTCTTTCTTTAAGTTTTTATTTTTATTTATTCAATTGTGCGTGTGTGCGTGTGTGCGTGTGTGTGTGTGTGTGTAGAACCACGGATGAATTCGGGAATTACCATGGACGCCTCCATCTCCTCCTTGTTTACTCTGCCCTGGGATTCACAGGCTCCGCTCTACCTGGACCAGAAACGCAAGCTGCCCCCACTTCCGCCTGGCGTCTATACGTGGGGTCTAGGATCCAAACTCAGGACCTTCTGCCTGCAAGGCAGAGGCTTAACCCCTGAGCCACCTCTCTAGCCCCTCCTTAGGGTTTTAAAGTTTTCATTTAAAGTTTCATTTGTTTCATCTCCTTAGTTAGATGTACACCAGGATATTTCATTTTTTCAAGGGCCATGGTAAATGGAATTGTTTCTCTTAGGAGTTTCTCATTTTTTTTTATCTTTAGTATACAGAAAGCCACTGATTTTTGAGCATTAACTTTCTACCCTTCCATTCTGCTGAACTTAGGTATTAATTCCAGGAGTTTCCAGGTGTGTTTTTCGGGTTTCTCAGATAAAGGATCATGTCATCCACAAATAAGGATGACTTGACTTCTTTTTGTATTTGTATCCCTTTTTATTTCATTCTCTTGTTTTATAGCTCTAGGAAGACTTCCAGTATAATATTGAATAAAAGTTGTAAGAGTGGACTATCTTGCCTAGTTCCTAATCGAAGAGAGAATGCCTGGGCATTTCTCAACCAGCCATTGAGGAAGGTGGCAAAGAACTCAGTTCACAGAGGTGGAAACTTGCTATAGTTTTCTTGTATATAGAATGATACTTGCTATAGTTTTCTTGTATATAGCCCTTATTATGTTGATGTATGTTCCTTTTATTCCAATTGTCAGCAGGACTTAGATCTTGTCAAAAACTTTTTCTGCATCTATTGATATGGTTTTGGTCCTTGGATTTGTTTATAATACAGATTTCATTTATTGATTTGCATATGTTGAACCAACCTTGTATGCCTGGAATAAATGCTACTTGATCAAAATGAGTGAATTTTTGCATGTTTTGAATCTGGTGTGCTAAAATTTCACGGAGGATCTTTGCTTCTGTGTTTTTATTGTACTTTTATTTGATTTCAGAATTTTTGTAGTATTACCTTCAGAGTGCTCCTTCCTTTGTTATTTTATAGAATAGTTTGAGGAGAAGTGGTATTATTTGTTGTTTGAATGTCTGGTAGAATTATGTAGTGAATCTATCCAATCCTGGACTTTTTTTGATAGGGAGATTGTTAATTACTTCTTTAATTTCATCACTTGTTATAGGACTATTTAAATAATCCAATTCATCCTGATTCAATTTTGGTAAATTGTACACACTAAGAAATTCATCTATTTCTTTGTGATTGTCAAATTTCGTAGAGTGTAAGTTTTTGAAGTATGACTTTATGATTCTCTGAATTCCTTGGTATCAGTTGAAATAACTTTATTTTCATCTCTAATTTTATTAATTTGGGCTTTGGTTAATTTGCCTAAGATTTTTATCAATCTTGTTGATTTTTTCAAAGAACCAGCACTTTGTAAAATTTTCCTTATCACAATTTCAGATATTTCTCACCTGATTTTACTAATTTCTGCTTGTCTACTGCTTTGGGGATTGGATTGTTCTTGTTTCTCTAAAACTTTAAATTGCATTATTAAGTCATTGGATTTTGATACATTGTATTTTCATTATCATTCACTTCTAGGAATTTTTGTATTTCCCTTTTGACTTCTGCCTGAACCCATTCCTCATTCAATTACATGGTATTTAATTTCCAAGTATTTACTTTCTTGTGGATGTCTAGTTTTATACCATGGTGGTCAGATAGGGTACAGGATATTATTTCAACTTTCTTGTATATGTGGAGGCTTGCTTTGTGGCCCAATATGTAGTCTCTTTAGGATAGAAGGTTCAGCAGAGGTATGTCAAGTCCATTTGGGTTATGGTTTGAATAAGTTCCAGTGTAACTCTGTTCAGTTTCTGGCCTATTGACCTATTCAATGTTGAGAGTGGGGTGTTGGAGTCCCCTATTATTATCATGTTTGCATTATTTTGTTGATTTAAACGTTGTAATGTTTGTTTAATGAATGTGGCTGAGTTTATATTAAATATGTACATATTTGGTATTGTGAACTCTTTCTGATGAATTGTTCCTTTGTCTAATATGTAGTATCCTTCTATGTCTCTTATTATTTCTTTTAGTTCACAGTCTATTTTGTCTGATATAAGAATTGCTACTGCTGCTTATTTCCTTTTTTTGTTAGCTTGAAGCACTTTTGACCAGCCTTTTGCTCTGAGAATGTGCCTATGTTTCATGGTGAGATATGTTTCCTGAAAGCAGCAGATTGCTGAGTTGTGATATTTAATCTATGTCTTTTTATTGGGAAGTTAATCCCATTGATGTTTATAATTGAAAATGTTGGTTGATTCCTGTCATTTTCTGTGTTTTGCGTATGTTTTCTTTGCTAGGAAATTTTTTAATACATTTTTTGTTATTTCCGCTCATACAAACTTAAAAGGTAGACCAGTTCCCTCCCTCCCTCCTCCTCCCCCCGAACCTCTGCTCCCCCTCCCTCCCTCCCCATCCCCCAGCACCTCCCCCTCAATTCCCAGAGAGTCCTTTATTGTGTATGCCTAACTCTCCTCTGGGTCCTCCTCTCCGATGACATACAAGGACCCAGTGGCATTTCCCCGAACCCTTTCTCGTGTTCCCCTTAAGCATAGGAACACTACTGTGGCTGTCAATCCCTTGCCTCCAAGGATCTTGGTGCCTTTAGCCGATGCTAGACTTTGTAAGGTCAATAGTGTGTTGGACATTGTGCAGGGCATGCAAAGTCCTATTATGATTGCTTCGGCGCTAACTAGTGTGGAGAATCTTGCAAATCATTGTTCCTCCCATTCTTTTGCTCTTATACTCTTACCGCCCCCTCTTCCGCAAATGTCCCTGAGCTTCAGGATGGGGAGAGATTAGTCTGGCCTAGTTCTATGTGGTTGATATAGAGTCTCTGAAGTTCTGGATTGTGGTTTGTTGATTTTCTTTTGCAGTTTTGCTGCTCCTGTAATGCCCTTCACTCCATCCTGATGGGCACTGTATGTCACCCCCTGATCAGAGACAAAAAGCTGTTAAACTGGAGTCTTGTTATAATAGCACATTCAAGAGTAGATGTAATAAAACCAGGAAACCTTGGTGAGGGAGGGGTCAGTCACCCATTTGCAAAATGATCACCTTTCATCTGCCAGACTATATGCCCTCCCCTTCTGGTGAGATCATACCCCCTCAGTTGTACATGATCAGGAACGAACGTCTGTGAACTTAACTATGTGTCACATTACTTACTTGCATTCCTTGGAGGCCTATTTTCTCTGCTGTAGCATCATCCCCTCTCTCCTTGTGTCTGGTGTGGCCCTCCTACCCCATCCCTCCTGTTCATAATCCTTGCAATTACTGTATTACATGAGTTTACCTTTGAGTGTCTCAATGTGGGCTGGGTGAGTTTGGTACTAGGATCCACCTATTAGGAAGTACATACAGCGCTTAATTTTCTGGGTTTGGGATACTTCACTTAATATAATTGTTTCTAATGACATCCATTTCCCCGCAAATTCCAGTAATTCATCATTTTTGATGGCTGAGTAGTACTCCATTGTATAGATGTACCATTGTTTCCTGATCCACTCGTCAACTGTTGGACATTTGGGTTGATTCCATGTCTTTGCTATTGTAAACAGTGCTGCTATGAACATGGTCGTGCTTGTGTTATCAAGGTGAACCTCTGTTGTATGTGGGGTTATACCCAAAAGTGGAATAGCAGGGTCATATGGCATTTCAATCATTAATTTCTTTAAGAATCTCCAGACGGCTCGCCAGAGTGGCTGTATGAGCCTGCATGCCCACCAGCAATGTAGCAGAGTTCCCCTCTCTCCACATCCTCTCCAGCACTTGTTGTTGTTTGTATTGTGGATTTTTGCCATCCTGACAGGGGTGAGATGATATCTCAGGGAAGTTTTGATTTGCATTTCCCTGATGGCTAAGGAAGTGGAGCATTTTTGAAGATATTTGTTAGACATTTTAATTTCATCCCTGGTAAAACTTCTTTTAAGTTCCAGGGCCCATTTTTTAATTGGGACATTGGATTCCTTGGTGTTTAATTTTCTACGTTCTTTGTGCACTCTGGACAGTAGAGCTCTATCAAATATGTGGTTAGTGAAGATTTTCTCCCAATCTGTGGGTTGCCTTTGAGCTCAGTGTTACAATCTCTTTATCTGAACAGAAGCTCTTTAATTTCACAAGATCCCAAATGTTGAGAGTTGGTAGCAGTGACTGTGCCATTGGATGTCCTGTTTAGGAAATGTTGGCCTAGCCCAATCAGCTCGAGGGAGTTCCCTATCCTTTCACCTATGGTTTTTATAGTCTCTGGCCTTATATCAAGGTCCTTGATCCATTTGGAATTAAGTCTTGTACATGGTGATAAGTACGGGTCCAGCTTTAATCTTCTGCATGTAGAGATGCAGTTTTACCAGCACCGTTTGTTGAAGATGCTGTTCTTTTTCCATTGGATTCTTTGGGCCCCTTTGTCAAAGACCAAATGGCTGTAACTCTGTGGGCTTATATCTGGGTCTTCAATCCTTATCCATTGATCTGTGTGTCTATTTTGTAGCCAGTACCAGGCTGTTTTTATAACTATGGATTTGTACTATAGACTAAGGTTTGTTATGGTAATACCTCCAGCTGTGTTTTTGTTACTCAGGATTGTCTTTGCTATCCTGGGTCTTTTGTGCCTCCATATGAATTTTGAGATTGTTTGGTCAACTTCTTTAAAGAACTGCTTTGGGATTTTCATTGGTATAGCATTGAATCTGTATATTGCCTTTGGTAGGATGGTCATTTTTACGATGTTGATTCTGCCAATCCAGGAACATGGGAGGTCTTTCCACCTTCTGATGTCTTCAGCAATTTCTTTCTTTAGGGTTTGAAAGTTTTCATTATAAACATCTTTTATCTCCTTGGTTAGGTTTATACCGAGGTATTTCATTTTTTTAGGGGCTATAGTAAATGGGATTGTTTCTCTCAAGGCTTTTTCACTTCTTTCATTCTGAGCATATAGGAAGGCCTTTGATTTTTGCACATTTATTTTGTATCCTGCCACCCTGCTGAACTTCTCAATTAGTTCCAGGAGCTTCCTGGTGGAGATTTTGGGATCACTCAGGTGTAAGATCATGTCATCTGCAAATAGGGATAGCTTGACTTCTTCCTTGCCAATTTGGATCTCTCTTATGTCCCTTTCTTGTCTTATGGCTTCAGCTAAGACTTCAAGTACAATATTGAATAGAAGTGGTGAGAGTGGATAGCCTTGTCTAGTTCCTGATTGAAGTGGGAATGCTTCCAATTGTTCCCCATTGAGCATAATCCTTGCTGTGGGCTTGTTGTATACAGCTTTTATTATATTGATAAAGGTTCCTTCCATTCCTACTGTCTCTAGCGTTTTGATCATAAAAGGCTGTTGGATCTTGTCAAAAGCTTTTTCTGCATCTACGGAGAATATCATGTGGTCTTGGACTTTGGACTGGCTTTACATGATGAATTACATTTATTGATTTTCATATGTTGAACCAACCTTGTGTGCTGGGGATGAAGCCTACTTGGCTCCTGTGAATGATCTTTTTGATATGTTTTTGAATCTGATTTGCTAAGACTTTGTTGAGAATCTGCGTCTGTGTTCATCAGAGAGATTGGCCTATAGTTTTCTTTTTTAAGTGAGTCTTTATTAGGTTTTAGGTTAAAACGATATTAGCTTCATAGAAGGAATTTGGTAGTGTTCCTTCCTTTGCTATTTGATGGAACAGTTTAAGGAGTATTGGTATTATTAACTCCTTAAATGTCTGGTAGAACTCTGTGCTGAATCCATCTGGTCCAGGACATTTTTTGGTGGAAAGATTCGAGATTACTTCCTCAATTTCCTTATATGTTATAGGACTATTTAAATAATTCACAACTTCCTGATTCAATTTAGGTAAGTTGTGTTTACTTAGAAATTCATCCATCTCTTTTGTGTTGTCAAACTTCACAGAGTATAAGTTTTTGAAATATGATGTTATAATTCTCTGGATTTCTTGGGTATCAGTAGTGATAACTCCATGTTCATTTCTAATTTTGTTAATTTGGGTTTTCTCTCTCTTGCTTTTGGTTAATTTAGCTTGGGGTGTATCAATCTTATTGATTTTTTTCAAAGAACCAGCTTTTTGACTGGTTGATTTTTTCTATCATTTTCTTAGTCTCGATTTCAGATATTTCTCCCCTTATTTTGCTAATCTCGTCTCTTCTACTACTTTTGGGATCAGATTGCTCTAGTTTCTCTAAAGCTTTAAGCTGCATTGTTAAGTTGTTTATTTCTGATGTTTCCATTTTTTTGATGTAGGCATTAAGAGCTATGAACTTACCTCTTAGAACAGCTTTCATTGTGTCCCAGAGATTTTGGTAAGTTGTATTTTCATTATTGTTCACTTTCAAGAAATCTTGAATTTCCTTTTTAATTTTTTCCTGAATCCAGTTCTCATTCAGCATCATATTGTGCAGTTTCCAGGAGTTAGTGTATTTTCTCTTGTTTGTTGTGTTGTGAATGTCCAGCTTTAGGCCGTGGTGGTCTGATAGGGCATAGGTTAGAATTTCAACTTTCTTGTATATGTGTAGATTCATTTTGTGGCCCAATATGTGATCTATTTTGGAGAAAGTCCCGTGTGCTGCTGAGAAAAATGTGTATTCTTTGGTGCGTGGGTGAAAAGTTCAATAGAGATTTGTAAGGTCCATTTCTTTCAGGGTTTGATTAAGTTCCAAAGTGTCTCTGTTAAGCTTTTGACCTGTTGATCTATCCCATGTTGAGAGGGCGGTGTTGAAATCCTCAAGAATTATCGTTTGGGGGTTGATTTCTTGCTTTAGGCGCTGTAGGGTTTTCTTAATGAATGTGGAGGGGCCCGTATTGGGTGCATAAATGTTCAGTATTGTGAAGTCTTCCTGGTGAATTGTACCTGTGTAAAATGTAGTATCCATCCGTGTCTCTTATGATTTTCTTTGGTTTGAAGCCCACTTTTTCTGAAAGCATAATGGCTACCCCTGCCTGTTTCCTGGTTCCATTAGCTTGCAAGATTTTGGACCAGCCTTTCATTCTTATGATGTGCCTATCTTTTGTGGTGAGATGAGTTTCCTGAAGGCAGCAGATTGTTGGATTGTGATTTTTAATCCAAGTTTGTAATCTGTGTCTCTTAATCGGTGAGTTAATACCATTGACATTTAATGTTATAATGGAGATATTGTTTTTAATTCTGGACATTTTTTATGTTTAGTAGATTTTGTGAGCATGTTGTTTGATATTTATGTTTTGGTGGTATTATACTTCCCTTCTGTCCTCCTGGATATGCTTGTTCTTTTCTTCAAACTTGAGTATCATTTCTAGCATTTTTTGAAGGCCTGGTTTGGTATACATGTATCCCTTCAAGTTGTCTTTGTGCTGGAAAACTTTTCTTTCTCCCTCAATCATGACAGATAGTTTTGCTGGGTATATCAGTCTGGGTTGGCATTTTTGCTCATTTAATACTTGAAGTATGTCTCTCCAAGCTCTTCTTGCTTTTACTGTTTCCATTGAGTAGTCATTTGTTATTTTAAGAGGTTTACCTTTAAAAGTGAGTTGCTTTTTTTCTCTTGAAGCTCTCAGCACCTTTTCTTTGTCTTGAATGTGGAGTGTTTTGACTATTATTTGCCGTGGCAATTTTCTATTTTGGTCATATCTGTTTGGGGTGCAGAATGCCTCTTGTATTTGGATAGGCCTCTCATTCTTTAGTTGTGGGAAGTTTTCATTTATGATAAATTGAAATATTTCCTCTGGTGTGGTATTTTGGGATTCTTGTTCTGGTATTCCATGAATGCACATGTTAGGCTTCTTCAGGGTGTCCCATATCTCTTGAATGTTCCTCTCAAGTATCTTTTTGGCTTTACCAATCTCTTCCACTGAGCTGGTCAATTCTCCCACTTTGTCTTCAAGATCTGAAATTCTATTTTCTGCCTCGTTTGTTCTGCTGATAAGACTCTCTGTTGAGTTTTGGGTTGAAGATAACTTGTCTTTTAGTTCAATTTTAAACTCTGCCCGAGACTGTTTTAACTGATCTATGTCTATTTTTGTTTCTTGAACTGTTTTTCTCAACTCTTCCAAGTGCCTGTTGTGTTCCTGTTCAAAGTGGTTGATACAGTTGTTTAACTCTTCTCGGATTTCCTCTTTCATAGTATTAATCATGGTAATGATCATACTCTGAAAGTCGTTATGTTGGGTCTGGGTTTCATGGCTATTTTCTGTGGATTTGTTCTGGTCAGAATCCCTCCTTATGGGATTGATTCTTTCAGTGGGAGATTGGTCTTCTTGGGTTTTGTTTCTCGTGGATCTGCACTTTGACTTGTACATTGTTGTTTTGTTTTTTAGGACCTTTCAGTTTCTGTGTGTTTTTCACTGAATCGACGTAGTTGATATTGTTACACTCGCCAGTTATTACTAGTGCTTGCCTTTGATTGAGTATGTTTGTGTATTGTTATTGTTATATCCTAGATGAGGCTACTAGGCTGTTAGTACGTCAGTTAAGTCAGGTTATGTTACCAGTGGGCGAATATTAGTTTGGTAGTGCACTTTTACGATTTAATATCTTGGTGAAATGTTGGGGTGAGTGGTGTACTCCCTGGAGTTGTATGTTTTGGGGTGGCTGTATGAGAAAGTTGATCTACAGCATTGATACTTTAAAGGATCAGTAAGGTGAAAAAAAAGTTTACTTATCTTTGGGCTGGATGAGAAGAATCTTGCCCAGGTGATATATTGATTGTAGTGGAGTCCAGATGTATGGCCTGTGTTCCCTTTGTTCCTTAGAATTTTGCTTGAGTTTCCTTGGACTCTATTGAATTCTGAGTAGCAGTGTGTCTTCCGTGCGTAGGTCCCCGGTGGGCCAGAGAGGCAGAGGGTCTGAGGTTGATGGCAGAATTCTTCACCTGCGACCTGGGGGGGGGTGGAGACTCGCGGGGTGGGAGGGTGCGAGGGGCTGGGTTCCAGGGCGGGACCCCGGGGGCTAAGCCTGCGGCTGCGCGCAGTGCTGCTGGCCGGGCGGCTCCGGGGTGGGGGGCGGGGCTGGGCTCTGCTAGGAAATTGTGTTGATATTATTTCCTCTTCTATTCTCTCTGATATGTTTGGTTTTTTTTTTCAAACTTGAGAATCTTGTCTACTATATTTTATAAATATGGTTTGGTGTTCATGAAAGCCTTCAGCTTGTATTTATGGTGGAAGATCTTTCTTTTACCCTCAATTATGACTTATAGCTTTGATGAGTATATCAGTGTGGGTTGACTTTTGTGTTCATTCATGATTTGAAGTACAACTTTCCAAGCTCTTCTGGCTTTTACTGTTCCATTGAAAAGCCAGCTGCTAGTTTAATAGGCTTACCTTTAAATGTGACTCCATTGTTCTCTCATTACATTCTCAGAACTTTCTCTTGTCATGTAATCTATGATGTTTTGACTAACTATGGTGTAGCAAGTTTCTATTTTGGTCATATCTGATTGGTGTGCCAATATGCTTCTTGTATTTGATGGGGATCTCTTTCCTTAGATGTGGAAATTTTTCATTAATGATATTGTGAAAAATCTCTTCTGGAGTAGCTTTATGGAATTCTCCTTCTAGTATTCTACAAATGCATAGGTTTGGCTTCAAGGGGTCCCATAACTCTTGAATATTCCCCTCAAGTATTTTTTTTTGGCTTTTTCAATCTCTTTTATTGAACCAATTTGTTCTGCTATCTTGTCTCCTAGTTCTGATATTCTGTTTTCTGCTCTGTTGGTTCCATTGGTAAGACTTCCTGTTGAATTTTGAATTATAGTTAGCTTGTTTTTTATTTAGAATTTGATCTCTGCATGAAATTTTTTTCAACTACTCTATGCCTAGCTTTGTTTCTTCAATTGCCTTTTTCATTTCGTCTAGGTGTCTGGTGTGCTTCCATTTATACTGGCTTGTGTGGTTATTTTGTCTCTCTCAGATTTCCTCTTTTATTATTTTGGTCTTGGTTATTTCATTCTTGACTAATATCCAAGGGATTATTCTGGTAGGGATCCATCATTATGGGTTTTTTTGTAGGAGAGTTATTGCCATTGTTTTTGTTGTTTCTTGTGGATTTACAGTGTGATCTGGCCACTTTGTGCTTGATTTCTAGAAGCTTTCTTGGTGTGTGTTTTTGACTGTTGTGAAACAGAATTTTTGCATGTGGAGTTATCGTTACTGTTTACCTAGGTGTTAATGTGTCAGTCTAGAGCTCCTTGCTGTTATTTTGTGGGCAAAGTGATTATGTTACCAAAAACATGTGCAAGCCATATTCCAATTCCAGAGGTGACCAAAGTTTAGATCTAGATTTGCCTGGAGGTTTAGTACAGAATATCAAGGGTTATTAGGTGTGGTTTGGATTAAGTATTCGATCTGCTTTATGTTATGAAATAGTGTGTTTTATAGTCAGGGGTTAGAGATTAGTGTGATGTGTCAACTGTTAGTTCCTAAGAGGGGTGTGAGGGTGAATGGTAATACTCTGAGGGGTGGATGTGTGGCTTTGGGCATGCTGTATAGAAGTCTGAATCAAGGTTGACTGTCAATTGACATAAGAAGGAAAGTAAAAACAGTTACTTATTTAGGATTGGATGTGAAGATTCCCTTCTGTTCAATGGAAGGGATTTTAGGGTCCACAGTAGCAAGGTGTTGGTACACTGGTCCCTGGCTTGTATCTCCTGTATTCTCTGTTAAATTCTTGAGGTTTTATTATTGGTTGATGGAGAGATTGGTGTGGGAGACTAAGTACCTTGCACTGGCGCCCACTAGAGAGGACATCTGATCTGTTGAAACCTGATATTGTCCTAGCACTTAGGAGTGTTGGCACAGGCTGGCCACTAGGCTCATTGCCCTGCCTGTACAGGCCCCTGTTCACAAAAGGGAATATATACTATTTTAAAAATATTTACTCCCTAGCATTGAGTAAGAAAACACACAAAGATAGTTGTTTACATGTAAGATTTTCTCTGATGTATTGATTATAGAAAAATATAGTAAAACTTTCCTGGGGAGATGGCTCTGGTTAAAGTCTTTGCCTTGAAAGCAAAAGGATCTAAGTTTGGATTCCATGTAGAAATGCCAGGTGATGCCATGTAATTCTGGTCCTGAAAGGCAGAGTCTGGGAAACCCCAGAACAAATTAATAAGGTGGAAAAGTAGTCCAGAAATAAATCCTGATGTCACCTTTGAGCTTCCACAGTCACACACACTCAAGTGGCTTTTAGTATAAATGTCTACACATACTCAAACATTCACTCAAACACAACACACACACACACACACACACACACACACACACACACACAAATATACATGAGAATACAAAAAAGATAGAAAAATAAATTAAAACTAAGCATTATTTCCTGTCTATAAAGTACACATAAAGACCTATGAAATGCAAAATTAAAAAAAAAAAGTAAAGAATATTTAAACCATGGAAACAAAAATAATTTTTACATTTTCTCTTTTAATGATTATTTCCTCAAAAATAAAACTGTTAAATAATTTCATTTGAAAAAAACCTGCGGTGACCACTTTCTGTTTGAATACATGCAAATCCTTCTGCTCATGATCACATGTTGAAATGTGCATTCATGTAATCTTCAGGATGCAAGATTCAGGCACATGCTGACAGCTAACAGAACTGCATCCATCCCTGGTCACTGACTGGGCTTGGAAAACTAGACAGGTTCCTCGTTAGCTTTCCAAGAACTGTTTCCACATACTACAGCAATGACTGTGAGAAGCTGGACTTTTCTTAGCATCTTGGTATTTTAACCTAGTTCTACAAAGGCTTTCAGTAATTCATTTGTGTGCATTTTCCTCTTGACAGCTCTAATATTGCAACATCTAACTGTCATCTGTAGACAACAGTAAATTACCTTCATTATTACTTTGAGACTATAAACTAGAGTGGTATAGGAATAATGAATGGTGCATATTGCCACTGTCAGTAGAAACACAATCAATAAAAAGATATTGCTCAGTATTTCAATAGAGCAGAGGTCTGATAGATAATGGGCACTTGAAATATGTTAACACATAAATATTCAGTAACACCTTACACAGGGAAGAAAGTGCTTGTGGAGCGGTACAGTAAGTAGAATGCCCTTCTAATGATGAGGAACAGCCGTGACTCTTGGGCCTATTAGACTAAGCAGGTTTTTCTCATTGTGTCCTATACTTTTAGTTAACAGAGCTCAGCACAAAAGCAGTAATGTAGTTATTTGTATAATTACTTGACTACAAATTTTTTCCTTGACATTAGCCTGGATGAGATTAGGAAACATGATCAGAATTTTCAAAGCTTCTAAAAATAGAAGTAAGGTGAATACTAAATACAGCCCACAATTTCAATGATAATGCAAAAGAATTAGGAAATTTGATCATTTGAAAATTAGAAATAAAAAGCTTTTCATTGTGAGAAACCATGAGAAAGCAGTGAAGGCAAATAAACCAGTCACATAGTCTTGCCCAGAAAACAGACATTATGGCCCACCTGCAACCACTTCTGAATGCTATGACTCTGGCAGATCACATATTTCTCTGGGCATTGTGCCCTGGTGGAACGCAGTCCCCATATCATCCTCAATACAGACAGCAGCCTATTCCATTCAACCAGCCTTGGCCCCTGAGCAATGACAAGCTGTCCTTCCCTAGTACTGACTAATTCCTCCAAGGTAAATGAAGAAATTGGATACTCCTTAGATGAGAATCTTCATGATCTTTTTCTGATGCCAGAAAGTTAATGAGACTAAAACTAACTTTCAGCAGCTTTTCAATAAGAACTGGACATGAAAATACTTGCAAATTTGAAGCATCCAAAACAGTAGATATCTGATGTTGAATAATATTTTCAACTTCACATTGAATTTGGCTCATTTTTACTGTAAAGGAATTCTATTTTTGAATTAAGTTTTTAATTTATATGCTGATTAAAATAAGGAGTTACAATTTGATGATGTTGGAACATACATTGAAATGTTTATGGGTACTTACGATGGATATATCCTTGGTTTTACAGCATTTGAAATCATGAGCATGATTCATTTCCTATGAAATCTTTACTCATATGTTTTGTTTTGTGTATATGTGTATTGATATGTGTTGTATGTGTGAATGCATTTATGCATACAGGTACATGCACATGTTTGAAGGTCAGAGGGCAACCTCTTTGTCTTTCCTCAAGAGATATTCACCTTATTTTGAGAAATAGTTCTTCATCTACCTGGGGCTCAGTGACTTTTGTAGGCTGGTTGACAGTAAGACAAGGGCCCATTTGCCTCTGCCTCTCTAGCACTGGTATGCCATGTGTGTCAGCTAAATTACTCATTGAAATAGAGCCTTAATCCAATGTTTGGATTATTTTTTTGTGTGAAAACATATAGTTTGTTTGTGATTTTTGTTTTTTTAATTTATGGAAGCTGTACAAAGAAAATGTTGCCTTTCTTTGACCTTTGAGCTTCTAGGAGTTGGAAGATTGAAAGCCTGGAGTGAAACAGGGCCAGAACTTCCAGTGACAAAAGCACTTTGCATTGTTTGGAAAGAACCCTTGTGCTCTGACTGTAACACATGAGAAAGGCAAGCAGGCAAGATAAGTGAGGCAAAGAGCCAAGGAGTAGACCAAACAGGGAGGGTTGTGCTGAGGTTAGGAATCTAGATTTTGATATAAATCTGTTAAGACATCATGACTGAATTTGAATGCTGAAATACCCTGACCTAACTTATTTTTAAGATGATCATGTCCCTTTTAAATTTGAATTATTGTTATTTGGGTAAATTTCCCCTTATAAACTATCCTATAAGCATCTCAAGGTCAGTAAAAGGCTTTGATTAATCCCCAGCTTTCCACTCATAACTATTCATGACAGAATTATGATAAGGAGTAAACATTCATCATGCATAGGAGAGGATTCATGGATTACTGAATGAATAATTGAAAATAAGAAGAGAAATATTATGAGGACAGAGGTAAAAATACATATTAGACCTATTGTAGACACATCTAAAGTATGAATAGAAAGGAAGGGTCTTTAAGTTACTTATACTTTCATTACAGTAGGAAATGTAATTAGCCTATGAAATTATCCTTCTCCTGAAGTTTATTTTCTAATTCTTGCATGGATTAAGTAAATTCTTGTTTATTTGAATACATTTAAATATTCAGGGCAATTTGCTAAATTACAATTTTGCAGGGAGGAAAAATTATGATAATCTTACTTTAACATACATTAAAATAAACATGATTATGTTATATGAGTTAAGTGGCAATAGTCAGAGTAGGGTCAATGTAATGAGACATTATATACTTGTAATATAAAGTATTATTGTTAGAGCTTGAATACACTAAAAAGCGAACACTGTAGAATAATAACTTTTCATTTAGCACTTTGATTACACTGAATTTTCTCTGTACAAATGTTTTACAAATAGGCACAGTGCAATTTAAATGATTTAAAAGAAATTTGAGAAGTGTCTTTATGCAATAAATTGCCTTATTCTTTTCATTTCAAATGTAAATGTTGATCTCACTTTTTAAAACTTTGCTTCTCGCTGACCAAAAGTATTATGGTAGGGAATCCAGTAGTTTATCTTTGTTACTGTGTGTCAGTAATTATTGATTGGGCATGTAAACATTAGCAATGTGTGTTCTCCAAGGGTAACTGCAATACAGTGCCATTTGTTTCATGTGCTCTTCTGCCCCTGGTCTTTGAACTTCTCCACCAAAATTGAATTCTGCTTGTCCTTCTTCTGAATCTGAGCAGGTCTGTGAAGGAGCAATGGATAAGGAGATGTGTAGGCTGCCATATCCACCTGGTATTTTTATGTGTGATCTGGAGATTCCAACTTGGGTTCTTTTGCTTGCAAGGCAAAGGCTTTAAACTCTGAGCCGCCTCCACAGCACCCATGAAATTCAATAAATATTTATTGAACCAATGTGGTAAATATGTAAGGAAAAAACCCAAAAAGGACAAGTGTCAATGTGGCTTCAAATGTGGGCTGAGTCACCACATTCCTGAAGTAAGCATTTCTGATACTGTCAGACAGAAGATTTCAAAGACCAACTGATGTCCATAGATGGACTCCTGCTCATGTAAACCCAGTTTCTTTTTCCTTTTTGTAAATAGAATGAGCCAAACTCCAAAAGAGATTTTTTTCTTAAAAATTTTCAACCTGCTATGCATGACATTCTGATAGATAAAAACAATGAATCATTAGTTAGAAATAGGGTTAAGTACACTTTGCAAAAACTCAATGATATTGATAATTTCATGAGTTAATCAACAGCAATGTAAGTTACTCTGCTTGTTAATGAGAACATAAACGCATATGTTTTGTATAAAAGACAAAACATCAAAGATTGCATCAAAATGAATCACATGGAAAGGACATGAGTGCAGAGATTTCCTGAAGGAAGGTAAAAAAATATTGCAAGCTGTTAATCTGACAAGGGATTAATATTCAGAATATCTAAGCTCAAAAACAGAATGACTTACAGTGAGAAAGTGATCAGAATAGATGTTCTTCAAAAGAAGAGATGCTAATAACCAGCAACTATATCATTAGTTATCTGGGAAATCTTAGTTCCCAGTGAGAGAGCATCTCATCACAATTAAAACAGCTAGGTTGAAAAAGAGAAATCTTAACATAAGCTGCTGGTGATGGGGTAGGGTATGTACCATTGGTGGGCTGTAAATTATAGATAGCTACATGGAAATTCCTTACAAAGCTAAAAGTAGAACTACTCTATGATTTAGCAATTTCGCTACTGGGTATACTTACAAAAGAAATGAAATCAATATAACAATGAGATAGCTATGCACTCTCGTGTTTAGTGCAGCACTAATCTTAAGAGTAAGATGTGGAATCAATGGACTTGTCTGGCAGATGAATGGACAAAAATGTCTTGCCTAATGTAACAATTTAAAGATTGGTTCAATCTACAAAAAGATGAAATCATGCCATGCATGGCAATTGAATGGACTGGTAGAGTATTACAGTAGACACAGAAAGAAGATCAGCACATCATCACTTGCATGTGAAAGTCAAAAGCATTTATTTCACAGAAGCAGAAAGCATAAGATGAGTTATTATAGATCAGGAATGGAATCAGGGAGGAAAGATCCAGGAAGGTTGAATAAAGAATGTCAAAATACATAAGATAGATAACCTCTAATGTTCTATAGTACAGTAGTGTCATAGATCCTAGGTTAGGAATGCCTGTGAGGTCAAGAAATCACTGTTGTATCCTAGGAGCTGTATTGCCTCTCATGATATGGTCCCAAGATTCACAATAATGAATCTTGTCACTGTCAAAATCCAGCCTATATTCTATGGAAGGGATTTTTAAGGCTCCATGCTAAGTGTAAGAATGCTAGTGTCAAGCTGTAGGAAAATTTTATGAGTTTAGAGATCTCATAATGACTTACTAGATAACAAAGCTTTCTATTATATCAGTAATTGCACAGACTAGCATTGGTCTTAGGACCAGTTCCTCAGGAAATTTTGTATAAAATCAATAAACTCAATGACACTTTTTGTGTTTGGGTATTTTAATTCTAATCTTTGGCTTTCTAGAGCTCATTGTAAGAAGTCTGATGAATGAGAAAGGAACTTCTCATCTGTAGCGGAGAGCACTTATAAGGGCTAATCTCCTTGTCAACTTGACTAACTTTAGAAAAACTATGGAAACATATTTATGTGTGTGTGTGTGTGTGTGTGTGTGTGTGTGTGTGTGTTCGTGTGTGTATAATTTAAGTTGAAACAAACCCTTCCTTCCTTGAGTTACTTTTGCACAGTGTTTTGTTATAGCATGGAGAAAACTCACTAATCCAAGATCACTGTATGATCAGGCTGTCAGTACACACTCAGGTCACAGAAGTTGGTGGAGTGTTCTCTTAAGGTGAATGATACTGGCTTTTATTCTCCTATTCCATCAGCTAGATAAGTTTGATTCTGTAAAAAAGAACCAGGAGTTATAGCATTCCTGCTAGCTCTGCACCTACCTCCTTTGGACATCTTCATTGTATAGCTGTTTATTACTGTGGCATTCATGCTTTTCTCATAAAGTTGGCTTTACTCTGGTCAAGAAGATTACATTTTCTGTATCTTTATCTTTTGACACTAACATTATCTAAAAGAGAAGAGTCTCTAATTGAATAGGCTTATGATTTGTCCCTGTAATTATGACAATTATCTCTAATAATTAGAATAATTTTTAGCATGAAAATACATGTGAAAGTACTTTCATTAGTTAAGACACAAAAAGACTTTATCAATTCATTTTCTCACATCTTTCAGGGTAATTTATTTTTTCTTGACTATTTAACTACAAAGAAAAGTATTTCAAGACAGCTGTGTTCTTTGTTCATGTTCGGTCTTATCAAAATGAGCAATTGAGACAGAAGCCACAATATCACATAGCCTAAGATACACAACTTCTAACCCTTTATAGAAAATGTTTCCTAGTTATGTAACAGTGCAAGTCAAACTTAAAATAAAAGGTCAAAATCCTCACAAAATCCTTCATTCTTACTATGTTAATCACATTTTCAGTACCATAACAAAATTCCTGATACAATGTACTTAAGAAGAAAGATATTCATTTAGCTCATAGTTGGAAGCCCAAATGATATAACACTGTATCAGAAGGCTTCCCATATCTATAGCACCTCCTGACAGACAGCAGTGCTAGGGCAATCAGGTGTATATTGGCTGGGGCCAGACTTCCTTCCCTTCATAATAATCCATTCAGAATTACTCAAGATATTGAACATGTTCCAAATACTCTGGGGAATTCTTACTAGACTCCATCTCTTAAAAGTTCCACAATCTCCCATTAAGAGGCACAACTGAAGTATATCCAAACCATGGTGCTTAAAACAGATTACTTGTGGTTCCATCTAGTTGCTAAGAAGTTTTTCAATCTTTAAAGCAGTTTTTGGAAAAATATATAATTTACATAAATATGTCATAGTATTATTTAAATATGAATCCCTAGAATTCCAACAAAATTTTCTCTTCATTCTAAATGGCACTTTATTAAGGCTATCTAAGAATTTGGGTTTTCATGTTATTTTTGCTATGCCAATGTTCACCAATACAATCATAATCTCAAATCTGTTACATAACAGTTTTCTTTAAACTAAGGTTGACATTGCTATATTTTGGTAACTTTCTTAGTTACTTTGATTCATTAAAAAAGTAAATTTACAAACTTATTGAAAAGTTTAGAGTATGAATTATTACATTATCCTAATAATTTTTTCATTACTTCTCTGTTGGCTTTAAAATGATTATCATAATATTCTTCATTCACTACTAAATTATGTCAAGAAGCAAGGATCAGGAAAATTATAAATCTTAGATGCAAAACAAGTATACACAAGTATCAGGGCATATTTTATACATGAGACAATCTAGGAATACACACTTATCTGAAATCTAAATGCAAAGACTAAATTGCATCATTTGGAGCTTGCGATAATTTGAAACAAATGTCAACTTGACAACTGAAGGCATGAGCTCTGAAACATTTGTGAATAATTAGTAGCTGAGTTATGTCCTGCGCAAACCTGTAGAAGATTGTCTAATCAATGGGGAAAGCCAAACTCAGTGATAGATGGGATTGTTCTCTGTCAGGTAAGTAAAATAGAGGGAAGTAATTCAGGAAGTTGGCATTTTTTGGTATACATGATTAGATGTGCTATCTGGCAAGTGAGGTTGCCTCTCTCTCAGCCATCCTGTGCATAGGGTGTGGTCAATTCCCTCAGCCTCTGGTGTTGGTGTGCACACTCCTGCCAAGATGGATTATGAACTGTAGCTGGACAGTCACAAGCCAAAATAAAATCTCATGTTCCCATAAGCTATTTTGTGATGAATTTACTAGCAACATGCAGGTAAACTGTCAAAATTTGATACCAGGTATAGGGTAATGATGATAAATCAAGCTATATGGCTTTTATGGCTTTTGAACTCTTTTTGAGAAATGTGAAAAGGTTGGAATTGAGACTGTTATCTATACAAACAATTGAGTAGAGCTTAGTGGGCTGTTTGGAAAAATAGTAATGCTGAGAGAATTGTGGACTGTTTGGGCCTATATTGTGATGAAGAGTAGCAGGACTTGGGTGAAGCTGAATTTAAAGATGATGGACTCTTTTGCTAGGGAGAAAAGAACTGTGTTAGCAGAGTGAAGTTTTGTATGCAGAAAGGGCAGACAGCTGAACACTTGCAGCTATTGGAGAAATTAACATCACAGAAGGTGCTTCAAAGATCTCAACCAGCATGTGCTTGGCCCATCAGAATGTTTCCCTTTCATTTGTTTTGAATACATGGTCTCACTGTGTGGTTCTGTTTGACCCAAAGCTGAGGCTAGCCTGTAACTTGGCAACCATACTCTTCACTCTGCCTTTGAGTGCTGAGATTACAGGCTTGAGTCACTTTGCCTAGCCTAGATGTTTCCATAATCATTCATGGTCAACCCTACAAGCTCAAAACAGTTTGTTTTGTTACCTTTCGTGCGAATGGAATTTCATAGAGTTTGCTTGACTCATAATCTCATATTTACAAAATGAATTATGAGAATTATTCTGCGGCTATAATAGCCTGCTTTTTAAGAATGACAAATTGGAAGGAAGTTGATGTCGGAAGTTGCAAAGGATCTACATAATACCTATGCTTTTTGTTGGAAGGTTAGGTGTGAGAATTGTATGTCAAATTGTGTCCATTTTACAAATGATGAAATTGTGGCCCTGGAGGTAGAAAGTTGCATAGCAATAAAGGATTCAGACTCTGAAAAAAACAAAACAAAACAAAAAAAAAACAGTTCACCAGGAAGACTTCACATACTGAACATATATGCGCCCATACGGGCCCCTCCACATTCATTAAGAAACCCTACAGCATCTAAAGCAAGAAATCAACCCGCAACGATAATTCTTGGGGACTTCAACACCGCCCTCTCAACATGGGATAGATCAACAGGTCAAAAGCTTAACAGAGACACTTTGGAACTTAATCAAACCCTGAAAGAAATGGACCTTACAGATCTCTATCGAACTTTTCACCCACGCACCAAAGAATACACATTTTCTCAGCAGCACATGGAACTTTCTCCAAAATAGATCACATATTGGGCCACAAAATGAATCTATACATATACAAAAAGTTGAAATTCTAACCTGTGCCCTATCAGACCACCACGGCCTGAGCTGGACATCCACAACACATCAAACAAGAGAAAATACACTAACTCCTGGGAACTAACACTATGATGCTGAATGAGAACTGGATTCAGGAAGAAATTAAAAAGGAATTCAAGATTTCCTGAAAGTGAATGATAACGAAAATACAACTTACCAAAATCTCTGGGACACAATGAAAGCTGTTCTAAGAAGTAAGTTCATAGCTCTCAATGCCTACATCAAAAAAATGGAAACATCAGAAATAAACAACTTAACAATGCTTTAGAGAAACTAGAGCAATCTGATCCCAAAAGTAGTAGAAGGGTTCATAGAGACAAACTGAAGCTTATTACCAAGTGGCATATGCAGAATTTTTACAAAGGGAAGTGAAGCTTCTAGTTGAAGTAGCCAACCCAGAATGAGAGAGGCAGAAAGAGAGACGGAGAGAGAAAGACAGAGACAGAGACAGAGACAGACAGAGATGAGGGAGAGGGAAAGGGGAAAGGAGAGGAGGAAAAAGAAGAATAGACAAAGAAAAAGCTACATTTATTTTTATTTTATGGCTGTTCTGTTTTAAGACACTGTGGTTTGTTTGTCCATTTCTTTTTCATATGTCCTTAGCCTATTTCACATGACTGCATGGTTGCTATGTGGCAGCCCCAGCCTGGAAGGACCACACTTGCAGTAATGATGACCTTATCTGGTCCACAGAGAAACTGAGAAACTTTATCCATGAACTTAGTTATGGATGACACTTGAAGACTAAGCCTTCATCATACCTAAAAAGATTTTTTATTATATTTTTATTACTTTTTTGCCTAATTACACAAGCTTAAGACATACCCCCCTTCTTCTCCCTCCTCTCTTCCTTTCCCCATGTCCCCTAATCCTTCCTTCCCATCCCCACCCCTTTTCCTTCCCTCCCTCTCCTGGTGCTTCCTGCTTTCTCCCTTTCGTCCTCCAGAGCATCTGTTTCTGTGGGCGCTGAAGTTCCCTCTTAATCATCTACACAGTAAGGGACTGAGTGGCATAGCTTGGGGCCCCTTCTTGTACTGCCTACTTAGTATAGGAACTCTATTATGACTGTTTAGCTCCTTGGCTCTAAGGATCCTTCTGCCTAGAGCCTTCTCCCCTGTGATCTCTGCTAGACTTTGGGGAGGATGTTGACATGTCAGCCGTTGTGCAGGTCTGGAAAAGCCCAATCCTGGTTGCTACAGCCCTAACTAGTGTGAAGTATCTTGCATATAACAAGGTTGGACCCTGAGGATTAGTGTTCTGACTCTGCTTCCTCTTCAGTTTGTCTTTGTTCTCTGCCTTCATGATGACTGTGGAGATCCGAACAGCCCTCTTGCTGATGTCAGCCATTTCTTCTGCGATGCATTTCCCACCATAATGGACTGTATCTCCTGCGGAACCATAAGACAAACAAGTCTCCATTTCCCCCCTAGGTTGTATATGAGTCTGTCTCACAGCAAAAAGAAGAGTAATTGTAACATCCAACATACAACATTGCTGAATCTTCAGTGAAGACAGCAAGAGTACCAGGAGTGGAGATGCTGTTCCTTATAGCTTCTGTTTCACTTCATAGGCATAGGAATGTGTTTCCCAAGTGGCAGAGTCTTATCATCCTAAGGGCCTCCAGCACTGTGAGTGTATAGATTAAGTGGAGCTCCTACACATGGCAGAGTGATTGCACGATGGTTCTTTTGACGTCTTCTTCTCCTTCTTTTGCAATTATAGTGGGTATTACAGAGATTTACCGACTATAAAGAATTTTTTAATTAAGGCAAGCCTGAGAGAAATTGTCTAAGTGACATTGAATTAACCAGCCCATAGTGTGTAAGACTATTCCCAGAGAGATTGATGAAATGGAGAGATTTGGTTCAGTCTTAGTGGCAAGTGAGAAAGTATGTCACTTTCTCATCTTAACTGTGGATATGGCATGGCCAGTCCTCTTGACTTTAATGTTGGTATAATCTCTCATGCATTGAAATACGTAGGCAGAAAAAGCACAACTCTCTCATCAAAGGAATAAGACGTACTTTACTAGATAGCTTATTCTGTAGCCAGTTACAAGTGACCATGTCCTGAGAACACAGATTCAGATTGTCCAAAATTCCATATGTTCTGCATGCTGACAGTTTCTGGAGATTCCATAAATGCAGAACAAAGAAAACTATACATCAAGACACTTTTCAAATATATTGGTGGGAATATCAATTAGGTGATTTACAGAAAAGCAGGGAGATTTCTACCACAGACCTTAGATGCTATTTGATGACATCCTTAAGCATGTTGGTTGATAGAAACCAGGAATCTGGTTCTACATTACAAAGGACTTGCATAATATTCACAAGAATATTTGTTCAGGTGAGTAATAAATGGCTATTAAATTACTAAAGGTGATCCAGAATAATCTTCCCTGGACTTGTAGCATTCCAACCTCTCCACATCACATCAGCCTTGTAATAACAGTTTTATGTTCACAATTGTAAGTGAGACTCATAAGCAAGAATAAACCACTTTTTCCTGGAAGGTTTTTGAATATAGTGTGTGCGTGTGTGTGTGTATGTGTGTGTACAAACATAAATTTGTATCAAATAAATATATGCATGCAACTTAGTGTGCATTGTGTACATAAAGCTACATGCCCAGATTTTCTTTTGGAAATTGATATTTCTCATTTAATTTAACATATATTTCCTGTAGATTTGCTAGTTTCCATTGCTGTGATACAATAACTGAAGTGTACAACTTAAGTGAAAGAAAAGCTAATTTTGGCTCTGGGTTTTAATCAATAATCACTTGATCTTGTTTTTAGGCAATGTTAAAGAAGAACACCAAAGTGGAGTTTAGGAAGGAACAAATCTGCTCTGCTCAGGGCAGACTAGAAGCAAAGAAGGGGGCTGGGAACAAAATGCTCTCCTGAGACATGTTTCCATGGTGACTTCCTCCAAGTAAACCCCACCCCTGTAATTTCTACTGTTTTTTTCAATAGCACCCTCAGTCAGGGTACAAGTTCTCAACACATGTCTTCAGAGGAAATTCCACATCCAAACCATTCCCTATGTTGGAATGAAAAGACTCATCTTTAATATTTTCAAGCTTTATTTTAAAGCAATGTTAGGCTTGAATTCACAGTCGAGGTTGGGAACAGTACAGATAATTGACATTCATTCTTCACTCTATCTCCAACAAAATTATTAACTCACCTAACCATGACCAAATTATCAAAAGAGAAATTAGCATTGGCCCAGCACTATCAGTTATGTTGCAAGAATTACCTAAATTTAAATAAAATTTCCTCTAATATTCCTTTTTTTCTATGTACCCTGCTGTTCTTCCTTCTTGTTTGGTTTTGCAAGACCTTGACACTTTTTATGAGTACTGATCACTTATTTTATAAAACAACTCCCAATTTAGATTAATGAGATATTTTGTCATAATTAGACTGAATGAGTGTTGGCATTCAAGTTAATTTGTACTTTTAATTTTCTCTTTTGGATCCCTAAGCATATTATTTTGATTGACCGATAGACCAATTTGTATCTAGAGGTGTGCAACATTTTGTTTTTAATTGTACCTATTCCTTTCTCTATTTTTCCTTCTCACTGCCTTCCACAATCCATTCCATTAGCTTCTGCTTTTGGGAGAACCTAAACTTGAATTCGCTTGTATAAGTACCTGGGAAAGAATTTCTGGACTATATGGTAAGTGTAAGCTAAATTTTATCTGAAGCTATTTAAATGTACTATTTTATAACCCTACTAGCAAAAAGGGGGAGCATCCCTTGTTTTACTCTGACCCCTCCTTTATAGTTTATATTGTCTTTCTTATCATTATTTTTCTCATTCTAACAAGTAAATAGGAATATTTAATTGATTTACATAATCTCAATGACAAAAATATGTTGGCATATTATTATTTGCCTACCAATCTCGGAGGTGAAATAATTCAAGGATGGACACAGTATTCAGAAGATTCAGAAAAAGGAAAATTTTTGAAGAAAAATATAAAGGAGATATTCCAGGGAGTGTTGGAGCTTGTGAGTGAATATTCGTGTCCCAGAATCCCTGAAGCATCCTGCATCGTAGTTCCTGCAGAGCAAAGTTGGCAACAATAGGATTTTCTGCACCCTGTACCCCAAGGGTCACAGCCACCAGGTTCAACTTGTAACCCTCTTTGCCCTTTCTACTTACTGGCCTATCCATGTGATCTCCATGTGCTATACATGTAGGCTTATTACAAACATGATATCTCTGCCTACTTACCCCCACAGTATATCTTGTTTCTAAAATTGATTTTCAAAAATCAAAACTTGTCCCTGGGTTTGATAACTCATGACACATATCCCAGTGTACAGGAGACAGAGGCAGGAGGATCATAAGGTAAAGACCATCTTCACCCTCATAGAAATATAGAAATATCTTAGAGAGAGAGAGAGAGAGAGAGAGAGAGAGAGAGAGAGAAAAGAAAGATTGAAAAAGCTTCACTTCATAGAAATATCTTAGAAAAGAGAAAGAAAAAGGAAAGAGTGAAAGAGAAAAATGAAGAAGTAATTCAGTCATTTTTAAAAATTATTTCTCAAACTATTTTATTTCTTTTGTCAATTTCCATAGTTCTGAATAATAGATAATGAAAACAATCTTTTATGAATACTTTTTTGGCATGGTGTGTTAGTTTCATCTTTCTATTGGCGAAAGCATAAGGACCCAAACAGTTTAAGTGAAAAGGGGGCTTATCTTAGCTTCTTACTCTTGGTTTCATTCAACAGCATGGCAGGAGAGTTCATTCCAGCATCAGGAGCTGAGGAAACTGGTGACACCATATTCACAGGAATTGCGAAAAAAAAAAAGTGCGTACTCTCTTGTTAGCTAATTCTGCCAGTTTGTCAAAATATCTGAATCTAGCTCTCTCTCTCTCTCTTTCTCTTTCTCTCATTCAGCTGCCCGGAGAATGATGCAGTCCACATATAGCTTCCCTGCATTAATTAGATAATCTTCCTCAGGCTTGCCTTAATTAGACAATTTTTTATAGGTATGACGTTGCCTAATGACTTTGCCATCATTAATCAAGTTGGCATCTGTAGCTAAACATATCAACACACATGGGATTTTTCAGATTCCTCAACCAGAAACATTAACTTTGTGAGTACCTCCTCATGATTTTCTTATTAGTTTTGACTTACAGAAGAAGTTTATTTGGTTTACTTAGAGTAATCTATTTACTCTTATTCAGCTTGCATATTGGTGAATTTTTGAACAAGAAAATAAATGTACTTAGAAAATTTGGATGAAAAAATGACTTTGATAGATTCAGATACTTAGTTTTTTAAATTGCCTTTCTCATTACTCTGTGTATTTCATGTGTGTTTTTTACCGAGTCTCTCTCTCTCTCTCTTTCTCTGTCTGGCAGGGTCTTGGAATATAGTCCCAGAGGTCCTCAAATGTGCACTCCAACTGCTTAAACTTCAGGGCACTGAAATTACACCAGCTTCTTGCTTTTCTCTTATCTCTTCCTTTGAGCTGACATGACAGGTGTGCTACACCCCTAGACACTTGGTAGTTAAGATTTTCTGCTCAAATTCTTTTTTTAATACATTTTTTATTATTATTTCAGCTCATACAAACTTAATAGGTAAACCAGTTCCCTCCCTCCCTCCTCCTGCCCCCGAACCCCCTGCTCTCCCTCCCCTCACCCGTCCCGCCCCATCCCCCCGTGCCTCCCGCCCCAATTCCCAGAGTCCTTTCTTGTGCATGCCTGACTCTCCTCTGGGCCTCCTCTCCGATGACGTACAAGGATCCAGTGGCATTTCCCCGAACCCTTTCCTGTGTTCCCCTTAAGCATAGGAACACTACTGTGGCTGTCAATCCCTTGCCTCCAAGGATCTTGGTGCCTTTAGCAGATGCTAGACTTTGTGAGTCAATAGTGTGTTGGACATTGCGCCGGGCATGCAATGTCCAATTATGATTGCTTCGGCCCTAACTTGTGTGGAGTATCTTGCAAATCGTTGCTCCACCCATCCTTTTGCTCTTACAGTCTTACCGCCCCCTCTTCCGCAAATGTCCCTGAGCTTCAGGATGGGGAGAGATTAGTCTGGCCTAGTTCTAGGTGGTTGATATAGCCTCTCTGAAGTTCTGGATAGTGGTTCGTTGATTTTCTTTGCAGTGCCCTTCACTCCATCGTGATGGGCACTGTATGTCACACCCTGGCCAGAGACAGAAAGCTGTTAAACTGGAGTCTTATTATAAGAGCAAATTCAAGGGTAGATGTAATACTTATACCCAAAAGTGGAATCGCAGGGTCATATGGCATATGGCAATGGGAGGGGTCAATCACCCATTTGCAAAATGGTTACTTTTTAATCTGCCGGACTATATGCCCTCCCCTTCTGGTGAGTTCATACCCCCTTAGTTGTAAATGATCAGGAAAGAATTGTGAACTTCACTACGTGTCACATTACTTTCTTGCAGTCCTTGATGGAGGCCTATTTTCTCTACTGTAACATGGTCACTTCTCTCCTTGTTTCTTGGCCCTCCAACCCCATCCCTCCTGTTCATAATCCTTGCAATTACTGTAGGTAATATATAGATTTACTTATGAGTGTCTCAAGATGGGCTGGGTGGGTTTGGTATTAGGAGCCACCTATTAGGGAGTACATACGGTGCTTAATTTTCTGGGTTTGGGATACTTCACTTAATATAATTGCTTCTAATGACATCCATTTCCCGGCAAATTCCAGTAATTCATCATTTTTAATGGCTGAGTAGTACTCCATTGTATAGATGTACCATATTTTCCTTATCCACTCGTCAGCTGTTGGACATTTGGGTTGATTTCATGACTTTGCTATTGTAAACAGTGCTGCTATGAACATGTTCGTGCTTGTGCTATCGAGGTGAACCTTTGCTGTATGGGGGGTTATACCCAAAAGTGGAATTGCAGGGTCATATGGCATTTCAATCTTTAATTTCTTAAGAATCTCCAGACGGCTTGCCAGAGTGGCTGCATGAGCCTGCACTCCCACCAGCAATGTAGGAGAGTCCCCCTCTCTCCACATCCTCTCCAGCATTTGTTGTTGTTTGTATTGTGGATTTTTGCCATCCTGACCGGGGTGAGATGATATCTTAGGGAAGTTTTGATTTGCATTTCCCTGATGGCTAAGGAAGTAGAGCATTTTGTAAGATATTTGTTAGACATTTTAATTTCATCCCTAGTAAAGTTTCTTTGAAGTTCCAGGGCCCATTTCTTAATTGGGCCATTGGTTTCCTTGATATTTAGTTTTCTAAGTTCTTTGTGCACTCTGGACAGTAGAGCTCTATCAGATATGTGGTTAGTGAAGATTTTCTCCCATTCTGTGGGTTGCCTTTGAGCTCGTGTTACAATCTCTTTATCTGAACAGAAGCTCTTTAATTTCACAAGATCCCAACGGCTGAGAGATGGTAGCAGTGACTGTGCCATTGGATGTCTGTTTAGGAAATGTTGGCCTAGCCCAATCACCTCGAGGGAGTTCCCTATCCTTTCAACTATGGTTTTTATAGTCTCTGGCCTTATATCAAGCTCCTTGATCCATTTGGAATTAAGTCTTGTACATGGTGACAAGTATGGGTCCAGCTTTAATCTTCTGCATGTGGAGATCCAGTTTTGCGAGGACCATTTGTTGAAGATGCTATTCTTTTTCCATTGGATTCTTTGGGCCCCTTTGTTAAAGACCAAATGGCTGTAATTTTGTGGGCTTATATCTGGGTCTTCAACCCTTATCCATTGATCTGTGTGTCTATTTTGGAGCCAGTACCAGGCTGTTTTTATAACTATGGATTTGTACTATAGACTAAGGTTTGGTATGGTAATACCTCCAGCAGTGTTTCTGTTACTCAGGATTGTCTTTGCTATCCTGGGTCTTTTGTGCCTCCATATGAATTTTGAGATTGTTTGGTCAACTTCTTTAAAAACTGCTTTGGGATTTTAATTGGTATAGCATTGAATTTGTATATTGCCTTTGTTAGGATGGTCATTTTTATGATGTTGATTCTGCCAATCCAGGAACATGGGAAGTCTTTCCACCTTCTGGTGTCTTCTGCAATTTCTTTCTTTAGGGTTTTAAAATTTTCATTGTAAAGGTCTTTTACCTCCTTGGTTAGGTTTATACCGAGGTATTTCATTTTTTTAGGGGCCATAGTAAATGGGATTGTTTCTCTCAAGCCTTTTTCACTTCTTTCATTCTGGGCATATAGGAGGCCTCTGATTTTTGCACATTTATTTTGTATCCTGCCACCCTGCTGAACTTCTCAATTAGTTCCAGGAGCTTCCTGGTGGAGTTTTTGAGATCACTCAGGTATAAGATCATGTCATCTGCAAATAGGGATAGCTTGACTTCTTCCTTGCCAATTTGAATCCCTCTTATGTCCCTTTCTTGTCTTATGGCTTCAGCTAAGACTTCAAGTAGAATATTGAATAGAAGTGGTGAGAGTGGACAGCCTTGTCTAGTTCCTGATCGAAGTGGGAATGCTTCCAATTGTTCCCCATTGAGCATAATCCTTGCTGTGGGCTTGTTGTATACAGCTTTTATTATATTGATAAAGGTTCCTTCCATTCCTACTGTCTCTAGCGTTTTGATCATAAAAGGCTGTTGGATCTTGTCAAAAGCTTTTTCTGCATCTATCGAGAGTATCATGTGGTCTTGGACTTTGGACTGGTTTACATGATGAATTACATTTATTGATTTGCGTATGTTGAACCAACCTTGTGTGCCGGGGATGAAGCCTACTTGGTCCCCTTGAATGATTTTTTAATATGTTTTTGAATCCGATTTGCTAAAACTTTGTTGAGAATCTGCGTCTGTGTTCATCAGAGGATCGGCGTATAGTTTTCTTTTTTAAGTGAGTCTTTATTAGGTTTTGGGATTAAAACAATATTAGCTTCATAGAAGGAATTTGGTAGTGTTCCTTCCTTTGCTATTTGATGGAACAGTTTAAGGAGTATTGGTATTATTAACTCCTTAAATGTCTGGTAGAACTCTATGCTGAATCCATCTGGTTCAGAACATTTTTTTGGTGGGAAGATTCAAGATTACTTCCTCAATTTCCTGATATGTTATAGGACTATTTAAATAATTCACAACTTCCTGATTCAATTTAGGTAAGTTGTGTTTACTTAGAAATTCATCCATCTCTTTTGTGTTGTCAAACTTCACAGAGTATAAGTTTTTGAAATATGATGTTATAATTCTCTGAATTTCTTGGGTACCAGTAGTAAGAACTCCATGTTCATTTCTGATTTTGTTAATTTGGGTTTTCTCTCTCCTGCTTTTGGTTAATTTAGCTAGGGGTGTATCAATTCTTATTGATTTTTTCAAAGAACCAGGTTTTTGACTGGTTGATTTTTTCTATCGTTTTCTTAGTCTCGATTTCTGACATTTCTCCCCTTATTTTGCTAATCTCGTCTCTTCTACTACTTTTGGGATCAGATTGCTCTAGTTTCTCTAAAGCATTGTTAAGTTGTTTATTTCTGATGTTTCCATTTTTTTGATGTAGGCATTGAGAGCTATGAACTTACTTCTTAGAACAGCTTTCATTGTGTCCCAGAGATTTTGGTAAGTTGTATTTTCGTTATCATTCACTTTCAGGAAATCTTGAATTTCCTTTTTAATTTCTTCCTGAATCCAGTTCTCATTCAGCATCATAGTGTTAAGTTTCCAGGAGTTAGTGTATTTTCTCTTGTTTGATGTGTTGTGGATGTCCAGCTTCAGGCCGTGGTGGTCTGATAGGGCACAGGTTAGAATTTCAACTTTTTTGTATATGTATAGATTCATTTTGTGGCCCAATATGTGATCTATTTTGGAGAAAGTTCCGTGTGCTGCTGAGAAAAATGTGTATTCTTTGGTGCGTGGGTGAAAAGTTCGATAGAGATCTGTAAGGTCCATTTCTTTCAGGGTTTGATTAAGTTCCAAAGTGTCTCTGTTAAGCTTTTGACCTGTTGATCTATCCCATGTTGAGAGGGCGGTGTTGAAGTCCCCAAGAATTATCGTTTGCGGGTTGATTTCTTGCTTTAGATGCTGTAGGGTTTTCTTAATGAATGTGGAGGGGCCCGTATGGGCGCATATATGTTCAGTATTGTGAAGTCTTCCTGGTGAACTGTTTTTTTTTTGTTTTGTTTTGTTTTTTTCAGAGTCTGAATCCTTTATTGCTATGCAACTTTCTACCTCCAGGGCCACAATTTCATCATTTGTAAAATGGACACAATTTGACATACAATTCTCACACATAACCTTCCAACAAAAAGCATAGGCTATTATGTAGATCCTTTGCAACTTCCGACATCAACTTCCTTCCAATTTGTCATTCTTAAAAAGCAGGCTATTATAGCCGCAGAATAATTCTCATAATTCATTTTTGTAAATATGAGATTATGAGTCAAGCAAACTCTATGAAATTCCATTCGCACGAAAGGTAACAAAACAAACTGTTTTGAGCTTGTAGGGTTGACCATGAATGATTATGGAAACATCTAGGCTAGGCAAAGTGACTCAAGCCTGTAATCTCAGCACTCAAAAGGCAGAGTGAAGAGTATGGTTGCCAAGTTACAGGCTAGCCTCAGCTTTGGGTCAAACAGAACCACACAGTGAGACCATGTATTCAAAACAAATGAAAGGGAAACATTCTGATGGGCCAAGCACATGCTGGTTGAGATCTTTGAAGCAGAGGTCTAAGAAAGCAGCGTACTATAAAGTTGTACAAATGACTCGGGGCCTAACCCAAAGTCCAGCCCTGCCCACTGCCATTGATTTTTCCCCGTGAGGAAGTCAGAAAAACCTAATAGGTGTCTATACCCAGCTCTTATGTAAGACAACATATTTATGGCTGGCCTCTGTTCAGACTAAGCCAGAAGAGCATGAGCGACACACCCTCCGTTTATTGACCTCTAAATCCAACGGAGAATTCTGCACAGGTGTTTCAGAGGCCCTTGAGGTTACACTGCCACCAAGGGCATTAAAGTTAGCTTGCTTCTGTTTCTGTCTGCTCTGTATCTGCTTTCTGAGAAGCCAAGAGGACTTGACGGGCTCGCTTCCTTCGCAGTCTCTCAGCATTTGTGATCGTCATGGGATGCAGAGGGAAAAAGCCAGCAAGACCCAGGAGCTTCTCCATGGGCTTGGAGAGGTGGGCCCCACAGCCGATCCAATGCTGAATCCTGTCCAGGTTGAGGGCAATGAGTTTTTCTCCATGACTGTTGGGCATTGGATCATAGGAGCCCAACTGCTCCACAAAGCGACCGTCCCGGGGGCACTTGTTGTGAGCGGCCACGATGCGGTAGAAAGGCCGGTTGGTGCAGCCGCCCAAAGCAAGGCGAATGGTCAGGTGGCCTCCGCGGTAGGATTTGCACAGGAGGGAAGTGAGATGGACCATGACGCAGCCGGCGCGAGGCGGCTTGGCTGCCGCGCTGCACAGACGCGCCGCGCCGCCTCGCGCGCCCGGTGTCGCAGCGCACCCACCCACGCGCAGGCCCCGCTCCTCTTCTTGGTGAATTGTACCTGTGATTAAAATGTAGTATCCATCCATTCTCTTATAATTTTCTTTGGTTTGAAGTCCACTTTGTCTGATAGCATAATGGCTACCCCTGCCTGTTTTCTGCTTCCATTTGCTTGTAGAATTGTTGACCAGCCTTTTATTTTTAGAGCGTGCCTATCTTTTGTGGTGAGATGGGTTTCCTGCAGGTAGCAGATTGATGGATTGTGATTTTTAATCCAATGGAGAAACTATTTTTAATTCCAGACATTTATTATGTTTAGTAGTTATAAGTATATTGCTTCGCTTTTAATGGTGTTATACTTGCCTTCTGTTCTCCTGGATATGCCTGTTTTTTTCTTTACGCTTGAGTATCATTTCTAGCACTTTTTGAAGGCCTGGTTTGGTGGACATGTATCTCTTCAAGTTATCTTTGTGCTGGAAGATTTTTCTTTCTCCCTCGATCATGACGGATAGTTTTGCAGGGTAAATCAGCCTGGGTTGACATTTTTGCTCATTCAATACTTGAAGTATGTCTCTCCAAGCTCTTCTTGCTTTTAGTGTTTCCATTGAGAAGTCATTTGTTATTTTAATAGGTTTACCTTTAAAAGTGACTTGTTTTTTCTCCCTTAAAGCTCTCAGCACCAGTTCTTTATCTTGAATGTGGAGTGTTTTAACTATCATTTGCTGTGGCGTGCTTCTGTTTTGGTTGTATCTGTTTGGGGTGCGGAATGCCTCTTGTATATGGATGGGCCTCTCTTTTTTTAGATGAGGGAAGTTTTCCTTGATGATCATTTGAAAAATTTCCTCAGGGGTGGCATTTTGAGGTTCTTGCTCTGGTATTCCATGAATACGCATGTTAGGCTTCTTCAGGGTGTCCCATATCTCTTGGATATTTCTCTCAAGTGTCTTTTTGGCTTTAACAACCTCTTCCATTGAGCTGGTTAGTACTCCGCCTTTATCTTCAAGGTCTGAAATTTTGTTTTCTGCTTCGTTATTTCTGTTGATAAGACTCTCTGTGGAGTTCTGGGTTGAAGATAACTTGTCTTGTAGCTCAGTTTTAAACTCTGCTTGAGTCTGTTTTAACTGCTCTATGCCAGTTTTTGTTTCTTGCACTGTTTTTCTCAACTCCTCCAAGTGTCTGTTGTGTTCCTCTTCAAAGCGATTGATTCGATTATGTAATTCCTCCCGGATTTCCTCTTTCATGGTATTGCACATGGTAATGATCATATTTTGAAAGTCATTATCCTGGATCAGGCTTTCTTGGCCATTTTCCGTGGGTTTGTTCTGTTTGGAGTCTAACATTATGGGATTAATTCCTTCAGTGGGAAATTTGTTTACTTGAGTGTTGCTTCTCATGGATTTGCATTTTGACTTTGGCATTGTCGTTTTAACTCTTAAGATCTTTCTATTTCACTAAACTGAATTATTTGGCCTGGGGTTCTGGGGTTGGGCAGGGACAGAGCTTACCTAGGTCACGGGTGAGGCCCAGCTGGACCGCGCGTGTCCAGACCAGCTGAGCGCGGTGGGGTGAAAGGGAGGATGGGGGCGTTGGCGTGGAGCTATTTAACCCGAGAGGAGCTGGGGCGGGCCCGGGCGCAGAGGGAGGTCCTCCTCCTCCCTCGGCCCTGTGCTTGGCTCCGGCTGGATGGTGGGGTCGGAGCCGGGTCCCTTTGGGCTGACCTGGGGTTCTGATGGGTGGGCACGGGCGGAGCTTACCTAGGTCGCGGGTGAAGGCCCGGCTGGACCCTGCGCGCTTCCCGACAGGCATAAGCGGGGTGGGGAAAGCTCAAATTCTTTTGTCATGTGGGCTTTACTTCATAATGCTTGTGAAGATTTTACCTCACATATGTTAACAATATTTAATCAATTTTAGTTTATATATCTTAGTCTATTGTTAACCACATTTGCAAATATTTTACTTTAGATACTGTCTTCTTCAATTTCCTTCTGCTTCTTTTGTAGTGTTTTCATTTTTGATGAAATTCACATTAGTCCCTTCTTTTTGTATAATATGTTTTTGCATATTTACATCTACTATTTAATATTCTTGTCTGTAAAAACTAATACTTTATTCAACTTGGTTTTGTCTTTTGTGTGGTGTTTGGTTATAACTTTCTTGTTTAGTTTTCTTTTAATATGTCATCTAGCATTTTCTTACATGCTCAATATTCTCACAAAAACCAAACATGACATGATAGATGCTTATTTTTACAACAGATGATAAACTCTTTAACCAAATTTGCTCTCAATTCTGATGGAACCAATTCTGTTATAGGATACAGTTTTTATTTATTTTATTTCTGCTCACTCCTGGTTGCAAATATCTTAAAAATATATCAGTATATCTAGTCTGAGAAGAACTTGGTATCACAATCTTTAGATACTGTTTTTATACTAACATAAAACTTCAGGTTATGTGGGGGTGGTGTTCACTTCACCACCTGGTGAATATTTCACACATAGTTTTATTTCAATTTGTACCCACATTCATGTACTTGGGACTTTGTGTGAATATCTGAAAAATTAATGTTCTGTCACTTTTAGAATCACATCCATTTTGCCACATGATATGTGACCACTGAAAGCTTCTCATGTATGGAGCCCCTGACACTTGTGGAAAGGTGTATCCTTTATCGATGATTTCCTTGGCACAAAACGGGATAACGATCTCTTTTGTTCTAGAAGCACTAAGACCTTTCTAGAGTTGGGATCTATTTTTTTCATCTTTGGCTTTTGAAATAACTATAGATTGTTAAATTCATTGAGGAAAAACTATTGTTATAATAAGAGCAATAGTCTGTTTGACCCTTCAGAAACTAAGTTAAAGTTAAAGATTTATCTTTGGTCTTTAGATGAGAGGAAAAAGGAGAAGTGAGGCCACGTAGAGAAGATGTAGTTGTTTTGTGGTGGGAAGTGGAGATGATTTTAATGGAAAACACTGTGGGCATATTTATGAAGTAGTTTTTAAATGTTGAAAGCATTTTCAGTACAGTAAAGGAAAAACTCTAGCTCAATGGAGACATATTGTCCAGAATGTAAGAACAAACACAGACTGTTTCTTCTTTGACTGAACCTCATTTACAATGGCAATGGTTGCTTTATGCAAATTTATGAAGGAACAGTAACAAGAAAATGTTTTTTTGGAACATCTGCCTAAAAACGTTCAGAGAACCTTGCACAAGACTTGCCCTGGGAAGAATGAGCATCTACGTGTTGGGCTGAGGAACAGGTGGCTCCTGCTTTTGACCAAAGGGACAACATGGGGAGACTGGGAGTGTGGGCTGCTCTCTGCCCCTCAGGAAGGTCACTGAGGATGTGTGCTTCTCATTGGCCATTCCTGGTGCTTGGATTTTACCTAAATTTTCTATTTCTTTCCTTGCCGTGCTTACTGTGATATATGAACTGAAGAGATCATGCTGAACAGAGTCACAATACTGTCAATGAAGAAGCTGAAGATGTATAGTAACAGTCTCTCCAAGTGCATCGCCTCCCTCAGAACCAGTTTGTGAACACTGCATGGCTTTCAGATGTGGCTTCCTTGTGCCAGAAAATGCATCTTAGTGGACTTAAGATCCTTGGGTACGTTGGTGATATTTGACCACGTGCACATAGAGGATGCCATTACTTTTTAACATAAATCCTTTCCAGAGCTTCCTAATTAGTGTCCTCAGTATTTATTACTGTAGCCTCTCTCTCCATCTGTCTGGACTAGCACAGACCACACAGTGACTGGATTGCTGCATCGCAACAGTACAAGCCTTCTGTCCATCTTCCAAATCTTCAGCACTTCTCAGCAATTCGAAAGCTAGGAAACCCTGACAGCCTTAAGTAAGGACACTAAGGGTGCTCTTAGTCACATGTCACAAGGCCATGCCAGGGAGGCACTTCTGGCATTGCTCCAGTAGCACTTCAGGCAGGAGGCAGGGGAATGTAGGGGCACAAACCACTGCAATCTTTGAGCAGAGCAAAGGTTAGCTCTTCAGGGGACCATTTTTACAGAATGCTTCTCCACCTGTGAGAAGGTCAAGCCCACTTGGTTCTGACTTAGACTCCAGGTGAGGGAACTGAAGGGCCTGCAAAGATGAAATCACAGTGACAAAGGCGTACAGGGTTGAGAGTGAATCCCAAGAGCACAGAATATGTCTCTTCCCCAGGTTACCAGCATAACATTAGTGCTCCACTGTAGTAAGGACAGATGTCATTTGAAAAAAACTGGAAGATGCAAATTCTTGTGCAGAAGGAACTTGTGGAGGGCGCAGATCACAAGGAGCTCAGCCGTGACCTTGATGGAAGTGAAGCCTCAAAGGCCTTGCAGTAAGTGAAGAACCAGTAAATATGTGAAAATAAAGTGACGTTTTTCATCAAAATGAAAATTTGGATATATCATATGTGAAGCCATGCAAGCAACAGCATAATAATATCAAATATTTATAGTATTGAAAGAACAAAACATATCAGGTGCTCTACATCATGAAATTATCTTTTAATGCTGAAGTGGAAATAAAACCGAAATTAGTAATTGTCCTGTTCTGCAAGAAATGGTCCAGAGGAGTTTATCAAGAGAAAGAAAAATTATGTAGGGGAGGAGCTCTGTAACTATGAAAATGGGGAATTCAAAGAAAAAAATATTATAATTAAATATTTTATTTATCTAATTCTGTGTCTCAATGGTATTGGTTCAAAGTCACAGAGTACTGGGTGATCATAGAAATTGGACTCTTATAATTGGAGTAAGTGACAAGAGCATCCAAGAGGTGAGATGAAGCAAAGGGACACTCCTCTGCCTGTGCTGTGCACGAGGGAGCTTGTGCACTGGGGTTGATCTGGAGCATTCCATACCTGACATGTTGAGCAGTAGCTTCTGAAATAACAAGCAAAAATAAACCTTTCCCTCCTTATGTTGCTGCCAGTCAGGAATTTATTCACAGCAATGAGAAAAGCAATAAAGTATAAGAAGGAGAAATACCAATGATCAAATACAATCAATGGAAGATTTTAAGTGGAATAAATACTAACTCATTACTGGAAAGTTCTTTAATCTAAACATTTCAGCTTTGCATATTTGTGTTAGTGTTCATTTGGGTACATTTGTACACACATGAATGTGCATGAACATTAAGGCTAGCAGTCAATGTCCACGTCTTCCTCTAATTCTCTCCATCTTGTTTCCTAAGATATAGACTGTCTCATTGACCTTGCAGTTCTTATTATGTTAGGCATACTCTGGTAACCCAGTGCTGAACTTGCAAACATGTATCCCTGTGCCTGGCTTTTTAGCTGGGTGCTAAGGATCTAGAGTCAGGTCCTAATGCCTGTGCAGCAAGCACTTTAAGGAGCCACAACTCCAGCAATAAACATAACTTAGAGACAGATTTTTTTAAGATGGATAATAAAACAAAAGCTTATGATATGCTATCCGTAAGAACAAACTTTAAGCACAAAAAGTCAGATAATTTTGAAATTTAAAGTTTAGAGAAAGTTATGCTAAGCAAGGTGTTACTAAATGATTTGCTGCAACTTTGTTAACTTCAAATAAAAAAACTTCAAAAGAGAGGAAATGTTCAGAACTGCAGAGTACCTCTGTACAATGATAAAGATGCTAATTCACCAAGAAGCTCTAATAATCCTAAATGTTTATGTAATAGCCAGAAGATTATCCAAATAGGTGAGAAGAAAAAAACATAAAGAGACAATATTACTTAGAGATTTAAACACTAGACTTTCAGTATTGATAGATAAAGCAGGCAAAAACTATTTAACTATATAAATGACTTGAACAACACCACTAATCAATTGTATTTAATCGACAACTGTGAACTTAATGATTTGAAAAAAGCAAAATAAACTTTTTTCTCAATTATTCTTAAGATATTTAGCAGCTGCAGGAATCACCCCGTAGGAACACACCTGCTGAGAAACTGACTCCAATAAACTTACAAGACCTGGACCACAAAAACTATGACCAACACTCCATGATTGGAGTGTGCCTATAGAAAAGGGGGATATGTGGGACCCTGAGACCCTCGCCCTAAAATTCACAAAGCAGGCCAGTTCAGGCCCACAGTATAGCCATTGCTTATAGTCATCCAGGCATCCATTGTTTATAGCCATCCAAGCATATCCATTGCTAGCCATTGCTTAAAACTATGTACAGCCTTGAGCTTTTTGCAGATATTTCCCCACCCCTTAGGACCTCAAGCCCTTCAGTTTTGGAAAAGCAAGTTTGCACAAAGGGGAATTCCATCAATAGTTGTCACCCAGAATGAACAGCCTGCAGTTAAGCAGGTGGACCGGAACGATCACTAAGAGCCAACTCCACCCTAGCTCTTACCAACCAATGACTGTAAAGGTCATGGAAAATTCCTCAGCTAAGTGACCCCCCCCACCCCAAGACCCCTTAAAAACTCTTTGCCCAAGCTGCTCGGGGCCACTTCAGTCTCTCCTGTGTGAGAGGTTGCTGGAACTGTCCGGCGCATCATTAAATAAAACCTCATGCTATTGCAGTGAAAAAAAAATATATATATATATATTCAGCAGCATAGGTGTTATAAAAACAGACTTGTTATTTTTATAAAAATAGAACTATTTGAAGTGTGTTTTCAGAGCAACTGAACTGAACTTAAGTAACAGAAAGGTGGTGGAAATAGTACCAATTGTTATGTCATGAAGCTATATACTAAAAAAATTAGATAAAAGTCTCCAGAGAAATTTAAAAATATATGGAGAAGTGTCATAGAGAAAATATAACATGTCATAATTAATGTAACATTGTAAAAGGAGTGTTTTGAATAAAATGTGTAGTACTATACACAAGAAAAATCTGAAGTCATTTATTTATATCTACATCTTAGAAAACAGGAAAATAATATGAATCTATAGATGAAACAAAGAGAAGTAAATTACAGATGAAATTAATGTAGGGATCAATGAAAACAAAAACAGAGCAATAGAGAAATATCAAGCCCAAAAGTTAGTTCATCTAAAAATACAAGAAAAGTCCTAGATAATTATTAAATCTTTAGCTACATTAATCATGGAATAAAGAGGAAAGACAACTAAAAATATAAAAAAGTATGATGGTTTAATCATTAATCATCATAAGGAAATTGAAGGGATAATAAAGGAATATTTTAAATGCATCTATCCTACAACTTGATAGCATAGACTCTATAGACTAATTACCTGAAAAATCATAGGCAGCTAAAATTCACACAAAGAGGAGTAGGTTCTCTGATAGATTCATGACCATGGCTTTGCATCAATAGTTTGTAACACTATGAGCCAGTATCAAGCCCACACAGACAAATATAATGTTCCTCAATGAAATATTTGTCTATATTCAACAATTTATCTTAAAAGTATATAGATATCTTAATGGATAGGATTTTATTCCATTTACAAAATTTCATTCAACATCTGAAAATTATCTATAGAAGATTCAAATCACATGAGAAAGGAACTAAAGTATATTATTTTAGAACATCAGTAAAGAATGAATACATCAAGGCAGAAGATGTGTCAGCTAAAAGACGCAAAGTAAATAGAAAAATGGCAATACAATTCCTTTCCTGTTAATAGGACTTGAAATGTAAGTAGTTGTGTTAATCCAAAGATGTGTAACTCAGATGAATGTCTTAAAAAGAAATAGGTTCTATCTATTTATACCCTATAATCAATTAATATTCTTTTAAAGGTACATATAGGATAAAAAGAAGGAAAAAGATATTTCATGACAGTAGTAACCAAAACAAAGTAAGTGTAGCTAATATCAGAAAAAGTGGACTTTCATTCTAAAATTATAATAAAAAACAAAGGTGGATATCATATAATGAAAAAGACTAATAACAAGATATAGAAGTTATATATAATTATGCACATATTAACCATCACAACTAATTATATGTGCAATAACAAAGGATATTTGAGCATACTATGTTACAAAAGAATAAGTATAGAGAATCACTAAGAAAGGGTTGGATTTGAGCAACATTATATACCAATTTTCCATAAAATCATCTACAGAACCCCAAATCCTACTACTAACGGCACGTGTTTGTCAAATATGCAAGAAAAGCAACATGATGATGAATGAGATAACTATTTACTTCACACATGATGTATATTAACATAAATTTACATTTCACAAATCTTTTACACCAGTATTTCAATTTTTAGGCATTTCACTATCATAACATGGTTCATAAGAGACAGAATTTTTTGGGGGAAAAACAACTATTCTATTTTTCCAGCATCTACACATTTGTGTTTTAGGTGGTGAATTTCATATTTATCAAAATGTGTTTTGACTTGTAAATTTTAATTTATTAAAACATATTTCTGTTTACATGACAGAATGCTTATTCTGTATTCATTCATATGTGGTATAATTTGGAACTGTGTTACTCTGCATAAATTTAAATCATAGAACTTCTGCTACTATGAACATAAAAATTTCTGAAACTGGTATCTCCCACAAACTCATTAATTTATGTATAACTTGGGGACAAATTTCCTTTTAGAGATATCCAGAAATTCAGTGAAAACTTCTTACTTTACAGGTCATGATGTCATCAGAATCACAGAAACCAAAGTGAAGATTAGACCACATGAACACCAGAGCCTCTGTCCTGAGCAAGATACTATGATAAGGAGACTTTCTAGATCCATCAGAAGCATGAAGTGGTTGATTCATTCATGCAGTGCTCCAGAATTCCTGGGAAGACTTCCTATAGAAAGGAAAGTTGTTATACTCTGCAGATCTGAGAGCTTGGAAAGGTCCACTTACTATCCAATACAGAGGGTAACATCATACCTGGGATTGGTAGATACCGTATTGTGACTTCTGTTCAGCAGGTAGCAAGAAGACAGAAAAAGGCAGTTGTTAGCTCCCCAATTCTTTTTGGGATGATCTCTTGAAGTTTGGTTTCCACTTTTCTATTCTTGGAGATTACATGGTTGCACTGAATGGGGAAAGATGGCAGCTTGAGTTGGTAGATGGCATTAGTGTCCTTCCTGTCTCTAGAACCAGCTGAGAATGATAGTGTTATCTATTCTCATTCTGTAGGGAAAGGGGTAGTAAAAGGACTTAGAATATCTAGATGGACTGGTTCATGGGGTTTGTACCTTGTTTTAGAACAGTTTTGGTGATCAAAAGTGGCTCCTATTGTGACTAATTACATGAAAGTCATGAAAACACAAAGTATAAAAGAAAAAAATGAAAATTCAAAGATATTCCAAACAAAGGAACAAGATTTACATTCAGTTACCACTTAAATGAACTGAAATCAGAGGCAGAGAATGAAACAATTGTCATAATCACTGTCATTAAAGGAATATTGTATGAAGAAAGAGAATTCCAAAAATTATAGGAATATGTTTTTAAAAATATTGAATAGAAATTAGAGTATTGGACAAGGCAATAACTAAACAAAAATTCAGTAGAGGAATATGGAAAAGAATCCATCAGGCAAAAGGAAAGAGTCAATAGAAATCCACTCAAGTAATAGAACAAAACAAATGATTAAAAATAAAGTTTCAAAGACTTACAGGATGCCAATGGATGGGCCAGTGTACACATTATGGAGGTCAGAGTGGGAAGAGAGGACTTAACAGAAAGCTTATTCAAAGCAATGGTGGTTGAAATGGATTCTTTGGTGGAAACACTAGAAGCCATAAGAAAAGAGGATAGGGAGGGTTGGGAAGATCAGAGGAAAGGATGGGAATGGGACGGAAGACAAAGGAAAGGGTCAAGGAGAAGAGAAGAGAAAGGGAAAGGGGAATGAGAAGGGGAAGGGCTATGAGAAAGGGGAATGGCTGGAAAGGGGAAAAAAGGGAAAGAAAGGAAAGGACAAGAGAAGAAAAAGAAAGGGAAGAGAAAAGGATAAGGGAAAGAAATAAGAGGATAAGGAAGAAGTTCTAACTGTGAGTACCTGGCTTACAAAACTGATCTTGAATAATGAAGAAAAGCTAGAGATTTTCTTAGGCAAAAACCGAAGGAGTTTTTTTTCATTTATTTATTTATTTATTTATTTATTTATTTATTTATTTATTTATTTATTTATTTATTTATTTATTGTTAACTATTTATTTATTTTTCTGTTCATACAAACGTAATAGGAACCCCTGTCCCCTCCCTCCCTCTACCCCTCCCTGGACCTCCCTGTTCCCTTCCCTCTTTGCCCCTTCCTTTCCCCCCTCCCTCCCTTTCTTCCAGTGCCCCCTCCCTCCATCTCTGAAGCATCCTTTAAAGTGTATATCTTTTATTTATTTTTTTAAAAAACAAGTGTATCTCTTAAAAGAAATGTGAAATGAAGACTTCATGTCGAAAGGGTGCTGAACGGTAACATAGTAACATAAATGAAGTAACACATTAGTAGATATTATAGTTAACCCAATACAGTATGCAGTGTTACTGTATTGGTGGGAGATAGATCATTTTAAAATAAATATACAACTTAAATTTTATTAATATTCATAGTAACGATTTTTAAAGATAATTTATGATCAATGCAAATTCTGATAGTAACTTAAAATGGGGCAAAAACTAAGATATATGTGGCATATATCAGAATTTTATTACCTTTATGACTGAATAACAACCAACCATATGAAGATAACATATTTTATCTGTTTATCTTATAGTTTTTCACATTTTTGTTCATTATGGAAAATATTTCTATAAAATGACTGTGGAAAAGTTATCTATATTTCTCTACATTTATTTATCCATGTAGAATTGCTCTCAGTATTCCCTTATTATATGAAGTCAGTTTTTCTTTATTATAGCTTTACTTCTAATTTTATTGGATTTAACTATTCTTTTCTAAGTATAATTTCAAATTTTCATTTCTAATATGTACAAACTAGTTGTAAGATTCTTAGTACTCACTAGCTCTTTCTTATGAGTTACATTATGTTCTATTTTGTTGCATTTCATCTTAAGTATTCTTAACATTCCTTTGTGATTTGCTATTTCAGGTGAGATGACTTAGAAGTGTTTGATTTCCCAGTACTTTATATTATTGGTTTAGAATTTGGTACTGTTGTGAGATTACATATTTGTGTGATCTTCTTTTTAAATGTTCCAGGAGTACTTGGAAGAAGAATGAATTCTTGTCTCGTTAGGTGAAGTGTCCTTGTAAACATCAGTCAGGTCAAGTTGGTTGTTAGGGATGTCTGGTCTTTAGATCCTCATTGATTTTCTGTCTACTGTGTCTGTCAGCTACAAAGAAGAATGTTGCAGTCTGCCATTTCAAGCATGTGCTTGTCTGTTTCTCATTTGTGTTCTGTCAACTTTGTGCAATTTATTTTAGAGTTCTGATGTGATGTGCATACAATGTTGATTTCTTTCCATAACTATGGAGAGTCATCAATTCCCTGCTGATAATTTTATTCTTTGTTGAACATTACTTTGATATTTATAATCACCAGTCCATTTTTGTATAATGAAAGTTTTCATGGTGTCACCTTTCTTTGAGTTTTCATATTTATGGAATAGGTGCATGAGCATATATTCCTTTGCATGTGGGTAGATGCATGTCTGTTTGCAAGCACCCGTGTGGAGACCCCAGGGCAAAGTCAGGAATCACCCCAATGGTCCTTTCACTTTATTGTTCTGAGTCTGAAGTCTCTAATTAACTCTAGATAGAGCTATGAGGGCTATTTTAGCTAACAAGCTTGCTCTGCAAATTCCCAGGTTCCATCTTCTAGGAATGGAGTTACTGGGGACCGTCACAATTGCTAGGCATTTTATTTGACAACTGAGTGTTCAAACTAGTATTTTTGCTTATGTGGCAAGCACTTTAACCAAATGAGCCATCTCCCCAGTGTATACTTTATTTTTATTTTAATGGTTTCATATCTATATGCACTTGTGTGTATGTGTTGTACAGCACATTGTTTCATCTTGTTGTTTTTTCTAACAGTGTGGCAGATTCTATCAACTTATCTCAGATGATTACATCAACATTTTCAGAAAATGATACCATATCTTCATTGTCTAATGCCAGAGCTGCTAGCCACATGTATCTATGCAGCTATTGACAAAAGCAGCTAGAAACAGACTTTAATAGTAGCTAGTACAGGGGAGATGGCTCAGTCCATTAAGGGATACCCCAAGAATGAGGACCTGAGGTTGATCTTTAGTGCCCATGAAAAAAGTAAAGTGTGGTTACGCCACTTGCAGTCACAGTATAGGGGAGCCAGATACAGGTGGATTCCTATGACTCATTGTCCAATCATCCTAGCTGAACAACTGAGCACCAGGTATCAAAGAGACCAGGACAAAGTGAGAGACCTAATCTCAAATAAGAAAGGTAAATGTTTCCTGAGAAATGTCACACAAGGTTGATATCTGGCCTCAACACACATGTGCACATGCACTCTGTCATAGTTAAGCACAGGTGTCAATTTGACTGTTGAGGGTTTGAACTCTGGGGACAGTTGTAGAGAGTTGATGGTTGGGTTAAGCCCAGAGCAAACCTGAAGGAGATTGTCTAGCTGATGGGGAAGACCCAGCCCATGGTAGGTGGGATTAGGCTCTGGATAAATCGCAGAGAGCTGGTTGAGACAGTTGGCATCCTTCTGTTCACTTGGCCAGACATGCTGGTCTGGTAAGTAAGGATTGTCCATCTCTCAGCTGTTATGCAGTGATGGTGTGGCCAGTTCCCTTGGCCTTGCTGTTGGTACGTCTCTCCTGTCAAGCTGGACTGAGAACTATTGTAAGGAAATAAACCCCTTGTTCCCTTAAGCCATGTGATGGTCATTTATCAGCAACTATGCAGACGAACTGTGACACACTCCCAGACACATGGACACACACACACACACACACACACACACACACACACACACACACATTCATTAGAGCTAAGTTTAAGTCATGATATATAGCTAAAGGTCACTTGAGGGTTTAGAATTATTATTTAATGTTATTTTTGTTGAGAATTAATTTAGTTATCTTGCTATTTTGTTTGTCTCATGTATTCTTCATTACTTTGTTCCTGGTTGCCTACTCTATAAAACCTATGATATCATTAATATTCCATGTTGTCTACACTATTACCTCAGTATTTTTAATGTCTCAGAAACTAAGCTGCAGTTCACAATCATCTCTTTAATATAACATACTTTAAATGCTATCACACCTTTTAACATTTAAGAAAAATCCATAAACTTATGCTCACTTTATTTATTGATCTTTCTGTATATTTTGCTGCTAAATACATTACACAATTCTTTATTGTTACTTTGACAACTGAATCTAACTATAACAATTAGAATGGGAAATAAACCTATAAGAAGAAAGAAAATGAAACAACTAAATCTATCAGAAATAATGTAATTAAGTGACATAGACTTCAACATAACAGCTGCAAAAGTAAAAATTTTTTAAAAAAAGCAAAGATATACACACAAAATGCAGTTTATAAAAGTTAAGCAATTGTTTATTTTAAGCAAGAAAATTCAGTATGGATATTTCTCATAAAAATATGAGACCACATGAACATTTGTAGAGTATTTCAAGGCATAAATAATTATGTTAATGTATCATGTCTTTCCTAGCTTGTTTTCAAATACATGTCCTTAAATCATGTCTCTCCCAGAATAGTAAAATAGTCTTTGTTCTTATACAAAAGTAATTTATTAAAGCAACTCTACATCATTAGTATGTAATAATGTATATTTCTCTCTCTCTCTCTCTCTGTTTCTCTTTACTTAAGGCCTTAAAAACAGTTTAAAAAGGTTTATGCCAAGCTTCCCCTCTACTAAAAAATAAATTCTGAATTGGAAAATTAACTGTGTAGAGGAACACTTGCACAGTAGTTTGTGAGAGTTTCAAACATGCAACTAGGTATTACAACACAAATAGTTTTCTTGACATCAGAGACCTTATTCATGTCAGATTGGCTATATTTTATGGGAGTATAGCTAAACAGGAAATAGGTTTAATTGTAAAAATCATGACAGAACTAGTGAAATAAAGAAGCATGTTCTAAAATACTTTCTAGTATATATATCCTTGCTCTTGTATAAATTACTTTCATATCTTAAGTTACTGATAGCAAGTTAACATTTTAGCTATATTTTACTTATATGAGTCTAATTTTTAGGACAGGCTAATTGACTCCTTTTTATAACTTTGTCCTTTGTTTATTCTCAGAGGATGCAAAAGTCAATTAAATGAGAAGTCTCTTGGGCATCTTTACTGTCTTTTTCGCTACTGATTTCTCACAAGATAGCAGACAATCATTGGCTTTTCATCAGGCTGTCAGGGTGTTTTTTTAAAACTTTGCTATTTGGGGGGATGATAATATCAAATACTAAGGATATTTAGCATGTCTGCTGCATTTCCATCTCTCAATAGGCCTGGATCTATAACATTGAGTGTTTCTCACCACTGACAAGTTCAGCTACAGTACTGCTTTGCAAAAAGATTTATGTTTCAAATCTGTTCAGCCTGGACCTCAAGGATTAAAAATGGTGGGCCTACCACAGGAAAGATGCATTAATATTTTGCTTTAAACTATATGGAAGCTATGTTCAGTTACAAGAGTAGACTCACTGATAAATTTACGTTCATTCAAGTTCTTGTCTCCAGTGATTATTCTAATTGAAAATAAGTCAGCATATTGAGAAAAACCTTTTTGGAACTGCACATATATTTAAACTGAATAGAATGTGTTCCTTTAGCTGTCTCCAAGACAAATCAAAAGCAGACATTGTAGCTTCTCATTTTTCTTCCTTAAAAGGCCAATCTCAATGCTGGAATGCATTGAACCATTCATTTAGCAGACACTTCCCTAGAGTCTCCTTTGCTTCTCCAGGAGATCTCACAAAGTGACACATCAGAGGAAAACCTCCCACAGCTCTTACAATCTCTGCACAGGAAAGAGAAAGCTTTCCTTCCAACCTAAAGAAGAAAAGGGGTGTAAATGTGGGTGGACCACTGCACAGCTTCCACGCTGAGCCAAATGCAGGTGTATTTGGTGGCTGCCCTGTGCCTCTTAGCTCATGCTTTTGCCTAAGTACTTCTCTTCTTCAAATTCCTTTGCTAATCTTCCTTCACCACATCACACACGCTTTATAAGCACACTAAGGTCAAGCACACTGCAAGGTCAAGTCTAAATACATCACAGTCACTAAATCTCTCTGAATTCTCTAAAATCATGATCCAGCTGTTTACTCTTTCTGTTTCCTAATATTTATCTTCATTGAAAGAGCGGGACATTTTTCTTCCATTATTTTATCTTTCTGTAAATATGAATGTTAAAAAGGAATATAAGCTTTAGTGATCACCACTTCTCAGTAACTATATTACTTCAGTGGGGGGAAAAGTAGACATTCTGAGAATAGTCCCAATGTGTGAAGGCTTTAAGGGGAGTTGTTTTTAGTTGTTAATGGTGGAGTTAATCCCAAACATTAGGTCTTCTTAAATCTTTCAGGACAGAATGCAATACTAACTGCTGTCACAGTGCTCCTCACCAGATTTCTGGAACCTATTCATCTTGTGAAACTAAAATGTCATATCACCAAACAGCAATGCTGCATTTACCCATGGCCACTGGCAAATATTTTCTGATTTCATGAAGTGAATACTTTATATACTCATGAGTAGTGTCAAGCATCTATCCTTATATTACTTGTGTTTTTTCCACTTTGCATAATGTTCTCTAAGTTCATCTATGTTGTCACATATGAAAATATTTCCTTAATTTTTAAGGTTGAATAATATTACATTATGTGTATTAATGCATGCCACATTTTTCTGTCTTCTGTTAGTGGTATGTAGGTGTTTTCGTAATGCTATAGTGAACAAAGGAATTGTACATTCCTCCTCAAGATCTAAATTTCAGTTATGCTAAGTGTGTACCTAAAAATTGGAATTTCTGGATCCCGTGTTAATTCTATTTTTAATTTTTTGGAAACTACCATAACATTTTTTATAGCTGCACCATCCTGGTTCCCCACAAAGCTGCATAAAGATTCCTGCATTTGGACCAATATGGTATGAGTCTTAGTTCCTATCATCGCTTTCTAGTTGAAAAAAATCAACAGTAAGCCTGGTTTTGCTTCAGTCTTTTCATTTGAAATTATATATTTATAATTAAATGAAATCATTAGCACTCAATATGCATCACTTACAAAGTAATGGAATTCTGTAGGGCACACAGAGTTAAAGATATCCAAGGAGAGAAACTCATTTGGAAACTTCATGAAAATTCCCTTTGGCTTTCCAGGACTTCACACTGTATAACACTGGACTACTAAGTTTCATTTCATTGCTCTGACTTCTTTATGTTGTATGAGACATAAGAGTGGAAAAATAAAAATTTGATTGATGAACAAAATAATTTCTATAACTTGCCTACTAAAATTGCACATTGTAGAAAAATGCCCAGTTGGGACATAGAAGTCATACTTTTGGGCCCGATTCTAAATTAATGGCTGCATTGCAATTTGATGACACTTTCTGAAGACTTAGCTTTGTGAAAGAGAATTAAATCTGCAAAGATGAAGATTAATCTCTAACAATTCACACAGTTATCTCTTAGATTATAGATGGCCAATATATCTAAATAATGAAGAAATAGCTTTCATACTTCTCCAGTGCATCCACCAAATCCAGAATCTCATCATCTTTAAAGATTCACCTGCCTTGATGTCAGGTGTTAGTTGTATTATCAAATAAACTTCTTTTGCACTTTGTAGCATATTAAATTCAATTTTTTAAATAAATGACCCACAGCTATGATTTCCATCTGACCCATTGTTATGTTGCTTCCCTTCCTCTAGCCTTGAAATCGGTTGCCAGATGCATTTCCCCCATGTTTTTACAATATCTCTGTTTCCTTCTATTGAGATCATGTGTTTACTCTTCTGGGCAAGCTTTACTCACACACTGCATCAGTTAAGCATATCCTACTCCTCACTTGTCAAGATCTCAGATTGCGGATCCCTCCTTCCAACCTCAGAAACACCAAACCCAACCAATCAAACAGAACCAACCTCTTTCTCATAGCTATGAGGTGATGCTCGTTAGTTGCTGGGATTGAATTTCTAAGCTTCTGAGTTGGATTTAAAAATTTCTCTTCAATTTATTTGTCTGCATGATTATTGGTGCTTCTCATAAGTAGTTATTTGTATATAATAAGTCAAATATGAGGCGTATTTCCCCAAATCATTTTTTTGCATTTTTTTTTAAAAAGTGTTTAAATCTACATGGTAAAATTTATCTGCTTTCCATTGTCCTAGCAGAATGCCTGACTCTGGAAACATTATAAGAAAAACAGGTTTTTTTTGAGCTAACACTGGTAAAAGATGGTTGTATCTGGTAATTGACTTATGTTGCTTAAACTCATGGGGGAGAAAGAAAAAGGTAAGCAGGTGCCTGGCCAAAAACCAAAACTTTCGGCAAACTTGGCTTAATAATCATCCAGCCCTATTATAGTGAGAATTCACTTCCCCGAGATGGCATTCCACAGGCATTAGCTCCATGACAGAAATCCGTGCCATAGACCCCACTTCCCAACATAGCTGCATTGATTATTAAAACCTCCACGTGGGTTTCGATATGGGAACATTCCATATTCAAACTACAACAGAAACTTAATTTATCATATTAGCTCTTAAAATAACTGATAGCATGCTTGTATATTTATTATGCACAGACCACTGTAGACTTTCTTGTTCAAAATGGTCCCGTAAAGATATTTTTCAGTGATAGGATTTTGCAACTGGCTAGTTCAGATATCAGAGTTAAAAAGGAGTCCCCAGTCATTGCAGTGTCTTGAAAATAAGAATGGATACCAGCTGGGCATTGAATATTACAGAATTAAAAGGGAATCACCTGTGATTAACTTTGATAAAGTGCTTTTTCAAGCAAATGTCTGGAAGTTTATAACATTTTGATGGTGAATCTTACCATGGCAATATCGAATAAAAACAATTATGGAATCCATGTTGGGCCAATAGGTGTTTAATAACTGATATTAAAAAAAATTATGGCATTGTAAGCATGACCAATATCATTCAGTGAATGGGATAGATCCAAAGAACATAGAGTTTGATCTATCTCTGATCCATTTAGAGTTGATTTTTGTGTAAGAAGACAGACAACAGCCCATTTTTATTCTTCTACATGTAGATATCCGGTTTTTCCAACACCACTTGTTGAAGATGCTGTCTTTTCCCCAGCATGCATGTTTGGCACCTTTGTCAAAAAACAAGTGGTTGTCCCACTTAGTGACACACTCAAAGATACTCTGTAATACCTACAGTAATTGCAAAGATTATAAGCAGGGAGGGAAGGGGAAGAAGGGCTCTGCTAGAAACAAGGAGAGAAGGGATCATGCTACAGAAGAGAAAATAGGCGACCATCAAGGACTGCAAGTAAGTAATGAGACATCCGGTTGGGCTCACAGACTCTCCTTACTGGTCATTTGTGTCTGATGGAGTATGATCTCACCAGAAAGGGAGGGGATAGAGTCTGGCAGATAGAAAGTAACCATCCTGCAAATCAGAGACTGACCCTTCCCCTCACAGCGGTCTCCTACTCTTATTCCATCGACCTTTGAATCTACTCTTATAATAAGACTCTATTTTAATAGCATTTTATCTCTGGTCAGGAGGTGATATCCAATACCCATCAGGATGGAACCAAGGGCAGTGCAGGAGCAGTAAAACTGAAAAAAAAATCAACAAACCATAATTCAGAACATCAGAGACCCTACATTAACCTCTGGAACCAGGCCAGCCTAATCTCTCCCCATCCTAAAGCTCAGGGAAATTTGAGGAAGAGGGGGCGGTAAGATTGTAAGAGCCTAAAGATACACAAGATACTCCACACAAGTTAGGGCCGAAATAATCATAATAAGACTTTGCATGACCTGCGCAATGACCGACATATCATTGAACCCCCAAAGTCTAGCATGGATCACAGATACTAAGATTCTTAGAGGCAAGGGATTAACAGCCACAATAGTGTTCCTATACTAAAGGGGAACACAAGAAAGAGCTCTAGGCAAAGCTACTGAGTCCTTACACCTCATCAGAGAGAAGAACCCAGAGGGAAGTTTGACATGCACACTAAAGGATGCTCCAGGAATGGGAGGGGGGAAGGAAGAGAGGGGAGGGAAAGAAAGGGAAAAGGGGAGAGGGAGCAGGGGATCTAGGGAGGGGTGGAGGGAGGAAGGGGAATGGGGTACTTATCAACTTTGTATGAGTGGAAGAAATAAATTTAAAAAAAAGTAGCTGTATGTGTGGAAGCTTATATCTGGGTTTTTGTTCTAATCCATTGGTGGATGTATATGTTTTTGTACCATTACTATGCTGTTTTTATTATTAAGAGAGATAAGAATAAAGAGTGGAAACCTTGGGGACTAAAGCTGGATGAGTGAAATGTCCCTTTCAATGGTGTGACCCTAGGAGAGTCTGTGGGAAGCCACAGAGGCCTGAACCCCCATAAGAACCCCCATAGAAGCAGACAGGAAGGAGGGCTGAATTGATGGAGAGATGGGAGGAAGGCAGGGATAAGTATTTATTATTCTTGTAAAAGTAGATTTAAAAAAAAAAAAAAAGAAAAAGGTAGACAAACCAGAGGGAACCCTGGGGTCCATAGAAGCAGACAGAGAAGAAAGTGAGAGGGAGTGGGATGGATTGAAGAAGGGAAGGGAAGGGGGATACTGAGGGAGGGGGGAATGAAAAGAAACAGGAATAAGTACTCAATGCACTTGTAAAATTAGAAAGATAAATCTTAAAAAACTGGAAAAAGAAAAAAAAACAGCAAATGCAAATCTATACACTCTTTTTTTTAAACATTTTTTTTTATTATTTCCGCTCATACAAACTTAATAGGTACACCGGTTCCCTCCCTCCCTCCTCTTCCCCCCGACTCCCCTGCTCCCCCTCCCCTCACCCTTCCCTTCCCATCTCCCAGTGCCTCCCCCCCCAATCCCCAGAGAGTCCTTTAATGTGCATCCCTGACTCTCCTCTGGGCCTCCTCTCCGATGACATACAAGGACCCAGTGGCATTTCCCAGAACCCTTTCCTGTGTTCCCCTTAAGCATAGGAACACTACTGTGGCTGTCAATCCCTTGCCTCCAAGGATCTTGGTGCCTTTAGCAAATGCTAGACTTCGTGGGGTCAATAGTGTGTTGGACATTGCGCAGGGCATGCAAAGTCCAATTATGATTGCTTCGGCCGTAACTTGTGTGGAGTATCTTGCATATCATTGTTCCTCCGATCCTTGTGCTCTTACAATCTTACCGACCCCTCTTCCACAAATTTCCCTGAGCTTCAGGATGGGGAAAGATTAGTCTGGCCCAGTTCTAGGTGGTTAATGTAGAGTCTCTGAAGTCCTGGATTATAGTTTGTTGATTTTCTTTTGCAATTTTGCTGCTGCTCCTGTAATGGCCTTCACTCCATCCTGATGGGTATTGGATGTCACCCCCTGGACAAAGATAAAAAGATGTTAAACTAGAGTCTTGTTATAAGAGTATATTCAAAGGTAGATGTGATAAAAGTAGGAAACCACAGTGAGGGAGGGGTCAATCACCCATTTGCAAAATGGTTACTTATTATCTGCCAGACTATATGCCCTCCCGTTCTGGTGAGATCATACCCCCTCAGCTGTAAATGATCAGGAACGAAAGTCTGTGAACTTAACCAGATGTCTCATTACTCACTTGCAGTCCTTGATGGAGGCCTAGTTTCTCTGCTGTAACATGGTTCCCTCTCTCCTTGTTTCTGGTGGGGCCCTCCAACCCCATCCCTCCTGTTCATAATCCTTGCAATTACTGTAGGTATTACAGAGATTTGTCTTTGAGTGTCTCTTGAGTGGGATGGGTGTGGTTGGTACTAGGAGCCACCCAAATCTATACACTCTTATATGTAGATTTCTAAGGGATCTCATTCATAAAGTTGTAGGAAAATATTTTGAGAAACAATCAGAAGTCAATTTAAAGTATTGCCAAGTATTTCGAGTGAAACTTGAGGCCATCTCTGGGAGCTTTTGGAGCCTTCTAACTCAGAATATGCAGATGGAGGCAGACTTGGAGGAATTGGAATTGGAGGCGCTTTGTTCATGCTAATCCTGCCACTCCAGTAAAACAGCCTTTCTTACCTCTGAGAAAATTAGTCTCCTTCTGTTTGAAGATCTTTCTAGAGTAAATTAAACAAGAATAGTTAGTTTCTTTGGGCTTTCATGTCTCTCCCATCAAGTTTCTGAGAATCCAGGTACATTATGACTTGAGTACCTGCTTTTTTTTTGGTAGGAGGAAAAAAAATTTTTCCTGTATCATTTTCCAAGTGTGTTTCTAGAAACAATTGCAACTGGATCACCAAAAAATTGTCAGAGATAGCATTTCTGGGTTCTTTGTAAGGACTTTTGATACAAAGTCTGAAGATGGGCTTGGCAATCCTTTTTATTATATTATAACTCGCATCTGGAGTGTCCTCAACTGATGGCATACATGGTAGGGTATGTGAAAATATGAGATAAAGCTTGGTTATAAGAAATAGATTCTGGGGTATGTTTTGAGGGTAATCTTCCACCTGCTCTCTCTCTCTCCTTAGCTCCACAAGACGAGCAGTTCTTACTCCAAAGTCTCCCACTTTTATGATGTCTGCTGCCTCCCTGCAGGACAGAGACAACAGTGTCCATCAATCTTTGACTGTGGTCTTAGAAACCATGAATCAAAATAAACCTGTCCTTGTTTAAGCAGTTCATTGGGTATTTTTGTCATAGAGATGAAAAGCTTACTAACACACTCTAGAAGTAATTCTGATTCATATTAAAGTTTGAGAATCTCTGCTTAAATCCTATCCTAAGTAACTTATAATTTTTATTTCTCTTTATTGACAAAAGGGTTTAACATCAATTAAATGTTATGTATTTCAAAAATTGCATAATTCTTTTTCCTAAGATTTTACATAGTTCATATATCATTAGCAAATGAAAAATTGGCATCACTCTTCTTTGTATTCTATGAAAAGTATAAATAGTAAGAATATTTATCAGCAAGTATACTATTTACTGAATATTCTGAATGTACTAATTAAAGAGCTAAGCATTAGTGGGCTACAGTGTAAGAATAAATATGTTTACCTCAAGAAAGAACTCAAAATGACATTTCATTTATCATTTGTTTTGACTAAGATAAATCCTCCGTAGGTATACTGCAGTAAGCCCCATTGACTGAAGATTGTACCATCTCATTGAGGAAATGAGGCTTATAAAATAGAAACAATTAGTAATTAGCTCAAGATAATTTATGGCCAAGTAACGTACAGTATAAATTATTAAATTAAGTTTGCTTTTTAGAATGGAGAAATTGTTGTTGCTTAGAGAAATAAGGAGTCTTCATTAGAAAAAGTTGGGCTTCTCCTTAACCATGCCTGGTATTAAAGCATAGGAAGGGGAGGGTGAATGGGTTGGTCAGCAAGGACCGCATGAGCATAGACACAGAGGTGTGTTTAAGGCACGCATGGGGAAGTAAAGACAAGTATTAAGAGTAACTGACAAATTTAGTGTAAATGAGTTTTAATCATATTAAGCATTGACATAATCTATGCAAGTTTATTGTGATTCTTTAGTCTTTACTAAGACTATTTAGATCATAGATGAGGTGTGACCTGAAAAGAATGGTGTATGCGAGTTGGACTAGGGTTGGTGAAGGACAGCAAAAACATGTATGGAACAAGATAGCAGGACACATGGGAATCACAGTGTACTGATGTGTTTTTCCATTTGTTTTAGATTTGACCAGCGAGAGGTAAATCCAAGATGTGAAAATTTAGGAACAAAGGAAATAGTCTGGTAGCATCACATGCTGTAGCAGCCAGATGAAGTGTATCAATGTGTGATCAATACTACGTTTTGCTTTTGTTGATCAGTCAGTGCGCTGTTCTTTATGTAGGTTTTTTCCTCCTTGCTTCTTTGATTCTTCCTTTTGAATTTTTTGTGTTGTAAATAAAAATCAGAGGTAAAAAGTTGTGTGAAAAAAAGGTTATGTAGAATTGGACTAAGTGAGAAATTTTAGAAGTAGGAGACAAACTGTGAGAGAGAAAGAAGTGAGGAGAGGAAGAAAGTGGGGGATTGCGAAGACTCTGCTTTCTAGTCTGTATTCTGAAAACACGAAGAGCAGCTGAGTGGTTTTATAGCCATCTCTGCAAGACTGGACGGCAGGACTCATGATGGTAGTGTGGTCATAACTACAAGAAAAGTCCACGTTTGTGAGTTTGTGTTCATAGCTTAAGCAACAACTGTTTTTTTAATTTTTTTAATTTTTATTATTATTTATTCAACTGTGCGCATGTGGGTATGTATGTGCACGCGTGTGTGTGTGTGTCTGTCTGTGTGTGTGTGTGTGAATGTATGGTTGTGTAGAACCACGGACGAATTCGGGAACCACCATGGACGCCTCCACCTCCTTCTGCCCCGGGATTCACAGTCTCCGCCCTACCAGGACCAGAAGTACAGGCCGCCCCCGCTTCCGCCTGGTGTCTATACGTGGGATCTGGGATCAGAACTCAGGACCTTCCACCTGCAAGGCGGAGGCTTAACCTCTAAGCCACCTCTCCAGCCCGTTAAGCAACCACTTTGTTTAGCTCATTTGCATTTGTTATCTCTGATAATAATCCTCATCTTTGACATGTTCCAAAACTTCTCACTGCTCCAGTCAACCCAATGGAGAAATGTGGTCATGTTAAAAAGGAAGTGAGAGAGACTGGCAGATCGATGTGACCCACTAGGGCCAGTAGAGCAAAGCATGCAGATAATCCACTTCTATGATCAAGCCTCACCAAGACCTGGCAGGAATCCTCAAATAAAGCAATGAAATGTAATAGCTTATTATTTTACTATCATTTTACAGGAAGTGCAGATATGGTGCATTGATATGAGATAAATATTTTTCTTTGTAGCTAACCCATAGGGGTGAATATATAATTTCTTTGAGCAGACAATGGTAAAAGTTATGGATGTTTGTTGAATACCTACTGGACAACAGGACTCCCTTCTAGGTGCTTCCAGGAAGACATAAGAAACAATTCCCATGAGAAACATGCTACTGGTATGTTTTTCCTAACCACAGAGTGAAAAATACTGCTAACAGTCAGTCTGCTGTAGATTCCTTGCTCTAATCAAAGTAATACAGGCTTATTAATAAGCGTTATATCTACATGGAGTCTAATAGAAACAGCTATACATTTCTCACTCAGAAAATAAAAGAAAAGAAAACTTCAAATGAAAGAATCAAATTAGTATTCCTATTGGTGATATTTTCATTAACATCACAAGTGAAGCATTATTTTATATGGAAATGTCCAGGGACATTGTTCATTATCAAAATCAGAGATGTGCCCAGCAGGTGCGACCTCTCTCCTTGTCCAGCGGTGCCATATGTAGATGAGTGACTCTGAAGGGGCTCTATGGTGGTTACTGGTTACTCTGAAGCAGTGGTAGTGGAGGGTCTCTGGCACCATGAGCCCTCGAGCCGTGCCTATCACCCTCGAGTACCGAATCTTCTTAAAAAATGAAAAGGGGCAATACACCTCTGCATTTCATGATATTCTGATTTATGCAGACAAGGATGTGTTCCACATAATCATCCAGGTTCAAACACAAAAATGTAGGTTGCTAAAAAGGACCCCTTAAATCTGATCAAGCAAGATATAAAGTATAGGGAACACTCAAGCTTGAGATGGATGCCAAGGGCATTCCCTATGGTCTCAGTTGCAGTGTGTCTCCTGTGCCAGTTATAGTTACAGGCTGACTCCTGTTGACCTTCCTGCAGGGGGCAGAGTTGTTTTTAACATATTTCTTTCTGTTCTCTGGAAGCTATCAAGACATTATTTAACACATCTAAAGGAAGGGCTCAGAGCTTTATCATTGTAATTGCATCACCATGTTCCCGACCTATCAGCAGCCTGCTCTTTCTTCACAATGATGAGGCCATATTAACACGTCTAAGGATTGGCAGGGCTATATTGTGAGGGCCCCACTTATTGTTGATCTTGCACTGGAGTCTATCTGCCACTATTGACTTAGTCCCTCTACACAATGTATAGCTGTTACCCCGTTTCCATGGTATGTAAGAAGTTAGATTCCATAATAAAGGTGACTTGGTTTTTGGCTTTTTCCAAGATCCCCTCTTGAACCAGCCTGATTCAATTTCTGTTGATCCTACTTTGGTACCTATCAGGATAGTGAAGTAAGTGTTCAGGTTGTGGAACCCCACAGTAAACAAGGGGAAACTCCGCTCGGCTGTGAATTTGTTCCTTTACAAAGGATATATCTGGAACTATGACACCATCCCTCAAAACATGGGAAAACCTGGGACACAGTGACAAACATACTGGCTGTTGTGGTGACAAGAACCCAATTGATGCTTGTGTGATTGGAAGCAAGGTATGTGCAAGAGGTGAAACTATCAGGGTAAAGGTTCTAGTCACAACAGCTATGGTTGATGAAAAAAAATCAGAGATGCCAATGGGATGTAGTACACTAAAGCTAAGGATGTGGCTAAATAACACAGAGGGCTTGGGGGCAGACCTTGAAGTAAAGAACTATGCAGATACGAAATCAGTAGTATCTTCATTTCTGGACAGTAGTTATTCCATTCATGTACACAGCTGCTCTGTGCTTGGTCCACACTGTTTTTATTACTATAAATCTGTACTATAACTTGAAATCAGGTATAGTGATCCTTCCAGCATTGTTTTCTCTTTGTTCAGAATTGCTAAGGTTGTTTGAGGTCTTAAGTCTAGGCTACAGAAAGCACAAAAAAGAGAATTCCCACATGATTCTGTTACCCCACTCCTGAGTATATATCTGAAGGACACTAACTCAATATACTACATAGATTCCATCACATCCACGTTTATTTTTAATATTATTCACAATAGCAAGTTAGTGAATAGGCCTAGATATCTAAAAGAGATGAATGAGTTAATTACTTAACAAATAAATATCACACAGACACATAATGAACTTTTTTTCATTTGTAGGAAAGATGAGATCATATTGTTTTTAAGAAAATGGGACAAATTCTGATCATAATTTCAATTAAAATGAGACAGATTCAAAAAGATGAAAATCTCATTTACTTTCATGTATGGATCTTAGATTTCATAAACACACATATGTGTATATAAACTGTGACAGATGTAGTCATCAACTTGACTGGGCATAATCATAAAGAATTAGTAATTGAGCAAATCCCTGTGCAAGACAGCAAGAGATTGTCTAATTGATAAGGAAGACTCAGCCCATGGGATTATCCCCTAGGAAGATGGATAGGACAGAAAGAACAGACCCAGGGAATTGATATTATTAGGTATACTCAGACAGACATCTCATCTGGCAAGTAAGGTTTGCCTTTCTTTCAGCTAGCCTTTGGATATGGTATGGCCAGTTCCTTTTACCCCTGGTGTCTACATGAACTCTTCTGAGAAGCTGGAGCAAGAAATGTAACCAAATATTTGTAAATCAGGAGAAAATCCCTTGTTCCTATAAGTTGTTTTGTCATGAATTAATCAGCAGCATACAAAGTAACTGTGGCATAAACATTTTTGTATGTATCTATATGTATGCGTAGTTGGAGAAATAAGGACAGGTATAACAGGCTGAGAGCACAGTCTGTCTTAGAAGAAATTGGAGGACTCCAGAGGATTTTGTCATTGGTAGATAATGCTGTCACTGTACAATATTCAAAGTGTGACACCCCAATTAATCCCTAGAGTCAGGATTTCTACTAAGAGCAAGCTCATAACTTGGGCCAGAAGAGTTTTTGATGAATGAAGTTCCTGCTTGTTTTTATAATATAGAGTTTAGGACACACACTGGATGACTTGTAAGTTGGCTTACAGCCAGTCAGGAGTAGGCCCTGTGTCAAATTACGCATTATTTTTTAAGAACTGAACAAGTTTTGGAAGACCTATTTCTCAACTATTGAGACTTCATCAGCTGCAAGCTCTCCCAAAGTTATTCATTTTGAATAAATTGATTTAAATGTTTTCTTGATTCAGGTGCAGACCTGCTAAATTATGTTTCACAAATGGCCAAATTCAATCAGACCATTTATTCATACCTGCTAGGGTGCTGAGTAATTACTTCTTATTTCAGACAATTACAATTTGTTTTGCATTTACATGACGAGATCACTTTGTTTTATTCTACCAAGAAAGCAGGAGGAATATTTTACATGTTAGTATTCAGTAATTATTAATTGTTTATTCCATTTGTTTAACAATATCTAGTGTATTGTTTTATGTGCAGGTGCTATGACTATAGACACACAAAACAGGAACATTTTGATTATTTGCAAACTACAAAGTCAAACAGTCATTTAGATGCCTGTACAAAATAATCCAGAAACTTCAGGAAACAATAAAATAATTTTAAAGATGGTATAATCAGATTTCATCATTTTCCCATAAGTATTAATCAACTAATATCAAATGATTTTCCTCATATTTTCTAATTAGCAAGGCAAAATTAATGAAAAATACTTCAAGTATGTTTTCAAGTTTGGTTCATTGTTAGTTCACAAGTTTCTTGTTGCCCATGGTTTGGCAATCAACCCCTCCCCCCCACTTTCTTTACTTTATATTCTTTTTATCTAGCACAGAGCTGGGGACAAAGCAGAAGTATTTGTTGGCTGCAACATAGTGGTGTAATAATTATGCTTTTTCATTTGTAAATCATTTGACTGTTAGATGTAACTATTGGAGCATTCATCTAAATGTCCATGAGATCTGATACTGGAAACAGATTACACATCATTTACATGCTCATCTGATTGACAACATTTGGTAGTGACACAATTGATTTTCATTTTCCTGTTTGTCTCTGGGTCCTAGTCAGTTGTCTTTATCACAAGGACATCTATGGCTCCTTTACAGTTATCTTTTATGAAAACATGAATAATTTATATTCACATTTTTTACCACCTATCACCTTTCCTGACATTGAAATGTAGACAAAGTGTTATTAATATTAAAATAATGTAGCTTAATGGAAGTTTGTTTTGTGTCAATGAAGCTTTTATGCAAAGTGTTCTATCGTATTATCAAATTAGACATGCAGAAATGTAAATATCATTTGTCAAGAAAGCAGAGGCTTGAAAATATACTGTCAGTACTTTAATAACTGATTACAAAATGCTTTTGTTGGAAATACATACTTCAAGTTTTAAGCATTGAAATAAGATATAGAATTCATTTTAGGCAAATGTGGAAAATAGGTCATTCAGATTAAAAAATAAGATAAAATGGAAACGTCTATATTTTAAATCCACAAAATTTTATGTAATTTTTCTTTTTCATATCCTCAAATAATTAAAAAAGAAATAAGCTCATTTAAGCATATTTGCATAATAATATCATGAGGATATTATTAAGATGATAATCAAGATATATAGGAGATTTATGAGATATTATATATTATTTATTATAAGCATATGATTTATTATTTTAGTTCATTATTGTGTTTCATGAAGAGACTTAAAGAAATGATGAAATGCCTAGTCTGATTTTTCTTGCCACCAAAGGTCACATGTTATTTTTAAGAAATGAATTGTTTGTAATATATGCTTCACATGCACTAACATGAATTTGTTTTAATTCTTTAAGTGGATGGCAAAGATGTTAGTTCCATAAGAATATCCTATTACTTTTTTAAACTTGTGTTTATAAGTAAATAATCTACCAGTAGAAAAAAATATGTAAACCCTTGTCAAGAATATGATTGAAACTTTTTCTTTGTTAATTTTCATTATTTTGCATTGTCATTTCAGCTCTATTTTCCATCTTCCTTTCTTTGCTTGTTCTGTTTAGAAAACTTTCTTATGGACTCATTGTATTCCTTTCTACTTACACTCTGCTTATATTGTTGATTTCTCTTATGAAGGGATGGCCCATCTTACAGGTCTGCAGTCTGTCCCCACATTGGACTGCTCACATGGTTACCTTTTATCATGGCTATTCCTAATTGTGAACTTGACAAATTTAAAGTCACTATGGAAAAGAAAATCTCTGGGTAAGTCTGTGAGGCACCGTTTAGATTGTATCAACTGAGCTAGCAAAACCAACCTTAATGAGTGGATATTGCCATCCCATGGGCTGAGATCCTAGACTGTATAAAAAGGAGAATGTAAGCTAAACCCTTGCATCCTTTGCTGTCTGCTTCCTGACTGTGGATGCAATGTGACTACTCACCATCTACTCCTTCTGTTATGCCTTCTCAACGTGATACATTGTATACTCACACAAGCGGAAACAAACCCTTCTTCACTTAAACTTCTTAGTAATTTTGTCATAGCAATAAGAAAAGTAACTAAAGCACCACTTCTCACCTTGGGGAAACACCATTCCTCTACAGGTAGTGAATTTGTTCGAATATTTCCACTCAGTTGATATTCATTGGCAGCTGTATTTTGCCTCCCAGTCAATTCTTTCTCCACATCCCTGTAGCAATTATTCACATCACTCTCAGCAATGTGCAAAGTCATAAAAAAGCACAGAACTTGTCAAATTGAGCTCTCAACTGATTGCAGCCTGCTGGCCTTAAATTGTGATTTCTCCCTATGCCCTTTAGTCTTACTAGATTGGAAAGCTCTGTTATATCTGAGATTACTGTTTACAACTTCATGCACAATCCATTCTCTTGCCTCCTCAGAGAATGTCCATTCTCTGCTCTCTTGTATTTATGTGTTATAGTTTCATGCGTCTTCATAAAGCTAACAATTTTTCATTCAGTAAACCTAAGAATGTTAGATGTTTAGTTCTTTTTTGGAAAAAGATCTAAGTGCTGAGAAGAAAGTTTGCTGTGTTCATGAGTGTGAGGACCAGAGTTCAGTACCCCAGATCACACATATATGCCAGAAACAATGATATAAGTACTTGTAATGCCTGCCTCCCTAACAAAAGCAAGACAAAGAGAAAAAATCTCCAGAAACTATGGCTTAAACAGTAGCAGTGAAGAGACCTACACTCCACAAATGGGAAATGTGAGGAATGAAGTAGGAAGATTGAAGTTTTTCATATACTTCCATAGGCATGCTGTGAGGCACTGGTCACTCATACAGAATATTCTGATAGCTCTCTCTCTCTCTCTCTCTCTCTCTCACACACACACACACACACACACACATACACAGTCATTTTCTCTCCACTAAAAAGTCTAATTATGCCTTATGCATTTTTGGAGATGCAATGTCACATGTCAGAATATGCAATGATCTGATCATAGAAACTGGTGTTTCCATCAACTCAAACTATATAATATCTTTGTGTGTATTTGTGTGTCTGTATCAATCAGGTGATATTTTGAAAATTTAACTCTTTAAGTTGATATTTTCAATAGTTCCTCTTCCCCTCATGGCCCTCTCATAATTAAAATTTTGTCTTAGTCTGATCCAGTTTGTTTCAGAAAAAGAAATATAAAATTCCTTTAAAATGAAATTTCTTATTTAACCACTAAAATAGGCCTACAAAAACTTATCAAGTAAGTTTTAGTGCATAATTTTAACAGCTGAATAATTAGGGTTTTCTGTTTCTGAAACCCCCAAATGCTAAGGGCATAGGGAAATGAGAACCTGAATTTGAGACAGTGTCATGATGAAGAATAAACAATTCTGCAGAGCTCATGAAAGTTAGTGGGAGATGTGGGAGTATAGGTGTGTGGAATGTAGCTGCTTCCTATCCCTCCTCTGGTTGAAGTTACAACTGGATGGGTGACAGCACAAGGGATGAGGCACAAGTCTTCAGGCAGATGGCATCTGGGTTGCTGTGCTGCTTAATTTTTAGTTGTCACCTTGATACTTAGAATGTGAGTCTCTGGGCATATCTCTTAGGGAATATTTGGTTAAATAAGGTCTCCAGGCATTCTTGTAAAAGATTGTCTTATTTGCATATTTGGTATGGGAAGATACAGCACATAGTGGATGGTGGTAGCTCCTTGGTCAAGTAAATAAAATGGAGAGAACTAGCTAACATTGAGCAAACTGACATATTAGAAGGCAAATACACTGCATTGATCCTTGCCCTCTGTTTTGCTGTGGATGTGTCGTGGCCTTGATTCTTGTTGGATATGGGGGAAACAATTCCCTTGGTTCATCTGTCAGAATAAGTTACAGCCTGTAATAAAACCCCTTATATTCATCTAAATGACATAGGTGAGAGATTTATTATATCAACAAAGTTATGAAACTACAACAGATTCTTTTTTTAGTGAAACCTAAACTTAGAGTGGAGGGAGAAGTATCAGAGAGGAAAGGTGTTTGTCAGTTTCCTGTCACTGTGACTAAATCTAAGACAAACAACAAGTTTACCTCTAGTCATTGTTTAGAGGTTTCAGGCCATGGTGAGTTGGATCCATTGCTCTGGGACTGACATTGTGCAGGATATTACCATGGGATATTCTGTATGAGTGCAGGATATAACACCTGGTGGGCAAAGCTGCTCACCTCCCAGATGCTGAGAAGCAAAGGAGAGAGGAATGTATCAGGGTAACAATGTCCCCTTCAGGACACATGTCCCAGTGGGCTACTTCCTCCCATTAGGCTCAACTATTTAAGATATCGTCATTTGCCAATAGCATTAGAAACTGGTGACCAAACATTTATGGTATATTTGATGTCCAAAAAATAACAGACATGACCTGACAGTTTCTATGACCTGTATTCCCTAGGTCTACGATAAGTATAAAGAGCTTAGGAGCACTTTCTGAGACTCTCCTTTTGGTTCAGGTGTGGCATGCACCTTGTATTGTCTACAGCAGCAGATTCAGTAGAAGTAATTAATATCAACTTAATGTGAACTTTGAATTAGTGTAAGGTTTTCATGATGGGCTCCTCACCAGCAGCACTTAACCTGCTACCATGAAATGAAAGAAAAGTCTTGTATCTCTTTCCAGACATACTGAAGCAGAAACTCTGGGAAAAGAGCCAGCTCTATGTGTTCTGACAAGTCATAAGAGGATTTGGATGCAGATTCAACTTTGAGGACCAATTTCAAGGATGCCTGCAGAGAGCAGAAGATTGCCAGGAACAAGTACACACTAAAGGACAGTGGAAAGGAGAAGAAGCTGACTGAACCTTAAATTTAAATACCTAATTGGCTAAGAAATTAATGAATTTTTAAGCGTCTGCTTAATAATAATGGTAACATACATATATTGTGTACACAATTTCCTTATCTCACATTTTGGAACTCTTTATGGACATCCATGCAAAATTGATGCAGTAAAAAACATATATATTATGCAAAATATAAGCATAAAATATGAATTATATTGACACACAAACATTCGTGACTCATTATATACTGTCTATGTAACATATATTTAGGTAATATCTGTTTATATGTTTTATTTATATATTTTTGCCTATCATCCATAAATATCAATTATTTATCATCTATCATCTTTTGCAGTTTCTCAAGTTTCCAAAGTTTTTCATATTTTGTAAGTTTATAATAGAAATCATGAATAATTACTGAATGTTGACTAATTCTTATGTGGGGTCTGATTTGATCTTTGGGGACATGGGCAAGTGGACTTTATGGTTTCTTTGCAGAATCAGGGTTACATATGCAGCTTCTCTGTGAAGTTGTCATTGTGGTATATTTTAGTAGCTTCATAGAGTTTATATCAGCAAATGTGAACTATGTGTTGCTGTAGTGGTTTCCAAAATATGGCCGCCTCCACCAAAAAAAAAGCACTTGTTCTTTGTGGTCTTCTATATTCAGCATAAGCCAGAAATCCTGCAACTTGTAATGGAGCAGGGAAAAAATATTTATTAAGACAAAAATTCTTTCACAGTTATAGATAGAAAGACAAAGAGAGAAAAGGAGAGTGATGGGAATGAAGAAATGAAGAAATAAAGAAGGGATTGAAAGAGGAAAGGTTAGACAATAATAAGATCAATAAATAACCTTAAAATTCATTTGTAGAATAATGAATTATATTTTGGAAATTTATCCCCCCAAAAAATTAAAGATAGAACCCTAAAAGTATATACCTGAGATGTCCCTGATTATTAATACTATTTAATGTTCATCTCCTTTAAGCACAGCTCTGCAAGGGATTCTTTCTTTTGAAGCATCTCTGTTGCAGTTCGCCTGCATGGTTGTTGATAAATGACCATCAAATGGCTTAAGGGAACAAGGGTTTTTTCTCTCTTAAAATTTCTGGTTATAGTTCTCAGTCCAGCTTGACAGGAAAGCATGCACCAATACCAGGGCCGAGGGAACTGACCTCACCATCACCACATAACAGCTGAGAGATGAACAATCCTTACTTGCCAGACCAGCATGTCTGGCCAACTGAACAGAAGGATGCCCACTTCCTCAAACAACTCTCCGTGATTTATTCCAGGGCCTAATCCCACCCACCATAGGCTGGGTTTTCCCCAACAGCTAGACAATCTCCTACAGGATTGCTCTGGGCTTATCTCAACTTATTCTCTACAAACATGCCCAGAGCTCAAACTCTCAACAGTCAAGTTGACACTTGTGCCTAACTGTGACACTCCACCCCTTGTCAACTTGACACAATGACATAGCACTTTTAAACTGTAACCTTCAATCCTTGTCCCCACAGATGTTAAAAAGTTATCTTGAAAATATAAATACATTTCATGGACAAATTTAAAATGTTCTCTCATTAAAACTTAAGTTCCAACATTTTAAAAGTTCAAAGTTTCTTAACCTTAAGAGTATATCAAGTCAAAATAAGTTAAATACTTTAAAACAGACAAAACATTAAAACAGAAGTATCTGATGTGACAAGAAAACATTAAATTAAGATAAAAGTCCAGCAAATCACCACATCCTGTACTTCAATGTCCATTTTCTGTCGCTCATCACATAGTCAAAGTGGCTCAAAGATTCTAGCCATTCCCAGTCCCTGTTTGCAGCTTGAAGTTGTAAAAACAGAGTTCCTTGAACCAGGCTGAATCTTCACTCGCAATTGTCCTCAGTAGACATCCCACGGTTCTGGCATCTCCAACAGTACTTTGGGTTCATCTCTGCAGCTGTAAGTTTCACATTTCTTTTCAGGAACTTTATGCCTGCCACTTGGTGCCAAGCTTTTGTTGCTCTCCACAAACCCTGTAATCGTACACCAAAACCAGTACCATCTGGGGAACGCCAGCAGAGTCCACAGTGAGGCTGAAATGTAGCTTGGTCCACTGGAGCCACAGCTGTACCAACTTTAGCTTGCTGACTCTGGAAAAGCCTCTTTCTAGGCAGCCAAAACTTCCAAAGGGCAAGAAGTGGCTTCAACTTGGGCTTTCAGTCCCTGAAGGAATCCTGGTTTTCAAACCATGGAATCACCACACTGTGGTGTTCATGTCTTCCACCATCCCAATGCAAAGCACTAGGTTTTCCTTCAATGATACTCATAACTCCAACAGCAGCAGCTTCTCTGTTGCCTGCCCTTACCTCATCCAGAGTTTCATGGCCATCAACACAACTCTACTCCATCAAGCAAACCAGTCCATCGTCTCTAAATTCAACTTCACCAAAGTATTTGTTCCCCTTATCACAAATTGGGCTGAAACAATTCACAACTCTCTTGGCATCACTTGTTTTCCAAATGGCCCACCAAACTCTGCAGAATGGTATTGGTAATCCACAAAGTCAAAATCTTCAAACATTTCAAACTTTGTCCAGCAAAACCACTCAAAAGCCACAGAGTCCACATAGATTTATCAGCAACGCTCTACTTCCCAGGCACCAGATCTTGTTGCAGTTCATCTGCATAGTTGCTGATAAATGACCATCAAACAGCTTAAGGGAACAAGGGTTTATTTCTTTATGACAGTCCGATTACAGTTGTCAGTCCAGCTGACAGGAGAGCACGCACCAACACCAGGGCTAAGGGAACTGGCCACACTATCATCACATAACAGGCTGAGAGATGGACAATCCTTACTTGCCAGACCAGCATGTCTGGCCAAGTGAACAGAAGGATGCCGACTCTCTCAACCAGCTCTCTGTGATTTATTCCAGAACCTAATCCCACCCACCATAGGCTGGGCCTTCCCCATCAGCTAGACAATCTCTTTCAGGTTCGCTTTGGGCTTAACTCAACTAATTCTCTACAGATGTGCCCAGAGCTCAAACCCTCAACAGTTAAGTTGACATCTATGCCTAACCATGATAATCTCCTTTGGTGTTGCCCACCCAGACTTCCAAATCCTTTGCCTTACTTTCAAGTATTGTAGCTTGTAACCTTCAGAGTTGTAGTTCATAGGAGCCACATTGCTGGATATGAAATTAGTTTTCCCAGTTGTGCCAGTTAATCTTCTCTGTTACTATGAAACACCAGTCAAAGTAAGGGAGATTGATTCAGCTTATGGTTCCAGAGAGGAGATATAGTCCATTATGGTAAGAAAGGTGTGACTGACTAGCAGAAGCTGGAAGTGGTCTAAATCACATTCCTTATAGAGGCTGAGAGATACAAAACTGCCAGCTACAAGAGCAGACCTCTCCCATAAGTGAGATGGGGTTATCAGACCTCAAGGTCCATGCCCTGTCATGTGCCTTCTTTCGGCAAGGCTCTACCTTTTAAAGGTGCCATGACCTTCCCAAACAACTAAAGAATCAAACAAATGAGCCTGTGATAGACAACTCACATTTCAAACTACCATACGCTGTCCTTGGTCCCATGGATTCATTGTCCTCCCATTAAGCAAACCATACTCAGTCCAACTTTAAAAATCTCATATACTACATCAGTAGTCCCAATGCAGTCCAAAGGTTAAAGGTCCAAAGCCTCCTGCAAAATCAAAAAACAAGTCACATATTTCCAACATAAAATGGCACAGAATAAACATTCCCATTTCAAAAGAGTAATGGAGGTATATCCTGGAAAGACTGGTTCATAAGAAGTTGGGTTCTACCTCTTCAACTCAGTGGTCTGTAGAATACATTGTTCTTTTAGGTTGGTTTCTCCCATGATGCATAGCTTTTATTGACAAATGTGTCACATTGGTTCTGTCATCTCCAACATCTTCACTTCTCAATAGCAAACCAACCTTCAAATTCAGAACACAAAATTCTCTCCTTGAGTCTCTTGGCAGACGTTCCAATCCTGCCACAAGTCACCTGATTTCCACTGTTCTCTGAAACCTTGGAAGAGGAACCCACAATCTCCTCCCTCTTACATCTTTGATGTCCCTAAATAAGGATCATGTGAACCACTTTGCCAACTTATGCTATAACTTCTAGGTGAAAATTGGCTCCTTAGAATCACAGTTTGTTCAGCTTCTCTGTGCTGAAAATGAACAGAATCTCTTGGGCAGTTGCTTCAGAAAAGTAACAGACCTGTCCTTTGGAACTTCATCCTTCAGCTCTTTCTTTCCAAAAGAATTAGCATTCTTATGGGTGGGAACCTTCCCATAGGACCTCTTCTATCATTCAAATTGAGAGCAGGCTTTGATTTACTAATGGAGCATCACTCTTTAATAGTAGATGTTATTTTGTTGTCTGCATTCTCTTTAAACTTGTTATCACATTTTTCATCAAGCTTCATAGTTTCTATCTCTTTCTGACTAATTCCTTGCTCTTTTTTTCATAACTTTGAATAAGAACATTGAAAATCAATCATGCCACACTGTTAAGACTATATTGCTTTAAAATTCCCTCTGCCAAACATGCAAATTTAACTTCAGGCAAGTTTTCAGGAGAAGTGCAAAACTTAATCAAACTCTCTGCCAACATATCATTCCATTTGCTCATCGTCCAGTTCCGAACATGGTCTCTGTTGCCCTCTAGTCAAGCAGGGCTTCCAGTGTCTACATCTCTAATAGAATCAGTCTCTTCCAAGCTATCACTAGACTTGCCCTTTCAAACTTTTGTCTCCAGGACACAAAAGCTTTCCCAGTACAAAGTCCAAAGTTCTCTATATTTCTCTCAACAAACAGTTCCAAAAGCACATTAGTCACATTACAGAGATGGCCATACTTCTCTATTTCTGGGTACTAACTTTTCTCAGCTTCACAAACATGTCACTTTCTGCTACTAGATCTTCTTAGTCTCACAAAGCAACACCCCACTTCTCTGGTTACTGATTTCTATATTGGTTACTCTTCTCTTTTGCTGTTAGACACCATTCAAAGTCAAGTAGTTTAAAAAGAGGAAAGAGGATTTATTCAGTTTATGGTTCCAGACGGAAGAGACATTGTGGCAGAAAAAGCATGACTGGGGGCTGGAGAGGTGGCTCAGGGGTTAAGCCTCCGACTTGCAGGTGGAAGGTCCTGAGTTCGGATCACAGATCCCACGTATAGACTCCAGGCAGAAGCAGGGGTGGCCTGTGCTTCTGGTCCTGGTAGGGCAGAGCCTGTGAATCCCGGGGCAGAAGGAGGTGGAGGCGTCCATGGTGGTTCGCGAATTCGTCCGTGGTTCTACACATACACAGACACACACACACATGCGCGCACATACACACGCACATGCGCACAGTTGAATAAATAATGATAATAATAAAAAAATTTAAAAAAAAAAGCATGACTGGCTGGCAGAAGCTGGAGGCATCCTAAGTCATGTCCCTCATGAAGGCCAAAAGCTGCAAAACTGCCAACTGTAAGAACAGACTTCTCCCAGAAGTGAGGTGGAATAACTCCATGATGTGCTTTCTTCTAGCAAGTCTCCTCCTTTTATAGGTGCCAAGACAACTAAATATTCAAGCACATGAGCCTATGGTGAACAAATCACATTTAAAACCATGACACCAAAGTTTAATTCATATAATTAGTGGTGCTGAAGAAAGTGGTTAGAAAGTTGGATCCATTCTTTTATATTTCATTTGTATATGTGTGTTGTCCATGCATGTTTGCATGTGTGAAGGCATGTATGTGCATGTAGGTGTCCTTGCACGTGTTTGCACTGTACATATGTGGGCACCTGCATATGTAGGCAATGACTGATAGTCATCTTCAATTACTACTCCACCTTATTCATTGTGGTAGCATCTCTCTAGTCCAGAGCCATCAATATGGCAAATCTCTTTGGCTAGCTTGCTCTGAAAATCCCTTGTCCTTGTGTTTGATGATGGATTTGCAGATGGTGTACAACGTCCACACAGCACTTACAAAGGTTCTAAGAATCTAAACGCCAATCCTTATGCTTGCATTGAGCTAGTGCTTTTATTGCTAGGCCGTGTCCCTAGCCCCAAATTTTTGTTTATTTCTAATCAACATCATTCAAAAATAACAACCACTCATAAATCCTAATAAACCAAAATAGAAAGTCTATTGAATAAAATGCTGTTTCTATGCTCACTCTAATGAGAGATGCACAGCTGTGCAGTCAATCTTTCTAGTTTTGTTTGCTTATTATCCATTGCTGTCCTTACCCAGTTCCAGAATGGCCTGCTAATTTTCTTGGCACACTGGACTCTCATTTAATGGTTGAATAAGTGCAAAACATTTCTGCTTTCACTCTGCAGTGAGTGTTCCAATTAATAACTTCTTGAAATTAATCAGCTCCTAAAGCAAATTATGTATTTTCTATCCATTTGGCAGCATTAATAATGGCATCAGAGTTCTCCCTTTAACCTTTTAATTTTGCTCTAAAGTGAGCTTCAATCATTGAAGAATTTCTTTGATAACACAGGTACTTTTGAAATGATTGCAGACTTTGCAAACTTACCTTACAAAGAAAATGATACATTTAAAATTACACACTTAGTTCTTTTAGATTTTTTCATTCAGATTAAAAATATTTAATAAAAACAAAATTAAATTATTTTTTAATTTTACAAATTTAAATTTAACAAAGGTAAAAACACATTTGAAAAGTTGAATTGTTAGTTGAGTGTTGGTTATATATCTTACTCTTTTTAGTTTTTAAAAATTGCAGCTTTTCAGTCAATAAAACTTTCTTGATATGTGTGTTTATGTGCTTTATGTATATAAAAAGAAAAAGTTAGTAAATTAATTATTTGAAGGAATATTTTAAAAGCTGAACAGAATAAGCCAGGTAGCACTTTTATTAAAATTGATAAGTCATATAAAATGTGTTTCAAACAAATTAGAATGTCATTATATAAACATGAGACATGCATTCATGTATAATATTATTAGTAAGTAAATATATTTCCCCATTGATCTGGTATTGTGCTTCATTCAAGATGTAACTTGTTAAATATAGATAATAGCCACGAAGTAAGAGACTATTAGGACAAGTAGAAATACTACATAAAGTATGTGCCCTATAGTGTTCAGTTAACTATTTTTAATTTGGGGACACTGATTTTTTAAAACTCCTCTATACATTCACATTCAAACATAAAATGACAGAATTGAGTATTGTCACAGTTATGGATGCAGCCCTGGGGTGATGGGAAGGATGAAGTACGGACACCAGCTATGAGAGGGTTAATACCATAGGTTTCACATGGGCATGCTGGTGTATATTTCAAAGGTTTAGGGTAGAAGATACCTGTTCTTGTCATAGAGACAGTATCCAGTCAAAACAATTGGCTATGCTGACAGTTCCTTTGTAAAATAAATAACTCTAAGTACAACTCACAAGTACAAAAACATTAGGACACTTATGTTAGGGTTACATGACTTATGTATTAAAGTTTACTATTTGCTTTAAATGATCAAAAAATTTAGGGCATTTACCTTTCAGGGAAAAATTATAGAATGTAAACTTTGAAAGCACATAGGAAAGTCCCCAAGTGCCTTGCATCTTTAAGTCAATTTTTAAATTATTTTTACAGAATCGTACAGTAGCCTTTCTGCTTTTATTTCACTTACTCCATTATCAAAATTTAAAAAAACTCACATATTGTCTTTTTTCAAATACTGCAATTATTGATAACCGAGTGCATTAGGATTCTCTAGAGGAAAAATCAATTGAAATTGTATGGGCTATTGGAAGTTACTGAGTTTGGAACATGGACCAACAGATTTTGGAGGCAAAAGAATTCTACCATGTTCCAACTGTGGGTTATAGATATAGCCTAAGATCAGGAAGATCAGTGTTGCACCCCCTATATTGAGAATGGAAGAAGATGATGGATACACAGCAGAGTCTGGTAAATAGTTAAGGGCATGATCAGAAAGTAAGCCCAGTTAAGACTGGAAACATACAGAGCAAGAGAGCGAGAGCGAGAGACAGAGAGAGAGAGAGAGAGAGAGAGAGAGAGAGAGAGAGAGAGAGAATTTTCTTTCTTGTATTTAATGTTGTTCTATTCATCTCCACGAAGTAGTGAAGTTGTATCTTCCTCCTCTTGTCTATAGGTTCAAATATTAGTTTTGACCCTCATTTCTGTCTGCAAGCTAGTGTATTCCTTCCTAATGGACTGTCTACGTTGGTCTTCACTTTCTTTTTTTTATTATTTTTTATTATTTATTCAATTGCGCATGTATGCGTGTGTGCACGTGTGTATATGTATGCGTGTGTGTATAGAACCACGGACGAATTTGGGAACCACCATGGACACCTCCACCTCCTCCTTGTTTACTCTGTTCCGGGATTCACAGGCTCCGCCCTATCAGGACCAGAAACACAGGCCGCCCCCGCTTCCGCCTGGTGTCTATACGTGGGATCTAGGATCGGAACTCAGGACCTTCCACCTGCCTTGCAGAGGCTTAACCTCTGAGCCACCTCTCCAGCCCCCTGGTCTTCACTTTCTTCACTTCATGTGCTACTTATTTTATTCAGTATGCTTTAGACATTCCCATAAATGGAACTTTCAGTTTCCTTCCCAAAAACCATCTCATATCACTATTCAGATATGGTTCGCTTGTGGCATGGCTAGCTACTATGCTGTGTAGGCATGACTAGAAGCAACAATGATTTCTTTGGCTAGTCCTTAATGAAAATCCCTCCATGTAATTCAATATATAAGTATTGTTCCCGGAATTTTGTGCAAGGTATCTAAGGCAAGTACTCCTCATAAAGGTATTCCAGTGTCAATTTTACCCAGAGAAAAATGATTGAAAAGCAGCAAAGGAGCATTGATTCTTTAAGATGCGTATCGCTCAACTATTCAGAATGATCTCCAGGAGTAAAGAGTTAATTGGATTCATCATGATTATGAAAGTGTATCAAGAAACAACTCCATAAATAAAATATTATGCTTTGGGAAAGAGCAGAAACATTGAATAATTATCCTTTAGTACTCAGGTACATGCATGTTTACATTGATTCAAGGAAGATTCAAAACTGGTAACTTTTTTTAACTATTCATGAAATTTCAAGCAAAGGGTGGATTCATTATTCAGCAGAATTCAGAACTTTCTAAATCCTAAAATGAATACTGTCCTAAAACATATGTTCTCTTCAGAGACTTATGCCATTACTGTGTGTGGCACGGGTTGTCCAAATTAAGATGCCAATGGAATGTACACTTGGAAATCTGTAGAGAGCTATCACTTTGATTTCTCATTTTCTTCCTCATCCAGCAAAGTCAATTCGAAATAGAGGAAGACTTTACCTTTACTCCAGATCTTTATTCATTTTCATGAGACAACTAAATCTCAAACTTCTTTTCTCTTCATCTCAGCAAGAACAGAATATTCTGAATTGATGTTTGTGTCCACTCCATTAAGTCATATGTTGAAATCCTAAATCTTCATAAGATGGTAGATGGTAGAGATCTTTTGCAGCAAACAGAATTAACACTCCTATAAAAGAGGCTCTGGGGAGATGGGATAGTGTACAGTCATTTTTGAATCATGCAAATAAATCTGTGGATGATCATCTCATGAGATGGAAGTCAATTTGCCTGCATTAAATATGAGTTGACTTGAATAAATGCCAAGATGATTAGAAAACACTATCTATTGAAATAATATTGCATGACTTTAAAGAATAAGTTAGGAAAAAGATGCTTCAACTGCTCTACTCTTTCTCAGAACTTTACACTTAGAACCACTTACCATGTTCAGAGGAAGTCAGGCAGCAGCACATAGTGGCCTAGTTATAGGAATCTGGTCCACAGCCCACTTGCAGTCCCCGCTGGCATCCAGCATGAAATTCCACTAGCACGATCATGAGATAATTCCATCCTATAGCTATCATGCTGCCAAAAGGGGCAGGCATGAGCTGTTCCTATCAGGCCCTGACTGAATTATGGATTTATGGGTAAAATAAACATTGCCAGTGAGTTTTAGATAGTTCGCGATACAGAACAGATGAAAAAAATACTCATATATAAACTACTAAAACAAAGATGAATAAAGTGAAAGCAATCTGAGAGGAAGAATTCCATTTGCCATACCTCCTAAAAAATGAAATACTGTTGAATAAATCTAACCAAAGATAAATCTTTAAAACTTTTTTTAAAATAATGTATTTTTTTTCCACTCATGCAAAATTAATAGGTACCCCTCCCTCCCCTCCTCCCTGGAGCATCCTTTAATGTGTATGTCAAACTTTCCTCTAGATCCTCCTCTCTGATGAGGTGTAAGGACTCAGTGGCATTTCTAGAACTCTTTCTTGTGTTCCCCTTAAGTATAGGAATTCTATTGTGGCTGTTAATACCTTGCTTCTAAGGATCCTAGTGCCTTTAGTCCATGTTTGAGGGGTCAATGATATGTTGGTCATTGCGCAGATCATGCAGAGTCCTATTATGATTGCTTCGGTCCTACTTTGTATGGAGTATCTTACATATCATAGCTACTCCCCATCTTTGGGCTCTTACAATCTTACTGCCCACTCTTCTGCAAATTTCCCTGAGCTTCAGGATGGGGAGAGATTAGGCAGGCCTGATTCCAGGTGATTGATATAGAGTCTCTGACGTTCTGAATTATGGTTTGTTGATTTTTTTTCAGTTTTGCTGCTCCTGCAATGCCCTTGGCTCCATCCTGATGGGTATTGGATGTCACCCCTGGCCAGAGATAAAAAGCTGTTAAAATAGAGGCTTATTATAAGAGTAGATTCAAAGGTAGACGGAGTAAGAATAGGAGACAGTGGTGAGAGGGGGGAAGTCAGTCTCCCATTTGCAAAATGGTTACCTTCTATGTGCTAGACTGTATGCCCTCCCTTTCTGGTAAGATCATACCCCATCAGTTGCAAGTGACCAGGAAGGAAAGTCTGTGAGCTTAACCAGATGTCTCATTACTTACTTGCAGTCCTTGATGGTAGCCTATTATCTCTGCTGTAGCATGATCCCCTCTCTCCTTGTTTCTGGTGGGGCCTTCCTTCCCCATCCCTCCTGTTTATAATCTTTGTGATTACTGTACATATTACAGAGATTTGTCTTTGAGTGTCTATAAGTGGGTTTGCTACTAGGATCCACCTATTAGGGAGTACATATGGTGCTTAATTTTCTGTGTCTGGGATACTTCACTCAATATAATTGTTTCGAATTCCATCCATTTCCTGGCGAATTTCATTAATTCAACATTTTTGATGGCTGAATAGTATTCTTTTGTATAAATGTACCACATTTTCCTTATCCACTCGTCAACTGTTGGACATTTAGGCTGATTCCATGACTTTGCTATTATAAACAGTGCTGCTAGGAGCATGGTCGTACTTGTGCTATCGAGGTGAATTTTTGCTGTGTGGGGAGTTATTCCCAAAAGTGGAATATTAGGGACATATGGCATTTCAATCTTTAACTTCTTTAAGAATCACCAGATGGCGTGCCAGAGTGGTTGTATGAGCCTGCATTCCCACCAGCAATATAGGAGAGTTCCCCTCTCTCCACATCCTCTCCAGCATTTGGTGTTGTTTGTATTGTGGATTTTTGCCATCCTGACAGTGGTGAGATATATCTCAGGGAGGTTTTGATTTGCATTTCCCTGATGTCTAAGGATGTGGAGCATTTTTAAAGATATTTGTTAGACATTTTAATTTCGTGCTTGGTAAAGATTCTTTTAAGTTCCAAGGCCCATTTTTTTAATTGGCCCATTTGTTTCCTTGGCATTTAGTTTTCTAAATTCTTTGTGCACTCTGGATAATAGAGCTCTATTAGATATGTGGTTAGTGAAGACTTTCTCCCATTCTGTGGGTTGCCTTTGTGCTTGAGTTACAATCTCTTTATCTGAACAGAATGTCTTTAATTTCACAAGATCCCATCTGTAGTGTTGGTTGTATGAATTGCATTATTGGATTTCCGATTAGGAACTGTTGGCCTAGTCCAATCAGCTCCAGGGAGTTTCCTACCTTTTCAACTAAGGTTTTTATAGTCTCTGGCCTTATATTGAGATCCTTGATCCATTTGGAAGTAAGTCTTCTACATGGTGACAAGTACGGGTCCAGCTTTAATCTTCTGCATGTGGAGACCCAGTTTTGCGAGGACCGTTTGTTGAAGACGCTGTTCTTTTTCCGTTGGATTTTTTGGGCCCCTTTGTCAAAGATCAAATGGCTGTAGTTGTTTGGGCTTATATCTGGGTCTTCAATCCTTATCCATTGATCTGTGTGTCTATTTTGGAGCCAGTACCAGGCTGTCTTTATAACTATGGATTTGTAGTATAGACTAAGGTTTGATATGGCAATACCTCCAGCTGTGTTTTTGTTACTCAGGATTGTTTTTGCTATCCTGGGTCTTCTGTGCCTCCATATGAATGTTGAGATTGTTTGGTCAACTTCTTTAAAGAATTGCTTTGGGATTTTAATTGGTAAAGCATTGAATTTGTATATTGCCTTTGATAGGATGGTCATTTTTACGATGTTGATTCTGCCAGTCCAGGCACATGGCAGGTCTTTCCATCTTCTAGTGTCTTCTGTAATTTCTTTCTTTAGGGTTTTAAAGTTTTCATTGTAAAGGTCACTTACTTCCTTGGTTAGGCTTATACCAAGGTATTTCATTTTTTTAGAGGCTATATTAAATGGTATTATTTATCTCAGGGCTTTTCACTTCTTTCATTCTGGATATATAGGAGGGCCACTGATTTTTGTACATTTATTTTGTATTCTACCACACTGCTGAACTTCTATATTGGTTCCAGAAGTTTCCTGGTGGAGTTTTTTGGATTGCTCATATATAAGATCATGTCATCAGCTTGACTTCTTCCTTGCCGATTCAAATCCCTTTTATGTCCCTTTCTTGTCTTATGGCTTCAGCTAAGACTTCAAGTACAGTATTGAATAGAAGTGCTGAGAGTGGACAGCCTTGTCTAGTTCCTGATTGAAATGGGAATGCTTCAAGTTTTTCCCCATTGAGTATAATCCTTGCTGTAGGCTTGTTGTATACAGCTTTTATTATGTTGATAAAGGTTCCTTCCATTCCAAGGGTCTCTAGGGTTTTGGTCATAAAGGGCCATTGGATCTTGTCAAAAGCTTTTTCTGCATCTATTGATAGTACCATGTGGTCTTGGATTTTGGACTGGTTTATATGGTGAATTGCGTTTATTGATTTGCATATGTTGAACCAACCTTTTGTGCCTGGGATAAAGCCTACTCGATCCCCGTGAATGATCTTTTTGATATGTTTTTGAATCCGATTTGCTAAGACTTTGATGAGAATCTTTGTATTTGTGTTCATCAAAGAGATTGGCCTATAGTTTTCTTTCTTAAGTGTATCTTAATTAGGTTTTGGGATTAAGAAGATATAGCTTCATAGAAGGAATTTGGTAGTGTTCCTTCCTTTGCTATTTGATGGAACAGTTTAAGGAATATTGGTGTTATTAGCTCCTTAAGTATCTGGTAGAACTCTGTGCTAAATCCATCTGGTCCAGGACATTTCTTGGTGGGAATAATCGAAATTACTTCCTCGATTTCCTCATATGTTACAGGACTATTTAAATTATTCACAACTTCCTGATTCAATTTAGGTAAGTTGTGCTTACTTAGGAATTCTTCCATTTCTTTTGTGTTGTAAAATTTCACAGAGTATATTTTGAAATATGACTATATAATACTCTGAATTTCTTGGGTATCCGTAGTGATAACTCCATTTTCATTTCTAATTTTGTTAATTTGTGTTCTTTCTCTATTTCTTTTGGTTAATTTAGCTAGGGGTGTATCAATCATTGATTTTTTAAAGAACCAGTTTTTTGATTGATTGATTCTCTGTATCGTTTTCCTAATCTCAATTTCAGATATTTCTCCCCTTATTTTGCTAATCTACTCTCTTCTATTGCTTTTGGAGTCAGATTGCTCTAGTGTCTCTTAAACTTTTAGGTGCATTGCATTGTTAAGTTATTTATTTCTGTTTCCATGTTTTTGATGTAGTCATAAAGAGCTATGAACTTACCTCTTAGGACAGCTTTAATTGTGTCCCAAAGATTTTGATAAGTTGTATTTTCATTATTGTTTACTTTCAGGAAGTCTTGAATTTCCTTTTTAATTTCTTCCTGAATCCAATTCTCATTCAGCATCATAGTGTTAAGTTTCCAGGAGTTAGTGTATTTTCTGTTGTTTATTATGTTGTGGATGTCAAGCTTTAGACCATGGTGGTCTGATAGGGCACAGGCTAGAATTTCAACTTTCCTGTATATGTGGAGATTTGTTTTGTGGCCCAATATGTGATCTATTTTGGAGAAAGTTCCATGTGCTGCTGAGAAAAATGTGTATTCTTTGGTGCATGGATGAAAAGTTCGATAGACATCTGTAAGGTCCATTTCTTTAAAGGTTCGATTAATTTCCAAAATGTCTCTGTTAAGCTTTTGACCTGTTGATCTATCCCATGTTGAGAGAGCAGTGTTGAAATACCCACGAATTTTCGTTTGTGAGTTAATTTCTCACTTTAGATGCTGTATGTAGGGTTTGCTTTATGAATGTGGAGGGGCCCGTATTAGGTGCATATATGTTTAGTATTGTGAAATCTTACTGGTGAATTGTACCTGTGACTAAAATGTAGTATCCATCTGTGTCTCTTATGATTTTTCTTTTTTTGGTTTGAAGTCCACTTTGTCCAACAGCATAATGGCTACCCCTGCCTATTTCCTAGTTCCATTAGCTTGCAGAATTTTTGACCAGCTTTTCTTTTTAGGATGTGCCTATCTTTTGTGGTGAGATGAGTTTCCTGAGCAGAGCCAGATTGATAGGTTGTAGTTTTTAATCCTAGTTTGTAATTTGTGTCTCTTAATCAGTGTGTTAATACCATTGACATTTAGTGTTATAATGGAGAGATTATTTTTAATTCTGGACATTTTTTATGTTTAGTGGCTTTTGTAATGTATTATTTGACATTTAAGTTTTGGTGGTATTGTACTTCCCTTTTGTCCTCCTGGATACACTTGTATTTTTCTTCAAGCTTGAGTATCATTTCTAGCCTTTTTTAAAGGTCTGGTTTGGTAGACATGAAAGTCTTTAAGTTGCCTTTGTGCTGGAAAACTTTTCTTTCTCCCTTTATCTTGATGGATAGTTTTGCCAGGTATATCAGCCTGGGTTGACATTTTTGCTCATTTAATACTTGAACTACGTTTCTTCAAAGTCTTTTTGCTTTTACTGTTTCCATTGAGAAGTCATTTGTTATTTTAATAGGTTTACTTTTAAAAGTGACTTTTTTTTTTTTTTTTCCCTTGCAGCTCTCAGCTCCTTTTCTTTGTCTTGAATGTGGAGTGTTTTATTTGCCATGGTGAGTTTCTATTTTGGTCATATCTGTTTGGGATGCAGAGGGCCTCTTGTATTTGGATGGGTCTCTCATTGTTTAGATGAGGAAAGTTTTCATTAATGATAATTTGAAAAATCTCCTCGGGTGTGTTATTTTTGGATTCTTGCATCTTAGGTGTCCCATATCTCTTGAATATTCCTCTCAAGTATCTTTTTGGCTTTAACAACTGCTTCCATTGAGCTGATTAATTCTCCCACTTTGTCTTCAAGATCTGAAATTCTATTTTCTGCTTCGTTAGTTCTGCTGATAAGACTCACTGTTGAGTTTGCATTGAAGATAATTTGTCTTTTAGTTAGATTTTAAACTCTAGCCTGAGACTGTTTTAACTGCTCTATGCCTATTTTTGTTTCTTGAACTGTTTTTCTCAACTCTTCTAAGTGTCTGTTATGTTCCTGTTCAAAGTGGTTGATGTGGTTGTTTAACTCCTCTAGGATTTCCTCTTTCATAGTATTGATCATGGTAATGATCATACTTCGAAAGTCGTTATCTTGGGTCTGGCTTTCTTGGCTATTATCTGTGAATTTGTTCTGGTTGGAATCCATCATTATGGGGTTAATTCTTTCGGTGGGAGATTTGTCTTCTTGGGTTTTGTTTCTCATGGATCTGCACTTTGACTTGGGCATTGTTGTTTTGTCTCTTAAGACTTTTTAGGTTCTATGTGTTTTTGACTGAACTGATTTATTTGGTATTACTACTCTCGGGCAGTTATTACTAGTGCTTGCCTTGGAGTTGGATACATTTGTCTGTTGTTATTGTTATTTCCTAGATGAGACTATTAGACTGTTAGTACATCAGTTAAGTCAGGTTTAGAGGCTAAGTAGTGAATATTAGTATGGCAGTGCACTTTTACCATTTAGTACCTTGATGATATGTGAGGGTGAGTGGTATAATCCCTGAAGTTTTGTATGTTTTGGGGTGGCTATATGGAAAAGCTAATCAACTGTAATTAATAGTTGAAAGGAGCAGGACTGTAAAAAAAAGGGGGGTTACTTATCTTTCGGCTGGAAATAAAGAATCTCTCCCATATGATAGGATGATTTTAGAGGATTTTATGTCCTCTAGAGTTTTGCTTGAGTTTCCTTTGGACTCTGCTGAATTCTGAGTAGCAGTGTGTCCTCCATGGACCAAGAGCCAGGGTCTCCTGTGGGCCGAATGGGCAGAGGGGCTGATGGAGATGGCAGAACTCTTCACTTGTGACCTGGGATCTGGCTTAGTGGCCCACCCAAGCTCCAGGGATGGAGGACCACAAGTAAGCCCTGTCCCAGTTGGACAGGCAGGCTGCAGGAGGAACAAAGGGGCTGGGACCTGGGATGTGGCCCAGGCAAACCCAAGGCAGAACTGGGACAAGGGGCGACCTGGGGGCTGGTGGAACTCACCTGGGATGGAGGACTGCAAGTGAGTCCTGTCCGGGTCAGGCAGGCAGCGGGCAGGAGAAAAATCTTTAAAACTTTAAAGGAAGAGATTAGGGAAGACACCAGAAAGCAGAAAGACTTCCTATGTTCCTGGATTAACAGAGTTAACAATGTGAAAATAACCATCCTATCAAAAGCAGTATACAAATTCAATTCAATTCCAATGAAAATTGCAACCTAACTTCACATAAATTGGTAACACAATTCGAAGTTCAAATGGAAGCATAAAAGTCCCAGGGTAACAAAACCAAACCTAAATAATAAAAGCAATGCTAGAAGTTTCATAGCAGACTTTAAAAATGTACTACATATATGTAGTAATAAATAGTATGTTACTGACTCCAAAACAGAGATGTAAATCAATGGATTGTGGAGGTTGTTAGGCCCAAGGCCTGCTCTCTGGATGATACATTAGCAACTGAATGGCTGTTGAGAGACTCCTCCTTTGGGCAGTTGAGTTTGTCTCTTGTCTGCAAGACAATGGCAGGCCAAACTTTCCCTCTTGGCAGTAGAGAAAACTCCCAGGTTTTTTGGAAAGCTTTTGTTTCTCTAAGAAACTGGTTGGGCTGTTCCTCCCCCTATCAGTTCTTTCCTGCTTATCTAAAGATATGTTAATGGACTGGCCAAGTAACTCCTTTTTGAGGCATATATTCCTTCCTCTTCTAGCAACAAGGTGACCTGCCTGTTTTAGCATACTTGGCTACATGTCTGCCCCATGGCAATTGGGTATCACTCCTGACTTCTCTTTGTTAACCAAAATGTATGTGTTTTACATAGTACTGTAAGGAATTTGGCCCTGCTTCTTTATTATAAAAACCCTGTACATTACAATAAAGTTGGCTTGGATGATAGAGGACATCCAAGGCCCCCTCTGACCTGAAACTTAATTCTTACCGCTCCCCCTTTTGAATCTTGTGTTTGTAGGTCCTGGTTGGCACTGGTTCGTTTGCCAGGACAAATGGTGCCCTAATGTTGGGCTGAAGTATGGGGGACCCAACCCAGTATTTTAAGGTAAGGAACTTTGGGGAACTCAGCAAGCATATGTAAGAGAGTTGTTTGGACCAAAGCATCAATCAGAGGTTAAAAAAAGTTAAGTAAAATGGGACAGGCTTATAAAAAGGAGAGACAAATGCTAAAAGCAGAAAAGATAAAGATGGATAAAAAACAATTATTAAGGGTTTTAAATCTTGTTACAGAATTACAGGCCTCTTTTATTGAAGGGAGCTTAAATCCTAGAATTTGGGTTTATATAGATCAGAGAAAAATAAGAGGACAAAAAATGTTCCTCCTGATAATCCTTAAACTATGAAAAAAAAAAAAAATCAGAGATCCTTAAAACAGCTGCTGCTCCAGAAAAACTAAAAAGCCTCCACTTCTGTGGCTATGGGCAGGAAGATCTCAAGTAGGGAAACAAAAATGCAAAATTATTGGCCTTTGAAAACACAAATGACGCTTGTGGAAATGTTAACAAATTGATTTTTGGAGAAATAAAAAAAATGCAACTAATTTGTCTGTTGCTATAATAAGGTTTCTTAAATAATAATTTGTTTTTGGTACTAAATTTTAAGGTTTAATCTGCTCTCAATAATGTTCTTCACAATTACGCTAAGCTGCTGGAACTTTTAAATGTTAATCAGCCTTGATGAAGCTTTCAAGGGTAATTTTAAGACTGCTATCAGTAAATTGTATATTATTAATTGTTTGTATGTGGTATGTCTTGTGTTTCAACATATCTGTGGTCACTTCAATCTTTTTTATTCATGTTGCGCACTAATATTTAAATTTTGGCATGCCATATTTTTTTATTTAATATTTTATTATTATTATTTATTCAACCATGCGCATGTGCGTGTGTGGGTGCATGCATGTGTGTGTGTGTCTGTGTGTGTGTGTGTCTGTGTATGTGTAGAACCACAGACGAATTCGCGAACCACCATGGACGCCTCCACCTCCTTCTGCCCCAGGATTCACAGGCTCCGCCCTACCAGGACCAGAAGTGCAGGCCGCCCCCGCTTCTGCCCGGCATCTATACCTGGGATCTGGGATCCGAACTCAGGACCGTCTGCCTGCAAGGCAGAGGCTTAACCCCTGAGCCACATCTCCAGTCCTGGCATGCCATATTTTTAAATACATGTGTGCACACTTAAAAAATGAGAACAAATAATTTTAATAACATCTAAGGCCTTTACTTATGTTTTAAATTGATCATAATTGTTTTTCTGATAGATTATAAGTTTTCTTTCATGAAAAATTATCTTGCTTGGGTTTTATCTTTAATAGGACTACAAATGAAAATGCTATTGTGTTCTAAAGGTTTTTCCATGTGTTCCCAAAATGGCAAAATATGATACTGCTTGGTTGAACTCGCTTACTCCTCTGATTTCTTTTATAGAATTTTTTCCCACCAAATCTAGCAACCGGGAAAATAATTATATTCTAAAAATTTCATTGGAATTTCTTCATTCTCCTTGTGGTAAGTTATGAAAATAACTAAATGTTTCTATTGCCATAGGATAAGCTTACTCTCTAAAATTTAAAATGCTACTGTCGTATAATGTGCTTATAGAGTTTTAACATCAGACCTCCTCATGTCCTGGGTGTACATAAAATGGTAATGTCTGATTACTTCATACATGGTAGTTGTCTCTACAAAAGATAATATAACCTTAGAGTAAAAATGTTGTTTGACAATTTTTGCCTTATAATTACAATTAAAATTTACTATTCTGCTAATTATCATAATGTATGTAAAAAAGAATTTTCATTAATCTTCCCTGTTAAAATATTCTCTAGCATTATATTTAGAATCTTGATTTTTTAAATTCATGCTTGCTGTATTGCACATTTCTGGTCTGTAGCTAAAGTCATTGCTTTTATCCAGGTACATTTCATTAATAATGTTATGGGGTTATTTATAAATTAACAATTATAGTTCTCATAAATAAGAATCTCTTAAAATGAGACAGGATTAGAATAGCTATGCTGGGATGGGTCTCAAGGTCTTTGAAGGTCTTTTGATTCCTTAAGGCCATCCCCCACAGCTAGAGGACTAGAATCTCCTTAAAGGAACACCCCTGCTGAGGAACTAACTTCAGTCCTCCCAAAGATAAGATCAATTTTCCTATGAAGGGATTATGGAGATGAGCTCTTCTCTAACCTCACCTGGGCCCAAGAACAATGGAGTTAGGCCATTGAGAAAAAAGTCAATGTCCCAGGCTTGCCCTGGTTGTCATCTTTAGCATAGCCCCTGGTGGCATTCTAGTGCCATTTCTAATTCCATGCCTGTTTCTCATGAATTCCACGAGTTCTTTCTAGTTGCCCACTTTTCATGAGTCCTGTAACATTTGGCATGAGGCTGTTTCCTGTAACAAAATCATAACATTAGTAAATAAGTTTTGAGATACTTCAAAAACTTTTAAAAGAGAAGTTTTTGAAGGTAACCTATAGATATTGGAGACTTTCTTACAATAAAGTTAGAAGGTTAAAAACAAATTAATAGACTTATGAAGGCTCTATACAACAACAATATAGCTCCTGAATTAGGAAAGGTTCTATTCAGTATTGATAGCTACTGAGCTTTTATTTTTTAAAGATTGCTTATCTAAACAGATACACAGGTATTCTCCTGTGAAAATGTGCTACTTGTTTATTCCATATTTGACAAAGTCTTGGTTTCTACAAAATTTAAAGGACTTTTACTAATTTGTGTTATACCTATACATTTGGCTCTAAAAGATATTAAAGTACTACAATTAATTAAAATTTTGATAAATTATTTAACAGTTTCATTTCAAAATGAGATTTAAAGTTGTTTATCTTTGATTTAATGTTTTTGTGTTTATATTATAAGATTCATGTATTTTAAAGATATAAATTTTGTGGTTACTTGATGCTAAAGTAAATAAGTAAATTGAGAGCTACAATATCTTACATTTCAAAGTACATTTATAAATGTTTATTGTCTGCACAATTGCCTGAAAAGCCCAATTCTTTATTTATTTTAAAGGTAAAGTTTATAGCTACTAAAAAAGTTATGTTATAATTATGACACTAAAAAGTAAAACATTAAAGTCCCTCTATCTGTAATTCCTCAGAGGACAAAGATACATATCAAATGTCACCAGGACCACTCCTTGCCTCCAGAGTCTTGTTGATATTTAAACAAACTGTTGTTGGGATTTCCATGGAGGTTTGAGACCCCCTACTAACAGGCTGTTTCAGATTGATTTTAGAGAAAATCAATTGTTTACTTTTCAAAACCTTTCCTAGATAGCAAACTACACTATCATAGGACAAACTTTTCTTTTATTAATTATAATTGCTGTTGTTAAATGTGCTAGTGGCATGATTAAATGGTATTTTATAAATTAAGGAGGGGGAAAGGAATGCCTTAATTCTATCCTCCATTTTATTAAAAAAAACAATTAAAAATGGTTTTATAATGACAGAACACCTTTGACATATACCTGTTCTAACTAGACTCAGCGCTCCGCTGGAGTCACAGGTATCTGTGTTGCTCCATCAACAGGTGGATTCCCAAGCATTTAGTCTGCCTGATCAAAAATCATGGAGAGTTTCCTTGACAAGATCACAGCTCTCAGCCTACAGGAAAAAAAAAAGCTGGCATCGATGCAGAACAAGTTGAGGAGCCAGATCCTGACCTGGAGCCAACTAGACGCTCTGATACATGAAGGAGCAGACTAGTGCAAGAGTTGCAACAACCAGTGACCCCGAGACGTCTCTTCTTGATTATTATTGCACTGCTCTATTCTTCAACATTCTAGACTTAAGTCTCAGACTTTGTTGGATGATCAATGGCTGAACACAAAATATTTCCTTCTATGATGGATTCCTGACCCCTGTTTGGACTGACTGTGAGAGTCTTTCACGAACTGGACATTGAAAGCTAACTGCTACTCACCATATTTTAAAGGACTTTGTTTTCTATTTAAAATTCACTATTGTTTACTCACCATGTTTTACTTTTGGTTCCTAAAAATGTATGATTTTCTGTTGACTTTTTTTAAGTAAAATATATTATTATTATTATCATTTCTGCTCATACAAATGTAACAGGTACACTGGTCCCCTCCCTCCCTTCACCTCCCCTCAACCCCCCTGCTCCCCCCTCCCCTCTCCCCTCCCTCCCCATTCCCCAGTGCTTCCCCCCCCTCAATCCCCGGAGCATCCTTTACTGTGCATGCCAAACTCTCCTCTGGGTCCTCCTCCCTGATGAGGTGCAAGGACCCAGGGGCATTTTCCAGAACTCTTTCCTGTGTTGCCCTTAAAGGACTGTCAGTCCCTAGCCTCCAAGGATCCTAGTATCTTTAGTCCATGCTAGATTTTGTGCGGTCAATAATGTGTTGGACCTAGCGCAAGTCATGCAAAATCCTGTTATGATTGCTTCAGCCCTAACTTTTCTGGAGTATCTTGCATATCATTACTTTTCCCATCCTTGTACTCTTACAATCTTACCACCCCCTCTTCTGCAAATTTCCCTGAGCTTCAGGATGGGGAGAGATTAGGCTGGCCCTAGTTCCAGGTGGTTGATATAGAGTCTCTGATGTTCTGAATTATGGTTTGTCGATTTTTTTTTTTTTTTCAGTTTTGCTGCTCCTGCAATGCCCTTGGCTCCATCCTGATGGGTATTGGAAGTCAACCCTTGACCAGAGATAAAAACCTGTTAAACTAGAGTCTTGTTATAAGAGTATATTCAAAGGTAGATAGAATAAAAGTAGGAGACCACGGTGAGAGAGGGGTTTGCAAAATGGTTACTTTCTATCAGGCAGCCTATAGACCCTCCTCTTCTGGTGAGCTTATACCCCATCAGTTGCAAATGATCAGGAAGGAAAGTCTGTGAACTTAACCAGATGTTTCATTACTTACTTGCAGTCCTTGATAGTGGCCTATTTTCTCTGCTCTAACATGGTCCCCTCTCTCCTTGTTTCTGATGTGGCCCTCCTTCCCCATCCCTCCTGTTTATAATCTTTACAATTACTGTATTTATTACAGAGATTTGTCTTTGAGTGTCTATAAGTGGGTTTGGTACTAGGATCCACCTATTAGGGAGTACATACGGTGCTTAATTTTCCATGTCTGGGATACTTCACTCAATATAATTGTTTCTAATTCCATCTATTTCCCAGCAAATTGCATTAATTCAACATTTTTGATGGCTGAGTAGTACTCCATTGTATAAATGTACCACATTTTCCTTATCCAGTTGTCAACTGTTGGACATTTGGGTTGATGCCATGACTTTGCTATTGTAAATAGTGCTGCTATGAACATGGTTATGCTTGTGCTATCGAGGTGAATTTTTGCTGTATGGGGGGTTATTCCCAAAAGTGGAATATCAGGGTCATATGGCATTTCAATCTTTAACTTCTTTAAAAATCACCACACAGCTCACCAGAATGGTTGTATGAGCCTGCATTCCCACCAGCAATATAGGAGAGTTCCCCTATCTCCACATCCTCTCCACCACATGGTGTTGTTTGTATTGTGGATTTTTGCCATTCTGACAGTGGTGAGATGATATCTCAGGGAGGTTTTGATTTGCATTTCCCTGATAGCTAAAGAAGTGGAGCATTTTTTTAAGATATTTGTTAGACATTTTAATAAATGCTTGGTAAAGTTTCTTTTAAGTTCCAAGGCCCAGTTTTTAATTAGCCCATTAGTTTCCTTGGTGTTTAGTTTTCTAAGTTCTTTGTGCACTCTGGATAATAGAGCTCTATCAGATATGTGGTTAGTGAAGATTTTCTCCCATTCTGTGGATTGCCTTTGTGCTTGAGTTACAATATCTTTATCTGAACAGAAGCTCTTTAATTTCACAAGATCCCATCTGTTGAGAGTTGATTGTAGTGACTGTGCTATTGGATGTCCGTTTAGGAACTGTTGGCTTAGTCCAATCAGCTCCAGGCTGTTTATCGAGGTCCTTGACCCATTTGGAATTAATTCTTGTACACAGTGACAAGTACGGGTCCAGTTTTAATCTTCTACATGTGTAGATCCAGTTTTGCCAACACCATTTGTTAAAGATACTGTTCTTTTTCCATTGGATTTTTTGAGCCCCTTTGTCAAAGATCAAATAGCTGTAGCTGTGTGGGCTTATATCTGGGTCTTCAACCCTTAGCCATTGATCTGTGTGTCTATTTTGGAGCCAATACCAGGCTGTTTTTTTTACAGCTATGGATTTGTAGTATAGACTAAGGTTTGGTATGGTGATACCTCCAGCCGAGTTTTTGTTACTCAGGATTGTTTTTGCTATCCTGGGTCTTTTGTACCTCCATATGAATTTTGAGATTGTTTGGTCAACTTCTTTAAAGAATTGCTTTGGAATTTTAATTGGTAAAGCATTGAATCTGCATATTGCCTTTGGTAGGATGATCATTTTTATGATGTTGATTCTGCCAATCCAGGAACATGGGAGGTCTTTCCACCTTCTGGTGTCTTCTGCAATTTCTTTCTTTAGGGTTTTAAACCTTTATTATAAAGGTCTCTTATTTCATTGGTTTGCTTATACCAAAGTATTTCATTTTTTTAGTTGCTATGGGATTGTTTCTCTCAGGGCTTTTTTGCTTCTTTCATTCTGGGCATATAGGAAGGCCACTGATTTTTGTACATTTATTTTGAATCCTGCCACCCTGCTGAACTTCTGTATTAGTTCCAGGAGCTTCCTGGTGGAGTTTTTGGGATCACTCAGGTATAAGATCATATCATCTGCAAATAGAGATAGCTTGACTTCTTCCTTGCCGATTCAAATCCCTTTTATGTCCCTTTCTTGTCTTATGGCTTCAGCTAAGATTTCAAGTACAATATTGAATAGAAGTGGTGAGAGTGGACAGCCTTGTCTAGTTCTTGATTGACGTGGGAATGCTTCAAGTTTTTCTCCATTGAGTATAATCCTTGCTGTTGGCTTTTTGTATGCAACTTTTATTATATTGATAAAGGTTCCTTCCATTCCAACCTTTCTAGAGTTTTGATCATAAAGTGCTGATGGATCTTGTCAAAAGCTTTTTCTGCATCTATCGAGAGTATCATATGGTCTTGGACTTTGGACTGGTTTATATGGTGAATTACGTTTATTGATTTGCATATGTTGGACCAACCTTGTGTGCCTGGGATAAAGCCTACTTGATCTCCATGGATGGTCTTTTTGATACGTTTTTGAATCCGATTTGCTAAGACTTTGATGAGAATCTTTGTATTTGTGTTCATCAAAGAGATTGGCCTGTAGTTTTGAGTGTATCTTTATTAGGTTTTGGGATTAAGATGATATAGCTTCATAGAAGGAATTTGGTAGTGTTCCTTCCTTTGCTATTTGATGGAACAGTTTAAGAAGTATTGGTGTTATTAGCTCCTTAAATGTCTGGTAGAACTCTATGCTGAATCCATCTGGTCCAGGACATTTTTTGTTGGGAAGATTTAAGATTACTTCCTTGATTTCCTCATATGTTATAGGACCATTTAAATAATTCAAAACTTCCTGATCCAATTTAGGTAAGTTGTGTTTACTTAGGAACTCATCCATCTCTTTTGTGTTGTCAATTTCACCGAGTACAAGTTTTTGAAATATGAAGTTATAATTCTCTGGATTTCTTGGGTATCAGTAGTGATATCTCAATTTTTGTTTGTAATTTTGTTAATTTGGGCTTTCTCTCTTTTGCTTTTGGTTAATTTAGCTAGGGGTGTATCAATCTTATTGATTTTTTGAAAGAAACAGCTTTTGACTGGTTGATTTTCTGTATCGTTTTCCTAATCTCGATTTCAGATATTTTGCTCCTTATTTTGATAATCTCCTCCCTTCTATTGCTTTTGGGATCACATTCCTCTAGTGTCTCTAAAGCTTTAAGCTGCATTTTAAGTTATTTATTTCTGATGTTTCCATTTTTTTTTTGATGTAGGCATTGAGCTATGAACTTACCTCTTAGAACAGCTTTCATTGTGTCCCAGAGATTTTGGTAAGTTGTATTTTCATTATCGTTGACTTTCAGGAAATCTTGAATTTCCTTTGCAATTTCTTCCTGAATCCAATTCTCATTCAGTATCATAGTGTTAAGTTTCCAGGAGTTAGTGTATTTTCTCTTGTTTTTTGTGTTGAGGATGTCCAGCTTTAGGCCGGGGTGGTTTGATAAGGTACAGGGTAGAATTTCAACTTTCCTGTATATGTGGAGATTCGTTTTGTGGCCCAATATGTGATCTATTTTGGAGAAAGTTCCATGTGCTTCTGAGAAAAATGTGTATTGTTTGGTGCATGGATGAAAAGTTCGATAGAGATCTGTAAGGTCCATTTCAGTAAGGGTTTGATTAAGTTCCAAAGTGTCTCTGTTAAGCTTTTTACCTGTTGATCTATCCCATGTTGAGAGGACGGTGTTGAAATCCCCAAGAATTACCGTTTTGGGATTAATTTCTTGCTTTAGACTTTGTAGGGTTTGCTGAATGAATGTGGGGGGGTCTGTATTGGGTGCATGTATGTTCAGTATTGTGAAGTCTTCTTGCTGAATTGTACCTGTGACTAAAATGTAGTATCCATCTGTATCTCTTATGATTTTTTTTGGTTTGAAGTCCACTTTGTCTGACAGCATAATGGCTACCCCTGCTTGTTTTCTGGTTCCATTAGCTTCCAGAATTTTTGACCAGCCTTTTCTTTTTAGGATATGCCTATCTTTTGTGGTGAGATGGGTTTCCTGCAGCCAGCAGATTGATGGACTGTGGTTTTTAATCCAAGTTTGTAATCTGTGTCTCTTGATAGGTGTGTTGGAACCGAAGTTCCCTTTGGGCCCCTTACCCAGATTCCGGAAGGAGACACGAGAACCGCTGGGTTGCTGTAAAGGCACGAGGCAAGATTTATTAATCTAGCTAGCTAGGACCGCCTCCCTGCTCAGGCATAGGAGAATGGCCCCGACTGAATTTGGGGCAAAGTTTTTATAGGAAAGCAACTGCCTTGAGCAAATCACTATACACAAGGAAGTTGAGTCAGTTTACAGATATTCTGGCCATTAACCTTGCCCTGGGCAGTTCCCGGCACGCAGTGAGTTGGCGCTGGCGGGAGAGTTTGGCGCTGGCGGGAGATTTGAATTTTGCGCCGGCGGGAACTTGGGCTTCACAGCGGGAACCTGGGTTCCACAGGTGAGTTAATTCCATTAACATTTAATGTTATAATGGAGAAACTATTTTTAATTCCAGACATTTATTATGGTTAGTGGCTTTTGTAAGTGTTTTGTTTCACTTTTAGCTTTTGGTAATATTATACTTCCCTTCTGTTCTCCTGGATATGCCTGTTTTTTTCTTCAAGCTTTAGTATCATTTCTAGTACTTTTTGAAGGCCTGGTTTGGTGGACATGTATCCCTTCAAGTTGTCTTTGTGCTGGAAAACTTTTCTTTCTCCCTCAATCATGACGGATAGTTTTGCCAGGTATATCAGCCGGGGTTGACATTTTTGCTCATTCAATACTTGAAGTATATCTCTCCAAGCTCTTCTTGCTTTTACTGTTTCCATTGAGAAGTCATTTGTTATTTTAATAGGCTTACCTTTAACAGTAACTTGTTTTTTTTTTCCCTTGAGGCTCTCAGCACCATTTCTTTATCTTAAATGTGGAGTGTTTTAACTATTATTTGCCATGGTGAGTTTCTATTTTGGTCATATCTGTTTGGGGTGCGGAATGCCTCTTGTATATGGATGGTCCTCTATTTTTTTAGATGACAAATTTTTCCTTGATGATAGTTTGAGAAATTTCCTAAGGTGTGGTATTTTGGGATTCTTGCTCTGGTATTCCACGTATACACATGTTTGGCTTCTTCAGGGCGTCCCATAACTCTTGAATATTTCTCTGGAGTATCTTTTTGGCTTTAACAACCTCTTCCATTGTGCTGGTTAATACTCCCACTTTGTCTTCAAGGTCTGAAATTCTGTTTTCTGCTTCCTTAGTTCTGCTGATAAGACTCTCTGTTGAATTCTGGGTTGAAGATAACTTATCTTTTAGTTCAGTTTCAATTTCTGTGTGTTTTTTACTGAACTGAATTATTTGGCCTGGGGTTTGGGGTTGGGTGGGGGGGAGGGTGGGAGCTTACCTAGGTCGCTGTGAGTCCTGGCTGGACTGCCCAGCTGGACTGTGCCTCCTGAGCAGGTGAGGAAAGGGAGGAGGTGGCGGTGGCAGGGCACTGTTTAAGTTGAGGAGCTGGGGCGTGGCCCAGGGCATCCTCCCCAGCCTGGCGCAGCACTGGAGTGGGGGGTGGGGAGGATGAGGGGGAGCTTACCTAGGTGGCCGTGAGTCCCAGTTGGACTGTGAGTGTCCTGGGCAGGTGGGGAAAGGGCTCTGTTGACTTTTGCTTGCATTTATCCCATCAAATGCATCTATTGTTTTATTGTTAATTGTGCTTCTCCTAAACATAAAATAAGTCAATATAGGTACTGAGATAGAATTTATATCTGGGACAGAATTCAAACTCATTTAAATAACATGTAATTTTAAAACTCCAGAGAAGATCTGACTGGCTTGACACTTATTGCTATTTGGGAATTCATTTGTTTGCCTTTTGTAATCTTGGCTTCATTAATATTGAAACTAGGTCTATTTTTTTAATAATAAAAACAAGGAGGAACTGTGGGGGTTACTAGGCCAAAGTCTGCTCTCTGGATGATACATTAGCAACTGAAGGGACTGGGGAGTGACTCCTCCCTTGGGCGGTTGAGTTTGCCTCTGGTCTGCAAGACAATGGCAGGCCAAACTTTTCCCCTTGGGAGTAGAGAAAACTCCCAGGTTGTTTAGAAAGCTTTTGTTTCTCTAAGAAACTGGCTGGGCTGTTTCTCCCCTCATCAGTTCTTTCCTGCTTATGTTAATGGACGGGCCAAGTAACTCCTTTTTGAGGCATACATTCCTTCTTCTTCTAGCAACAAGGTAACCCCTGTTTTAGCATACCTGGTTTATCTGCCCCATGGCAATTGGGTGTCACTCCTGACTTCTCTTTGTTAACCAAAATGTATGTGTTTTACATAGTACTGTAAAGAATTTGGCTCTGCTTCTTGATTATAAAAACCCTGTATGTTACAGTAAAGTTGGCTTGGATGACAGGGGACATCCAAGGCCCCCTCTGACCCAAAGCCTGAAACTTTTAATTCCAACTGCTCCCACTTCAGAATCTTGTGTTTGTAGGTCTGGGTTGGCGCTGGTTCGTGGGCCCAGACAATGGATTAGAATTGAACGTGCAAATATACGTTCATATACCTACAATCAACTGATTTTTAATATAGGTATCAAAAAAAAAAAACAACACTCGCAAAAGGACAGCATCTTCAACAAAATGTGCTGGCACAGTTGGACGTCTACATGCAGAAGAATGAAACTAAACTCTTATTGATCAACCCACATGAAAACTCCAAATGGGTCAAAAAATCTTAATGTTAGACCAGAAACTATGAAACTCCCAGTAGAAAAATGTAGAATACACTCAAATTGATTGGTGTATATCAACGTTTCCTTTATAGAACCCCAAATATATAGGAAATAAGACCAACACTCAACAAGTGGGATTACATGAAATTAAAAAGCTTCTATTTGGCAAAAGATACTGTTAATTGAGCATAAAGGCAACCGATAGGATGGGAAAGAATCTTCACTAAACACACATCTGATAGAAAACTAATCTACAGTATACAAAGAACTCAAAAAATTGAATACCAAGGAGCTAAGCAATCCAATTAAAAAAATGGGCCATAAAGCTAAAAGAAACTCTTCTGTTGGACCCTGAGACCCTAGCCCTAAAATTCACAAAGCAGGCCGGTTCAGGCCCACAGTATAGGCCTTGCTTGTAGTCATTCAGGCATCCATTGTTTATAGCCATCCAAGCATCCATTGTTAGTCATTGCTTAAAACTATGTACAGCCTTGAGCTTTTTACAGGTATTTCCCCACCCCTTAAGACCTCCGGCCCTTCAGTTCTGGAAAAGCAAGTTTGCACAAAGGGGAATTCCATCAATGAAGGTCACCCAGAATGAACAGCCTGCGGTTAAGCAGGTGGACTGGAACGATCACCAAGAGCCAACTCCACCCGAGCTCTTGCCGACCAATGACTGTAAAGGTCATAGAAAATTCCTCAGCTAAGCAATCCCCCCACCCCAAGACCCCTTAAAAACCCCTTGCCTGCTCGGGGCCGCTTCAGTCTTTCCTGCGTGAAAGGTTGCTGGAGCCGCCCGGCGCGTCGTTAAATAAAACCTCATGCTATTGCAGCGAGAAGGGTCTTGGTCTTTCTCTCGGTGGCCTCGTTCCTGACTGAAAGACGGGGGTCTTTCACTTCGTGACATGAAAATCACATATCAAAAATTATCTTTAAAAGTATTCCACCTCACTAGTCATTAGGGAAATGTAAATCAAAACCACTCCAGTCAGAATGTCTAATTTTCAAATTATGGCATCATCAAATGCTGGAGAGGATGTGGGAATAAGGGAGCCCTCATCCATTGCTAGTGGGAATGTAAACTTATATAACTCTTTTGGAAATCAGTTTGGAAGTTCTTTAAAAAAAGTTAAAAATTGAAATATGACCATATGACCCAGCTATACCACTCCTTGGAATATTCCCAAAGAACACTACATCCTGTTACAGAATCATGTGTACAACCATGTTCACAGCAGCTCTATTCCCAACAGCAAAGACATAAAATCAACCTAGATATCCAACAGTAAACAAATGGTTAATGAAAATATATTAATTACTATTCAGCTGTCAGAAAAATTGAATCAATGAAATTTGGTGGCAAATGGATGGAACTAGAAGAAATTAAACTGAATGATTTATCCCAGATGCAGAAAAACATACCACATATTCTGCTTTATGAGTGGAATCTAGCATTAAACCTTCATGATTATAAAACCGAACAAAAACTTTCAAAACACCCACAAATGTCAAAGGAACATAAGTCAGGGGTGTGGAGGAAGATCCCAAAAGAGTGGAGACAAAAGAACAAGACAAAAAATGAATATGGCCCACATTTGTTAAAGTAAAGTTTTACAGGGGAGGGAAGGACAGAGATAGGACACAGGAAGGAGTGGTGTTAACCTTTTGGCAACCAATTACATGTAACTAGCTTCTAACAACCCCCCAAAATTCCAGGAAACACATAGTAAATATTGTAAATCTACCCAAATAACAGTGAGAAGGGAGAAAATAGACACTAGACAGGATCAGATGTCAGTATCAGTCATAAATACCTGATAACAAACTACCTTCTAAACACTTCTTATTATATCCTTACATAAGAAAGAGCTCAACACTGAGTCAAGACACAACTTATTACAATGGAAGATTAATGAAGTAGATCAGAGTGTAGAGTTATCAGTGACTCAAAAATGCTCAGCCCTAGTCAGGCCATCCAAATCTCTTCCTGTTTTAAGGCTCAGGGAACCTTGCTGAATTAGGACCAGTAAGATTGTAAGAGCTTAAAGGTGTGGCGGTACACTACAGGACAGGTCACTCCAGTCATGATAGGGCTGCTACACTCTGGCACTCACTGCATTATCTACTTCTATCAGATCTATGCAATGACTGGTATATCAGTATTCTCCCATAGAGTACCAAATATCTCAGGAAAAAGATGTACATACAGTGGGAATTATAAGTACAGGTACTAGACAAGTGATGGGGAGAGTACTTGTAAGTGTGTTTCCCCAATGAAAGACTACTTATATTGCCACTAGTATCCTAATAGTACAAACAAATGGAAGGAAGCCCTGTGGTCCACACAAGCAGAGAGTCATGAGGATAGGTGGAATAGTGATAGGTTAGGGAAGGGAGGGGAGAGTGGGAGAAGAAGGGGGGGTAGAAAGAAGAAGGGAAAAGAACATATATTTGTAAAAAATTAAAAAGAATTATTAATAAAAATGTTGGCAAACATTTTCTTGTCTACTTGACCTTTATTTCCTATACATTGCTATATTACAGAGTATAATCTGTCATCCAGATACATGACATTCATATTTCTCTGCCTCTGTCACTGCCCTTTTAGCTTTGTATGGATCCATTATTGTATTTCGAATTTATTTATGCTGTTTAGAACTGTGGTGGATATTTATTGTTTCTACCCTCCTCCATTATCCTACTTCCTTCCTCATCCTTCCTTCTCCCACTAACTTCTCAACAAGTTTCCTTCCTATGCGAACATGTCTTCTTTGTCAGTGCTACATTGAGGAAAGTCTGTTCTTATGAGTGCCTGAGTACCTGCTCCAACAATATCTCAGTAGAAGTATCCCTGAAGCATGAAGAACCTCTGCTTGTGGAGAGAAGTGAAAATCAATAGTCACACCTAGAGAGGTGGGTCAACAGAACTTTTCCCTGGTCTTTTTGCAGGGTGTGGAGTCCAGTCTTGTGAGAACTCAGGTAGGTGATCTTGGTTTCAGTGTGTTCATCACTGTGGTGGTTTTATGTCTAGAAGCTGTTGTTTGTCAGTGCTCCTTCCCTTGATCTGATTCTCACTGCTTTCCATCTCACTCTATGGTCTGCCTTAGTTCTTGTCATTGAAGAGTAGGGAGTTGGGGTGTTTGTGGTATTCTGTTTGTGCTTAAATGCTCTTTAGTCATTTGCTTTCTCCCATAGATCAGTTGTAATGATCTTAATTGACCAATTTCAGTTGAGAAAAGTCATTATAGAGAAAGGCCGAGAGCTTCATTGTTCTATTGGCTCAAGGTAATTAGAAGGTGGTATACTGTCATGTCTCCTTGACCAGGTCATAGCCAGGGTTTCTTTCCAGAGCTGGGCCCTATTAGGGTCTTCAGCCAGGCTTGCATAAGCAGTATGTATTGCCTCATAATGAGGAGTCCTCAAATCCAATAACAGAGCAAATTATTTATTCCCACACCATTCATGCCACTACTGAAAAAAAAATACTCTTTTGGTCTGGCTGGATCATGTTGACATTCACAGGCATCCCAGCTGGGTAAAACTGTTGGTAACTTTTCTCTTCCAGTAGATTTTGTATTTCCTTCCAGTCGTATGTCAACTATTCTGAAAGACATTAGATTTTAGGTCATTTCCAACTTGTTTTCTTCATGTTTTTTTGTCAAAATGAATGTTGTCTTCAACAATACGGTCTCACTGTCCATTCAGGTAGGCAATCAAGAGTTGTGGCAATAACCCGTATTGTTTGGGGGTCTCTTGGACTTCTGTGACCAACAACTTCTTCAGGAGTATTTCATACTTAGTCCTGGGGGTTCTGTGTGACCATCTATGTCTTCTGGGTAGAACAGCTCTGATTAAAAATACAAGACTTCAGGTGGGGATACCCTAAAAAGGGACATAGAAGGATACTGTTATTCATTCCATTCTAGCTCTTTTATTTCCTTTCTTCCATGTCTTGCCTCCCTTCTTTCACCTCACTTTCTTAGCAGTCCTCTTGTGTTTACTTGGCTTTAACCTGAACTGTTAGTTGACCAGGAAGTTCTTATGTTTTAAAGCTATGATCTGCATATAAGGAGAACATGCAGTTCTTTTCTTTCTGTGCTTGTGTTACCTATATCAGCACATTTTTTTTGAGTTCCATCCACTTGGCTGCAAATTTCATAAGTTAATTGGTTTAATGGCTGAATAATTTTCCATTGTATCACATTTTCATTATTCATTTATTAGTTGTTGGACATCGGGTTGATTACATTTCCTAGCTATTGTAAATTGTGCTATGATGAGGAATCAAATAATTGAATCAGATTTCAGGCCTCTAGTTGATAAGTTTCACAGTTGTCAATAGACTCTTTTGTAAACATGAACTCTTCAAAACCCAAATTGATGTACATAAGGGCTCAGATACAATGCTGTTTATAACTGCTTAGAGTTGGGACCTATTGCAGAGGAATTTGGTTATAGGGACACTTTCTGTCTCACCCTGGCTGGCTTCCTGTCTCACTCTGTCTCTCCACTTCATCTGCCACAATTCTGCCACTGAGATGCTATCACCACCCAGGTTATCATCAAAGGCCAGATGGTGACTGATAGGTTCACACAATCCTCAATTTCTAGCCTCTAAAACTGTCACTAAGTAAAGTCTGATCTTTACAAAATATCTTGAATGAGATATTTTCAGGAAAAGGGCCAGTTTACAACATTGTTCAGGTTTTTGTTTTGTTTTATTTTTAATATTTTACTTATTGTGTGTATGTGTGTGTGTGTGTGTGTGTGTGTGTGTGTGCTTGTATTAGAGGGAACTGTGTGTCCTTGTAGAGGACCAAGGGTGACTTCAGAAATAATCCTAGATTACTTTTACTTCCTTCTTGCTCCATTCTGGGACTTCCCAGGCTCTGCCCACCTAGGCCAGAAATGTAAACTGCTGCTATTTCTGCCTGGCGTTTTTACATGGGACCTAGGATCTAAACTCAGGACCTTGCTTGTGAGACAGTCTTAACCCCTGAGCCATCTCTCCAGTCTGCATTGTTCATTTTGTGACTGTGTTTATTCCAGACCATTTGTTGAGCAAATTCTCCATACAGTAGAAGAGATAAAGCAAATGTCTTGCTTTTTGTTTTTACACAGGTTTGGAAATTTTGGTGATTCTTTTTTTGGTTTGTGTAAAGTACACTTAGATTTTCAAAGATTTCCATATATTTATGACATTCACAATTCAACAGTGCTACATTATTATGAGAAAATAACTTATTGGTAAAAGGGAACATTTGGAATAACATTACTTTCTTCTTATAAAATGCAATTCACATTTCTTATATTGATTAACTTTGTTTCTGAGTCACTCTGTTTCTCATACTTATAATTATTTAATCTTATTTGTAATATTCCATATTTCTTAAGCATTCAGTTCTTGCTTGATTGCCTGGTTCAGTAAAGCATTCAAATACGTTCTATATGCAACAATTAGTACTTATTTTGATTTTGCTATTCCATCTTTGTAGTAGTTACTCTGCTGATAAATTCATGACCAAAAGGGCTTATTTTGATTATAATTGTCTATTTATAGTTCCTTATCCAGCTTAGCAGGAGAGCCCACACCAACACCAAGGATGGAGGGAGCTGGCCTCACCATATCCATATAATGGCTAAGAGAAGGACAATTCTCAGTTGTCAGACCAACATATCTGACCAAGTGTATACAAGGATATCAACTTCTTCAACTTCTTCCCTTCATCTTATTCACCTGCTCAGAGACTAGTTCCACCCACCATGGGCTGGACCTTCCTCATCAACTAGAAAAATCTCTTTCAGGCTTGCTTAACTACACATTTCTCACAACTGTTGCCCAGATCCAGAGCCTTTGGTCACCAAGTTGACACCATATCTAACTGTGACCGTGTTCATCAGGATCAATTATGTTATCACAGTATTTTGTGTTCTAAAACCACAGAAATCATTACTAGGGCATTTACTCAAAAAAGGTCTCATGATTTAACTCTTATCTTCTCCTTGAAGACAGAAGACTACAACCACAGAAAGACAGAATGTGGAGCAAATTTTTGAAAATCACTACAAGGATACGAGAACTTACAAAATAAAACTACTTTCTCTTACTTATGCAGATGCTGTTTAGGGACTAGGAGCAATAATAAAACTTTTCCCCAATTTAATTTTTAGCAACATTCCATAATAATCTTCTTTTAGAGCAATAAAAGATACTAGAAAAATGCAAACCACTTTTTTCAAGTAGCAGAGGGAAATATAATTATTTGGTATTTTTGATAAAAGATATCCTTTTACTTCTAAGTTTGAACAAGAACAAATTGCTAAAAATAAAATAGCTGCGCACCAAGGCTACTTTATCCTTTTATCTGTGAGTGGGGATTTCAGCTGCATATTTGCTTGAATAGATGATTAATTCACTTCACAGTTTTCTAGCACAGGGTTTTATAAACAAAGATGTGTCAGCTTTCTCATCACATAGCAAAAGATTTGTTCAAAGCTAACATCTTAGATTTTGCTAAAGCCACAGCACTTTCAGAACTTCTCAGTTATGGAGAAAACTCTCAGTCTCATTCTTTCATATGCTTTATTCCTGGTCTTGCCCAGTCTTTGTATAGATATGCTTAGCATACCTGTAGTTTTTGCTGTTTTTGCTTGATGGAACTACATAGCCAGAACTTTTGGGTTATTTATTTATTTTTTTTTTTACTTTTAAATACAGTTGGGAAGTTCAGACCTATATCTGAGCAATCTTTAAGCCATTTTTAAAGAGTAGAATCAACAAAATCATTCATTAGATAGCAGTTAAAACACATAAAGTATAAAATTACCTGAACTTAAAAAGTGTATCTGATATTATATCAACTTCACTGAAGTGTCCGTAGTGGTCTGTTTACCACAGTTGTAGAAACATTGTCCATGCTACTTGGCCAGCTCCCTTATTCTCCTAGGTCCTAATTAGATCAGCCTGTGAATGGTGCTGGCCCCCAGTGATGGAGGCTTTCTCTTCACAGTTCCAGTACAGATTTGCCATCTCTCTTTGGTTCATATTGCTGCTGTAGTCGCTGAAGTCTGCATAAAACATAGTTACTTATTCATTTAAGTGAGTGTATGCACATGTATGTGCAGGTATGTGTGTATGTGCATGCTTGTGTGCATATGAAGAACAGAGGGCTCTCTGCCTCATTTTTTGAGACAGAGTCTCTCATTAAACATGAAGGCAAAATGCCTCAGGGGTGACGCTACTGCTTTCCCAATGCTCTGAAGGACACAAGCTAATACTACACCCAAATTTTTATATGGATGCCAGAGAGCCAAACTTAGATGTCATATTTATGCAGCAAGCATTATATCGACCGAGGTGTCTCTTATTTGCTTACTTATTCATCTATTTGTTGATTTAACAGCTACCACTACCATTCCTTCCTTCTACAGTGAAATCTTTGATCTTTATTTCTCTTTGCAAACAGCAGTCTCTCATCTGCTGTCTTCTGGAATATACCTCTCTGACATTTGGAAACATTGTGCACCTTATTCTAACCTTTCAATGATTTTGGGGGGGAACATATTTGTCCTCAGTTATGATTACCCATTTTCATATACAATTCTGAGGAGCCTAATTGTTGGGAGAAAAATCATGTAGTTGTTCCTGCTTCTTCCTGTGGAAGCACCATGATTTCCTCTTTACAGAGATACAGTTAAATTATATTAGCACTCCTATACACCAAATGGCAACATTGTGTTCTACTAAATGTCAGATCACAGTTCTCAATTTGTTGACTTACTGAATAACTTATGTAAAAGTACTTGCTTTAAAATGTTTAGTAAAGAGAACTATAGAGATGTAATTCACATACCATAAAATTCATACATTTACAACCCACATTTCAATAGTTATTCTCATCATCATGTGTTGGGGGAAGCATAATACAATCAACTTTGAATTATTTTTATCACTTCAAGAAGAAATATCATCCTCATCAGCAAGTACTGCCCAGGTACCTGTCTACAGCACTTGCTCTTTGTACTCTCACAACCAAGTGATGTTTCATATTACTTAGTTTAGTATTAACAACTCCTACATTGAGTAGTCATTTTAGAATGTCTGGCTTAGCATAAAAACATTAAGGTCATTTGTAGAACACTATGTACCAATACTTTACTTCTTTTCATTACTAATAATCATTTCATCATTGGATATACCACATTTTATTCTGGCAACATCAGTAGACATTTGGGTTGCTTCTATATTTTAGCTAGTATAAATAATGCTTCTATTAGTATTTTTGACATGTATTTCTATGTACATATGTGTTTAGTTCTTATATAAGTGCATGTCTAAGAGCAGAATGGCTGTATCACTCTGAACGTCTATGTTCAATCTTTTCAGAAACTTCCAGAATGTTTTCTTATCTGACCGCATCATTTCATTTTCACATTGGCATCACAGGACCATGCCAATTTCTCTACAACATTACCAACACTAATAAATAGCTTCCCCTTATAAAATATTTTAATTTTATTTTCTCTTTGTCTTTCTCTCTGTTTCTCTCTTTCTGTGTGTGTGTGTGTGTGTGTGTGTGTGTGTGTGTGTGGTTTCTGTGTACATCAAAGGGCACTGTGTATATATGACTTTGGGAATCATCCTGGATTGCTTCTATTTCCTTCTTTCTTTGCTCTGGGTTTCACAAACCCCATCTTCCAGAGCAGGAAGTACAGATCACTCACATTTCTGCCAGTCATCTTTACATTGTCCCCAGGATTGGAATTCAGTCCTTCTGCCTGTGAGGCAAAGTCTTAACAGTGAGCCTCCTCTCATGCCCCCATTTTTGATTTTTTATTAAATATAATTTTTATTGAATTTGTTCTTAGTCAATTTCATATATGCATATAGTGAATTCTGACTGTTGTAACTCCCCTACCCTATCTGATATCCCTCCCATTCCTATAATAGTGCTCTTCTCTCAGTAAGTCCCTTTTGTATGTTCATGTGATTTTTCATTAGTTTTGAGACCCACTGAGTTTAACAAAGGTCATCTTTGTGATCATGGATTTAGAACTATCCACTGAAGCCTAGATGGCTCTTCAGTAGGTACAGAATTGAACACAATAATTGCTTCTCCCGCAGAATCCTCAATAGTTTGTCAGGAAGAGTGGGATTCTATGAGCCCCAGCCAGATTCACGATTGGCTGTTGACAGGCCCTATCATGAGTGAGTAAAGTGCAGGCAGCTGCAGCTACTGTGGAATTAAGACTACACAGGCTATGCCATGCGCAGAAGACAGCAGCCCCTCTCCTTTGCAGTGTTCCTGAGCCTTTGTCTTATTGAATATTCACCTATCACCCCTTTTTAGCAACTTGAGGAGCTATGCATGTCTATATTCACTGCCAGTCTTTGCAAAGAGAATCTTCTTTGATTAAAACTGGAAATAGCATTTGCTGGTGCTTTATAAACATAAATATTTAGAAGATAAAATGGCCCTATGTCAGTTTAGCAAAACATCAGTAGTAATTTTGCCCCCAAGGATGAAAACTTCTGTCATAGTTAGACACAGGTATCAACTTAATGGTTGAGAGTTTGAGCTCTGGGAATATTTGTAGAGAATTCATAGTTGAGTTAAGTCCAGAGGGAATCTGTAGGATACTGTCTAGTGGATGGATTAGGTCCAGCCCATGGTGTGTGGGACTGGTGCCAAGGCAGGTTAATAAAAAGTAGGAGCTGTTTGAGAAAGAAGGCATCTTTGTGTATACTTGGCCAGACATACTGGTCTGGCAAGTAAGTATTGTCCTGTTGTCAGCCATTATGTGAAGATGGTTTGGCCAGTTCCCTCAGCCCTGGTATTGGTGTGAGCTTGCCCGCTATGATAGACTAAGACCTGTAACCAGGAATCATAAGAGAATAAACTCCTTGTTCCCTTACCCTGTTCGATGATGATTTTATCAGCAATTGTTAGTTGAACTGCAATAACTTCCAAGCCATGTAATTCTGACCAATCTTAAGTAACCTAACATGAACATCCTTTAAAGGAATGTGGTTCATAACAGTCTTTCCACTATTGCACCTCTGACCATATCTTGCTGCAATGTTGGCATTGCAGTTTGTAGGTCTGGTGACTAGATAAGACTGCTGATGCTTCTTCTCTCCCCACAACCTGGATAGCACCTTCCAGCACTGTGGAAACTTGCTGGCAGAGAGTTTCCCACTCAGTTTGAGTGTGGTTTCTTCAAATCTTGTAACCATGGTGAGTTATGACCTTTTAGCAGTAGGATCTTATCCATTAGTTCTGAGAGTCAGAAAACAGAAATGAAAAGAGCCTGTGTTGTTTTGAGCCCTTCAAGGCCTCCTGACCAACAGCTCCTGAGGAGATGTTTCACATCTTGTCCTGGGATTTTAGCTTGATAACCTGTGGCTTTCAAAAGCAGAATTATTTGGCTAGGCAAGATAGCTTTCCTCTATTTTGACTCATGCATTCTTCATTTTAGTTAATCTTCCCTCCCATCATCTTCCTCATCCCTCCCCTTGATTAGTGCTATCCCTCTGATTTAGTAGCACCTTTGTCCTGCTGTCCCTGCTCCCTGAAGGCATCCCTGTCTCAAAAGCCCTTCTGTACATAAAGGATTGAAGCTGGGATCCACATTTGAGAAAGAACATGCAGAGTTTGTGTTTCTGGCACTGGGTTATCTCACTCAGCATAATTTTTTTTCCATTTCCATCCATTCACCTGCAAATTTCAAGACTTTGTTTTTCTTGCAGCAGCTGTCTTTTTGATTATAGCCACCCTGGTGGATATGATATGGTATCTCTTTGGAATTTGATTAGCAATTTCCTCATGGATGATGATGCTGAGCATCTTTTCATGGGCTTGTGAATACCTTATGTTTTGTGCATCTTCCTTGGAGTGAAGTTTATAAGAAAGACTTCCAAAATTCACCAATCAGTACATAAGGCATGATGCATTTTTCTTGTGTGTTCTTTATCAAGTAGAAGGAGTTTGCTCTTTTTGGGTTTGCTAAATAGGCAAAGATGTTACACTTCTTCCACTTTTTTCTGTCTATTGACGTGGCAATGTGGTTTCTATCTTTTATTCTGAGAACAATTTTGTGTCAATGCTGCTGATATAAATTTATGACCTGAAAAATCCAGGGGATGCTTTACAAGCCACTATCATGCTTACAGTTCTAGGTTATAGTTCATTATGATGACAAGGAGTTCATATCAACAATAAAAGTCAAAGAAACTGGCCATAGTATATGCACAGAAAGAGCTGAGAAAGGGTTTATTTTCTACTATATCAGCAGCTGATAAATTCTAACAAGATATTTCTGTATATTATGTACCTGTCCAAGGAATGGTCCTACACACTATGTGTTGACTCTTTCCATACCATTTAATCTTCTGCAGATTTGTTCAGAGACTTTCCCCAATTGAATAATTCTTCCCAGATATGTCAATTATGTATAGTTAACTTGACACCTGACACTAGCTGCTATATGCATCCTTGCCTTGACTACATCATTGAGACATTTTTATATTCAGTGTTCACAAGAAATATCAGGTTTTTATTTTTGCATCTGTTGTCAAATATGTTACATTGACCCAAATATGAATTTAGCAGTTTTCTCTTGGGTTTTTTTGGGGGGAATATTTGATAGATTTCTGTTGATTCTTCATAAAACACTTAGTATAGTTTACCAAAGAACTCATTTGGAGGTATTTTTTAATCATTAGTGTAATGTGACAGAGTTCTTTGAATTGTTCGTTTGCTCTTGAATTAGTCTGATACTTTGCACTTTGTGACTCTTCTCATTTCAACCTGACTTGTTGACCTTCAGCTATTTGCAAAGGTCTTCCATCCTGTCTCTGTTCTAGTTCAGTGCTCCTCTCTCTCCCCTTCTGTGCCCTTCCTCCTCCCTCCTTCCAACTTCTTTCCCCTTCCTTCCCTTCTTCCCTTCCCTCTATCCTTCATTTCTTCCTCCCTCCCTCCATTCTATTCTTTTCCCTTTTATTCTTGATATTTTGACACAAGGTATCATTAAATAGCCCATGCTGACCTTGATCTCATAGTAGTCCTGTCTAAAACTCTTGAGTGATGATTACAGATTAGTTCTTTCATAATAAATCCTCTCTCTTTATTGACATGATCTTTTTTTTTTCTTTTTGTAATTTTATCTTTTTTTGGTGCTGGGGACCGAACCCAGGGCCTTGCGCTTGCTAGGCAAGCGCTCTACCACTGAGCTAAATCCCCAACTATTGACATGATCTTGATAAAATATGTTTCTTCACATTTCAGTCGTGATTTTTTTTAATGTTTGAGACCACGTTTTATCATGTTCACATGTATGCTTGCATGGGGTACATACACGTTATGGTTAGATTTGAGTGTCAGCTTGACAGTTGCTGTTTGGAGCACAATTGTGAAGAATCAATGGTTAGAGCAGGCCCCTGAACACGTCAGCAGATACTTGCTTGATTGATGTGGAAACCCAGTCTAAAGTGGGTGGTATTTGTCAGTGGTGGACCGGATGATAGGAAGTGCAAAAAGAGGGATGTGTTCTTCCCTTAACCTGCATCGACTTGCTGTCTAGGTCACTATTTTAGTATTTTTGCCCTCTTGAGCTTTGTGCTTGGCTGACTCAGAGCTCAGTGCTTTCCACCTTGCTGCTGCTCCCGCTGCCTTTGGAGCCTGGTCTGATAGGCCTTGCTGCTGTTCAATGTCTATTGCTGATGCTGGAACCCAGTTGTTTATTTAATAAAGTTTTATATATGTATATATAATTCTGTTCTTCCAGAGAACACTGACTAATACAGTGCATATGTGCATATGCATTTGCATGTGGATCAGCACATGCCTATATACTTGTGAATGTGGGAGCCTGAGGGTAATATCAAATCATCCTCAATTATTCTTCCATCTTTTATTTTGAGGCTGGGTTTCTAACCTCACAGCTCACCCAATGAATTTGCTTTAGGGATTGCTAAACTTTGCTTCGGAAATGGGAATAGCAGATAGGATGCCCACCCACTTCACATTTTTTTATGTGGGATCTGGCGATTCAAAATCCAATCCATTGGTTTGTGTGGCAAATGCTTTCATCACTGAGCCATCTCCTCTGAGAGAAGACTCCTCGTCTGGATCTTCTTGAGGCAGCTTTAGTTGACTCTTCTACCTTCTGCTGTGCATTAGGACATATTCCTTTTTACATCTTCATAATTTTGGTTTGGTAACTGAATGTTTTTAGTAGCATACAATAGTATTTTTGATGTAGGCTGTCATTGCTCCTTATTTGACGTCTGCCTGGTCTTTTACAGTGATGAGCACACTATGCAGAGTACTCAGTATCTCATCTTGTCACTCAGGGTTATGGCACAATTGTGTAAGGCGACTCTTGAATGATGGTGATTTTGAGGGGACTATTGTTTTCTGAGGAGAGAATGCACAGTTTTTAGGTTACATGGATTGTTTGGGGGTTTTCTGGAAATCTTAGATGATGTCTTCAGGGGTAGCAACTGCTCTGCAAACTGAGCCTCTTAAAATTGTCTCATGCTTTCTTTGGTCACTCTGGTTGCTTTTGATTCTGTCTTTCAGCTCTGTTTGGGTTTTTTTATTTAGAGAAAGCTTTTTCCTTCATTATTCCCATGTTCTCTCCCCCCACCCTTTCTTTCCCTCTCGGCTTCCACCTCAGCTTGGTCTTCTAATGCAGCTTCTAGACTTGTTCAGCTTCATTATATGCATGCAAGCTATGCACCGCTTCCACATGGAATCTCAGATCTGAAATTTCTTACAGTCTGTTCTAAACAAGACAAATTCCTTTGAGATGGCTCAGAGCTCTCGCCTTAAAAGTCCATGTCTTTTCATGAGCAAGGTCTCTAAGTCAGTGATCCTTCAACATGTCTGGGCACAGTGACATCCTTCCTTGAATGGAATTCCTTTTGTGAGCAGAGGACTTGGTGAAGACAGGAACCTTACTGATTTTTGTGACTTGCTTCCTCCATCGCCTCTATGTATAAGTCCAGGCACAGTCAGTTGGGGTACGTTCTGCCAGGATTGCAATGTTTTGAGATAGAATCTTAATCCTGGCCATAATGGGTGTGTAAAGGGAAAGGTGACCCTACTTCTTGGCATCACTATCCTGAATTGAGTCCAAATCTGAGAAAGATAATACTGGCAGCTAGCCTTCCCACAAGGAAGGAACACCTTGACTTTGTTTAAGAAATAGGAGGAGGGACCCGTGTCTCAGGCCACTGCCTACAGTAGAACTCCTATTACCCTGAGCAGGGAGTTAAGCAAAGGAAAGTTGAAAATCATGGTCCTTGTAAGATTAAATAGAATTTATTGGATAAGTGTTTCATTATTCCTCTATGACCTCAAGAAAAATTGCAGAGTTTTTAAGCTATTGTTTAGTTAAAAAAAAAGCAATTTCCACAAGTATTTCTCTTTCACTGCATGCAAGTTCATATGTTTTTCACATCATTCCAGGAGTCAAAGCCTCACCACTACCCATTGTGTAGTTTTTTTGCAAGGTGCTCAAGTCCTTCAGGATATAATACATTGTTAGAGTAAAAGTATCATCACTGCTTTCAAAACCTTAATGGATGAGACACAAACACTCACAATCAGCTATTGCATAGAGAGCTATAGTAGGCACTAAGCTCAGAGTCAATGCTCCATTGTGTTAAGAATAGCCAAACACGGTATCTCAGCAAAGGAAGCTCAAGTGGTTTTGATGGACAAAGTTGGAGGAAAGTGTGAGAGATAAGGAAGGTCAAGTTTCAAGAATTATGGAGGAGAATCTGTTGAGTTAAAACATCAAGAAGTGGGAAAATTCTGCAAATTAGGTCAAGAATATTGTCTAGGTAATGTTTGATTCTGTAGGAAGAAATATTCATCAGCTTCTTTTCTAAAGGATTTTTTGAAGTAAAAATGACCAAATAGTATTAAATACCAAAACGGTATTTCAGAACTAGATGAAGAGCTTACTTATTAAATATGTGGCTGTTTCAATAATGAACTATGTGCCTTATTCCATCTTTCTTTTTAAAGAAGGTAAAGTAAAAGTAATAGAGGTTTCATTTAAATATATTATTTGACACACCAGTATGTGTCTATTGAGAATAAACTAAAATGTTGCTTTCAAGAGCAAAAAGTAAAGGTAGTGACTGACTGTCTTTACTTTGTAAGTGAATTACCAGATGAATTTGTGAGCATAATTTGAGATTTAATCAAGGACAGTAAATACCATAAAAGTACAATGAAAGAATTACAAGAATCCTGAAGGATTTTTCCCATTTGGGGTCATTTCTTCTATGTGATTTTTTATGGTTGAGAGAATCAAGGAAAGCATCATGGAAGAGCATAGGTTTTCAGCTGGACTTGAAGCTATGAAAGTGTGTCAATTACTCTTTCTGTTACTGTGAGACAGCACTCAACTAACCAACTTAGGGGAATAAAGGGAGATTTATTCAGTTTATGGTTCCAGAGAGGAGATACAGCTCCACCTCTTAAAGGTGCCATGATCTTCCCAAACAACAAGTGAACTTATGGTTTTTTTTTTTTTTTTTTTTTTTTTTTTTTTTTTTAATTTTTTTTATTATTTATTCAACTGTGCGCATGTGTATATGTATGTGCAGCGCGCGCGCCCGCGTGTGTGTGTGTGTGTGTGTGTGTGTGTGTGTGTATGTGCGCGCGCATGTGTGTGTGTGTAGAACCACGGACAAATTCGCGAACCACCATGGACGCCTCCACCTCCTCCTGCCCCGGGATTCACAGGCTCCGCCCTACCAGGACCAGAAGCGCAGGCCACCCCCCGCTTCCTCCTGGCGTCTATACGTGGGATCTGGGATCCGAACTCAGGACCTTCCGCCTGCAAGGCGGAGGCTTAACCCCTGAGCCACCTCTCCAGCCCCACAACAAGTGAACTTAAAGCATCTGAGCCTATGGGGGGATGACTTCCATTCAAACCATGACAGAAAGTTTTTGTGTGGTGTTAGAAAAAATGATTTCAACTATTACCACTGATGTTGGCAAGCCCAAAAATCTGGGGAAGCATGGAGCCTGTTAAGAGAGGATAATTCAGTCTGAAATCATTTTTTTTTTCAGATTGGAAACTTAATTTAAATAATTATTACTAAATATATTTTTTCATAAAAAGTTTTGAGTCATCTTTTTCTCTGAATTACAATCATGTCAATTTGACAACACATGAAGTAGTAGATAGAGGTCAAGGTCAAAAATGAAAACACTAGGATGGGACACTATTATGGTTGCATTCTGGTGTCAACTTGACAGTTGCAGACTCTTTAGGGCACAGTTGTGGAGAGTCAATAGTTGGAGAAGGCCCCTGGACAAGTCTGCAGGTATTTGATTAATTGATATGGAAAACCAGCCCATAGTGGATGATACTTTCCAGTGGTGGATGGGCTAATAGGAGGTCCAAGGAGGAGAGAATTGCTCTTCCCTTAACCCATGTGGACCTGCTGTGGAGCCCACTATTCGAGCATTGTTTGCCTTTTAGAGCATTGTTACTTTCTTCGTTGCTGCTGCTACTGCTGTCTTCATCCTTGCCTGACTCAGAGATCCATTCTTTCCACCTTGCCGTTGTTCCTGCTGGCTTTGGAGCTTGGTATGTAGATCTTGCTGTTTTAGCTGTTCATTGCTAACTGACATCGGAATCCAGCTGTTCTTCATTGACATTGGAATCCAGCTGTACTGACTTCAGAGCCTGGCGTCTTCAACCTCCAGCAAGGTAGAGGCTCAAGAACTTCTCCGGATCTTTCAGCTTTGTGAGACTTTCTGGTCAAGAATGAAGCAGTTAAAGGTGGCTACGTTGAAGGATACTTTTTTATTGTGAATCAATTTAATAAACATATATATAAATTATATTTTAGAGATTCTGTTTTTCAGAGAACCATTACTAATATAGATATTATTAAACACAAATTAGAATGGCTGTTGTGAAAACAGCAGAACAGGACATGTTTTTGTAAGGATTGAGGGAAAAATATTTTACAATGTACAATGTACAACACATACAATATACACCATAGGATTACTATTGCTGTCAGAAATAAAGATTAACATAACTAAAAAATACCTACTTAAATGAGAACTATCACATATGATCCACAATGCTATTGTTGTATGTCTATGTTTGTAGAAAATGGAATCAGCATGCAAAGACAACTATATGTCCATGTTTATTTAAGTACTTTTCATAATTGCTAACACATGGAGTAAGGTCAGGTACAGATTATCTGATAAAAAGATGAAAAATTTAGTATATATATAAATAATATTAATTCATTCATGAATAATGAAATCCTGTCATTTGTGTTAAATTGGTTTGACTTGTGTTACATGAAATAAACCATACACAGTGAAATAAGCAGTGCACGTCTCTTCCATATATAAAATCTGGCATAGAGTTGACCAGGAAACAGATAAGTGACTGATAGGATTGAGAAGATGATATGTGAATAAAAGAAGATGAAATTTCACACTAGTATGTATAATCAATACGTGTTAAGACAGAAACTAACAGTGGCCTTGTTAAATTTAAACACACACACACACACACACACACACACACACACACACACACACACACACACAAAGACCCTGGGTCAGAGTTCAGAGTGACTGTCCTGATTTGACAAGCTTGAGTGTAACTTCAATAATGAGTTGAAAGTGTGATGTCATCTGTCTCCTGTCATCGTTTGTCCCTTTCATAACTTTCATTCTATCTGGGGCAACCCTGCATGGGAGAACACCTTAGCCATCTGGTCCAACAGATCTGGTACAGACACATTTGATGTTAATCATGTATTACTTCATATTTTATTGTACTGTCTAGAAGGTCCTAGAAGAAAGCCAGGTGGCCGCTCCTACTAGTGCTTATTTTCTTTAATATTGTGAAATTAATACTATTCTTAGAATCAGTGTTGATGTACTTCCTGGTTAAAATTCACAATTATGTTAGCAGGTTGTTTGAAGCCGTGTTAAAATGAATCTGTTTTTCTGTGATTTGATTGGGTTTTTGGACAGTGTGAGCTTCCTTTTATTTCTGGCTTGCTTTGTGGTGGAATGCCCTATGATATTACATTACTGTTTATGGCTTGGGAATTTTGCTTCCTACTTAACGTCTTGAAGTCTACTCCCATTTTAAGTTTTTCTTTGAAGTAATAAAGCTTAAAAAAGAACTGAATCTTTTTTCTTTTTTATTTCTTTATTTTATTTTTAATTATTTTATTTTTATAGTTTCACAAGCATGTTGACTACTTATCCCTACTTCTCTCCATCCACTCTCTCTCCCATTCCACTCCCTTCCCTTCATCAATTCATTTCACTCCTTCTCACCCTCCTGTCTGTCTGCATCTATGGACCCCAGGTTCCCTCTGGAAAAAAAAATTTGTATCTACTTATTTTGAGTATACATGCATATATGCATATACTGCAACAAACGTGGAGTTCAGTAGACAACTTTTGGGACTTGGTTCTCACCTTCCACCTTGTGGAAGTGGTGTCACTTGTTTACTCTGGCACTGTGCAATACATTCCAAACTAACCAACATGTGAATTTCCAGCTGATTTTCCTGTCCATGTGGACTGTGGCAGGTACACATGTGCACTCACCTCTATCTCTCTATCTCTCTCTCTCTCTCACACACACACACACAAACACAATAATAATAATAATAATAATAATAATAATACTCAAGATAATTATCATCAATTAGCTGCTCTAGAAGCTGTTTGGGCCAGTCAGATTTACATAGTCCATAAAGATACTGTGAACAAAAGAAAAATGCACTATCTACTGAATATTGTGTATATTAACATTTAATAAGACTTATTTTCATATGCTTCAAAATTTTATGAAATTTGGGGCTAGAGAGGTGACTCAGGGGTTAAGCCTCTGCCTTGCAGGCGGAAGGACCTGAGTTTGGATCCTAGACCCCACGTATTGACGCCGGGCGGAAGCGGGGGCGGTCTGCGTTTCTGGTCCTGGTAGGGCGGAGCCTGTGAATTCCCGGGCAGAGTAAACAAGGAGGAGGTGGAAGCGGTTCATGGAGGTTCCCGAATTCGCCCGAGGTTCTGCACACACACACACACACTCACACACACACACGCACGCACAATTGAATAAATAATAATAATAAAATTTTATGAAATTTGGCACCATTTATATAAAAGGACAATTTTAAAATGCCAATTTCATTTAAATACTGAAAGGAAATCAGGATAATATCTGTAGAACCCTGTCAAAGTCAATAAGAACAATTAAGTTTGTCCACTAGAAAAGAAGAACACTTAAAATACCCTCCTCCCAAATATCTAGGCTTGGCAATTATTCAATTGATTGAATAGACATTTATATTTTTGATGATTGAAGGAACATTTTAGAAAGTCTATTTAAATACTTCCTGTATTTAAAGATAGAAAGATGCACTTAGGAATCAGACTTTGAAGTCTTCTACATATGAGTGCAGGTTTAAAGAAAACACAATGCTGGGCAGTGGTCCATCTGCATTGCTCAGTTGACCTTGTCATGTGACACGGAAGATGAATCAGCATTCAGAACTTTGAATTAATGAGTTTATGAAGTATGATATGTAACATTATAAAATACAAAGTTGTAAATCATTAACAAACATTTTCATATTAAAATACCATTTTTGAATATTCAGAAAAGTAAAAGAAACATGTCCTTCAAAAAATCAAATATAGAATTCAAAATAGTAAGGAGGTGGAGATTAGAATCCAAATAGCACCCACCTAGCTAACAGATTGTCTTCTGTATATGTTGATCAAAAACAACAGCTGCATCATCACAGAAGACTTTGATATTATTTGAATCTGAAAAGCTTCCCAAGGATTCATGGGACAAAAGTTTGGTCCTAACTTGGTACTCTTGGAAGTGGTGGGGACTTCAAGGGCAGAGCCTAGTGCTAGGTCTCCAAATCAATAGTAAAATAAATTAGTTAATATAGATATAAAGAACTATTCTCAATGTCAAAGTGCTGTGTTTTAAACAATAAGTATGGCCCCAAAAGTAATATGCATCTTTAAATATATGCATCTTTAAATTTTATGACCTAAAATGTTTTCTACATCATAAAAGATATATATGCATATTATATACACGCATAGATACATACATATATATATATAATATTTTTAAACCCTCAGCAGACCTGTAATACTTCTGTGATGATGGTTTCTTTTTTATTGATAATTGGAAAATTAGATTCAGCATTTTTTATAATATCAAGTATAGTTAAGTCTCATTTTAAAAGAGTCTTTAAGAGAGAAAAAGAAACATTTTTCTTTTTGGTTGAGAAGAACCTCAAAAACTGCAGCGGATTTTCCATTTCCTTTTGTAAAGGTAACATTTTTCTCATAAAAATTATTTAGTTACTTAAGGATGCAGGCTTGTAGCTATTCTTCAAGAAATCATCCATTGTTATTCACAGAGGGGATTATGAGCAAGCAGAGAAGAAGGTTTTGGAGTCATTCCCACACAGGGAACATGAAAATGCTTTTTAAGCAACTCCTGATATTTCCCAAGAGACTCAGCTTAAAGTTGAAAAATAATCAAATATTGGTGAACCCTAACGCAGAAGTTTATTGAGTGCATTATTTTGCCTCCACTCTGTGGAGCTTAAAGCACCTTAACTAATTCTTCATTTGCTGTTAGTAGCCTCAAATCTGTCCGGAATCCTAGGCAGGAGACTGCAGCCTTTGTGTCTTACGGGTTGTGCTTATTTACTTTCTTGGCCATGTCTTTACTTCACCATTATTTTTCTACCTCTGATCTATTTGTATCACTTAAAATTTTAAAAAGCAGAGTGTAAAAGATGAAGTGAATCTGTGTGAGATTTATTAGGTGCTGGAATCCAATGGAACCACAATGAGGAGCTTTGGTTCTGTGTCAGATTCTTTGGTATCTCATGTGCTTTCAAAATGGATTATAGGATATCCAATCTCTTCTACCTCCTTCTATTTCTTGAATGATAAGGTAAGCAGCTTTGCTCTAACACATTTTGATCACTGGGGCTAGGGAGATGGTTCAGTGGTTAAAGCTCTTGCTTTGAAGTAGGTTTCAGATCCCCAGATCCCATGGAGGAATGTGAGACAGAAATGCCAGCAGCCTGCAATTCCAGCACTGGAAAACAGAGCCTGGACAATTGTAGCTCAAAACAATAAGAAGGTAGAGCAATCCAGAATGATTTCCCATGTCACCCTTGGGTTTCCACAAGCACATACACTCAAGTGTCTTCTGGTACACACACACACACACACACACACACACACACACACACACACTGAAATTCATTGATATGTATGTACTTGGTAGAGGAGAAAGCCTCACAGAAAGTCTGCTTGTCCTTTGTGTCAGTGGCTTCATTTTCAACAGGGGCAACGTGGTGGGCATGTTACTGGTATACGAAGATGCCTATTCAACATATGTTCTCTGGAACTGGAGAATTTTAGCTTTGCCAAAAGCTAACACAAAAACTGTACTTTTCCCCGTTCTTTATAATCTTTAAATATAATAAAGTTGGTGTGATGCAGCCGTGTTGGGATCCATGGAATTGGTTAAGGCACAGTGACTGGAGAAATGTGACGTTTCCATTTCATTAAAGAAGTACTCTTGAAAATAGTTATCGAATCCTCTGAGTATGGCCAAGAAATTTCACAGGTTAACATAATCAATACTGCAAGATCCATTTTGAAGTTTGCCCTGAGTTCCTTTATTTAAGAATCAAGTTCCTTTATTTCAGAACTAGGTACTGAGGGAGAACTAAAATAATATATTTTGACAGCTCAGGACAGACTTTTGTGACCCAGACATGAATCTTTATTTTTAACTTTGAGTTGATTTAAAAAAAAAAAAACTCATGCTCAGTTGATCATGGCATTGCTGGTAAATCATAATATTGCACCTATTGGACCTGCTACAGTTTGCTGTGATAACATGTTCACCTCAGGAAGTAAGAGGGCTTACCACCTTTCATCCTTCCTCTGTATGGTGGAAACTGAATAGTCTCTCAGATATCTGGAAATACAGAAATATAAAATTTTGATTTAAGATACATAGGGGTGAAAATTTAAATATCCATTCAAGCCACTTCACCTTATGGATTGAGATACTGCTCTAGAATTTAGCAATGGCGGTTGACACTGTCACCTGCTTTATTTTGCTGAGAGTGAGGAGTTAGCCTTCTCTCCTTTAACCAACAGGTTTATTACCTATCCTGAACACAATTGGATCAACTTATAGAATAAATATGTTGCTAGAACCCATATTTAGAAAACATGTGGGGAATCGAGAGCTGGATAAAATGAATGATAGGTTGGTATTAAGATCTTTATAATGTATAGTTGCTTTTAATCTTAGCAAACATCTAAATATAAGAAAAAAACCACAAGAACATACCACTTATATAACTGATAATTATTCATCACAATTTTCTCCAAGTTTTATTACAAGCTTGTATTAACAACATGTCTGCAGGGACTTTTTTTCTTGTCAGTCAAATATTTCCATCATTGTACAAAGGGACAAGAGGATGAACACACAGGCCAATGAAAATTTCCTTAACATCAACAGTAATTAGATTGTGCGTAAACACTAACTCCTTCAATCAGCTGATAAAGGCTGCCATAGCAAGAAAGTGAGTGGTATTTGGCACATTTACTCCTTAGACTTCAGTTGAAAAATCAACTTGAAGTTTATTTTTTGTTAAAAGTATTTGGAATGTAATAGGCATGATTTCCTGGCTTAGAAGGCAAACATCTTTATTAGTTTGTTAATGAGAAGCAAAGTTGACATACCCAGTATTTAGAGCTAGGAAACACCATTGAGAGCCATAAATTGACTGAGATCAGGATCAAAAGAAGTGAAAACTTCTGTAAATAAGAAAAAAAAAGTTATTTTATAGAGAATAAATTTTAGGGAATGAAAACTAGGGCAATACTCTTCTAGAAAAGGCCAGAAGAGCCAAACACTAGATTCGAGTTCAGAACTTGCTTACTTTGTCTGCCAAGGACAACACTTTAAGTTCTGGATAAAAATTAACTACTGACCGACAACAACATGAACTTGCTCTAGAAAAAGTACTCTTTCTTCATTTCTTCCTATAGAGCCAAAGAGCGAGTTGCTGGGTTGCAAGAAGCTATACATATGTAAGAACACCTTGTGTGTATGGAAACTACTTAAGAACTGCTTCAGTGTGAGTGGAGCAGTCACACAACCCTGAACTCAGATTGTGTCAGCAAAGCACAGATTATTTTCCTCTGGGCCTTTAGTTTCTACTTTTTCTTCACAAAGTCACTCTGCCTGCAGACATCTGCACTTGCAAGGATGGTAAAGGGGGGGGCACAAAGTGGGTGATGACAGGTTTAGAAGACAAAAGGTGGTTTCTCCACAGTGGTAGTCCTAACTCAAGGCCAGTGGAGAAGATGTCAAGATTAAAATGGAGCCCAGAAAGGAATTCATACTAACAGTACAATCCTAATGACAGATTCTCCTTTCTCCTCTTGCTAAAGTAGGTGTTGACTAGTTACTGCAGGCCTTCTGGGTTCATACTTCTCTGTAGTGTATTTAGCTCCCTACTTATTGATAAGCTATCTGGTTAACATAAACAGTATTGGTATCTATATCTTTTAAACTCAATTTTCCTGTTATGATTGGAACCCACATTTATTTACTGTTAACACTAGGGGTCAGGCTAAGAATAGTCCTGTAATCATGCTAGGAACCGAAAGAAATTAGAGATGCTTTCAATATTTTCACTTTTTAGTTAGCAGTACAGAATCTCCAGTACATACTGTTAGATTATTCATTTACACTTTCTCATTAGAATGATGACTAAATAAAAGATTTCACCCAGAAAACTGAAAAATATAAACCAATAAAATGTAATCCTAATGTAGCTAATACCACAAAGAAAAGTTGAGCAGACATTTAGAAAGAAAAAATCTGACAACCTGCATTTTTTCTACCTCGTTTTATTGTTATCAAATATATTTCCAGATCTCATCCATTTGTTTCTCCTTTTGCATATTTTCTCTCTATGGAGTTACAAATATTGTGACAAAGGAAACAACTAACCACAAACTTAAATGTCACTGAAATTAACTAAAAGTAAAAATCTCATGTGAATCTTAAAGCACTAGGTGTTCATGTGTAGTTTATTGACTCACTGGAAAGTTTAGTGCACATTATATATACATATATATGTATATATACATATATATATATATGTATATATATATCAGTCTTGTACCTAAACTTTGTCCCATTTTGCTTAGAAAGTGCAAATCCCTTCTTGTATATTCAGTAATTCAAAAGAAAACAGAAAAAGGTAAGAGGATGTCCTTTAATTCTTGAGAAAGGAAAGAAATAGTAAACTGAAGCCTCAGTTGCCATATTTGGTAGAACTGGTTGCTATGTAAAGTATATACAGATAAAACTTTTGAATTCCAAAATACACTGGCAAGCTACATACACAAGCAAATTAATGAATAGCTATGTCTTTTACATGTGTATTCCTTTCACTTGTTTGCTTCATGGGAGCTTAGATGCTAGCTGCAAAACCTTTTTATTTCATAGATGAGATCTTAATACCTGTTAGCTGAGGAAAATCTTGATGAAATAACTGTCTTGTCAAAAAACCAATGTAACCAACTACCTGCATATAAGAAAGTCTTTGCTTGATGACTTATTTACACTTTCATTATTTTAACAAACCCTTGATAGAAATACCCAAAAGGAAAAAAGATTATTTTATCTTTTATCTCAGAACATGTTCATGATGTGCTTCCACTTTTTGTATAGGTCAATAGTGAGGCAGACTATCATGGCAGTAGGAGCATGTGGTAGAAGTTATTCAGAATATGATGTGAAAGATAAATAGGAAAGTGACAGGATGAGGTAACCTTCAATGATGCTTCTCCCATGACCTACTTATTCCATAGTTCTCACATTTCACAGTTGTACCACTTTTAAAAGTGAATTTTGAATCCATCAGTGGATTCATCTACTAATAAACGTAGAGTCCTGAGGATTCCAAGTCTCACCTTCTTCCAAGCCCAGGGCACCAGACTTTCAACACAATGACTCATAAGAACCATCCTTAGGAGGAAAACCAAAGGATAGTTTGTATCAAAGGATACATTGTATCAAAGGATAGGGTTGATTTTCTTATTGATGCTTCACATTGAGGCAAATGCACTGAGTTGAGGGGAGATCAGTGTTTTTCCCTGTTAGTTATTTCCAGCAGCAAGGGATGCAGAACTCCATCTGATTGCCTTCTATTGTCCTAAAGACAGTGGTCCACAAGTTCCAGTAGCCATACTGCTTGGGTTAATTGTTTTCACCCACTGAGATTTGTAGCTTATGGTGTTTCTGAGGACTTTTAAACTCCTTGTGGCTGTTCTGTTTCCTCTACAGCATCTCTGCAGGCTTAGACACACATGGTATTTCTTGCTCTGTGGAAAATGTCACCCTTGTAGACAGAGCCTGAAGTTGATGAGCTGAGAACAGAGAAGACCTTCCCACATATCACTGGAAAATGGGAAAAAAAACTCCCACATTCATGGTTTTTGTATTTAACAAGAAATCTTTGTCTTCTTTCTCTTTGTGATGAAGTTAAAAATAGATTAGTATAAATTTTAAATGGAGAATCTATTTTTATTAAAATTAAAGACATTTTTACCCAAACACCCAAATGAGAGGTGGGGTATTTTCCTGCTTCTTTCTTGTTCTTGTCCTCTTGATCCAGAGCAGTTCTTCCACCCAAGCTTTCTGACAATTTCATACTTGTGTACAATGTATTGTGATCATATTCATATCTATGAACTTCCCTTATCCCTTGGCCACTCTTATGCAATTCCTCCTCCTGATCCTCTTCTTCCTCCTCCTTCTCTTCTTTCCTCCTACCCCTCCTTCTCTTTCTTCTTCAATAAATCATCGTCATACTTTCTTGTCATTTTTTAAATGACCTACTGAGTTTAGTCAGTTTTTCCTCTGTATTACACTGACACATAATAGGATTCATTTAGGATTTGTTACTTTTGAAAAACACCCATTCAGCTCATCTATGCCACCATCTGTAATAAGAGGAGGAAATTAAGCACACCGTTTGCCTGATCTACACCTGAGTATAATCGAGAACAGGCAGCACTGACACCTCAGTTAAAGTGGATACAGATGTTCTTCATATACACAAGTCTTCAATGCTTGATCCTCTTTGTATATATTTATGTGTTCACTTAGAGTTTCTTAGGAGCTACACATTTAGCAAAAGTAAATCCTTGATAGTGGTGTGCCATTTAGGAAGTTCTTGTAATAGATCCATTTAGCAACTATATAATCTGAGTACTTGTATCAGTTATGTGTATTCAATCAATTTAGTTTGCAGGTTAAATGTACATGCTACCTTGCATTAATGAGAGGTGGATAAAAAAAATGAATCAAGATACAGGTCTATACCTAGCACCAAGTGTTTTCAAAATAGTTTTTGTCAGAGTGACAGACAGACATCAAAGTCATGTGATGGTTAAAGCTTCATTGTTAACGTGATAAGATTTAGAGTTGTCATAGTAATATACCTCTGAGTGTATCCATGAAGACATTTCTAGAAAGGTTATCTGAGCAGAAAGGACTCACTTTGACTATAAACAGCAGCACCATTGTGCTGGAATCTCAGAGTGATTTAAGAACCACGGGAACTGAGCACCATTTTCATCTCTCTCTGCTCTCTGACTCCAGAAGTAATGTGACCGGCCTCCTCACCCTCCTGCTGACATGCCTTCTCCTTCATGATGAACTGCACTCTCAGAATGTGATGCAAAATAAATCCTCCCCTTTTTAAACTGTTCATTTCATATATCCATCACAAGAAAATTACTGATCCCAAATCACATGGTGAACATCCAATAACATTTGGATAGGATAACTGCTTCCACCTTTTGTCAATCCAAACTTGAAACAATGACACTTTCAGAAGCTAATGGCAGCACTTGATCTGTAAGAAAAAAGAAAAGAAACCCAAAAGGCTTCATATTATTCCTTCACCTGCCACTCTAGGAGCATGTACTAAAAAGCCAATGGAAGATCAGGGGGGAAAAATGGAACATTGTTGAAATTTTCTTGTCCTTTTACAAGTAAAGGACAACAAGTGAAATTATGCAAATTTGAGACATAGAAGAAAGAGGGAAAGAAAAAAAAGTCACTCAGTTATTATAATTAACAGTTTTGGTTTCAATCATTATTTCTTTTTAAATTTAAATGTATTTATTTACAAACAAACAAGGTTTATGTCTTTGCCCTGACCCTCTCTCCACCCATTTCTCTCCTTGCCCACCCTCCCCATCCACACACCCTTCTCCCACCCTCCCTCCCTTCATCCATCTTGCTCAGTCCCACCCAACTCTTCTGTCCCTTTGTATGTGTGTGTCACAGGACTCCCTTTGGGGGTGCCTGTGTTGGTATAAGAGTCAGATTTCCATTGAATTTTGTGACTCTCCAGTGCATAAAATCATAAGTAGGGAGTTTCTTCTTTCCTTGTATAGAACCTTCAGGAAACACTCTCTGAAAGCAGTTGTTTCTTCTAAGATTCTGGTTAGTTTTTAGGGGAATGGTGATAAATCAGCCATTGCTGGTGGTATAAGTTCCCATCACTTTGGTCTTTTGGATACAGCAAACCCCATCTTGTCTGCATTCAATCATTATTTCAAACCTAACCCAATTTATCCTTAGCATATGTATTATAGATATTTTAAATGTTTTACTCATTTTATGTACTTTTAAAATAAGCTCTGTTTTTTTTCGATTTTAAGAGTTACTGATTTTTTTCAAAAAATGCTTCAATGTAACTTTTTAATTTGCAGAAGAGTAACGGAAGTGATGCAGATTATTGCACAACATTCATACAGATTCTTTTTTTGCTAAGATTAACTGTGTTTTCTCTCAGAAGACTTTATCTGTATTTCTTCTTTCTCTCTCCTCAATTTTCACATGAGCTTCCCAATATCTAAACAATGCAGTGAGTTGTGAGCTTTTTCAATATTTCTTACTTATTTTTCAAACTTTTTTATTCTTTGACACTTGACACTTTCATACATAATCACAATGAATCTGTATGTTTCACCCCTCACTGCATATTCTCAATCCCCCCTCCTGCCTCACTTCATCCATTTTTCTTTCCACCAAGTCTCCATCCTGCTTTCACATCATTCTACATGTGTGACCACTGCATTTCATCTGGATGTCTGCACTGGCAATTGCCCGAGCACCTGTTGGGACATGATGATCCATAAATGGGTAAATTGTTGAGTAAAGAAATTCCCTTTCTCTTGCTTGACTTTAGTCTTCAATATTCTCTTAGGGTAGTGTAGTATTTCTAAAGATCTTGCCTCATCTATGATGCAGTGCTGATCAGCCAACTATTCCAACATTTCATTTCTTTTATTATAAGTAAAAGTGAATGAAGAGTCATTTCAAGTTTTTGTCTTTCAAACTATGTGCTCATTCTTTTTCTATTTAGTAATTGATTACCCTTTTGGTTTTAAATGTTTTTAATATTAATAATATTGGTTTTAATCTGTTACACATGCTGACTAGCATGTTCCTTCAATCTGTAATCTTTTAGCATTGCTTATGATGAGCTAATCAGTTAAAATATTTTGTTTAATGAGCTTCCCAGATTATATCTAGATTTTCAATTGTTATTTAATTTTTTCTATACATATATAAGAATTTATCTTTCTATGATCAATAGAACCTTAAAGATAAATCATTTGAAATTGATTTTTCTTTTTTAATCAATATTCTCTAAACAATGTAATATACCAAATATTAATTGTATTTGATAATTAATGTAATATAGAAAACTGGGAAGGTTTCTTGGTGGGTCAAAGTGCTTCATGCATGTTACAGGTTCAGGGTAAGTAAAAAACATCTTCTCTGACAATCAGCAGAATATTTATAAAATGAGGCTTTATTCCAGACTGGTATATACCAGAATTTCAGCAGATGTAGATGTAGCAACCCTCCTTTTTAAGAGAGCTGGTACAAAAGACAATAACCACAGAAATTTGTATAATATGTGCTGTGAGTGTAATCTCATTTCTGTAATAGTAAACAATATGTACTATGTGACAAACAAGTAGTTTCATTTCTGCATAGCAAGCAAGCTGACATATAAGCAGGAAATGGCAGCCATTAGATTAGCAAAAACATTTTATCAGCTACGTGCTGTTCGTGTTATCTGTGAATTTTCATTTGTTCTTATATTCCAAGAATATTTTTATAGGGCATGGGCTGTCTATCACAGCCTGTCTATCACACTGCACAAGCCTATTAACCTGAGTTTGGATGCCCATAACCTATATAAGAACCTTGCCTTGATAGAATAAGCATCTGTAACTCCCCTGCCCCATGTTACTAAGGGAAATAAGAGGTGGAGATAAGAGGATCCTGAACTTCCACAAACAGCTTGTGTTGACTAAGCAGCACTGAAGAGACCCTGCTCATGGAGATGCAAAGATCAAAAATGTAGGGTGTCCTATACCTTCACATATGGTTTGTGGCATTCATGCCTACACTTATATATTCACACATACACAAACACACATACACACATAAGGTAATCTAGAGATGATCTAAAGTCGGTAAAAAGATTGAGTAGGTTATATGAAAATGTTATACCTTTTTTAAAAAGAGACCTGATCATCTGTAAATTTTGATAACTATGGATCCTGGAAGCACTGTTGTAATGTCTCCTGGATGCTGTGGATGTATGTGTGTGTGTGTGTGTGTGTGTTTGTGTGTTTGTGTGTGAACCTACTAAGAATTTGGAATAATGCAAAGAAGACTGCTTTCCACCATCAGTCTAGTAGTAGAAAGGCAGATAAGCAAGTCTACAATGTTGAGCAGTGCTGATAAGTGCAGGAGTCTGTCTCAGCAAATATTAACAATTACATGTCATTTTGCTATAAATGACATATTTTTAACAAAATAAGCTCTGAGCAGGGATTAGGTATCTTCTATATTTAGAAATGATTTCTTTGTTAAATCTAGGAATTGTTATGCTAAATTATTGAATGCTAAATCTTTTCTTGTTGCTGTTTATTGTCCATGATATCATGTTATTTGATTTTTTTCTTCTAGCTTATGTTCCATTTCTTTTTTTCCTTTCTCTTTCTTATTTCACCATGTTTTCATTCCCGGTAACTTACTCTATTTCCCTAGTACCTCTTATTAAACTTATCTTTAACCTCTTCTCCCTAGGTAATGAAATAGGAATAAATGTGTTAGCATAGCTTTTCTTTCTTCATCCAGCCTCACTTTTTCCTCTCCTGCTCCTTCTTCATCCTGTTCTCCTCCTCCTCCTTCTCCTTTTCCATCTCCAAATAGTCAACTTCCATTTTCTTTTGAGCACAAGACCTTCTTACTTCAGTTATATGTACCTATGTATGCTCACTTAAACTTATATCACTTTAATGCTGTGTTGAACTTTTCTCCTGATTTGTATTTAGTAGTTGGTATTTTCATATACAAGTAACTTGATTCTCACTTGTTTATTCTCTCACAGTAACTATGCATGGAGTCAGCTCTTATATGTACCCAAATTATGGACAGGAAGCCAGTGGGATGTGTTTTAAGTTTTAAATTTCACAGACATTTTCTGGGTCAGAAATGGCAAATGCTAAGTTTTATGGTTGTGTGTATGTGTTGCATATGTGCAAGTAGATCAGTGCATCTACTCTGGGTCTCATATGGATAGCACACATTAGGTGTCTTCCTCTATCACTCTCTACTTTGTTGCCTTAAGAAAAGGTCTCTCAGGGAACCTAGTTAAGCTAGTTGGTCAGTAGTTCTCAGTATCCACCTGTCTCTGACCCACATTGCTGGGATAGGAACAGGCAGCCATGCCAGGCTCTTTACCTTGATGCTGAGACAAATGCAGCTCCTCAGTTTGCCAAACAAGTGTTCTCATCCATTGAACCTTCTCCTCAGCCAATTTTCAACAAATTTGAGAATTTTTTTCTATTCCTATGTGGTAAGGAGAAGCTGCCTTGGATAAAACTTCTTAGAAATAAAATTTTGGATGAAAGTAGTTTATCTTCATGAGATTAACTGACATATGAAAACAATCCCTCAAAAGTCACAGTACTTTCTCTGATGTTTTATTGCAAAAAAAAAATCTTGTCTTTTGTTTCATCTATCAAGTGTCCTATAAAAAAGAGCAGATACTTCTATGATGTTGCTTCTGACTTCAAAGAAGCCTTGTCTCATTGCAGAATTAACCACAGAGTATGCAGGAGGAAGATCTCAGGATTCTATTACTGATACTCAAGCAAAGTATCAATTCCTGCTCATTGAAAAATACCTTCACTTCAGTCATTTCTGCTGGTTTGTTTCACTATGATTTACAAAATGATCCCTGTTCTAAATCCCCCTTTCCTACAGGATTACGAATTCTCATTTTTTTATTATCAGAGAATAAAAAATTCTCTGAATTTTTTGTTATGAATTGCTTCAAGATTTTATGTGATATGCACATTTTTATGTAAATTATTTCCCATAGCTGTGCTCTCCAGCAAGCAGTAGTGGATATCATCATATGGTTATATACCTTGACCTTTCAATCTCCCTCCAGCAAGTGATGGGTGTTCTGCACTGAAAAGACACCTGGGACTAGCATTAACGTCAACTTCCCAGTAGTTCAGATCTTTGAAATTTCATTTTGACTGTAATATTTTTTCTCTGAATATATCTAGATAAAAAAGGGAACCAATTTTCTTTAACATTTCTAGCCCTTTCTTCTCTAATTGAAAGGCCATAAATATTTAGAACAGGTTCAACCATCTTACTAATAATCAGGGAGCAGAGGTTCATGAGGCTAACATGGCCAAGTATATACTGCATAACATCCCATTTTGATTGTGACATTCATTAGTTAGATAAAGACTGACATAACATCTGTAGTTTTCCAGCTAAAACTGCCCGATAACTTATTTTTACAAGAAAAACTTCTGTCTACATTGCCGTCTACAGATTATCAATTGTCCATAAGTATTTCTCATGAATAAATGGCATTATTAGAGATAGAATTTAACAATTCATACTTTTAAAATTGTTTTCCTTGGGCCTCTTCATCTCCTAATGACTTATGATTCTAGGATAAACACACCTGACAAATAACCAATTGAGTTCAATCAATGATGTCAAAAGAAGCCAGAACTAAAAATCTCTAACAGGAAGATGAAGTTATTGCTTACTAAATGAGGAATAGATATTCTGGCCAGATACAATTTCCTTGAATAAAGCAAACTGCTGAATTTGTACAGGTTTGAAGAAGCATGAATTTCAAGAAATGGAGTCTTTCCTATACAAGTCAAGACAGATGGGTTGACGTTCACTGTGGAGTGTGGTTATTGACCTGTAGCTGTTTCAGACTGGCTACCAGAATTGTGAAGTATGCTTACTGATGGAGAGCTGTCATGGGTCTGTGATTTATGTTCGTTATAGCTAAAAAAAAATCACTTTTTAAAGAGAACTTGACATACTTTGGTATCATTAATTAGTCTACATGCTGCTTTATGCCAAAATTACACATGCCCATGTTTATCTGCTTGGCCATATTTTAATACCTCAAAGCCTTACCCTAAGTCTTTGTGTCTTACAGTGTATTTTAAACCCTTAGAGAGCTAAGAGACACAATATGACTGGGGTATCAGGAATTTCCCAGTTTTAATGTCAGAGAAAAGAGACAGGTTTTGTTGTTGTTGTTGTAGTTGTGAAGCAAACAAAAATTTTAGGTAGCGGTAACTACAGTTATAATGCTATTGAATTCTCTAATACAAAGAAAGAGAAAACTGAAATAGGAGTCAAAACAGAGGCAAACCCTTCATTTTCACAGGTTCTTCTTCTCAGGCTCCCTGAACCTGACTTTTAGAGTGTGTGTGTGTGTGCGTGCGTGTGTGTGTGTGTGTGTGTGTGTGTGTGTGTGTGTGTGTGTTGTGTGTTAGAGGACACTCTGCCCATGGAAGTCTGAGAATGATTGGGAATCGTCCTGAATTGATCTACCTCTTATTTGCATGGCTATGGACTTTTCCAGGCTCCACTTTTCCAGGGTCAGGAGTTCCACCCACTGTCTTTACATGGGAACAGGCTTTGAACTCAGGTTCTTCTGCTTGTGAGTCACAGGCTACTACCTGACCCATCTCTCCAGCTCTGAACCTATTTGTCACTTCAGTTCCAAAATTAGGTCTGGTCAGGTGCTATAGCTGGATGTGGAATCATCTCATCTTTCTCTGGCTCATAAATCTTTGCTCTGCTGTAGCACTACTTCAATTTGCAACTAAAACTGGTCGCATTGTGACCTATTACAGAACACAGGACTCTTCTTCCTCTCCACTAATGATTCTGGGATAGAGCATTATGTCCTCATCTGATAGCACTAGAGTCTCAAAAGACCTTGCCCTTCTATTTAGGTGAATTTGAAAGACAAGGTATCCCCTGAGACTCCTGATATAACAGTGGTCTGCAAGCTCTGGACTCAGTCTATAGACTCACTTGAACCAAATATACATGGTTGGAAATGTGGGGTTCTGAGAATCCATAAAAATACTTGGCTGTTTAAGAGCAGCATCTAAGATGAAATCATGTGTTTTAGGACTTCACATCTAGAATTTTCATGGTCCCGGTGCTTCTTTCATTGTTCTGATGCTGCATTATTGGCATACCTGACCCATGCACTCACAGGATATAACTTTTAGATACTTCAAATATTGAGTAGTATAAAAGCTCCCAGAAACATTTTGAGCATTAGTAGTCACTGCTGTAATAAAACAATTTATAGTGCTGTGTGTCTGTCATGGCTTGAATGTGAGTTGTCCCTTCTTCACAGGCTCATTTGTCTTAAGCCTTAGCTCTTGCTTAAGTTTGGGGAAGTTCATTATACCTTTGATAGGTGGTGCCTTGGGCTGAGAGATGGCTCAGGAGGTAAAGTCATTGTCTTCCAAGGAAAAGGACCTGAGTTTGGACCCCCATATCCCATATAAATTTGCTCCACTGATATGGCAGTGACCTGCAATTATGGTCCTGGAAGATAGAGTTGGGAAAACCCCAGAGCTAAGCAATAAGGAGGTAGAGCAATTCAGGATGATTCCTGATATCACTCTTGGGTCTCCACTGGTATTCAAGTGACCTCAAGCACACATATGCAAAAAAAAGTGGGGAATTGCTAGAGAAGAGTATATCTCAAAGCATAGGGAAAGGGGAGTTGGAAGGCGTAGTCCTTCTTACTGATCATTGTTTCTTTCTCTACCTTCCTGATGGATGCAGTGATCAAAATCAGGCTCCTGAGTCTGCTTTCAGCTATGAGATTCCCTGCCATAATGAACTCCAACATCTCTGAAACCATAAACAAAATAAATCTCCCTTTCTCTCTTAAGTTGTATAGTACTATCTTATAGCAGCAACATCCAACAAGAAACTACAACAGAAATTGCCCACAAGAAGTGGAATGTCGCTGTGAGACTAAGAAAGTAACAGCATAAAAATTACTTTTGTCACCATTTGTCATAAATCAAAGAATTAATAATTTTGACAATGAAACATAAACATAGGTTAAAGTCAAATAAAGTATAAATGAAATTAAGTCTTAATAACTGCAAATTTTTCAGCTCCATATATAATATGGAAACATGATGGAATTAATAGTGTAGTTTTATTTTAGAGCATCAAAAGGGTATATGAATTTTCTGTAGAGCTAACCAAATCTTTGAAATACATGTGTATATACATGTTTATATGAATATAAGACACATGTGTATGCATATACATGTGGAGATATGAGATTGATACTAGGAATTGCCTTCATTCACTTTTTTATATTATTTTTTTTCCCAAAAAATACAAGCTTAATAGATAACCCGGTCCCCTCCCATGCTCCACCCCTTCCCCAGTTCTCCTTGCACGCCCCCTTTACTCTTCCCTTCACCCCCCTCCCTCCCTTTCTCCTGGTGTCCCCTCTTCCTCCCTCCCATTCCCTGGAGCATCCTTTTGTGTGTTCATTCACTTTTTTTACCTTGCTGTTTTGAGGTCTCTGATTACTTACCGTTTGCCTACAGTGATTGTTCTGCTGGCCAACTTGCTCTATGGATTTCTAGGTATTTCAGTTACTCTGCATTGTTGTTGATAAATTAACAACCAAACTTCTTAAAGGAACAAGGGGTTTTATTTTGATTTATGATTCTTGGTTTTATTAACCCATGTTAATAAAAAGGGCCAATGGAACTGGCCAAATGAAATCCACAGGACAGCTTAGAGGGACAATCCTTACTTGCCAGACCAGCATGTCTGGCCAAATATATAGAAGATGACAACTCCTTCACCAGTTCTTTCCATCTTATTCACCTGCCCAGGGAGTAGTGCTGCCCACTATGGGCTGAATCTTTCCCCATCAGACTATATCCTGTAGGCTTGCTTGAGGCTTAACTCTACTCCTAATTTCTAGCAATTGTGCCTAGAGCTCAGAACCCTCAGTTTCCAAATTGCCACCAGTATCTCATATGACCCCAGACTTTACCCTTTGGACTGACATTAAAAGTAAGACAACACTCCTACCTGACATTTTACATGGCATCTGGGAATCCTCAATTCTTTCCTCTTGTTTGTGTGGTGTTTTAACAATGAAACTCCCCAGTCCTAGAACAGATTTTTAAGTAATGAAAAAAGATAGTCCAAAGTGAATTGGAATAAGAAAACATCAAACTCTATCTGCTGGCTGGCCTCTGATAGCTCCCAAGGAGCTGCAAACCAACAGAAAATGCCAGAAAAGCAGGACTTCAACCTGCCTCACAATGCATATGAATTTCTCATATAAATATAAAATATTTTTGACAAGGAAAAATTATAAATATGTAAACTATTGGCACAATGCAGAAGAGGTTAGTTTAGGGAAGTTCTACAAGTAGGAGAAAAATGAGTAAGGAAAAGTTACCTTTAATTTGTGTGTTTAATGAAGTTGAGCTAATCAATAAGGAGATGGAGTCACTCTATCATTTGAAGGTTTATAAATGAAACAACTGTATGGGAATCATGAATGTAGGACTTTAACTGAAAGGAAACGTGGTTAAAACTGTGATTTTGCATAAAACCTTATTCATATGACGCAGCTTAATGACTTGGTTTTTACTAGCATCACCTAGTGTTTACTGGTCCTACTAATCCCTAGCTTTACAATGGGCCCTATTTAAAAGGAAGTCTACAGTTCTTCAAGGTAAAGGTTTGGGTGTGCACTCAAGAAAGAGAAGGGCAATATCTTAGAGAGGGAGACAGGGAGGTATTCTATCCTAACCCTTGATCTCACAGAGAAATTTTTATAATTGTTCTGAAAAAAATCATTTGCAAAATGAATAATTAAGGGAACCATTCGGAAGAGAGGGTGGCAAGATCGTAAGAGCCTAAAGATGGGGAGGACCAACAATATGCAAGATACTCCACACAAGTTAGGGCTGCAGCAGCCAGAATTGGACCTCGCCTGACCTGCACAATGGCTGACATGTCAACGATCCCCCCAAAGTCTAGCATGGATCACAGAGAAGGCTTCAGGCAGTAGGATCCTTAAGGTAAGGGATTAACAGTCATAATAGAGTTCCCATACCAACAAGGATCCCAAGAAGGGACTCTGACCTATGCCACTGAATCCTGAACCTCACTAGGGTGGAGGACTCAGAGGAAGGCTTGGTATTCACACAAAAGGATGCTCTAGGGGAGGGAGGGAAGGGGAGGCACTGGGAGAGGAGGATGGAGGGAGAGGACAAAAAGAAAGGGAGAAAGGGGGAGAGTACAAGTGGGGTTGACTGGGGAGAGGAGGAGGGATAGAGAAGACGGGATACATATTAAATTTGTGTGATTAGAAAAAAATAAAATGTGGGAGAATAAAAAGAATAATTAATGTCATTTTTGCCTACTAGATCCATTTCTCAGCATTGATTCTAAAGATAAATTTAGATGAATATTTAAGAATATGGCATGTGATATAAAATATTTATCTTGATGATATAAAAGTTCAAAGCTAAAAGCAAATGAAATTATTTATATTACATAGAAGACTGTGCTGTTATACTCAATGCTTTGCATGCTTTTGGAGTGTTTTTAATGATATTTTCAATATTCATGATATTATATATTAACAAAATACAACAATGTTAAATTAAGGGATGACACACATTTACTATTTTGCTTACATATGATTCTCATATTTAGACACAGTCATACAGAAGATTAATTATCTAGAAAATAAAACTAAGGGGCTGGATTTGCTAAAGGCACCAAGATCGTTGGAGGCAAGGGATTGACAGCCACAGTAGTGTTCCTATGCTTAAGGGGAACACAGGAAAGGGTTCAGGGAAAAGCCACTGGGTCCTTGTATGTCATCACAGAGGAGGACCCAGAGGAGAATCTGGCATGCACATTAAAGGATTCTCTGGGGAATGGGGGGGGGGCACTGGGGGATGAGGACGGAGGGGTGAGGGGAGGGGGAGCAGGGGGGTAGGGGGAGGAGGGAGGGAGGGAACCAGTGTACCTATTAAGTTTGTATGAGTGGAAATAATAATAAAAAATGTTATTAAAAAAAACTAAGGGACTGGGAAGATGGCTCAGTGGGTAAATTGTTTGTCATGAAGATGAAAGTACTGAAGTTCGAATTTCCAGGTCCCACATAAAAATGCCAAGTGGACATAATGATCCACCTGTAATTCTAGCCCCAGAGGAAAAAGGCTGGGAATCTCCAGGGTAAACTGGATAGTAAGATGAGCCCTAATGGCAAACTCTTGGCTTAACTAAAGACCCCCCCACACACACACATGCAACCACACACATAAAACATACATTCACATATTTCATGCACCTCATATGGACATACACATAAAAATAGGAAAAACTAAAACTGAAGAAATACAATAAACATTCCTTTTATTTATAATCTGCTAGGTCCTATACAGTTTAAACTTTATTGCAGTTCAGGGAAATGAAGCATCAGGATTAACAGATGCCTGAAAGAAGACAGGAAATAGACAGCAATGTGACCTATTCGATGTTTCCTAAAGACTAACTTCTCTTTCTGGTGAGGAAACAATGTGTCTGGGTTTATATTGGTTATTTGTATTTATTGACTGAAATTTTAAAGTCATAATATCTGTGTAACTCACAAATTACTGACCAAATGTTTTAAAAACCTTAAAATGTGGAAACTGTAACACAGACTGAATGGTAATTAAAATGATAATATCACTCACAAAATAGCCTGGAAACAATACTTGGCAGAAAGTCTTCATGGTTTTTCTTAAATTTATTTATTTTCTGTGCATGTGTACATGTGTATGCATCTGTGTGTGTGTGTGTGTGTGTGTGTGTGTGTGTGTGTGTGTGTGTGTGTGTCAGAAGGTACTGTGTATTCTTATGGAGGACCAGGGGTGACTTCAGGAATCATCCCGAATTGCTTCTATCTCTAATTTTTGCTTTGCTCTGTGATTTTCTAGGATCTTCCCATCAATTAGCAATAATTGCACCTCAGATAAACCTCATTGGCTACGATACTGCCACTGAGCAAAACTTAGGCTCTGCCAATCAGAGCCAGAAGTGCAGGTCGCTGCAATTTCTAAATTTCTACCCGGTATTTTTTTTTTAAATGAAGCCTTGGATCTGAACTCAAGGTCTTAGTGTTTTGAGTAGGTGATATAGCCTCTGATTCAGGCCAAACACGGTACCATTTTAACTCCATCTCAGAATGTTCTAAATACTAACATACCAGTGTTCTTATACCTGGACCAGAGACTCTGCAAACAAGTGAGGACAGGTAAATGTCATGGTTTGAAATGTGTCCCCCACGGTCTCATGTGTTTTGAGAGGTGGAGCCTTGCTGGAAGAAGGTGGTCACAAGGGGCAGGATTGAGGTGGATTAGACACAACCTACCTCCAGGAGAAGTCTGCCGTTGCAGCAGTCTGCAGCTCTCAGGACCTTCTGCTTGTGAAGCAGGATCTTTACCTCTGAGCCATCTGCCTAGCATTACTTTGTGTTTTTATGCCAAAAGATTAGCAGCCAAAGAAATCAGTTAGCAGAATATTATACATGTAAGTGACTGAAATATCATAGAGAGGTTAATGGCTCTGTGCAAGATGAGGGCAAGAAGGTTTAAATGAATGTGACTAGTGTTCATGTGAGTGGCATGAAGCCTATACATTGACAAGTAGAATAATCGTGGTCTGTAGACACCAGGTCCTCAAACCTTCAATTCTCATGTGAGTTACCACAGTGAAGAAAGCACCCTGACCTGTGGAAGTGCCAGCTGACAGACAGGAAATCACAGAATTGTTTCAGAGGAAAGATGATGTCAGATAGCAGTTATAGAGTAGATTAATTATAATAGAGTTTTTTTCACTATCTATCCTCTTGAAAAGTTTCCCCAGAAGTCACAGCCTATCAGAATCCAAGAGAAACTGTGACTGGATGGAACAGAGCTGACATGAGGAAAACAGAATGTGAGTTTTGCAATGGGTAAACAGAGCTGGATTCTTTAAATGTCTTCTCCATGTTCAGGGCTCAGACAGCAGCTGTAGCTGCCAGAACAAATGACTGAATAACAGTGGCCACATTCTCTTGAGATTTACTCTTGACCAAACATGACTGCATTTCCTACAACAAGCCCCAGTCAAGGACAGCAAATAAAAGGCTACGAATGTTATTCCTTTTGCCTAAATAGGACTAACTCAGATATAATGTGCCCAAGCCCTACATCCAGAGTGAAACTAGTCTCCAACTGATAGTCTCACATAACTTTTCCTTCTATCAATCTTTTATCATTCTAACCCCTTCTACTGGGAGCATTTCCACAATAAATTGTCTCGTTTCAGGTTCTGGTAAATTTCAATTCCCTTGAAGTGGGTCTTGAAGATGTCAGTCTTCACAAGTACATATTACTGCACAAGATATATAATTATCAATCACAAGTAAGCCCAAACTTTCAGAATGAGAAACAGTGACTTGGAAGAAAGTCACAGGGATAAATAGATCTATACTCTTTTAATTTTTGTAACAGAGTATTAGAAGATGCTAATCTCATATGTATAGCAATATTTTCAAAAAAGCTCCAAAAATTGTTTTGCTATATACAGATACAAAGGAGGTTTAAAAGTACTAAGCCAGCGTTACTTATTTTGTGAACAAGTTTAAGAAATACTGCTTTATTCATGCCGTTAGTGACAAAGGATTCTCTTACATAGAAAAATCATAAAAATCAAAAACTATGAATTCAAAATTATTCACTTGAGGCAACTAGAGTATATTGACATGAAGCTATATTAACAGTCAATGGACTTATTCAGTTAGTCTTTCACATATATGTGAATGGAATAAGTGATATAAAATGTATATTTTAAAATATACTTTTACAATCCAGGTTGGCCTGAAATTCATTCTATAGGCAAGACTGGCCTTGAAATCATGATTTTTCTTTCCCAGTTTCTCAGGTAGTAGGATTCCAAGCCTTGTGCTACCATTCCAGGCTACCTTTTTAAATTTGAAAGAGTTCTTTTAAGAAGTCTTTTAAAAAAACTAAGATTATAAGATGTATAGCTTGCAGTTTATTGTCTTCTTCATTGGCATACTAAATAATACTATAGCTTACAAGAGATTGCATATATATTTAGTGAAACAGTGGTGTATCAGTTAGCATCTCATTGTGATGAGTTGGGAATACCTGCCCAACTGTGGTCACAATAAGTGTGACTCATGCATTCTTATTGATAGTCTCACAGCTAATTTGGAAACTCAACAGCAGTTTTGTTGTTTCTCTTCCATCCTCAAAGTGTTTGCATGTCATTTTTATGGCTTCTGTCAACATGGAGGCTACAACTCAAGCATCTCATCTGTACTCAAGGAAGAAAGAAGTGGAAAATAGATAGCAGCTTAAAATATATGTCTTCTTGAAGGAAATAAACTCTTTCTTAACTAATTTGAGAAGATTTTGCACTTATCATTGGGGTAAAGATGATTAATTTCCAACACTAGCTACAAGATTGTCTGGGAAAAAGAATATCGAAGAAGTCCCTGGCTAGTATTATTTAGAAGAATATTAAGTATGAGTTTTATTGAGCTTGTGTACAGCTTGCATTGGGAAAGACATGAAGGCAAGTGAATGTTTCCTTCTGAATTCAATGACAAAGGGCTAACCAGTTAGAGAAGGAAGACCAAAAAACAAAAGAACAGGATAAAGGCACTAATTCTGGGGTAAGTGAGCATTGCTAATCATCATATCATACATGAACTATACAGCAGAGGTCTTATTCTAACTTTGAGCAGTGACATGTTTATGTTTGTACAGATTCTCTACTTGATACTACCAGTTCTAATGTTTAATGCTCTTCTAAGGTCATTGTATGATCCCTGGCAATTTTTCCCAATGTAAATTCTGGTAACTTCTAGGACATAAAAGGTCATTGAGGAACCTCACGCTCAGTATAGGATCATTAACACTGCAAATGCCACAGAGGCATTGGTAAAATGTTTTCCAGAAACTGAATCCATGCCTTTATCTTTGTCTGGTATCTCAGAGATTTTGATGAGTGACTTCTGGTATCTTAAAGCCTTCCTTGACCAGGCTCCAGAAATCTATAATCAGTCAACCTCTCCAAGAGCTAGATATCATTATCTCTTTTTATCCTTTATAATTGCTTCAGTCTTTCTGATACTTTTTACTTGACTATAAGTCCCTTGAATTACAGTTCCCTCTTTGAATTTGCAGATGCATTTACATTGACTTTATGCAAGTAGAAGAAACAATTAATATTGTTGAGAGCATGAATATAATTAAGAAACTTTAGTGCATGTTCAGATGCCCTTGAGGTGAGCCTGATTCTCACAGGACCAGAAATTCAATTGGCTCCAACTTCCCTTTTTCAGAGGCCCTTCAGAACCATTACCACTTCCAAGAATTTCTGAGGATGGGTATACTCAAGCATTGTATGTGCCAATATCATTTCTTACACGGTTACCCAGAGACCTCCAAGTCATCAACTTCTTGCTTATATTGCCTTATGGCATATAACTAAAAGACCTGTATGGATCCCCAATTCCTATTTTTTATTTTTTATTCATTTGTTGCTTCACCTGATATAATTGTAAGTAGTGTACTCAGTTCCTCCTAAGTATGCTTCCTAGGAGTTCGTGTCAATTACTTTTTTCCTGTGCAACTAATCATCCTAAACTATACGGCTTAAAACAAAATGTATTTCACTAAAGTTCATGATTTCACTGGTTAAAGTTAGCATTAGCATCTCTGGGTGTGTTCTTTTCCTTTTTCATGTGTTCATAGGGTATTGCACATGTGCATGTGTGTTGCATGTGGGTGAGTGTGTTGGGGGTACATACATAAGTTCAGTGAAGTACTTGTACTTGTGCAGGCCCAAAGATAGTTTAAAAAAGCGTCTTCAATAGTCTTTTCTCCTTTACCGCTGTGAGCCTGTGTTTCTAATTAAACCCAGAGCACATACCATTAGGGCTAGTCTAGCTAGCCAACTTGCTGTGGGGCTTGTTCCTGACTGCCTGCCTGAGCTAGAAATACAAACAGGTAGCCCAACCCATCAGGTATTTTTATGTGGGATTTGGATCTGAACTCAGGTGCTTTGCTCGTGAGGCAAAGGTTTTGACTTCTAAGCCAGCCCCCTTTCCCCACCCTCTGGGTGTATCTCTTTAGTTTTGTGTTTAACATAGTTAGACAGTGCTCAGTGATGTTCAGATGGACTGCCCTGAAAGGTCCATGGTTTCTGTCATAGGCCAGTGGTTTGGAGGGCTCTGACTGAAAGGCTGACCTCCACTGGGTCCCCTGGCTTCTCCATACAGCCAGGTATCATTCAAGTGATATGTTCACCTTGGAAGCTAGATTTTCATATGGAAGCTCAGAACTTTAAGAATTCAAAGGAAAACAGTGCAGACTCTTTAAAATTTAGTCATAGAATAGGCTGCATCTCACTGAGACATATGCTGACAGAAATCTGTGGGAATGGAAAGGGAAAGAGATCCAACCTCCAAAAGCCTGTCTTTTCCATCAGAAATGTACACAACTTGACACTGAGTGCGCTTCTCATCCCACTTACTGTCTACAGGAGGCATACACTAAAGTTTTCTGTTTTTGATTTTAATTTTTATCGTGTGTGTGTGTGTGTGTGTGTGTGTGTGTGTGTGTGTGTGTGTTCACACATGTCAGAGTACTCTGCCTGTCTCTGTGTAGGACCAAGGATGACTTTGTAAATCATCCTGGAATGCTTCTACCTTCTATTTGCTTTGCTCAAGGAGTTTCCAGACTCTGCTTTCAAGGCCAGAAGTGCAGGCCACCACCGCCATTTCTATTTGGCATTTGTTTTGGGTGGGATCTGGGATTAAAATTCAGGTCCTTCTGCTTGTAAGGCAGAATCTTCACCCCTGAGCCATCTCTCCAGCCCCCTCTGCATTGTTTTTTTTTCCCCCCACCATTTTGTGTTGTCTGTGTCAGCTTAAACTGAAAATGTAAAACTCTTAAAATTTTGTAGTTAGCTAATATATCTAATTATATTTCACTTCATTAAATAGAAGAACACTCCCATTTCTGATTTACCAGGAAATAGACATTAGCTTATCCTGGACCATTTATGAGGATTTTAAAAATGACATTCTTACTATTGTTACAATACTTAAATGTACTGCTGTTTACCACAAGAGACCTGTGAGAACTATTTGCATTTTTCCCAAGTACTTAATAAGGGGTCTTAAAGCACCCTGCTGGTTTCTGTCTTTCCCAGAGACCTAATTGCCTGGAGCCTAACATTTGTCCCTGGGCTCTTAGCAGGCCAGGAAAAAAATGGTCCTGGGTCCTGAATATATCTTCCAGCTTACACTCAAAAAGTTCACAATCACCTCTCTTTTTGTATTTTATCCCACACTATCTGTTTTTCAGCTAGAAAAGTCAACATTTCAGCATATTGACAACCATGCTTTCTTAAAAGCCTTCAGATCAGTCACTCCCCTACCATTAGCGAGACATGGTCGGTCTCATTTCTGCATTGCTACAAGTCACGCTTGTTGTCTTCCACACTACAAAGGTAGGATTCTTTTTTGTCATTTCAAATGACATTCTCCTGCTTGCCATTCAGGTACTTCTGCATGATCTCCTCTCTCCATGAGGCCATTCTAGCTTCTTTCTGCCTGGTCCCTATGCCAAGTCTCCAGCACTTCTGGTCACAAACATTGTCCTAGCTATCTTTTGCACTATTAATTGACATAATCTCACCTTTCAGGTGGGTGATTCTTCTGCTCTTCTGCTCTGAGTTCATGCATCACTTAGCAGCAGTTACAAGGCAGGATTAAGCATCTGGCAAGGACCGGGTAACTTCATTCACATGCTTGGCATGAGAAGTGAATTACTCTCGTTCTTCGTGTAGGTCCAGAGCCTTCCCTCCCTTATACTTTCTAGTGACATATCCCCAGAGTTCTTACAAAATAGTTTTGCTGTTAAAATTAGAATACATAAACATAGCTTGTTTTCAAGGGATCAGGGCTAAACACCATCACTTTCACTGTACCTCATTAGTCAGTCACAGGTCAGGCCTGCTTCACATTCATTAGTTTATCTTCACTACTTATAATCTTTCTTGTCCTTGTGCTTTTTTGCTTTCTGAGTTCCACCACAACATTTTGCTCTTTGTGGGCTCTTCCTGCAAATAATATGTGAGATAATCTGATGCCTTATTATCTCATTAATGTCTTTTGTATTGAAGGGCAAGCTCCATGGAGATGGCCTCATCTATGGGTTCACTGCTGTATGACACACAGCATGCAACATAAAGTTCAACCTATATTTGTTGCTCAACAATTATTTGTTCAATAAATAATCAGAAATGTGAATTCTATCAGTTGAGTGAAAAAGTGCAATGGGAAGATATGCCGCTGCTGTGGGTTGACTCTGAAACATCTCTCATGAGCTCATGAGCTTGAGCACCTGGAGATCAGCTGATACAGCTGTTTTGAGAGGTTGTGGAGCCTTTAGGAAGTGAGGTCACTGTGAAAGGGACTCTGAACATATTAACCCAGCTCTGTATTCTGTGCTGATCTCTTCTCCTTAGTCAGGGAGCCATTCTTGGTGCACTGCTCCTCTCCTGACCCACAGAGTTACCTGCCATGCTGTCCTTGCTCTGACTTCCACCCTCAGTTTTGTCACAGAGAGGAGAAAAGTTCCTAATATATAAGAAAATGAAAAACATAATAAAAAAATTCTACAAGGGAATCAGTGTTGCATAAGCTATCAAAGCCCATGTAACTGCTCCTGTATCCTTTAAGATATTGCAATGTATATCTCCTCCAATTCTGACATTGGAAATAAAGAAGGGCAACACATGAAGTCCATTCCCATTTTCTTACTTTTAAGGTTAAATCAGAATTTCTCGAGTTTACATAACTATATAATCTTTAAACAATAGCAAGCAAATTAACTAAAATTGCTTATCAAGAAAGGTATATTCTTAAAACCTCAAAGTTTTTGGAGCAAAAGCATACTCATCACAGAGCTGTGAAAATGATAAATATCATTTCAAATAGGTTTTATGTCATTTAAATTTAGCATGATACATTTTGACATTTGTATCTCCAGATCTTTCATGACAATAATTCAGAGAGAACAAACACTTTGGAATATTTATAGCTTCCCTCTTATTTATTGAATAAGATAGTATATGAATTTTGGGAGGACTTCCTTCTTCATTTTGCAGTTTTTAATTGATATACTAGAACTCTCTTTTTAATTGGTACATTAGAACTTTCTGTCTTTCCAACTCAAATGACTGAGATGTCATTGCAAACCTCACAATCAATGAAACAGTAAATATCTTTTAAAACAGCAGCAGTATTTACTTGGTAAACTATAAATACCTATCTTTACTTTGGGAATGTTTTATGTTACTGATGAAGTGTAAATTTTTCAACAGATATTATTGATTTAATAGCACAAATCATGGAGTTCCTAGCCCTAGGAAAGTCCTTGAGAAGCCATATATTGCCTCCATTTGCCTCCATGTACAGGCCTCTATACTTGCAGTCTAGCCCACCCTGGATAATGTCCATCAGTTCTACTTTAAAAGACTTTTAGGAGAGTAGTTCCCCAGCTTTCTTCTTTAGCACACTTCAGTGTTTAATAGCCCATAAGCCTCTTAGGAAATACCTCCTTATATCTACCCTAAATTACCAATGACACAAGGATTTAGTGTCCAATCTTAAGCAACTGGAATAAATTACTTGTGCTATGGAAACCGACACCCACTCTGAATTTGAAGAAGTGTTGTCTGTGTGGAATAAACTGAAAATATTACTTCTCTGGCAAGGGTAAGCAATTTCCAATCAAGTATCCCAAGCCCACAGAGTGAGGTGCTGTGGTCAGCTGGCTGGCTGACATCAAATGGGATGGTTCGCTCAGAACCCAGACAAACATTGTTGGCACGAGGGCAAAGCAGAAAGCAGACAACGGGCCATGACAAGATTTCAAATTGTGTTCAGGCTGTCTGGGTGATAGGTAAAGTGCACAGGAGGCATTTCTGGGCAGCTGTTTCTGTACATGTTGGGATCTTGGTAGCAAGAAGAGACCTCACAGAAGCTTTTTCCATCTTTTTCCCTTCATAACACTGTTCCTTATTTGAGACTTGCACAGCTAACCTATTTTAGAGTAAAACTCTTTCTTCTTGCTTATCCTTTAAAGATTTTCTTTTTTGTGGAATTTCAAGAAAATATGAGAATCATCAGTACATGCTAGAGGTGAAGTGGGTATTAGAATGCTCTCAATGGAGTGGTTGGTTCATGGAATCAAAACCTTTTACTGAGGCTATAGCCATTCAATGATAAAGTGGAGATGACCCTATCATTACCACAGAATGTGTGAGAATGAAGTGACTTATTCCACAAGAAACTGTTGATTTCAGTTATCTCTGCTAAGTACCTCAGTGAGTTTTAGTTGGAGGAGCCTTTGCATATCATCTGTATTTGAATATGATCCAGATTCAGACTCTTTTATAGAATCAAAAACGAATAAGAGACAGATGCCAAATTTATTTTGTTTTATTAATATGCATAATTAATTATATGTATTTAATTAATATGTATAAGGGCTATCTAAAAAGCATGGATAGCTAAAATATTTGTTAATATTGTCAGCTAAGATTTCTCTCAAAATGGAAAACAATCATAATAATGAAATAAGGAAACTGATACAGAGAAAGGTATATATAAATGTTTATGTAGCTATAGAGGAGGAATTAGAACTCTTCCATTGGGTAGATCAGAAGGTATGAAAGCAAATATTGAGAGTTTTCATGGTTTGTGATCCAGCAAGGGTCACTTTTGCTGTATTTGTTATCTGAATATCACACTTCATTGTCATTTCTCAAGAATCCACATAAACATCATTACTGTTTATTTAGAAAATGAGACCAAGCCTTAGTTCATTTTTTAAGTGTTTTTATAGATTAGCAATGGAGTAGAACCTCACACTGCAGTGAGAAAATTCATTCTTCTTTTCTCTTTCATTAGTGAGTTTTCTTTCACTGCAATATAATACTTGAGACAACTAACTTATAAAGAGAAAAATCTTATTCTGGCTTATGGATCTGGAGTTTGCAATCCAAGACTGAATGCCTGTATTGTTTTGGGCCTCTGATAATGTAACATTGCTATTTTTCCTCTGGGAATAGATTAATGCTATTTTAGACTTTGCTTTAAGTCTAATCTAAGGAGGATATTTATGTAACAATTTGAAAATCCCATACTGAAAAAGGTTAGGCAAATAAATAGTCCTTTATACTTAGGAAATTCCTGAAACTAACAAGCTTGTGAAGGGGCGGGGCTTCCCTGGAGTGGGGGTGGGGCAATAAACAGCTGCTGAGGGAGGAGACTCTTCTGCCAACCAAGCAGTCTGAAGGAGACTCTGAGTAATCTAGAAGTCTAAAAGAGACACAAAACAGCCCAGAAGCCTTTTAGGAACAAGTCATACAACAGAGTGCTCAAGGATTGCAGGCTCTGTGAACCTCATCCATGCTTGGGGGTGCTTTCTATTGGTGCAACTCCCTTTGCATTTTTCCTGCTTCTGTAAGTAACATATGCCCCTCCTCCTGTAAGTGTAACTCCAATGAACACATTGATTCATCAGGTTGGACCTTAGTATAATTGTTACTTTGGTCTTGTGTTCCTGTCTAAGGTGAACAGAAAAACTGTCCACATAACAGGTAAAGACAAACAGCATGAAAGAAGCACATGGTGAAGAAAATCATACCATGATTCAGAAAGCAAAATATTCATAGAAATAATGGATCAACCTAAGTTCCAAAATTCCCTTTGAAAATACCTGCACCAATATTTTTAAGATCTTCAGTGTACTCCTCCTCCCAAAAGTTTCACCAGATCCTAATAGCACCACACTCTGGACCAAGACTACACATCACATTCATATGTTCATGTGTATCAACACAAGCGCACATACCTACAAAAATAATAAAACAAGAATAGACATTACAACAGCAGATACAGAAATAAAAAGTAACCACAATGTTCTGTACAAATGAGTGTGCATCAGCAAACTGGTTAACCTGGAAGCACTGACTACTTTTCTAGCAAGCATTGACTCATTTACTAAAAATTTTCATTTAGAAGTATATATAGTTCCAAGGTTGAAAAAAGGGCTCTGTTCAGATAGCATTTAATGGGTGTTTTCTCTAAAGTTGAGTAGATATTCAAATAATTCTATTGTCAAGCAAATACGCCTCCAAGACTTTCAAAATTCTGCTTTGATGAGATAAGCTTGCAGAAGGATGGGGAAACCAGTTTTTAGAGACTCAGTTGAGAGAGAGAGAGAGAGAATACATGCATGTGAAGACCAGAGGATAATCTTAAATGCATTCCTCAGGAGCTGTGTATCTTATTTTTGAGACAGGTTCTCTCATTGGCTTGTTGATTTGCTAGATAGATGGGTTAAAAAGACTTGATGATCCTCGTTCTGTCTTCCAAGTGCTAAGAGAAAAACTAGACCACTTTTTCATTTACGTTCTTAGAATTTAATCAGATCCCCAATGCCACATTTACTATGATTTTTAAAATCTAAAAGATTTATAATGCCCCATTTTCATTCTCATAAAACTCCTTTTTTCTAATCATTTGCACAGAGACCACTTCCAAGCATATATATAACTTCCATGCCCATATAACTTATTACTCACACATATAACCCCTATAAGATGCTTATAGAGTTCCATGCATGAGAGATATTTACAAACTTTTATGCTAGCAATAATTCAGAAAGCAAGATCACTGTCAACACATTTCTCGGAAATGTCCCCAGTGTTCAAACACTCTCCAACAATACATTGCAATAGTTAAATTATCTTCCACATACTTAAAAGGTTAAAAATCTATAAAACGGTAGTACTGAAAAGCAAATTCTAAAATTGCAACAATAATGAAAATACCATTAAAATTAAATAGAGGAGAAATTCAAGCTTTCATACTACAGATTTTCATGAAAACGTTAACATGACTTTAGCACACTGGAAACTCAAAGGGTTCATTATTTCAGGGATCTTATCAGATTATAGACCTGGTGGAATATGCTGTGAAGCTCAGAATCAACAAGAAAGTCAGGTACGTCCAAATGCAGGTGACCTTGGCTTCCAGGAATACTGAAAGTAGAAAGATCAGAAAGGACATCTTGGATGGAATTAGATAAGAGCAGGCTTGGGATGTGCAGGCTTGGGATATGTCATGTCCTCCATACACTCCACCCATGCTCCTGACTGATGCCCTTGTGTCAAGAAACAGCAGTAAGTATGAGGAATTTAGGGTTATAGAAAGAAGAAGGTCATGGAAGGTGTGACCTAGAGAATTCTGTCTATTCCCTGCTATTTTCAATTACTGCTTCCTGATCCCCATAAGCTGAGCAGCCTTTTCTCCACATGCTCCAGCTTCCACAGTGTTTTTCTTCAACCAGGGTCAGAATCTGGAATGGAGGACTGAGCACTAAAATCTCTGAAACAGTAGGGTAGCACCTTTAGATTATTCTCTTGAATATTTGGTCACACCTACACACATGTAAGCAAGAGATAACAAATTCCAAACACTCAAAAGGTGTGGAAAAAGCTTACTTAGACTGTGTTTTGATGGTGTGAAGGATGCATTTCAGGGGAAAGACAAGTAAATCAGCTAGAAGACTGTTGCAGTAAATCTGACAAAACAGGATGAGATGAAGCCAGAGCAGCCATTCCGAGGACAGATATATATCCAGGAAAAGATGGAATGCATTAAGGTTTTCATTTGCTCATTTCTAGCTGAAGTTCAGGCCTATGCTAATGAACTAGCAACTCGAGGATGAGCTAGAGGCTGGTACGTTTTGTCTCCTTTAGCATAACTTTCTTATTTTGTTAGGAAGAAAACTAAAGATTAATGAGCATATGAATGGTAAAGGGTGGAAGCATGTTGTGAGCGCTTCATGAGGAACTGAAGACATATAGCTGCTCTTGCACAATTGTCATAGTCTGATGTATCTTACCATTGCTTTCTGTCACATTTATGGGGAAGAGAGCAAAAGAAAGATGTGCAGGTCTGCCCTTGGTGAGCTCTGACTACACGGTGATGATGTGCCTTTTTTAATCAAAGCATTATTCTTCTTCTTGATGAACTTGAAGAGTAATGGAAACTATTTTGAGGAGGAAAGACTACAAACACATCAGGGTCCTTTTTGCTGTGCCAAAAACAAGTAAAAGATAACACTGCATAGAAGTCATTTGCACTGCGCCATAATCCATCAGGCTATTAAACATTTGTTGGAGGATGAAACTCTAGGATTATCAATCTATATAAAAGCCACATTCTTCAGCCTTGAGGAAAGCAGAGAAAATTTCCCAGGGGAATTTCTACTTTTCTCTAAGTCTAGTGGGACAAAAGCAATTCTGAATTCTATCAATAAACTTGTAAATAAGATAATGCATATTGTCTTTCAAATGGAACACCCCTTCTAGTATTAAGTTTATTTATGTAGTCTTCCTCTGCCTAGAGTCAATTGCTAGAGCATTTTTTTTAATTAAGTCACTTTACAAAGCATCAAAAACTGAACAATGCAGCTATCCACAGATACATTTAAATGTCTCTGTTATATGCCATAAAAGGTTAAAGCTAAAGGTACTGCTCAGATTCCTGCAGAATCTTACAAATACCCTACTCAGTATACTGTTGATAATGTGAATACACATTTGTAAAATGTATTTTCCATATATCTGATTATCACTTAGAGTATAATGGGAAAGAGCTTGTTCTGTGACTGACTTTAGGGCATCACTTATATCCTAGCATCATTTTTCTTATTAGTAGATGAGAGAACAATAAGAATGATCTCTAATCTCCAAATATATATATAAATTTATTATTATAAGATATATTTTACTTTTATAAAAATTACTAAAGATCAATATTACGCAAGGAATATTTATATATCTAATTCTGCCATATTGCTGGCAATTAATAAGTATGTTTTAGAGAATACTATAAAATAGCACTTCTCATTGTTAATAACAATGTTATTAACAGTTATTGTTTAGTTATGTGATGTACTATATTGGTACTAAATCATCTGGGCACACACAAACTTATCGATGAAGAAAACTTAAGAGCAAAGTTTTGGAGCAGGAATATCAGTGTGTCATGGAAGAATTCAGTATTGCAGAGGTGCGCTTTGTCTAAATAAGCTATAAAATAATTGTAGAATTGAAGGTAGATTTTCCTGTCATGTCTTTTTTCATGAATAAAACTCTGTTTCCTGACTCAATGTGACGCAATGGTAACAAATGTGAACTAAAGACTCGCCTACCAACATTTAGTGAAGAATTTCTGAGAGATCGCACTGGAGATGAATAATGCATGAAGCAGTGAGCAGCGGGTCTTGGAAGATTCTCCTCAGAGGTACCCCAGCTACAGCATCTTTACTCACCCAGAGATGATGACTTCCTTAATATCTACTCTTACTCTTTTGACAGGAAAAGAACTTTCAAGACCGGTGCATATGAACTTGTCTCCTGTGCTGTTCTTGTTCCAATTTTGCATGAGAGAAGCCAGAGGTTTACTGAACCTCCTCTGATATATATTTTCTTAACTCTAATCTTTATCATCACTGGGAAATCTTTGAAAAGTAAAGAGCAAATGTATCAGTCTGGATTTCCAGCAGTCTTTCTTTGAAATTATTGAATTAAATATATACTGCCTTAGGATTTTTAGGCCCCCCCCACATGTCTAAAAAGTTATGCCTTTGACATCTGATTTGGAGATTTCATTTCATGCTTAATGAAACACTGGAAAATTTTCAGAATTAAAACATCTTATGAAATTCTGCAACTTACAGATTTTTTTTCAAGTAATAATACTATACACTGGATGCTAGATTGCCTTTATTTCAGGTTAATGCCAATCCAGTACAATTTAATGGACATCCTTCCAAATCCAGCACTGTGAAAGGCTTTGTAAGAGACTGAAAGGAAAGAAAATGTGTCATTTCTTCGCATAACATGTTTCTGTGCTGTATTCTCTCGAAGTTTCCTTTCTCTCCTCTGAGTTCAAAGATGTACACTCTGTTCATCTTTGTCTTGCCCCAATTCTCAAGTCATTCCATGTTTGCAGAAAAGAACATCGACACTTGCATAAGGAAATTGATGCAGTTACTAAACTCTGTTCTCCAATGTTACACTCCGTAGTCTCAAAATACAGCTATGTTCCCACATACTATATGGATACATGTCAGTACTTATTAGAGGAAAGAAATTAAGCAAAAATGCACCACATACTGTTTGATCCAGGATCAAAACACTCAAGTTCTCTTTCTTAGACAGCACATTGCCAAGCAACTGGCCTCAGTCTGCCCGATCAACTACAAAGAAAATGAATTGTCAAATATGATGAGTGTTTTCCTCTCTCCTGTATATGGTGCATCATTTGCCAGATCAACTTCCATTACCAGTCTTCCTATTTATATGGCTTTTTTTTTTTACATTTCTATAATCTAATATAAAGTAACATTTTCCTGATTCTAGCCATCAATCTATTTGTCCCATTACATTGAATACATTCTCCTATTATGATCCTAGAATCAGAACAACTGTTCCAAACGATACTTTATTTCAGGTTAATGCCATTTGGAGTTTTTTAGGAGAATTTTTTAATGACCTTATGCCTTTTACTAAGATAGAGAAAAATGTATTCTTCTCACTTTTTACAAAAGCAAATCTGTAAAACAGAGCTAGTTCCAACCAAAAAGCAGGAAGCCTGATTCCCCAGACAACTGAGTGATTGTGTGAGCTCTTTAATTTCCCAACATCACTTTCCTTTACAAAGTAATCTGCTCTCTCAACAAGCTTTGGACTTTAGTACCTGTGTGATCACAGGCCCCAAACTTCAAAGGCACCTCAGAATGTATCCAGTATACTCTTTCATATCCTATATCTATGTCCTCTCCAGTAGCCAGTGTTCTTGGCTTCTCATTTCTGTGACATAGCTTGTACATGGCATACATCATTCTCTAATCAACCTTGCATATTAAACATGACTGCTATTAAGAATGTGTATGAATCCCTTTTTTTAAACTGTGACCACATCTGACAGAAACAATGTACAATTTGAAAAGCTAATTTAGGTTGCTGGTTCCACAGATATTTCAGTCCATCCTGCTAAGGAAAATAGGAAAGAGCGTCTCAGGCCAAGGCAGCAGGTAGTGACTTTTCACCTCACAGCAGGTCAAAAGCAGATACCCTGGGACTAGAAATAGGAGTAGAGATAAAATTCCAAGACTGGCTCTGGTGAATTATTTCTGCTGTGCAGGCCACCTTTTCTGAAAGTTCCACAACTGTAATGATTAAAACCCGAGCCTGAGGTATTATTTTAGGCTTAAGCCACCTTATTTAATGATACCATTTTTTTGAGACGTTTTCAATTGAACCTTTATCATATTTGTACAATAATATGATTAAACTCACTTTAAATATTTTGATACTATTAGGGCCTCCCTTCATATATTCTACCACTTTTTGATATTCAAATTTTCTCTTATTATTCATTTTAAGATAGTTTGCTCACTAACAAGCTTAAGTCATTCTACATTAAATTCTTAACTCCTACTACCTAGGGTTTTTGTTTTGACTGATGGCAAACTCACATTGGATAATCTGTAAGTTATTTTCATTAAGAGACTGAAAACACCTTTAAGAATGGGAATGGGAAATGAGGAAAGAAAGTCCTGTGCCCAAAAGCGCTGGGCGGCTGGGTTCATGGATCTTTGCAGGTTGTTTACATAGCACCTGCCTCCTTGTGTTTGCATATCCTGGACTTTCCTCACTCACTTTCTGCTTGTTGCTTCTTTATATCTCTTGTTCTTTCTCTCATCCCACTTCCTGACAAATCTTCCAGTTGGATTCAGGTCTTTAGTTTAGAGTTTAGTCATGACTCCTTGCTACTGAGTTAGATGTCAGAATCTCTTATTGATGTGGTTCTGAACATGGAACACTGAAAATCAAATTTTCTTTTTCAAATTTTCCAAATTCCTGACAAATTTTGTTCTTTCAAAACTTTACCTTACAAAACACTGTGTGAGGTCCTGAGTTCAGTCCCCAGCATTGCAAGGAAGACAAAGTCAAATTACTAGTAACTTAATGAGGGCATCATATAGATGTCTTCATTGGATCTCCTTTCAAAGAATGAATGATGCTATTATTTTAAACTATTTCTGAGCTTTAAAACAGGAGGAATTTCAAATTAATTTCATGAGGGAAATATACAGTAGCTTGATCCCTAAACCTGGCAATTACAAGCAATTGCTGCACACACAAATACCTAAATCACAGACTAATCTCACTTACAGATATTGATGCAAAGCTATAAATAAACCATTAGCAAATTGAATCAACCATGCATTTGAAAAGATACATCACGATTAAGTGGGATTTGTCTCAGAACATAAAAACAAATCAACATCAATGTCTTAATTAGGAAGAACACATCTTTCCTATTCTAGTAAAACTGGGAAGAAGGCAGAATGACTGTGACAGATTTAGTATACTGTAGGAAGGACTCATGGTCCTTTGGAAAAGATCAGTGATTTGAAAGATGAAAGCCAAGAGAAATTAAGTAAACTTTTTGGTCGATTTTTTGAAATTATCTTGAAATTAAAGACAATCTCAAAAAATTGAAGCAGAAAGTAAGTGATTTATCAGGTTTTAGATTTAAATCTGATTTAAATTTAAAATGCAAAGACTAATACTTCACCACCCTAAAATGATACAAACTGGTATTTGGAGAGAAGAACATCACTTATATCACACACATGGAAATATTTTCAACAAGACAAATGCAAAGTCTAAACAAACAAAAATTTGAAAGTCATTAAAAGGGAAAAAAGTTAATGTAAAAAACAATTGTAAAGTTTCTAGGGGCCAATGAGACAGCTCAGCAGATAAAATGCCTGCTTGCAAATCTGGCAATCTGAGTTCAATTCCTGGAAGCCCACATGGTACAAAGGAAATAAATGACTTTTGACTTCTATCCATGTGTCATGGCATACATGTTTCCCCCCCTCTCAATAAGTAATAGATAAAATTTATTAAAAAAATAAAAGTTTCTAGATAGAGGTGGAGGATGGATAGAAAAACTTTATAATAATTTTCAAGTTCAGTACATACTTAATGTGAAATTAGTATATTTCAGTGTGTTTTACTATATGTTATTATTCTGAAGCTATATGACCTAATTTTAATGTTAATATTAGGAAAATACATCAGCAAGACCATCCAGAAAGTTCTGAGAAAGCAAACAATTGAAGAACATACACAAACACACAAATATGTGCACACACTTATACATATAAACACACAGAAAAAACATGCACCCACATATTGACACATATATTCATACAAATACACATACACCATACATACATATGTGCACATATACACATACGTGTACATACACGTACACATATACATACATGCACATGTATCTGTGCACACACATACACTTATACAAACTCATGTTCTCAATGCACACATATACATCCACATACATAAATGGGTACATGTACAGACATAAGTATACACACGCTCACATATACACATACAGATTTTTACATGTTCATGTATACACACTTGCACCTGTCCTAACACACCAATTAAACAGATGGAGGTTGAAAACACCAAGCATACACACAGAAAATTTTACATGATGAAGATGAAAGCACATTCCTGAGCAACAAGCAGAATTTTAGTAACTCACACTAGAACACCTAAACACCAATTCAAAGTGAATTATACCTCACAGAATCCACTTCAATAAATTAAAAATGAGTACCTGAATGTGAAAAGCAAAACACAGAAGCACTAGGGAGAAGGAAGTCATTTCATGACAGGTGTGAAGAATACTTTCCTAAGGAGATTCAACCCCAAAGTGATAGAGAAAAATGATTAATTAAGCTACACTTAATTTTAATTTTAAATTAAATGCCCAAATAACACTTCATATGCAATAAAGAGCAGCATATGACAATGTGGAGAAAAATGTTTGCAAGTAATACTATGGCTGTCAAGTCCCAAATGTATTCAAGGGGCTTAAAAAATAAGAAACTAAGAACAGCAAAATGCTTCATAAGTTCTGCTTTCCATGAAGGCAGCCATAAGTTGTAGGAGCCACCAAGGCCAAAACCTGCTCCCTTGAGTTTAGAGATTGGCATATTCTGACTCAGACAGTTGCAGGCAAATTTCGCTCCTTAAAGAGAGTGTGAATCACCTTCTAAGATCAGATCTGCCTTTTGTTCTCAGGACTGGTGACACCAACACGTTCTCTATAGCTTCTTCCCCGCGTTTGAGACCATGGGAACATGTTAGTCTATGGATCACAAGATTATGTACACAGTCACAGCAACTAGGTGTCGCATCTGTTTTTTCCTGCTAGCATAGATAAGCTTTACAATGTGTATGTTTAACATAATCTTATAAAGAATTTGACCTGCTAGTCTCTAGCTTTTTCCTTTATATACTGGTGTTTGCTACAAATAAAGTTAGCTTGGATGATTTGGATGAAGTACATCCTAGCTCCTTCTGTGTCATAGTTAAGCATAGGTGTCAACTTGACTTTTAAGGGTTTGAGCTCTGGACACATTTGTAGAGAATCAGTGGCTGAGTTGAGCCCAGAGCAAACCTGAAGGAGATGGGGAAGGCCCAGCTTATGGTGGTGGGATTAGGCCCTGGAATAAATCACAGAGAGCTGGTTGAGAGAGTTGGCATCCTTCTGTATACTTGGCCAGACATGCTGGTCTGGCAAGTAAGGATTATCCATCTCTCAGCCATTATGTGGTAATGGTGTGGCCAGTCTCCTTGGCCCTGATGTTGGTGCTCTCCCATCAAGCTGGACTGAGAACCTTAACCAGACTGTCGTAAGAAAATAAACCCCTTGTTCCCTTAAGCTGTTTGATGGTCATTTATCAGCAACCATGCAGGCTGACTGCAATCCTCTGACTCAGCCTAGTTTTCAATTCTTACTGCTTCCACCTCAATTTCATACATGTAGCTTGGATCCATGCTGGTTCATGGACCCAAGCAATAAGTGGTGAGTGGTCACTTATTTTTTTAATCTTCTATAAATCATAATAAAGATATACAACAAACACAGAACAAAGTTGTCCAAGAAATTCTTCCAAGGTTTGCTTACATAAAAGTTACTGATGCTTGACAATGACCTTCTGACCCTAACCTGACTTGGAATATGGCATGATAGAAACTCCACACTAATTAGCAAGATCATGAGAAGCAACCTGCCATTTTTTGTAGTCTTCAAGACTTGTGTTACTCAGGTCATATTCCAGAGAAGCCTGCAGTTAAGGACCTCTTACTCTACCAGTTCTTACTCACAGGACAGATTCTCTACCATAAACATGACTGACACAAGTCCTGAGTTCTAGTCCTCTTCATCATGTGGGCCATCCAAGATGAGACAATTAGAATCTGCTGTCTCTATCTGGCATCCTCTTCTTCAGTCAGGGGTATCATGTTAATAGAAAGCAGCCACTCTCTCATTCCCAACTCAATATTAACAGCTCAGAGACTTTGCTAAGTTAGCGAAACTGTCAGGGTACAGAGCTCTGAAAAGATATGCCCAAAGAAATTAACTTCATTTATAATTGTGCATTGAGATATTCAATTCTTGTTCTGCTCTTTGAATAATGGATATTTCTGTGGCAAGGTATCAAGAGGAGGTCATTAGCTCCACAGAAATAGAAAGCTAATTGATGGTCATCATGCCATCAGAGTGGATTGGAATAACTGAAGGATTTTCAATAATTCTGAAGAAACTGGGGGGAGTTCCTCCCAAATATATTTTTGTTGTGATAAAATACTCTGAACATCTTAAGGAGAAAGGATTTATTTTGGTTTATAGTTGTTTATCCATCATATTGAGAAGGCATGACAGCAGGCAATAGCCTGGTTCACATTGTAGACACAGAGAAAGAGAGAGGGGGGAGAGAGAGAGAAGATGGAAGTGAAGAGAAATGGGAAGTGAAAGAGAAAGGGGGAAAAGACAAAGGAGAAGGGGAAAAGAAGGGAAAAAAGAGAAAGGCAAGGGGGCAGCCTAACAAACCTCATGATGCTCCAGTGACCTACTTCCACCAGCGTTGCTCTCTACCTTTTAAGAGTCCACAACCTTCCCAAATGCACCACACGCTGAAGCCAAGTGGAGGAAGCCTGTGGAGGGCATTTCACATTCAAACTATAGACACCTCACCGGTAAAGAGAGGTCACCTCAAGATAAAATAATTGCATTCATCAGAATTTGGAGAAATATATGTCTCTAAGCTAGTGACTGTAACACAGTCTAACAGTCACAGATATGGCAGCTGAGATGGAAAGCGTAGTAGAGAGGCAGTGGAAGACATGTAGACAGACTGCTATCACTCTGCATGTCTCTGCATGTGCAAGGATGGTGCTTCCTAGTGGGACACTGAAGCTTCCAGTTTGAAATGAGCAGAAAGAGGACAAAAGTTACACATACTCTGGTCTGGCAAGCAGCTCTTGGGGATCAATGTTTGTAGTTCTTTATGCTCAGACATCTTTTTGTTAGAAGTAAAAAGTCACTTTGAATATGCTTTTTATTCATTAACTTTATTTTTTAATTGCATTAACAATGAATACATGTATTTTCATTGCCCATTGTCTATCCACATCCCACAACCCTTCCCACTTTTCTCATTTTTTCATCTTAACTGATTTCCTCCCTCTTTCGCATCTGCCTTTATGTGTGAGCCACTGGGTTAACTTTAGGATGTCTGAACTAGTTAGCACTTAGGCCTGCCAGGGGCAAATTGCAGACTATAGAGTCTCCCCCTTTCCTTTGTCTAGCACTAAATGACTAGATCATGGATCTTCTTAGTTCCATTAAAAAGTGTTAGGCCAGCTATTGCAGAGATCGTAAAAGTAGATAGTTTTGCATTGAGTTCTTGGGTATTATTGTCTTGGCATGAACAAAAGCTACTGTCTTCTGACTCTTACATTCTTACTATCCCCTCTTTCACAAGATTCTCTGAGCCTTGGTATGGAAGATAGATTAGATGCCCTGGTTAGGGCTGAATATCCACAGATGCTTTTGCTTTGTATCATGGCTACTTGTGTTTCTCTGCATTATGTGTCCTCTATTGCACATGGGTCTTTCTTGGTTGAGTGCTGAGTGCTTCTTTGGCAATCTTACCATCCCTCTTCTACTCCTGAACTTTGTGGTGAGAGTGGGAATGACTTAGCTATCCTGTTCAGGGACTGAGCAACATGCAGTAACTTGTAAGTTGTGATTTTCTATGATAAACACCTTCCATTGAAAAGGAAAGCTTCTGTATTGAGTGCTGTTTCTCCAAACTATGGAGCTCAATATAGTGTCTTTATAGCTAAATATTCATAGATTTCAGTCTCCCTAGGACACATGTTCTCTCTTTTCGTAAGTTCCTGTTATAGTTTTTAGTAACAGGAATGTGATCTCTGCTGAAAAGTGGGTCTTAATTTCAATCGGGAACTGTTACTTGCTTCCTTGATATTCATGTGTTGAAAGGTGCTATTGTAACAACATGAAGTTCAAGAATGTAAAATTTTATTTCTGCCAAGTTCCTAAATCAGATAAAAAAGACAGAGGGAGTTGGAAGAAGTGTGAAGATATTGATATTGCTGATCTACTCGAAGACATTTCAAGCCAGTGGTCCAAAGTGAGGTCCACAAATGTGTGTGTGTGTGTGTTAATAAGCATCCCAGCATTTTTTCAAAATCAGCTAAGTCAACATTTATCTTCAAATATTTTGAAAATTTACACTGTAAAATTCTTCTTTCAAACCTCTTAGCCTCCATTTAAATTCATTTCAGTTGAGGAAATTTGGGCTATGTCAATAGAGCCCATATTTCTAGAGTTATGTCTGTTTGAAAAAATAATTTGACATATCCATTTCCAACCACTGTTGCAGGGGAATTTTGTAGTGCTTATGTCCTCTGGTCAGTTTGAAGCAAATGTTTTGAAAGTTTCTAATACTAATAAATAAATGGTACGTTAATATTAGGTTGCCATAAATGTGCAATGTGGTGTCAACTCTATTGTTTTCATCTGACAATCTTTTCCCAGCTGGTACCTTCATCCTTCATCTCTGTGTTCAAAGAAAGGCTTAGCAAATATTCTTTGGATATTTCTAGAGTCTCGATTACACATGAAGGACAATGGAAGCCCCTGTTGCTCCAGAAGCCTATAGCTTCTGGACATGGTAAGAAAAAAATGTAGAGAGAAAAAAGGAAGCATCTGTGAATGACACCTTTGTCCAGTTTGAATCCTTCAAACTTAATCAGCAAGAGATGTTCCTGAATTCAGAAACAGTTGAGTTTCCAATTTCAGATTTTTGACTGCTCTATTATAAAATAAGTCATTTTAAAGTACATTTTTGCCTGTTTTGAAAGAATCAGGTCATTTTCACATACTTAAAAGACTGAGTATGGAATACACAAAAAAAAAATCAGTAAGTAATTCATGGCTGCCAGCTGCTAAGTGTTCTTCTCACTTCTGTGCCTCTGAGAGGATCTGTCTGAAATCCCCAGCTGTACCCGGTCCAGGGCTCCAGGCACTCCATTTAGCTTCTTCATGACTCATTGATCTAAGCTTTTAGGCACTCTTGAACTTCATGTTTCTTAGAAGGTGGTTAGAACCAGTGCAGACTGCACACTAGGGACAACTAGGAATGCTCCTAAAGCAGTATTGATGATGCCATGCTCAGGGTAGGTACAGGAATCTGAAAGGTGAAAAATTGTGGGCCTGTGAGGTACACTCCCTCCGATGTTTTCAGTTTTGCTCTGGGGTGGATTTTCTCTAAAAATATGTTATCTGAGTGACTGTTCAAAGCTCCAGTAGCAATAATTCGCCTGGCTACGACTGTGGCGTCTCAGCATTTCTGCCAACTGTTTATGGTGAAGATTCTGCAGAGCAATAGAAATCTGAAGTCTGGCACCTAACCCAGACTCATACTTCTCAGGTGTTCTAAATAATAAATATTCCTCATCCAAAGTTCCATCCACCTTCCCTTCCTGCTGGAGAAAGCACATTTTTCATAGAGCAGGAAAAAAAAAAGTGAAGATTTTAGAGACATCTTGTGTGTTTTCTTTTCATTTCTACTAAACACAGAGCCTGGAAAGGGCTCGAGGGCAGATAATTTGTTGGAGAAATGATCCTGAAAAGCAGAAATCATGTGAGAGAGGGAGACAGAATGACTTGAAGGGAGAGAAGCCAGTGGAAGCTTACACTATTGCTTCCATTGCTAAAGCGGATTGCACTTAGTTCATCCATAACTGCTGAGAAAGGAACACGATCCTTTCCAACAATGTCCTCATGACTCAAGAGGTCATTCCCACCAGTGCTTTTACCTGTTGGTTGAAGGCCACTGTCAAGAGTGTCAGTTTAAGACTGCAAGGGTGGGAGAAACAAGTCAGTACTGCTGGCACATCTGAGAACTCTGAAACAGCACATTGATTCGAAGCTGTGCTTGTTTGTGATGCATTACATCCTCTTGTCATCTAGGAGAGTTAGAAGTGACATGTGCCAAGTGGCATCTGCTACAACCTAACCTCACACACTGTTCAGATTGCCTCAGGTCCCTCGTTGAATCCACTTTGTCACTCTGTGTTTGAGACTGGATTGGCTGAAATTTCCATCCCAAAAGCTTGAGGTAAAGCTAGTAAAATAAGCAGTGGTTCCCCTTTGTTATTACTAGGACCGGAGTGCAGTCTGCCATCTCACTGTTCATCTGATTCCTTATGCATTCCTTGGCCATAAAACAAAGCTGATCACCCAGTTGAGTCCTCCAGGACTTAGTGCCTGAGTCTGTCTTCCTGTTTGCCCAGATATGCTGGTGCTATGGTTACTATGAGAACATGGCTGCATGCAAACATTAGCATGCTGTCCCTCCTGCTCACATGCCCCCCCTTCAACCAGGAAACCCTGAAAAGAGGATGAAAGCCCACTGCATTTAATTTCACTTTTAAGTACCACTCTACAGTTGAATGCATGTAGCAAAGGGCTGTGGATCTTTTTGAAAACTGTGATTTCATGTTGTATAGAGAATATACTGGTCTCTCATGATTCCTCACAGTGCATATCAAATTATGCATTTTACATTCTTCTCCAAGGACAGAAATTTGAAAGTTATGATTCCCATGCGTATTGGAGAATGGTGGGCCTGGGTATAGACCTTGGCTCTTACCAGATTTAAGAAATAGTTGAAGCTCACACTGAGTCATCTTTAGCAAGGAGATACTGTCTCTTTCTATAGGCTTGTCGGGCAGACTCTGTCTTGCTTTTGTGTTTACATTCATACTGTATTTAATGTAATTCATTGACTGCTGGTCCACAGCCAAGGTTCTCTAAGTGTCCCCATAGAAAGGAACTTTACCTGCCTGGGCCTTTGCCCAACCTTTCCAATTTCCTACAATGCACTTTTCTGTCTTTTGTTGTCCTTCATCAAACACTCATTGCTCAGGGCCCTGATTTTGCTGAGACATTGACAGGTACTCTGAGAAAATGAAGATCATCTTTTTCATTTCTCCAGTATCCATCTTGTATAGAAACTGAAAATCCGGGGCTGGAGAGGTGGCTCAGGGGTTGCCTCTGCCTTGCAGGCGGAAGGTCCCGAGTTCAGATCCTAGACCCCACGTATAGATGCCAGGCAGAAGCAGGGGCGGCCTGCGTTTCTGGTCCTGGTAGGGCGGAGCCTGTGAATCCCGGGGCAGAAGGAAGTGGAGGCGTCCATGGTGGTTCCCGAATTCGTCCGTGGTTCTACACACACATACACATACATACACACACGCACACATGCATACACACACAATTGAATAAATAATAAAAAAAATTTAAGAAAAGAAACTGAAAATCCTTTGGGTTTCATATGGTGTACATTCTGGAAAATCCTACTATACCTTTCTAAATATTCTGAAAATCTTTCAAGGAGTAGAATCTGTAGATGGTCAAATAAAAGTTTGGTGCCCATCTCTAATGTATGGACACAAACTTTTGTTAGTTCAGCTACTGGAAGAAGTTATTGCTAAGGCAGACTTCAAGGTGCAAAACATTTAATGGGGGAAATGCCATGAGATAAAAAAGGGGCAGGCCAGGTGTGGGAGAAAAGAGCTTGAAGATTGAGCAGTGTTCCCTTAGGTATTAGAAGGAGGTGCATGCCTTTAATCCCGGCGCTTGGAAAGCTGAAGTAGGAGGAGTGCCATGAATCGAAAGTCATTTGGGCTACATATTAGAGAGTGCCGAGAGAGAGAGAGAGAGAGAGAGAGAGAGAGAGAGAGAGAGAGAGAGAGAGAGAGATCGATCCTCAGCCCTCAGTTTATGAGATATTGTCACAAACCTACCAAAAGGCTACAGGCAATGCTTGCCTGTTAGGCATCACATATGGCATCCCATCTCCTTTGTCTCTCCCCAACTTGCCTCTCCACTAGGCACTTCAGTTATCCACAGGAGCTGCAGGGTGCTGGCACTCAGGATCTAACTAAGAGGACAGAAGTAAGTTAGCTGCAGGTTGTTTGCCCTGCACAGATGATCCTCCCCATAGAGATGGTAAGTCATGCCTATTACCTGTGAGCACATATTTATATCTTAAATTATACTATCCTATTCCGAATCAAGGAGCATGTTTAATTTTCATCCCTAGTTCTGTAAAGAGCTTAGAGTGAAATTGTCAAAATCACAAGGCTGGGACTTATTTTAGAACTGAGAATATAAACCTATATTCTTATATTCTACAGACAGCTCTGAATGAGGCATAACATCAATGGTACATGTGAGTCAAGCAGTTAAGAGATGACTGTTCTGATAATCAATAGACATGACATCATCCAGACATGGTGTTTGGCTCCATGCACTCAGACTTGTCCTTCACAGACAGGGAAGATTTTAAATGAATGATTATCTATGTTTTGTGTTTATCCAAGATTTACTTATTTTTCTCTTAGCGTGTGATTGGAAATATTTGCTTCAGGTTGGACTTTAGCAAATTATCAATTCAGCACATTCCAACACAATGTCTTTACTAATCCAGAGCTTTCTTTCCCATTCAGGTACTTGCTTCTTTTTCCCAAGTCATGTACCTTTCTTGTTAAGGGATATTCTCTAAGGCTACATTTGGCAGGTGAAGTAGAAGGCCGCAGACTTCTCTTTTAACAGAAAGCTCTGTCTCTGTCCCTGGGCTTATCAGACAGCTTCCTAGGTTCTACAGTGAGTTTGCCAAGTTTGTCTTTTGCCTCTATTGATGAGCTTTTGGCTGTATTTTACTTTTCTAGGAGGGAGTCTTTCTCTGTCTACAAATCAATTTGGACTCATCGCTTAAAGCTGAGACTTCCTTCAGTTTTTGAGTCGTTTTATTGATACTGGCCTCCGCACTTGGTCAGTTCCAATACTATTTGATATCTCTCTAATTTAGCATTAAAACTATTACAGGAAAAGTGAACATCTGGTAGTCTTTTACTTGTTTCAAATTTAATTATGCCTGGTAATTTTGAAACTTTGAACACCCCTCTGTACTAAGTTTCAGCTTATCTATATCATAGATTAGCCAAGATAAAGCAAGAGTTTATCAAGATCCTACACCCTGACAAATTGAATACTGTTAGTTTTCTCTTCAGGTGAAGATAGTTAGCTACCTAAGTCAATTTTGGGGGTGGAGATGCATAATCATCTCTGCTCTCCCTGAAAAGCTAAGAATAACAGTTTTGATGTTGCAAGAAAGGATCTACAGATGAGGACCCAGAGCTGCTGTGGATAGATCATCACTGAGTCCAGTGAGATTCAGATATTGGAATTCTTTCCTTATACTGGCTGCTGAATTGTCATTGGTGATGTCACCAGATAAAATTCAGATCAGCTCCAGAAAGAGACTTCCTGATCTGCTTTTCTAATGCAGTCATTACTTAAGGGGGCAAGTAATTAATAATCCAGGATTCAATTTTCCAAATCCCATTTGTGCGCTAGAAAAGGAAATAGAAGCACAAAGGTGTAGTCTTGAGAGGTCTGCAGCGGTGATGTATCTTTTCCCCTGTTTTGATCAAATTCTACTTAATATTAGTATTCGCTTTTCCTTTCCTCATTTGTGATTGGGAAAGCAATTGTCTGGAATACAGAATCACAGAGAAGTATATCACAAGTGGAACTCTGTGGCTGACAAATTACACATTTCCAAGTGCTTGCTATTGTATATCTGTGGCTTTTCTACTTGTTTTGGTCAAAAAAAGAAAGTAGTTGAGCTTTATTTTCTCTTCCTTTGGACACATTTTCATGTTCATGCTTTGCTTGCTTTTCCTAGGGACAACATTTGTTGTTTTGGACCTTTGTTTTCTGCTTTCCTTCAACCTGCTCACCTCATGAAGTGCCATCTTCAGGATCCCAAAGCAGCTTGATCTTGAGATCCAATGTTTAGTGAGACTTCTTTCCCTGTGACCCGCCTGACAGCGGGAAGGCTGCAAATGCCTAAGAACCTCTTTCAGTTCAATTCTTTAAGTGACTGCTTAAGGAGAGCAGTGCCACAGACATAAGAGACACACTTCTGTCATCACTATTATTTATTGCAATCAGTTTCAGTTGTTTTCCAGACCTGGGATACTAGGTACAGAATTAACATAGGAAAGGTTCCATTATTCATTTTCTTATATTTGTTCTTGGTGTTTGATCACTAGGAAGAATATTCTAGTTTATATGGAATAAAGTGGGTGTTAATTTCTTGTGGTAATTTCATTTTTTAGAACTTATGCTATTTTTTGGATCAATCTTCTTTAGAAGACAGTCTCACAGCACCAGAATTGTGACCAGGAACAAATTTTAATGGTCTATACCAAATTCTAATATCACACAAGCTGGCTCAGACAAAGAGCTATAGGGAAAGAAATTCCATACTGGGAGATGCCATTTAAAAAATCAGGATAAAGAAGACAATAATCAGAATTTATTTATAGGCATTTGCTCTGACTTCCAATTTGATACAGAATAAATTTATTAGATCACAAAAAGACTGCAATAATGCTTTGGAGAAAGTAAATATTCTAATGTAATCTCTTGAAATGGTCTGAAACATTGAATCTCAACAAACATGAAATAATCATTGAAATTATCTTCAAAGAGTAAAGCCAGAGTGACTGGGTTCACTTAACCTTCACATTACATTAATGAAAATTACTGAACATCGGGCCTGTTAGCTGTGACTGCAGGGAATGGAAGGTAGGAAAGTTGAAGTCAAGGAAAGGGAACTATCCAGTATATGTAGAATGCACACATTTGCTTTAGAAGCAGCTAGGAGAGTTGATGCATGAAGGGATGTTCCATGTACTCTGGAACCTATCCCATGAGAGGACAAACCACTGAGGCTCCCAAAGAGCAAAGGAGAAGTCACTTCTTCCAACTCCATTGTCCTTTTGGTACATAGCCTGGGACCTGCCGCTAACTATGATTTCAGAGAGAAATCACCTCTTTTTACGTGGCTTTATGCTGCCTCTTGTGTAAGTGGCTCTGGGGTAAAGAGACATTGAAAGCATGTGGAGACACTCAGCTTCTCACACATCCTATCTAGGCACCTATGCTTCCCCTCGGCTGCACTGACAGGTCACCTTCTTCACTATGAGGATGATGGCATACAGGTCTGGCTTGTAGTTCTCCATCATGCCACTCCATTTCTGTGGGATGAGTGAGGGTTCCTAAAGGAGACGCTGTCAGGGGAGTGGAACAGATAGTGTTCTCTCTTTCTCACTTCTTGACCTTGAGTGAGCTTTTCCTGTGAATCAGACGAACACTTCTACATGTGCTTTGGATTATCTAGAAATCTCAAAAAAAGAAAAATCAGTGGCAACAGACATCCTAATTAGGTTTGATTTGAATATAAGAATCTGTCACTTGTCCTTTTCATTTTCATGAGCTCAGTGTTTGGCCCTGGTGCATACAGGGCTCCATTCCTCGAGAGACACATGGTTAGTTGCACAAGTGACATAGAAACTCATGCAGACATTCCCAGTGTTTGTGCTGCAGGAGATGGGAGAAATTGAAGGCTTAACAAGGGTCACTGCCTTTCAGTATGAGAAAGCAGTGTTTGGAGTAGTGTTGGAAATTCTCTATTTAGTTACCGAAAACTTGACTTTATAACCATTGATACTGGTATCATAGTAACATGTATCTGAACAACTTTATTTTTATAGTGAAGAAGTATTTTGAAGAAACAATTTTAAAAGCTAAAGAACTTCAGAAATGGTAGAGATTAGGAAGTAAAGCTCGGTGCCAACTAGAAGGCTTTGAAAATACTATATTCTCCTTGGAGATAATACTTAAAAATTTCAAATCTTTAATTATACATACCTTCTTTAGATCAATATTCTTTTAGAAAATTTTAACTAAACTGGAAAAATGTTCTCATTTTTATGCACTAATTCCATGTGCTTTAATTCTGATTAGCATTCATATGGGAAAAAGAAAAAGGGGAAAAGAGAGGGAAGAAAGAAGAGAGAGAAAAAAAGAGGGAAAAGGAGAAGAAAAGATGGGAGAGGGAGAAAAAAGAGAGCAGGAAAGAAGGAGATAAGGGGCAAGGGAAAAAGGAGAGAAAGAAGTCTAAGAAGAAAACAGCAGAGGAAAAGAACACAAGTTGTAAACAAAGCATGTTTTAATTTTATTTAAAATTTTATCTCTGTGTGTGTGTGTGTGTGTGTGCGTGTGTGTGCATGCACACATGCGCGTGCGTGTCATAGTACCTGTGGAAGTGGAAGGACATTTCTGGAGTTCTCTTAAGGTGGCTTTTGGAGGCAAGTCTCTCTCACTTTTGCAGCTGTAGAGATTCCTGGGTATCTGTTAAAAGAGTTTCTGATATTTCCCCTGTTTCCAACCCCATCTTGCCAAAAAAAAAAAATGCTGGGATTGCAGATGGGAGCTCAGCATTAGATGTTTCATGTCTTGGTGATTGGACTCGGGTCATTAGGCTTCAGTGGTAAATGATTTGCCTACTAAGCCATTTTCAGGCTAGTCACATGTAAGAATTTTAAACTTCTGCAAATGCTCTTTATTTTTTGATCGAGTTTATTTACTTTTGTATTTTTTAAATTTTACCCTAGTTTTATGAATGCAATGACCGATTATTCCTGTTCCTTTATTCCACCCTCCTTCCTTTCCGTCTTATTTCCCCTCCCTCCCTCCTTCCTTCCCTCCCTCCCTCCCCTTTTCTATCCCTTCCCTTTTTGCCTCCCCTCCCTTCATCAGTCTGTCCGAATTCCCTCCTGCCCTCCTGTCCATCTGGACCTATGGTCCCAAGGTTCCCTCTGGATCATCTGCTCTGGTGGGGCTTCAAGCCTCTGTGGCTGACCAAGTGGCTCTTCCTTGGGCAGAACTACTGATAAAGACACTCACCTGTCTAGCTATAGCCCCTAAGGGTTCTACTAGTTGAAATTATTTCTCGTGTAATCATCACTAGTCTATGGGGACATGTTGGCATGTCAGCCATTGTGCAGGTCTAGTAAGGACAAGTCTCAATGCAGTGAATTACTGGATGCAGCAGCCCTGCCTCGAATAGAATGTCTTGTCCAGCAATGGACCTCCCCATCTTTAATCTCTTACAATCTTACTGCTCCTTCTTCCACAAGATTCCCTGGGCCTTAGGATGGGGAAAGATTTGGTTGGGTAAACATTGCAGGGTCTCTGGTACTCTGCAGTCTACTTGCTGTTGTGTATTTCACTGTTCTTCCACTGCACCAGGTTGTGTCCTGTGGGTATTGAGATCCTCTCCAATCCTATGATGAAAAAACTGTTAAAAATGCCTTTATGTAAGAAAAACACTAAGGGAGAAGGAAGAACAGAATAGGATATAGTACAGAGTGGGGTTAGCCTCCAGGTTAGGCTTACTAACCCCTAAACCCCACTTCTTCTTCATGACAAGGAACACATGTCCATCACTGTAAACCTGTAAACAACAGTGGATGGGGAGAAATCTGACAGTGGACAGGATCACATATCTTACCGGCTTTTCTTAACGGTCACCTTATCTGTTTACCTGTGTTCCTTTGTCTCCACTCTCGTAGGGTCTTCTTTCCCCTATCCCTCTGCTTATGTTCCTTTGTGGTTATAATGGATACTATAGAGATTTTCCTTGAGTATATCATTACTCAAGGGCTTAGGTACTAGGTTTCACTTATAAGGGAGAACATATGAGTCCTGTCTTTCTCTGCCTAAGATACTTTGCTCAATATAATTTCTTCCAACTTCATCCATTTATCAACACATTTCATTAATTCATTTTTTGATAGCAATGTAGTATTCCATTATGTTTATGTACTACATATTCATTATCCCTTGGTAAATTGTTAGGCATTTTAGACTGATTCCATGACTTTGCAACAGTAAACAGTACTGCAATGAACATGGATGTCCACATGTCTCTATAGTAAGATGAAGCATTCTTTGGGAATATTCCCAGAAGTGGTATAGCTAGATCATATGGATTTTCAATTTTTGACTTTTTTAGAAACTGCCATACTGATCTCCAGAGTCATTGCATAAAGTCTACATTCAAACCAGCAATATGTGATGGTTCCTTTCTCCTTGTATCCCCTCCAGCATTTGTTGTTGGATTTTAGCCCTTCTGACAGGGTGAAGTGATATCTCAGAGTGGTTTTGATTTGCATTTCCCTAATGGCTAGGAAGGTAGAACATTTTTTAGTTATTTGTTAGACATTTTAATTTCATACATGGAAAAGTTTTTTTTTTTTTTTTGCATTCCTAGGCCCATTTTCTAATTGGACTTTTTACCTCCTTAGTGTTTAGTTTTTTTGAGTCTGTTGTGTTCTTTGGATATTAGTCCTCTGGCAGATATGTGTGGTTAATGAAGATTTTCTCCCATTCTGTGGGTTGTGTTTTTGCTCAGTTAACAATATCTTTTGCTGAACAGAAGCTCTTTAATCTAATGAGATCCCCTTTGTTGAGTGTTGGTTCTATTTCCTGTGTAATTTGGGTCTTGTTTAAAAAATGCTGGCTTAGGCCAATCAATTTGAGGGAATTCTCCACTCTTTTTTTCCAGGGTTTTTATAGTCTCTGGTCTAATATTAAGATTTTGATCCATTTGGAGCTGATTTTCATGCAGGTTACACATGAGGGTCTTCTGAATACAAACACCCAGTTTGCCAGCACCATTTGTTGAGATGCTGCTCTTTGTCCAATGGTTTTTCTAAGCATGTATATAAAAATTCAGATGACTGTAGGTATGGGAACTTACGTTGGGTCTTCAGCCCACATTGATCAATATATCTGTTTTCTACACTGTCTTTATTACTGTGGATTTATAATATAGATTAAGATTTCGTATGGTGATACTGCCAGCAGAGTTTTTATTGTTCAGGACTGTTTTTACTATCCTGGACCTTTTGTGATTCCATGTAAACTTTGAGATTTTTTTCAATTTCTGTAAAGAATTGCCTTGGAATTTTGATTGGTATTGCATTGAATCTGTATTTTGCTTTTTTGCATAAAAATGTTTATGTACCACATATTCATTATCCCTTGGTCAATTGTTAGGCATTTAGGCTGATTCCATGACTTTGTAACAGTAAACTGTGCTGCAATGAACATGGATGTCCACATGTCTCCATAGTATGTTGATATGAATTCCTTCCATTCTTATTGTTTCCAGAGCTTTTATCATAAAGAGACCTTGGATTTTGTCAAAAGATTTTTCTGTATCACTCAAGAGAATCATGTGGCTTTGGTCCTTGGATTTGTTTATACGATTTGCATTTATTGATTTGCACATGTTGAACCAATCTTGTGTGCCTGGAATAAATCTTACATCATCAGAGTGAATGATCTTTTTGATATGTTTTTGAATCCGGTTTGCTAAAATTTTTTGAGGATATTTGCCTTCTTGTTCCTCAATGAGATTGGACTACAGTTTTATGTTTTATTGTGTTTTTATTTGGTTATGGGATCAGTGTAATATTAGCTTCATAGAAGAGTTTGAAATTGTTCCTTCTTTTGCTATTTTATGGAATGTTAGTTGTTCTTTAAATGTCTGGTAGAACTCTGCACTGAATCCATCCAGTCCTGGTCTTTTCTTTTTGGTGAGAAGAATAGCAATTGCTTCTTTAACTTTGTCACTTGATATAGGACTATTAAATAATTCAGTTAATCATGACTTAAGTTTGATAAGTTGTTTGTTCTTAGAAATTCATCCATTTCATTCTGATTATTAAATTTTTGGAGTATAATTTTTTGAAATATGACCTTATGATTCTCTGAATTTCCTTGATGTCAGTTATAATAACTCCAATTTCATCTCTAATTTTATAAATTTGGGGTTTCTCTGTTTTGGCTTTGGATAGACCTGATTTGGTGGTCATGTAAGTCTTCAGCTTGTCAGTATGATGGAAAAATTTCCTTTCTCTTACAATCATGAGTGATAATTTTGATGGGTATATTAGCCTAGGTTGGCATTTGTGCTCATTCATGACTTGAAGCACATTTCTCCAAGGTCTTCTGGCTTTTGTTGTTTCCATTGAAAAACCAGCTGTTATTCTAATAAGCTTACCTTTAAATGTGACTTAGTTTTTCTCTCTTGAAGCTCTCAATATATTCTCTTTGTCTTGTGTCTGTGTTCTGACTATTATTTGCCATATCAAGTTTCTATTTTGGTCATATCTAATTAGTGTATTATATTCCTCTTGTACTTGGATGAGGATCTCTTTACTTTTATGTGGAAAATTTTTATTAATGATAGTGTGATAAAGCTCTTCCTCTTTGGTTTTTTGGGTTTCTTATTCTGGGAGTCCACAAATGCGCAGATTTGGCTTCTTCAAGATGTCCCATAACTCTTCAATATTTCTCTCAAGTAGTTTTCTTTTTAGCTTTTCAACATCTTTAATTGAACAAACTTGTTCTGCCATCTTGTCTCTTAGTTCTAACATTCTATTTTCTGCCTTGTTAGATCTGTAGCTCTGTAGGTGAGACTGCTGAATTTTGGATTGTATTTAGCTTGTTTTTTATTTCAATTTAATCTCTACAAGAAATTTTTTCAACTGCTCTATGACTAATTTTGTTTTTTCAAATGCTTTTTTACTCTCATCCAGATTCCTGCTATTTTTCCGTTCTTGCAGTTATTTAATTCTTTTCAAATTCTTTTATCGTTTTGATCGTATTAATAATGAATTTTTAAAAATCATTGTATTGATTGTTGAATTCTTGGATAATATCCAAGAATATATTCTGTTCAGAATCCATCATTATGGAGTCAATGTTTTTTTTTTCCACTGATACAAACTTGATAGGTACCCCATTCCCCTCCCTCCTTCCACCCCTCCCTGGATCCCCTTGTTCCCTCCCCCCTTTTTCCCTTCCTTTCCCCCTCCCTCCCTTTCTCCCATTCCCTCCCCCCCATTCCTGGAGCATCCTTTACTGTGCATGTCAAACTTCCCTCTGGGTCCTCCTCTATAATGAGGTGTAAGGACTCAGTAACATTGCCTAGAGCTCTTTTTTGTGTTCCCCTTTAGTATAGGAACATTATTATGGCTGTTAATCCCTTGCCTCTAAGATCTTAGTGCCTGTGATCCATGATAGCCTTGGGGGGGTCAATGATATGTTGGTAATTGCGCAGGTCATGCAAAGTCCCATTATGATTACTTCGGCCCTAACTTGTGTGGAGCATCCTGCAGAGTCAACATTCTTGTAGGAGAGGTTTTTGTCTTTGTTTTTGTTGTATCTCATGGATTTACAGTGTGACTTGGGCATTAGTGTTTGTTCTCTACTATCTTTCTTGTGTGTTTTTTATTCAATTGAGTCAGACAGAATCACCACACTTGGACAGTTGTTGTGACTGCCTAATTGTGGAGGTGTCAGTCTTGGGTTGTTTGGTGCTATTTTGTGGATAAGGTTGTTACAGTGCCAGAGGAGTTTGTAAGACCTGCTCTGGCTAAGGGGGTGACAGAATTTTAGTCTAGCTTTTACTGAGAGATTTAAGATTGGGTATCAAGGTTTGTTAGATGAGGTTTGGGTTAAGTTTCAGAACAACTTTAAGATTATAAAATAGGGTGGGTTTGGAAGGTAGGATTTAGTGATAAATGTGATATGACAGCTTTTAGATCCTTAGAGTTGTGTGAAGGTAAATGACTAAGACACTTAGTGATGGGTGCATGGGGCTTTCTGTATACTGTATAGATATCCTAAACTGTGGTTACTGTTGATCGAGGTTAAAGGGCTAATGAAATGGGTTGCTTATCTTAGGGTTAAATGTGAGATTCTCTTCTAGATGGTAAGACTTTGGGGTCTTCAGTTGTATGATGTTAGTCCACTGGTCTGTAGCTTGTAGTTTCTGTGGAATCTATTCTATCCTTAGAGTTTTTTTAATGATTAGCAGGAGTTTGGGGACACAGATGGAGGTTTCAGGCTCCAGGACTTTAAGGCAAAGCCTTGCACACAAAAAGGGCCCTGATCCAAGCTGCAAAGGCTTCCTGAATACAGATCTGATTTAGGACCCTGCAAATTCTCTTAATAACTTACTCATAGCTTTTCCATGTGAAAAATATATTGAACATATAGTTTTAGAACATGCAACACATACTAAAAATGAGACTGCTGTATGTTTCATTAGAATCAAGCTCACTACTTTCATGGTCCCTTCTCAGATAGAGAGCAAAGAATCACAACTTTCTGTCTTTGTCTGGTCTCACTCTACCTTCTAGAACAGTGCTTCACAAAATGAAGTGTTTAAGGCTTCTCAGATTTACTCACATTGCAAAGAGCTTTGAAGGAAGTGCTACTATCCAGACTGAGAGAGGAGGCACAGCTGAGCTGAATATACTTGCAATGAATGCTCGGTCACATTTATGTTCCTCTTTTTTTCTGTGCTGTTGGTTCAGAAATTCACAGGCAAAGGGATGCTTATTAATTTTATTCAGAAAAGAAAAAAGAATTCATTTATTACATATAGGAGTTACTCTTACATTAATGGAAGATGCTATTTACCTTGAAGAATTTATGTTTGGAAGAATACAGAGGAATCAGTGTTTATTAATCAGAAATTATTACTACATAATCCTTTTTTAAATATTACTCCTTAAGATTTTGCCCTTAAGTGTTGGCTATTATTTAATTTTTATTCCTAGAAATCTTGGGTGTGAATTTTGACATTTAAGTAGACTAAGAATTATCTTCATTTGAAGGGCTTAGGGAGGCATTCTTTTTATTGAATTGCATTAGTTTATTATATTATATAATACTTGGGAATGAGTTTGATACTTTAACAGACAGAAGTGAACTCTAAAACTTTCAATTATCTCATTTTCTTAAACTAATAAGTTTATGATCTGTAAAAGTTGCCTCAGATACTGAGTTTCATCTGGATAAGTACTCATGTAATCAACAAAGACATTCAGGATTTTCCCATGGGATGTGAATGAGCAATTATCCACACTGATCCACAAAGTGAGTCAGAAAATGCATCTGCATAAAAACTTGAGATTAATCATTTTAAATAGTCTATCTTCTTTCTCTTGCAAATCCTCATGTCTTGTTTATTAGAGCAGCATGCATTCATTCAATAAAGAATTTATTAAAAGGTTGATGTTATAGCTGTTTATAAAATAGGTCTTTGGAGTTGACAGTCTTAGTGAGGTGGCATATGGCAATTTGTGAAAGCATCTCTCCACATTCACATAACTGATCCATCCACCTGAGAGTTTTGTATGAAGCATGATTGTGTAACAAAACCAGAGCCATATTTTTGACATTGGGCCAGCACTTAAGTATGATGCAGTGGTACAAGATACAGGGAGGTGCAAGGTCAGGACAGGAAAATATTCCTTTGTGCAATAGAACACTGGAAATTCTGTTTTAATGTTCATGGATTAACGTACAATAATATTGTGTATGTTTTTGTAAAAGCTACAAAAAAGAATTTTGAATGTTTGCAGCACAAAGAAATGGTAAATTTTCATAAGTCCTAATGACAGATCGATGTGTCTACATTGGAGAAAGTAATTCTGAAAGAAAGGTAAGGAAAACAGCTGTATTTTTTTTTTTTTTTTTTTTTTTTTTAGCATTCTTCTTCCCTTGCAGCCTTCAGAAGTGATGAGCTGTAAGTATTTAGGTGATGGTCACCTACAAGTAGAATCCTAGCCAAGCAGGCATGGCACTGCATACCTGTAATCCCAGCATTGGGGAGACAAAGGCCTCAGGATCAGGAATTCAAGGTCATCCTTAACTTTGAAGTTCAAGGTCAGTCTGATCATCTCACATCCACACCAAAAAAAAGAAAAAAAGAAAGAAAGAAAAGAAAAAAGAAAAAAAAATCTAGGTCCTTTGAGAGAGTGCTTTGTGTGCCATTAGCTTCTTCCTTGAGCGCCATAATTTACCAAGGTATGGTGGTATAACTGTAATCTCAGCTACTTTTTGGGAGGCTAAAGCAGGAGAATCACAAGTTCAAGGTCCTTCTTGGGTAATTTAGCCAAAAAAATATAGTTCAGTAGTGGAGCTCTTGCCTATAATGCATGGGGTTTGGATTCAATCCCATGGGGAGAAAAAGGAGGAAATAGAAAAAAATCCACAATTATACTTCTTTCAGAAGAATCCTGCATACTGTTTCATTTCAGAAAGGGTTCTTCCATCGCATTAGCCATGGGTCCCCTACTCTATCAGCCAGCTTTGTAAAACCTGCAAAGCTGGACCAGTTTGCTACTCACATAAATTTGTTTTTCAGAGATGTTGACTCCTCATCCTGTGTGATGAGTAGAGCCAAAGACCAGGGCTCTGCAAGCAGACATCCTGTTCTTATAGTACGCTGAGCCTTTTTGAGTATGCTCTGTTCCCCCATAGCTCACCCACAGAAACAAAGGAAGAAGTAGCTGTAGCTGTCTGCTTATCCACTTGAGTTTAGCCTTATCTTCCTCCCTGCTTCGTTAGCTACACGAATCTTTGCTATTTGGAGTGGGCTCTGCCCTTAGTCTGACCCCCTCGAGATGGTGACTTTGGCCTAGAACCCTGCTTAGGGGCTATCCGGGTATTTTCTAATGCTCAGCCCCAGCAGTTAGGTCACTGTGTGAGGCAGATCCCAGCAAACCAACCCTGGACTGGTTGAGTGCCGTTAATCTTTATTGTCAGACCGTCGATGTCAGCTTCTCTATGTTGTCTCAGGCTGCCACTAACAAAATGTATGCCATCTCCTCACTGCTTTCTACTGCTTGGAGACATTGGTGCACATGCTCACTCCCAGCCCTACGGAGGTCGCTCACACACTTCTCTACATGTATTTCAGAATAAAACCATCAAGTCATCACAAAGAAAAAGTCATGGAAACACAATTAAATTCTGATTTTATCTACAGTGAATGCTTGCAGTTATTGGACATTCTTTCAAATAGACTTTCTCCTCTGTGTTGCCAGAGCTGTGCTTCTGTACTAAGCATATGTTTTATCTGCTTTGGGTGATCTGCACTACATCCCAGGCACCTTTTGAAAATAAGAATTGAGGTTTCCTTCTTCTTTGGGTGCTTGGATCTGAAGTTCCGAAATATGATAGTGCTTTTCATAACTGGGTTGAAGCCTTCCTAAAACTATTTAGGCATCAATTTGGAATCTTTTAGCTTTATGCCTCACTGTAGACCTCCAAGAAAAACAGGGCTCTTTAGGCCAGCAAGATAGTTAGTAGGTAAGGCACATACATGCTTGCAAATCTGAAACCTGAGTTTGATCCCTGGAAGTCTACATGATGGAAGGAAAGTTGTCCTCTGCCCTCCTTCATATACCATGACATGCATGTGAACATCTCTCTCTCTCTTTCTCTCTCTCTCTCTCTGATAAAGTACTTTTAAAAGTCCACAAAAATGATCTGTGCCTTTATCAGATTTAAACATCTCAACTTTTTTATTTTGAAAAAAAATAGAATAATGACGGGATGTAGCTCAGTTAGCAGAATGCTTACCTAGCATGCAGGAAGACCTCTCAGCACCACCTGAACAGGGTATGGGGCAGGTGCATGTCTGTAGTCCTAGCTCTGGAGAGTGGAGACAGGATCAGAAGTCCAAGATAACCCTCAACCCTCAGGACATTCAAGACCAGCCTTGTCAAAGGAAAAAGGAGATACTTGAATTTGTGTATTCTCTTTACCTAGATTCACTAATTATTAACATTTTGCCCCATTTTCCTTTTTTGTTCCCTTAATATATCTTTCTATCAATGTTTATGGATTTTCTGTCCCTGTTCAGAGTAAAGAATTCTTTTATACAACCATAGCCACATTAGAATGATCAAATTAAGGAAATTTCATTTTCTTTTTTTGAGAAGTATTAAATGTTCTTTTTGTGAGAGTGCAAAAAAAAAAAAAAAAAAAGAAATGGTAAATTTTCAAACAAATATGTGGTGCTGACCCAGATGTAGAAATTAAAAAATATAATACATGCATCAAACCAACACTATATCTCACAAATATGCACAATTCTTTGCATGACAATTAAAGATAACAGATATAAAAGCAATAAACCAATGTGCTTCTTCCCTAATATCATGGTATTACTCTAGGCAAATCACTTATCCTAGCTAAGCCTCAGTTTTCTAATATATTGAGGGTGGATAAACTCATCTTCAGTCTCTGGGCAACTTCAGCCTTAAAGTACTTAGGATGAAATAAGCTTCACTGCCTTTCAAGACTAGTAGTCCTGTCTTGAAAGTTCAAGTTTATAGGTAAAAGTGGCTAATTTTAGCAATATGCCAAATGAAGCATACTTACTTTGCCAAGACTTTAAACCAGAGAGAGTAAGCAGAACCATTTGAGCATATGTAGTACAGGAATATTGCTATAAAACTGATATTATGTAAAGCAGTTAGAACTTAGAAGAAAGTGTGAAAAACAAAGTTGCTCCCAATTTTAAGTTTGTCAAGGTCATTCCTTCCTCATCTAAATTTTTCTTTACTATACATTTAATGCAAATATGGATTAACATGGGTTCAAAATCCTTTCCTATATAAAAAACAAATATAATTAAGCTCATTATTCCCATCCAGTTCTTCAAATATTCTGATTAATGTGTTACCACAAATGTGTCTAACCCCAAGCATCTTATGACACACGGTGTGCATTTGCAGTTCATATAAATTGTATCATTTTAAATAGTTTTTGAATTTTCTGTTTTCACTGGGTATGTTTTCCACAGTTACCCTTATCAATCTACCTATATTCAGATTCATTTTAACTGATATATAGCTTCCCATTTTATTCATATCAAACAATTTACCAATCCATTCTTGCAATATTGAGTTTTTAAAAGTTTCCAATCTGTATCTATTACCAATAAAGATCATACAAACATCTTCGACATATTTTTTTTCTCAAGCAGGAAATTTATTTGAGAATTTTTGGTTTACATAATATGCACTTACATATAGTGTATATTTTTCAACATATTCATATGTTTCTAAGTATACTTCAGAGTGATAGCTCAGTAATTAAGCTTCGTCAAGCAATATATAACATGCTAATTACTAAAGCCCTTGCAATTATATTACATTTTCCTATTTACAAAGATAATCCAATTTTAAGCTTTGGTGTTAAAATGAATCTTGCTACTTTAAATTTATTTCTAAAACAACACAACATTTTATCATCTTGTAAAACACTATCTCAGAATTTTTCATTTTTCTTTAAATTTTTTTATATATTACTATTTGTAGGCTTTAATTCCTTATCATAGGTATTGTATTTTTCAGTTGCATATACATATTTGCATTTTATCTAGCTTCCTGACTTGTATTTATGATTCATTTCTGATAACTAAAATTTTGATTTAACATTTTCTAAATACTAATCTTTTGCACTTTATCTCTTCCAGTTATTTGTTTAATAATAATTCATTAAGTGAAAGTAATTAATTTTCTTCATAAACTTTTTAATATTCTTAAGGATTTGATTTTAATATTTGTCTTTAAATGAAGGATATACTAAGTTTTTAGAAATGACATGAACTATAAGCTTTATTTATATATATAGATAATAAATCATTGATTGAGTTTGATGATTTTCCTACTGATTTATTATTCTGTATCTTTCGTTACAGGCCAGCTTAATAAACATTTTCATGGCTCCTCATCTCCTGTTGGTTTGTTTTCTTAATGCATGATTAAGTATAAACAAGTTACACTGTTATAATTAAAATAAAAGTTAATATGTACTAGATTATCATTCATTGAAACAAATTATTTTTTCCATTGTTTTTTCAATGATTCAAAAAGTCAAGTTCTGATACAAGTGCTGAGAGAATCAAGAGTACATTTTATACTTAGTGAATTTAAATGAAGTTCAATTTTTTCTAGAGAATGTGCTACATGGGTAAGTATCTCAGTTTCATATTCAATTATTTCCCATAATGCCTGACCCTAACAATTTATGGGAAAGAGCTGATGTTACAATTTCAGATCACAGTTCATCTTGGCAAAAGCCATGAGGAAGCTGAGGGAACTGGTCACACTATATCTGAAGCAAGAGCAGAAGGGCAGGGATTGATGCTTCTTTCCAGCTTGTCAAAATGTTAGCTGACTTTCTCCACTTTTCACCACCTGCTCAGGCTATTGAGGCCATTCACCATTGACTGGATCTTGTCATATCCACCATTTAATTAAGGATAATCATTTGCAGGCTTATCAGAGGTCTTCCTTAACTAAATAATCCCTAAGTGTGTCTGAAGACCAATAACTTTTGAAGTGTCAAGTTGACAGCTAGAACTAGCTATTATAGTGGGCATCTATTTCTACATAATTGGAAATTTTAAGAGATTTTCCTAAAGGGTTGCTAGGCCAGGCTTACAAATCTGGAAAGAACAGTGCTGCGGCCTGGAATTTTCTTGAAACCATAGATCACTTATTTTACCTCTTGTGTTAAGGATGGCCACTGAAGTCAGAAGTAGTATGAATTGGGGAAGGTACCAATCAAAAGCCTCAACTATGGATGTAAAGACTTTGTCAGCATGCTGGTACTGTAGATATGGTGGGGAATACAAGTTTATTCTCTTTCTTATTTTCTGCCAGTCCTACTGATCATTGTCTAAACTGTACAGAAGCAGCAGACAAAACAGATTTGTGAAGTATCCATCTAAATCAGCCTACTTGGATACCTAGCATGGACATAAAAAGGTAAGAAGCACAATCTGTGAATATGGCTGGCGTGTTACTTCTCACTTGCTACTTTTCCTTGGGTTCTAAAATCCGGTGCAATTTGGAGAAGATCTGATGACTAACTGATTCTCCTTACTACTCCTGTAGTAAACAAGGTATTTTACTATTAACACATCATATGATTACTTCAACTATGGAAATGTACATAGCACTTTGACATGACTATGAGTATCGCCACTGCTTTATTTCTTGTACTTGCTTATCTACAACTATTCTAGGAAACCACCTTTTTTAGTTCAGTATTATTGCTGTATTCTGGATATGCAAAATGTTGGTTTAATTTTTGTTTTATTGTATTTTCATTTTGCTTTTTGTTTCTGTCTTCATATTAGAATTCTTGAATTCATCAGCTTTAAATTTATTTCAGTATTGAGATATTTTCACTTCTTATTTGTTTTATAGTTCTTAAATGAGTGAAATGCTGCTTGGATTGCTTGTGTAATAAGATGTAGAGGGAATGTTTAGTGGTGGGAATGAAGCTCAGTGGTAGTATGTTTGGGCAACACGTACAAGACATTTGGTTTGACTTACAGCAATACATGGGGACCAGGGGCTTTACCCAGAGGCTGAGTGTTGAAATGAGTACAGCTTGAGGATCTGGGCACATGCAGTCTGTGACAGAATCTATGCCTACTATCAGTGAAGCTATAGTATCATGGGGAAGAAAAAAACGGAAGGAAAGGTAAAGAAATATAGGAGGAAGGAAAGATAAACAAGAAGAGAACAGAAAAGAAAGGAAAAGAAAGACAAAGAAAATGACTGAGTTTTGGTGTCAACAGATCTTGATTTCAATATTTTTTACTCAATTGAAGGATGCCTGATATTAAATAAGATATCTACTTTTCACATGTTGCTTTCTTTATCTGTAATCCTTAGAAGATTTCATTACAATTCCATGATAAAAGAGAAGTGTATGATGTATATAACCACTTAATAATGGTTAGCATTCATCTTTCACTTATTTAGGGTTAAATCTTGCTTTAAAGAAGAAAAAGGGGGAAGAGTAGTAAGAAAGGAAGAATGTTTTCATGAGTCTAATTGACAAACCTACATGTGAGTGTTACTGAGTGGTATTTATGAAGGATACTAGTCAGAATATATCCAGGTTGATAGAAAGTACTGTGGCTGAAGAACAAAAAATAAATTAAAGACAACCAAAAAATTTTAAGAAGATCATTCTTTAGACTGCTAACTAAGAAACTGGCTGTTGAATAGAGATGACTAAGTAATAGATAAGATAAATATGATCAACTGTTTTGTCAAGTCATGGTATATTTTTATTTTTCAAACTAATCACAAATATGAAAAATTTGGATGCACTGCGTAAAAGCTGACCCCACAACACTGATTCAGATTCCAGCAAGGAGGAAGTCTACTTACACTGCCTGGCAGCTGCCCTTTTAAGCCAATGTCTTCAGCCTTTCCCTCAGATCTGCATTCTGCTTCCAGCCACATCTCCCAGCTGGCTGGTCCTACACAGATTTCTAGCCATTACGTTCAAGTAGTAAAGCAGAATTTCAGGGACATTGTTCTATTTATTTATTCACTAAAACAAGATGTAGTATAAAGACATTAGATTTAGATTATCTGCTTAGAGCAATATTTAGAACCATTGCTATATATGAAAAAAACCTACAAATAAGTTGACCAGCTGAATTCACTATTAATTTTTTCCTTGGAATCCTCCAGAACAGCAAATTTTCTGTATTTCTATTTACAACTCTAAGTAAAGATAGTATTGTTTGTGCCAGATTTTCAATTTGCTGCAGCTTTAGATGTATTTTCCTTCATGTATGAGAGTCCTTTTAAATTGATGAGGGCTGACTGTAGACGGCTCTTTGTGCAATCTAATCAGGCTAATTTCAGATTTAAGTGCAGGAGACAGGCCTGCTTTTCATCACCTCTTTCGTGAAGCTATGATGGATTGGTGCATGTTGAGTTCATAAGATTTCCAGGAAAGGACACCATACATGCTGTTCTCAGCAGCTTGCTGACAATAAATAGACCTCAAGTCTCAAAATCAGCCTCAGCTCTTGGAACAATCAGCTCTGCTAAAGCAAGGTTGCAGCTCAATTTTCAATTTCATCTAAAAAAGCCACTGGTATTTGCATGGCTGCAAGGCTCAAATAAGAACTGAAGGCAAGAAATCCTTGTCTGTACTGATATGCACACTTGTAAGAGCAAGAACTAGTAAAGAAAGAAGCACAGTTATTGAAATCAAACTCTCATTTTGCTTTAAAAATATATTCCTATTTTCTGGACTCTATTTTTAATACTTTTTAGAAGCCACTTTATCTATGATATGACTAGGGTACAATGAGGTAAGCTCTTAATTATTTTAACTAAATAATAAATAAATAGTTAAATTATTTAAAAATACTATGGTGTCTGTGTTTTCATGGTGTGTGATTAAGTGTAAGTTTTCAAATTATAACTTGTGAAATAACATAGATTATTGGTAAAATTGAAATGTTTTCTACTAATTTTTCCTTTGTTTTAACTGAATTCTACCAAAGAGAAATACAAATAGCAACTTTAATGTATGAAAATGTGCAAAAGATTATGTATCAAAATTCAACACTGATATTCACTTAGAATAAAGTATACTTTACAAACTCTTCTAATCCAAGTCACACTGCTTCTTCCTACATATTCACTAGGGTATGGGAAGCTCCAAGTAATTTACTTATTTGCTTTTCAGAATACATATATTTAATGCCTTTCTCATTTTCCTTCTTTTACAGAGAAAGATGCAAAAGCAATGTAAATTCCTCAAAGCTATGAAGCTAAATCCTAGTATAGCAAACTTCCAGCCTAGACTAGCTGGGTCTAGAGTTTCTAACCTACTGTCATGGTTTGAAATATGTCCCTCACAGACACATGTATTTGGGAAGGTCATAGCCCCTTTAGGATATGGAACCTTGCTGGAAGAAGGCAGTCGCAGGGCGTTGGCCTTGAGGCAGATTACTCGCACCCTACTTCTGGGAGAGGCCTGCTCTTACAGCTGACAGCCTAGCCGCTCTCAGCCTCTAAGATGTTTGCAGTGACTTAACCTGTCTCTAGCTTCCACCACCAGTCATGCTGCTTCTGACATGAAAGACTTTATTCCCCCACTGGAACCAAAAGCTGAATAAATCTCCCTTTCTCCCTTAAGTTGCTTGACTTTGGTTATTGTCTCACAGCAATACAAAGAGTAACTAGTGCTGGCTTCTCATTTGCCAAATAAATATACTGTTGGCATTTTGATTTACAACTGAACTTTGCCAACATCCTCTACATCAGATATAGACATTAAATGTATCTATAGAGACCTCAAAGCTAAATGATTCTGTCTAATTTCATCCAATTCTGCTCCTCCATGTCACAACCCATTTATTTGAAGAGTTCTGGAAACTTCTTGACCTGGAAGAGGAATTAGATACAGCATAGAGATGGGAGAACCAGTTGGATGAACTCACAGAGCAACTGACATTTCAATGGAGCCATGAAGTAGATTAGGAATCCCCTCAAAAAAAAATTTAAAGAGGCACATAAATTATATCTACCTGGATATGTAACATGAGAGAAAAATACTGTAGTAGATATTTAGCAATGCCAAATGCCAAATGGATGATAGAGCAAATCACTCCACACCTAATCAAAGCTTAGCAACTTAGACATTTGCAAAAAATCTTTCCACTTATATGGTGAAACTAGGATATCACAAAGTAGAAAATCTTGAAAGACTAGACTCTGATAATATTTTAGATTTTATACCAAAGGAATCATTAAAATAATCTTAATATCTAATTTTTAATAAAGAACCTTATCCTAGCTAGTAATTTTTCTGCATTATTCTAATCCTGTGTGTGACTAGAGTATGGGTTCCTTATAACTTGCTGTGGTTCTCCTCAACCTTCCTTGTTCATCCCACCTTTGGTTTTCTGTTCATCTCACTAATATTCTGTGCCCAGCAGAATCTAGCATTGTTATAAACAAGTTCTATTTTTTCCTTGTTCAAACACATTCCAGCATTCCCAAGAAAATCAAAACTTCCTTAAAAGTAGGAAATGCTTCCTATCATTTTTGCCTATTTCTTTACCTACAGTATTACTTCCAGACAATTGTTGTTCATTCATTTTAAAATAAAAGAATATCAAAATCAATACTTCGAGCTGTAATACCATCATCTTCCTATTTTATATAACAAGTTTCTGGGTCTGGTTCTTGAATACTCTATTTAAATTTCAAACATTTTAAGGTAAGTGTCACAGTTAAGCACAGGTGTCAACTTGACTGTTGAGGGTTTGAGCTCTGGGCACATTTGTAGAGAATTAATGGTTGAGTTAAGCCCGCAGCAAACCTGCAAGAGATGGTCTAGTTGATGGAGCAGACCCAGCCCGTGGTGGATGGGACTAGGCTCTAAACAGGTGAATAAAATACAGAGAGATGGTTGAGGAAATTAACATCCTTCTGTTCACTTGGCCAGACATAAGGATTGTCCATTTCTCGGCCGTCATGTAGTGATGGTGTGGCCAATTCCCTTGGCCCTGGTGTTGGTGCGTGCTCTCCCATCAAGCTGGACTGAGAACTGTAACCAGGAATCGTAGGAGAAAATAAACCCTTGTTCCCTTAAGCTGTTTGATGGTGATTTATCAGCAACAATGCAGGCTGACTGCAACACTAAGTAAAGTGACTTTTTTGACTGCTAGTTTTCTATTTTTCACACTGTTCACTGCTAGATGTTCTATTCTGTGATCATGATGCAGATATTTATATCAGAGTCCTTCTATGAGTGTAGTAGATGGTTGGAGAAATTAAAGATATGCTCTAATCGGCTCTCCAGTCTATGTTGTCATTCTGAGAGTCTCATCACTTTTCTGACTCCACAGCTTGAGGATGAGAACTGCCTCTCGTGTAGACTCCAACAGATCATGATAGAGTCTAGCAGTACAGTTCCTGGCCTAAGATATGAATGAGTGAGTTATGGACTACTTACTTAGCATGCACAGGATTATGATGGAATTATGACTAGATTAATAAAGAAAAAACTGGGAAAATCACAAGTTTATACTGTAGTTAGGGTATCTTTCAGATTATACTTTTGTTTTGGCTGAATAGCTGACAGAATATGTTGATAAAATTGAGTATTCTACACCAATTTATTCTATTCTGTTCTTGAATTTTAATTAAAAAATAAAGGGAGCCTGAGAAAAATGTTTTTATGTCTTAGAGTGACTCTTGCGATGTATAATATAGTATTTTGTTTTGTTAGTATAAATGTATACTCTTTTCTATGAAGTCGATGGTATCCTTGAAGCTTTTATGAAGAGGCTATAAGTATCTATGTGTACATGTGTACAAATAGTATAGAATATTGAGTAATGAATAAGTGTTTATTTGAAGTTCATAACCATCATGGACATTACATTTTCATTATGCTCCCTCGCTTTGTGTTCTTATAATCCACATTCACATAGCTTTAAGTTGTATGTACATTCATGGTTTGTAGATATTTATTCTGAATATTTTCATCTTTTAGCCTTTATATTATGTTGGAACATAGCAAGAGCCCCATTATTGCCGCTTCTCTTTAGATTAGTATTGGAAGTCATGATCAAGCAATTAGCCAACTGAAATGAATGGAAGATTCCACACCCAGAAGGAAGCCAAAGTATCTCTTCAGAAGACTGGATGGCATATCTGGAAAGTCCTAAAGATTCAGGAGCAAAATAAATTTAGTAAGCTGCAAGGTTCAAGCCAATATACAAAGACCAGGGATGTTATAGTAAAGTATTCAAAAAAGGAATTAGAATATCCTAATTACTTTATCAAGAAAATAATAAGTATGGAACAATAAATTTAACCAAAGAAGACATAATAAACACAACTAGATTCATGTTCATGGATTAGAAAAATTAATATTAATAAAAATGTCCCTAGTAAATTAATCTATACAAAAATTATAATCTGTATTAAAATCTTAACAGCATCCTGTGCAAAATGAAAATTTAATCTTTAAATTCCTATTTAATCACAAAAGGCCCCAAATACTCACAGTAATTTTGAGAAAGAACAAAGATGATTTCCAAATATTAGAAAGCTATTGTAGCCAAACAATGTTCTACTGGCATAACACATACATACGAATTCTCTGTTTGAACAGAAAAGAGGGCAAAGCAGATACGTGCCTGCACAGTCAAGCCATCATTGAAAAACATACATACCAGTTCTTTGTTCTATACACCCCAGAAATAGATATGTATATGCACAGTCTGCTTACCTTCATAAAAGATGTCAAGAGCATACAGTGTGGCAATGACAGTATCTTCCATCAATAGCACAAGAGGGAAATTGCATCCTTGTCTTACATCATATGCAAAATATCAGTTTGGAATAGATGAAAGAAAATGACAAGCAGGGTCTGAAACTCAAAAACTACTGGAAGAAATAATAGCATAAAAAGTTTCATTATATGAAATGTGTGTGTGAGGAGTGGCTCGTGTGTTTGGTGTGTGCTCTTGGAATAATGGTGTAATGGTTATTCTTTACTGTTGCTGTGAGAAAGCACCAAAAGTCAAACAACTTATGGGAGAAAAGGAGATTTATTCACCTTAGGGTTCCAGAGGGAAGATATATGGTGGAGAAAGTATGGCTGAAGCTGGAAGGTAGGCTAAGTCACAGCAGACCTCCATGTAACTGGAATATTCTTGGAGCGTCTCTCTTTCCTATATTCTGTGGTCTCTTTTATATGGTCCATTACTGGGAGGTTCCTATAAGATCTATGGAGATTCTGGTGGGATCTGGGGCTGGTATAATCTCTTCAGGTGGTCTCAGCTGATTTTAGTTAATACCAGGTGTTTCAAGTTGACACCCAGGATTAACCATCACAAATGGTTCTCAGAATATGCAGAAAAAAATGCTCTACATAGAAACAGAATGCCCTCTAAAGTAGCTCTATCAACCGGCCATGATTAGTTACAGTGCGTGTGCTCAGCAGGCTATTTGGTGGCAGGAACAGCACACAACTCTAGTGGTTTGTCAAGCCTGTCTCCTGCCTCTGTGCATTGGTACCTCCGCTGTTTTTACTGACAGATGATGTTACTTTGGAGTTATGCTTCCTTTATTACTTACTGATTTCCTACTCAATGTAGCATTTCAAATATATTCAATTCTTACATTTTTTTGAGATAACTATAAAAATAATGAATTTATGTAGAAAGGGCCAGCATCTTTTATCTGCCTATTCTTTTGGAAACTGTCATGCATTATAAATTGTACTATATATACATAATACACACACACACACACATACGCATACACACACACACACATATATATATATATATATACCATGAGTATAAAAAACACCTCCTCCCAGAAATTGTATGCTGTTGACATTTGAGGAGAATGCTCAAGTAATCAACCCATTGCTGTTGCTATTTTGGTTGGTATGAGTTTTTGTTTCATTTTGTTTTTGTGTGAAAAATTGATATTTTTTAAAGAAGGAAAAAAACATGACTATTATTTATAGACAAGAAAATTATTGCTGCTTTATATTACTTGAGATTCTGAGTTAAGACTTCCAAAGCAAACATTGGGTTTAAATCATTTATCTGATGTTGACAAAAATCATTTTAGTATTCTTCATATTAAGAAGAATGTATAATATAATATCTAGTTGTGTTGCCCATTAAAATTGTATATTTTCATAATTTTAATTATTAAAATTGCATTATATTTTGCAGTAACCATATCCAAAAATTTTTTCATTACATGATTATCAGAAAGTTTCTATGTTCTAAATTTATTTTAATTTATTTATTGATATACTTAGATATAAGCTCAAATGTACAGGAAACAGAAGCAAGCCTCAGGAAATGGAGCAGTCTCAAGCGAAACAGCATCTATAAAAGAATAAACAAAAAGAGAGAAGTATGTACATAATGTTTCTGTTAAAGGATTAATCATTCCCTAAATAAGGATTTCCTATTACTCAAAAGCAAATAAATAGACAAATAATTATATAATTGCCCCCCCAAGAGTCAAAATTTCTCACAGGTAGTCCTATAAACTTCAATGGTTTTCCAAAAAGGTGATCAATTTTACATAAGCAACACGAAAATTAGAATCAAAATTCTAATTAATTGTTCACATCACACAGGATGTGGCTATTCTCAAAAAGACAAAGATATTAAGCGCTGGTGAGAAATAGTAAAAAAGGAAGTCATACAAAGCTGGTAAACTGGTATAGCTATGAGGTTCCTCAAAAAATTTAAAAATGGTGAAGCAGATGAGAAAGCTCAGTAGTAGCTCCCAAATCTGACTACCTAAATTTGATCCCTGAAAGCCCACAAAAACTTATGAAAATTGCCTCTGGCTCTCACCAATGCACCATGGCATACCTTCTCTCTACCTCTGTCTGTATCCATCTCTCTCTCTTTTTCTCTTTCTGTCTTTTTCTTAAATAAATAAATAGCAAATAAATAAAGTATCTTAAGAGTTAAATATGGAATTATTATTCAATTCAGCCAATTGGGTATATATCCACATGAAATGAACAGTTTGTGCTCCACTATTCAATGTCACTTTAGTCTTAATTATCACGAGTCATAATTCTCTAGTGGAGAAGAACCAATGGAATGCATATATATTATAAAAAGAGATTTATTAGATTGAGTTACTTGATAAGGTATAGTTGCCTAACAATAGTCATCTGCAGTCAGTAGAGAACACCTTCAGGGTGTTGAGTTTGAGGAGAGACACAAGAATTAAACTGAATCCTTTTTTTTCCACATGATATACAACAACCAGTTCAAAACCAAAGATCTACAAGAGGAAATAATATGGCAATAGCTTCTTGTGAAACCTCCTCCAACCCCCGAAAGTTAATCCCCTAGAAATGCTCTCACAGGCATGCCCAACATGTATGCCTCCTATGTAATTCCAAATTCTGTCAAATTGTAACCAAAATTAATCATTACAATAGCAAGGCATGGAAGGAAAATGTATATACATACTGTTGTGTATGTATATACATATACTATGTATATGGAATAGTATTCAAGTTTAAAAACAAAGAAAAATTTGCAGCTATTTCAACATCTTGGAAGAATATGGATGGCATTTTGCAACCTGAAATAAGAAAGGAACAGAAAACCAAAAGGTGTGTGATACCTGCTATATGCAAAATCTAAAAAGTCAAACTATGAAAGCAGAGAATGGTGAAGGCCAAATGCTAATAACAGAGTTAAGGTGGGAGATGTAGAACAAGGTACAAGGTTCATAAATTCTGAACTGTTAATGTACACCATGGTAATTCTAATTAATAATATTACTCTTTACTTGAAATATGCAAAGAGAGATCTTGAAATATTGTATTAGAGAGAGACACAGAGAGACTTGTCAGTTCATTTTATACTAGATATATATCTAAAACCTCCAAGAAGTATAATTAAGTATACCAAAAGAGATCCACCAAAAAAATAGTGGATCACCACATTGTTTGACCTTAGCAAGGAAGGTGGGCATTAGGTACATTTTTTTCCTGCTGTGCATACATATCTGTAAATGATTATAAAATCCTTAAGCACTGATTCGCGCATTAATTACAATAAATTTTAACAGGTGAGTTTTAGTTTGTCTTTTGAGATTAGAAAGCTTTGACTTTTTAGTAAAGTAACTTCCTATTTATATTAACAAATTGTGGGAATTATATTTGCATATGTGCTCTAGGACAAGACAGGCAAATGCTTTGCTTCCTAAAGTAGGGGTCAAGAACTACAATTGCAATGGCCTTTTGGGAAGGTAGCATTCAACCTGGCTTTATTTGGTGAAGTTTGTATCCCTTGACATCCAGTGCAGTACCAGGTCTGAGAATTTCATGACAGCTTTGGACAAAGGATTCATATCCAAGGTTTAGCAAAACTCATGTTCTAAGACTTGGTTGAAGTCTTAACTACTACATGATAACTACATGATGCCAATCAGTAGAGCTTCTGGACATGTTAGATAGACTCCTGCTGCAGACATTAAAAAATAAAGTAATAAAGATTGAGGCTAAATTTTTACTTAGACACTTGCCTAGAGTATGTGGAAGTGTCTGTTGTTTCAAGGTCAAAGTTAGTACTAACTTTTTGATTTCCCATATGATGACTAAGACACCTGAATTTCCTTTTCTGCAGTTGTCAAATGATGCTTATGCTTAAGTAATCACGATGTACTATAGAATATTTATCATGATTGCCTTTTATATCAATTGACTTTTAGTGGTGTGTGTGTGTGTGTGTGTGTGTGTACCAGCCATAGCACATAGGAAAATCAGAGGACAGCTTTCTGGAGACAATACTACCTTCTATCCTATTGAGGAAGGCAGTAAGCTGCATTCTTCATTCAGGCCAGCTGGCTTGACACCTCTCTCCAGTTTTCCTAGTTCTGCTTCCCATTTCTCTGCAGAAGTACTGGTATTACAGATGTAGGTTGCAGCATCCTGTTTTTTTCTTTCTCTTTTTAACATTCACTTGGGATCATACTCACCTTGCCAGGCCTGTACAACAAGTGCTTTTATCCATTGTTTATCTCACCAGTCTTCGTATATTAAGTACCTTTATGTTATTGCTTCCAAATACCTGACAAGAAGCAACTTAAGGGAAGAAGGATTTATTTGGGTTCATAATTTGTGTATAGACAGTCCATCATGATGGGAAAGTCAGACCAGTGGGCAGCGCTGTGCCATCAGTATTATGTACCAGCTGCTTGTTCCATGGTGCCTATCAGGAAGCACAGTTCTCTCACCATTAGAGACTAGACTCTAGTAGCTTTCTTCCTCCAGGAAAATCTCAGATAACAGCAGCTGGGGTCCAAATATTCAAACACATGAGCATGTGGAGGACATTTTACATTTTTTGCATGTGTTTGTGTGTGTGTGTGTGTACATGCATGTGCATGCATGCATGTGTGTGCCTATGTGTATCAATGGGCACTGTATGTGCTTGTGGAGGTTCAGGGTGACTTTGATAATAATCCTGGATTGCTCTGGGATTTCCCACTTTTTGACTTTCAGGGCCAGATGTGCAGGTTGCTTTCTTTACTCCCCTGAGTTTTTATGTAGGTCTGGAATTTAAACTCAGTCCTCCTATTTGCAATCAGCCATCTCTCCAGCCTGACAGTTTACATATCAATTACAACACCTTTGTAACTATCCTATGACTTACAGCAAATAAAAATAAGAGAAAAAGTTTAGCAAAAAACTGAATTAATGTATCCTTGAGACGTTAATAGAGAAAATTATCTTTCAAATATTAAGGCAGGAAGACTCACTTCTGTTTTATGTAACTATGCTAAATTGACTCAAGTTAATAGTGAACTTCCATCTTGAGTATGAAGAAAGGCCCGTGCTTCCTTCTACGCTATTCTTTCCAAAATATTTATATAAAATTCTGCTCAATTTTCTTACAAATACTTACTATGTTAGTCATTTTACACAAACTGACTCAGTTTCAATGATGAATGTTATTTCCTAGAAGTATAGATTGGCACAAGAATTTGAAATTAGATCATGTTTATGTCTCTCTGTTTAAGCATGATATAGTTAAGTTCTCTGTGGACTCTCAATCCTAGATATTCATTCTGGGATCATAAATATTATAATAAAATATATTGAGCATGTGGGAAACTTTGGTAACATTCCCTGATCAACAAAGAATACCTATTTATATAATATTTACCTTGTATTAGGTACTGTAAGTAATCAAGAGATACATTAAAATGCACAGGTAGATATACCTTGGCTGAATGCAAACACTATGCCTTAAGATTTATGTATTTTAGTATCATAGAGAACCCTGAGAGAAGATTGTATTAAAAATAGGATTTTTCGAAAGTTTTGAAAGTACCCTGGAAATCTCAATATTCTGAAGCACTCTTACTAGGATATGGTGATGTTAGCAAGGCTGAAGCAAGGGTTGAAAAAAAATCACTGGAAAGATCAAAAACATGACTGATAACATTATAATGTGTTCTTTCTCCTGAAAAGAATGACTAGCAACTAGAATATTACTTCTTTATGCCAGAAATGCAGGGGGAAAATCATTGTACAAATATGAATTAGTAATTATGCACTCACACTGAACTTTGGCACTTACTGCTACAGACTAAATGAAGAACATAACTATCTTATCCTTTAATCATGTTAATAATTAGGAAGATATAACTAATCATATAAGGCTTGATAATCTGACCCATTTTAATAATTGATGGAATAATGAATTCAAAGTGAAATAGAAAAATACACTAACCTGTATCCTGCATGGATTTTTACAGTGCTTCTATCCAAATAGAGGAAGGAAGGCTTGAACTTACATCCAGGTTTCTCTTCTCTCTCAAGGCCCCTCGCCCCCTGCTGTGGCTGGGTCTCTATCTGAAAAAGGCTAGGATTCCATGTGGGCAAGGAAAATAAAGTTGTTATAGATGGCCTTTCCCATGTAATTGCCCATTATTTCTCTTGCAAAAGCGATAACTAGGGTGGCCAGTACTTTCAAAAGATTTGTAAGGGGGCATCAAAGTAATCAAATGATTACTTTGGAGATTTTTTTAATCAAAATCTGTAAGCCTGAATCTTCTTCAGTAACAAAAATTACTGTGTAACAAACACAAACATCACAGTAGCTTATAGATGTTTAATTTTTGCTCATTGGTAATTTGATTGTAGCTCAGCTAGATGGTGCTATGATGTGGACTTACCTCTTCTAAATTCATATCCTAAAAGCTGGTGAGATGGCTCAGAGAGTAAAAATAATTGTTGCACAAGTGTAACAACCCGAGTTCAATCTCTGAAATCCACATAATGGTGGATGGACAGAAAGGAATGAACAAAGTTATCATTTGACCTCTGTATAAGTTCTATAAAGTACATGCTTGAACACACACATCATAATAAAACATAATGCATCATAATATGTACAGTCATGCATTGAATATGAGTTGTAACTCACCAGCTCATGTATTTAGATCCTTGGCTGATCTTAATATTTGGAAAGGTTATGGCACTTTTAAATGGTGGAGACTACTAAATCAAGGAATCAAGGAATGTCACAGGGGGCATACCTTGAGGTTTTGTGGCCCGGCCCTGCTTCCTCTCACTCTTCTTCCATAATGCCTATGCTGTCCTGAACCTGCCTCCTGATTCTACCTCCAGCCATACCTTCTCCCATACCATTCCTGCCATAATGTAATAAGGTACTATATCTTGTCTCTGGAATCATAAACCAAATAAATCTCCTTTTCTCCCCTAAGTGTTTGAATGTCTGGTTATTGTCTCACAGCAACAAAAAATAAACTACAGGATGCACAGTAATAATAAATATTTGCAAATCAATGATAAAAATGGTTCTATTGAAAGACCTTTAGAAATGACAGGCCATGAGGGTGGAGTTCCAATCATTGGGGCTGCTGCCCTTCCAATGGCAGTCTGCAACACACCCAGAGTCACCCTGGGAACAACAGCCTCCTTGCAGGTCAGATAATGGGGCTGGAAAAAAGAAGTTGAACCTGTGTATACACACAGTGTACTGAATTGATGAGGGCAGGAAAACAGGACATGCACTGCAATTCCTTATTGAATGTCTTCAGTGAACTCTGACTAGATATTATCTTAAGATTTTCCTTGGCTGTCTTTTCATTGTTGCAATTAATTTTGTACGTTTCCTTTATGTCACAGTATAGGTTTAAACAGATAATAGTAGTTTCATACATACCTCTGTGAGCTTTTGTTTAGCCAAAGTGTGGATTTTTTAATATTTTGCTTTTTTATTTTAGCAAATATTATCTTTATTTATGAGTTAGAGTAAAAAGCTGAACTGCATTTCTAACTGTTTTCAAAATTCATCCATTTATCACCACGGCTTAATGCAGGCACATTGCAGAAGAAGCATGGTTTAAAAAAAAAAAAAAAAAAAAACTAAGACAATAAAATGTGCTCTTTTATGGTGAGTCATACCTCATTCAGATGAGACCAGAATTACGAGGATAACAAACGTAGAGGGAATTGATGCAGTTTGGCCCTGAGTTCTACTTTTCATTCTCAGAAGTATTCTATTTTATCACTCTGTGTTTTCTTTAACAAACAATTACTTATTCTTTATTGTTAAAAATCTGTTTTTCTTAATTCTTATTTAAGAACATAGAAAAACATTATATGATTTTTAATATTCTAATGGTTACTTGAACTATATTGAATATTTTTGTGGTTACTTCCCAATTACTTGAACATAAAGGCACAGAGTGATAGGAATGTAGATCAGAAACCCAGGGTGGCTTAGCATGAGCAAGATCTTTGATTCTGTAACTAGAACCAAAAAAAAAAAAAAAAAAGCAACAAACAGACTCAAAAAACAAAGGAAAAAGTAGAATGGTGCTCATTTGGAAGAGTTAAGTTTATCTCAAATATTAGATTTTTTCCCTTTCTGCCTGGAATGCCCTCGGTCCAGGGAGGACACACTACTCCTCAGGTAAAACCCCTAGTCCACACTCCAGGCCCCAGGTCACCCACTTATCCCAGCTGGTCCTACCAGCCAGCTGGAGCAGCACCCAGTCTGCTCTGGGCTAGGGAAGGACCCCAGGCCACGCCCCAGGTCCCAGGTGAACTGCGCCACAACTAGAAGCTCTGTCCTTTCTGCCTGGGATGCTCAAGGTCCAGGGAGGACAACTGCTTCTCAGAATTCAACACAGTCTAAAGAAAACCCAAACACAGCTCTAGGGGACAAACAACATTCATCTGAAGTCCTCTAAAATCATCCTATCACATGGGACAGGTTCTTCACATCCAGTCCAAAGATAAGTAAACCCCTTTTTACTGCCCTGTTCCTTTTAATTATTAGTCACTGTAGTTTAACTTTTCCATATAGCCACATCAAAACATATACAACTTCAGGGATTTTACCATTCACCCTCACATATCACCAAGGTACTAAATCATAAAAGTGCACTACCATACTAATCTTCACTCTCTACCTACTAAACCTGACGTAACTGATGTACTAACAGTCTAATAGCCTCATCTAGGAAATAACAATACCAGACAAGCATACCCAACTCCAAGGCAAACACTAGTACTAACTGCTCTAGAGTAGTAATACCAACTAATTCAGTTCAGTCAAAAACACACAGAAACTGAAGGAAGATCTTAAGAGATTAAAACAACAATGCCCAGGCCACAACACAAATCCACGAGAAACAAAAACTAACAAAAAAATCTCCCACCAAAAGAATTAACCCCATAATGATAGGTTCCAAAAATCACAGAAAATAGCCAAGACTGCCATACCCCAGATAATGACTTTCAAAGCCTGATCATTACAATGATCAATTTTATGAAAGAGGAAATCTGGGAGGAGTTAAACCATTTGAATAGGACCACAATGGGCACTAGGAGGAGATGAGAAAACAGTTGAAGAATCAAAAATAGGCATAGAGCAGTTAAAACAGTCTAAAGCAGAGTTTAAAATTGAATTAAAAGACACGTTATCTTCAACCCAGAACTCAACAGAGAGTTTTATCAGCAGAATTAACGAAGCAGAAAATAGAATTTCAGATCTTGAAGACAAAGTGGAAGAACTAACCAGCTCAATGGAAGAGGTTGCTAAAGCCAAAAAGATACTTGAGAGGAATATTCAAAAGTTATGGGATACCTTGAAGAAGCTTAACATGCACATTTCTGGAATACTAGAACAAGAATTCCAAAATATCACACCTGAGGAAAATTTTCAAATTATCATAAAGGAGAACTTTCCTCATCTTAAGAAAGAGAGGCCCGTCTGGTGCCCAAACATGGGGCCGCCTTTGGTGTAGACGAGACGCCCTTTCTGGTAAGTTCAGTTTTGTGTTCCATGTGCTTATGGCGCCTGAAGGTGAGCAGGTGGCCCCCTCCTCTTCCCCTTTTCCTGTTTGTCCAATGTTGTCCTCTGAAAGTTAGAAACACAATCGCTCACTTGATTTGCCCGATGATCAAGGAGCCCCTCTTAAGGTTAGGAACACAACTGCTCGTTTGACTTCCTGATCAATGAGGCCCTCTAAACAGAGGCTCATCACATGAGAGACTGATGCCCTCAGAACTTGGAACCCAGGCTCAATTACATTGAATCAGCCTGACCAGGAGACATCATATGGGCATATGCCCAAGGGAATAGCGAATCCCAGAAGTCCCCCACTAAGCACAGGATGCTTGGATCCAAAACACCTCTGTGTATGTGACATTGGTCACTCTTTTAGGAATTGCTTTCACTTTCACCTTGATTCTAGTCATTGCTTTTCATTTCTGCACTTTTTTGCCTTATCCCTCACCCTCTAATCACCTCTGCTCCATTAGGGTAATTTACTGCCCCATCAGAAGGCACCCCAGCTGACTGCTCTCAAGGCTCTCACGTAGGATCAAAGTGAAACTGAAAGACTTAGACTAGAGTTCAAATTATTACTGCTACATCCTTTGGCAAACAATTACAAGACAGGATATCTGCTTTCTTTTCACCTGTAAGTTTGTTAACTTGGTTAATTTTGGAGTTGCCCTTTTAGTCCTAATTGTCCTATTTAGATGCAAATGGAAATCTGTAAAGACTCAGCAAAACACAAGCTTGCTTTACAAACATCCTCAGGGCATCCATTCAGGCCTTAGACATTCCTAAGGACATCAAAGACCCATTGGAAGCCTGGCTGTCCTCCATTGAAACTATGCCTTAATAATTCACAATTGTTAGGTCCTGGTTTATGTCTCACCAGCTCTTCTGGATCATTTCTGTGCCTGTGCTGCCTACAGTCCCTCTGCCTGTCCCTGCCCTAACAACAACCTCCTTTTCTCTGCCACGTATTCGAGTTCTCCTTTGGGACCATGATTCCTTCTCATGACTGGTAGTCAGTGATGGGTAAGGCTCCACATGAGGGTGGTGTCTAACCTCAGACAGGCACAGTCACTTATATTCTGCACAGCTGAAGAGGCTCAGGGTCGCCCAGGCTATCACGGTCCCTACTGAAAAAAAGTTTATAAATAAATAAAAGCATTAAATTGTGGCATCCATTGATTCAGGAAAGCCCTAGCCTGGGCTCCCAAATCCAGGAGGTCTGGTTACAGACAAGCCCAATAAATGTACAGACATGGCCCAGACATGTCACAATAGAGGAACCATACAGGTGGAGGGATGAATAACCAATGGGAAGAAGGGATGAATAACCAATGGGAAGGAGGGATAAATAACCAACAGGGAGGAGAGATGAAAAACTAATGGGAACCGGACATCTAACCTGCCTCTGCAATGGACACCTAGTAAACAGCTAAATGCTTGGTGGCTCCTCCCCTCTTCCTCCCGAGCAGAGAGATGGCAACACCTGATTGGAGCCCTGACTGTCTCCTGTATAAGCTCAAGCACTTCCTGAAATAAATGAATCTGCAGCAACTCATCCACTGCCTGTTTCTTACCTGACTCCCGAGGTGTGTGGTGACTCAGGGCAGCTCGCCCCCTCGCCTTTCCTCCTCCTTTCCTCAGCTGGCCCGGTGGGGATTCAGCAACACCCATCCAAATACAAGAGGCATTCCACACCCCAAACAGATATGTCCAAAATAGAAACTTGCCACAGCAAATAATAGTCAAAACACTCCACATTCATGACAAAGAAAAGGTGCTGAGACCTTCAAGGAAAAAAAAAATCACTTTTAAAGGTAAACCTATTAAAATAACAAATGATTTTTCAATGGAAACAGTGAAAGCAAGAAGAGCTTGGAGAGATGTACTTCAAGTATTGAATGAGCAAAAATGTCAACCCAGGCTGATATACCCGGCAAAAGTATCAGTTATGGTTGAGGGGGAAAGAAAAGCACGAACACAACTTGAAGGCTTACATGTCCACCAAACCAGGCCTTCAAAAAATACTAGAAAAGATACTCAAGCTTGAAGAAAAGAAGAAGCATATCCAGAGGACAGAAAGGAAGTATAATACCACCAAAACGTAAAAGCCAAATAATACACTTATGAAAGCCACTAAACATAAAAAGTGTATGAAATTAAAAGTAATTTCTCCCTTATAACACTAAAGTCAATTAACTCACCAATCAAAAGACACAGATCAAATATAGATTTTGGGGGGACAGTTAAACAGTTATCTAGGAGTTATATCAAAGTGCTATGGAAAAATAAAATAATGAAATGATTCTGATGAGCAATTGTTTTTATAATATAAATGCTTCTATAAACCTAGCACATTTGCATGACTATTCCTTATTTTTAATCATTTATTGTGAAACTGTATCAGAGTCTAGGAAAACTTTATAAAAGTTTTCACTTACTCATAGTTAGACACAAGTGTCTACTTGACAGTTGAGTGTTTGAACTCTGGGCACATTTGTAGAGAATTAGTGGTTCAGTTAAGCCCAGAGTAAACCTGAAGGAGATTGCCCCTGTTTGATGGGACAGACTCAGCCCATGGTGGGTGGGACTAGGCCCTGCACAGGTGAATAAAATACAGAGAGCTGGTTGAGGGAATTGGTGTCCTTCTATATACTTGGCCAGACATGCTGGTCTGGCAAGTAAGGATTGTCCCTCTCTCAGCTGTTGTGTAGAGACAGTGTGGCCAGTTCTCTCGGCCCTGGTGTTGGTGCATGCCCATCAAGCTGGACTGAGAACTGTAACCTGTAATCATCAGAGAAAATAAACCCCTTGTTCCCTTAAGGTGTTTGATGGTCATTTATCAGCAACTATGCAGGCAAATTGCTGTATTCACCTTACTGGTAATCTCTCATGTTAGTTCTTATGTCTAAGAAAGACAAATGTCAGGAAATATGTTTCTAAATCTATCATCAGATAGCAATATTCTCTCTACATGTTCAATCATATATCATTCTCTTGAACATGATTGTGGAAGTCTGTTTTTCTCACTTTGGACCACTTTCTATAACCTGGTAAATAACTACACACACTTACATATACATAGCAAACATTTTGAGTGGCATTGCTTTTACCCGAGGGTCTGCACTAGATTGCCTTTGACATTTAGTCATGTTGCCTTTGCCCTGCTTTCCTTCCTGTCAACTTTCAGGAGGTCAGCTAAACCATTATGAACACTAGACTGATCACAGGAAAGTGAGTTAACTTGAATGCTAATAAGGAAGCCTATCTGTTCTGGATATGAAAGCTCCATTTATGATTTCCTACATCACACAGTAGGCATACACTATCATGTACACAGTGGGTGCCTGTACTCAACAATACTCAAGTTCACTGGTGGTGTGACTTCTCAGTGCAAGTCATTAGGGAAACATCAAATACATTGTAATACTACTTATGCCAAGCAGATCCTTGTAGTTAGGCCATTGGAAAGCAGCATAGAGTACAAATAAACTTAAACTATCCCCCTTTTTGCCCTGTGACCCTGAGGATTGAATCTGGGACTTTGCTTATGGTACAAAAGTACTCTACACAAGTACCTCCCCTTTTGAGACAGTGCCCTGCTAAATTGAATAGACTGAACTTTAGTTGGCTGTGAAATTTCCTTTTCTAAGTCACTGTGGTTACAGGCATACACAACTACACCCAGATCTAAGACCTATTTCAACTCAAATAGAAATTTAAAGGAAGATACTAGACTGTGTTTTGAAACTACTTATAAATAATGTTTTTTTTAAGACAAACCAAAGGGATTTTCCTTATTCTTTCTTTCTTGGTGATTCTTTACGCTTTAGAATTTCCAGTGTCTTTTGGACAGTTCACTACATGTATGCCACTCCTTTTTTCTTTTTCTTTTTTTTTCCTTTTTTCTTAAATCCAATAAAACTACCCTCTGACAAGGATTTAACAGATGCTAGACTTTATGAGGGCAACAGTGCCCTGGACATTGCGCAGGGGATGCAAAGTTCCATTATGATTGCTTTGGCCCCAACTATTGTTGAGAATCTTGCAAATCGTTGCTCCTCCCATCCTTTTGCTCTTACAATCTTACCGCCCCCTCTTCCGCAAATGTCCCTGAGCTCCAGGATGGGGAGAGATTAGGCTGGCCTAGTTCTATGTGATTGATATAGAGTCTCTGAAGTTCTGGATTGTGGTTTGTTGATTTTCTTTTGCAGTTTTGCTGCTCCTGCAATTCCCTTCACTCCATTCTGCTGGGCACTGTATGTCACCCCCTGGCCAGAGACAAAAAGCTGTTAAACTGGAGTCTTGTTGTAATAGCACATTCAAGGGTAGATGTAATAAGAGTAGGAAACCTCACTGAGGGAGGGGTCCATCACCCATTTGCAAAATGATTACTTTTTATCTGCTAGACTATATGCCCTCCCCTTCTGGTGAGATCAGGAAAGAACGTCTGTGAACTTAACCAGGTGTCTCATTACTTACTTGCAGACCTTGATGGAGGCCTATTTTCTCTGCTGTAACATGGTCTCCTCTCTCCTTGTTTCTGGTGTGGCCCTCCTACCCCATCTCTCTTGTTCATAATCCTTGCAATTACTGTGTTACATAGGTTTACTTTTGAGTGTCCCAATGTGGGCTGGGTGAGTTTGGTACTAGGAGCCACCTATTAGGGAGTACATACGGCGCTTAATTTTCTGGGTTTGGGATACTTCACTTAATATAATTCTTTCTAATGACATCCATTTCCCAGCAAATTCCAGTAATTCATCATTTTTGATGGCTGAGTAGTACTTCATTGTATAGATGTACCACAGTTTCCTTATCCACTCGTCAACTGTTGGACATTTAGGTTGATTCCATGACTTTGCTATTGTAAACAGTGCTGCTATGAACATGGTCGAGCTTGTGCTATCGAGGCGAACCTCTGCTGCTTGGGGGGTTATTCCCAAAAGTGGGATAGCAGGGTCATATGGCATTTAAAAATCCTTGTCAGTCTTTAAAGATTTAAAGACTGACAAGGATTTTTAAATGCTCAGATATGGGTTAGACAGATGGTTCAGGGATTGAGGTTCTACCTCTCAAGCAGAAGGTTCTGAGTTTGGATCTCAGGTCCCCCATAAAATATTTAGCAACAACCTGCACTTGTGGCTCTAGTGGGTATTGCCTGGAAATCCAAGTAAAGCAAATAGGAGGTAGAAACAATCCAAGACAGTTCTGAAATCACCTTTCACACAGTGGCCTCTGAACACACTTGTAAAACAAGTAATAAAGCTTTTTAAAAAATAAAATGCTAAGATACAAAGTGCTTATAATTTCAAGAACAATCTCTCTTTTTAAGGAGTAAAAAACATAGAAATTACAGTGGCCTTCTCTATCATTTTCATGCATAACAAGCGAACTAGTGATCTGTGTAGGTACAAATTTGCTGTAGCCCTTCCAAACAACTTCAAATGCTTCACATAGGGCTTCTTATTTTGCTGTAATATAAATCTTAAATGTTTTAAAATGAGCAGGATAGACAGTCACAAAATTATGCTGTTTGAAAAAGGTGATATGAGGGATTATACTTTATTTGTTTTTAATAAGGACCCCAAAAGGTATTCGATATTAATCAGCTGATAAAAAGTTCAGATATGGGTTAGACAGATGGTTCAGGGATTGAGGTTCTACATTCAGAAACTTTTTATAATGGAGATTAGACTGATTATTCAAGATAAAGACACTTCATTCAAATAAAAAGTATAAAGCTGGACATGACTAACAAAAAACAACCACAACAACACAATGGAAACAATATAAAAGAAGATGTAGTGAAATAATTGAGAGGAAACTTTAATTAAGAAGAATTTAATTAAATCTTGATTTAAGAGAGACTGAAAGCTAGAGTTTGAAATTCTAGTAGAAACTGAGTCTCCCTGAATTGAAAATCAGAACTCAAAATGCCCCCAAATGCTGAAATTTTGGAGAGTTCATTTGAGGCCACAAGTATATTACCCTACACTTGACTTCAGGTTGCAAATAAAACTCATGTATATGAAACACTTAGCAAAAGTGCCCTCAAGCTAGGAGCATAAATTGTTTATGAACTGAAATTTCATGTTTAACCTTTGGCCATATTCCCTATATATTTTATCATGTATATACAAATACTAGAAAATATCTTTAGTTGTGAGAATCATATATATGTGACTCTTAGCTTAGAAATTCAAGACATCTATATTTTCTGATCACATCTCTCAGGTGTGTTATCTTTCCATAGATAATTCCTCTTGAAAACTTTCTGCTCACAATGTTAGTGGAAATTCCATAACTGGAATTTCTCAAAAGGAATTTTGTAAATAAGTATTAACAAATATATAAATAATATAAACAGAAGGCAAAAACAAAGAACCAAATGAATGACAATAAAAATAACTCCACATAGATTCCAGTGGCACGTAGGTTGTAAAGCATATATGTATCAGCATTGCAAACATTACTGTATACTATTTAAGTATATATCTATATCATCTATCTCTATATCTATTTCTATATCTATATCTGTGTGTGTGTGTGTGTGTGTGTGTGTGTGTGTGTGTGTGTGTATGTGTGTGTGTTTGCTTTTTAGTCTGTTTCTGCTACTGTAACATGCTGGAAAATATAAGCACTAAATTCATTTGGATCGTGACTAACAAGTCCAAGGTTAAGAAGCTACAGCTGGTGAAGTTTATTCCTATGCCATAAAATGAGGTCATCAGGTGGGGGGGGGCAGCAGAAAGGGAGACACCTTCCCTGTTACTAACACAGTCATGCAACACAATGACACCAACCATTCATCAGTACAGGGTTTTTTAGATCTAATTACATCTTAAAGGTCTCACCTGTGAATTTTGCTACAAATACATCTAGACAATTTTGGAGGATATATTCACACAACACAAATGCTATGTTTTGAATCTACCTATGGTATAAACATGGAGGGAAAGCATTGTGTTTGAATGGAAAAAGTAGGAAATCATATGGAACATGGGTTCACAGAAAATTATTTAAGAACATGGGTACATAGAAAAAAGAAGAACAATAGGTCTGTGGTTTCAGATAATTTGCTCAGCAAAGGGCCTCTTCTGAGGAGACATGAGGCTAAAAACCCCACCACTACCACCACCACCATGAAGTCAGTGTGCAAACTCCACTAATCACAACATGGGGTAAAAACCAGTCTTGTCATCATGCCCACTTTGAACTTGGGTAAGTTCTCACAGAAGCAAATGAGCTGCTCTTACTTCCAATGCCAGGGAGCACATAAGCCACTACATGCTAAAGGCAATTCTACTTAGATTATCATTTCCTTTAAGGAGACATCCTTTCTGTACCCCTATCCTTAGCATTGTTCTCATTTTCTTTTCTCTGTTTTTTAAGGAGCAGGTAGACCCTACTTGAAAACTTCCCTGACCCTCACAGGAAAAAACATCAGGAGCACCACTTGGGACTGACTTTTCAGAGGAGTCTCTGCTTCACATACTCACCTTTGTTCTTCCAGCATGAGTCAGGGTGTCCAGTGTGTCCACAATGACTTTTCACATAGCAAGCCCTTAGGGGAACAAATACATAGGAACTGTTGGTGGAAAAGTTGGAGGAAGCAAGGAGACTAAAGAAGGAAGAAATCCTCAGGACAGGTTTATAGTGCAATTTAGAAGACAAGAACAGAAGAATTTAGAGAGAATAAAGCAGCACAGAGTTCCTTGACTTGTTACCAATATTGTTCTGATTTCTAATATATTTAAGAAAAATGTATTTTTCAGCTTTGTGTTCAAATTATACAAAGAATACCCAATCTTAGGAGATGGGGCAGAAGGAAGTTCTGGTTTTCTTGCATCATACCATATGGGTGATATTGATTCTGAAGCTTCCATCGGTGCAAATTATTGCAGCTTCTTCCAAGATAGACATTGTTTCATGCATATCAATGCTTATTGTATTCCAAATTTCAAATACAGCATGTGTCTGTGTTAATCCATGAACTCTCCAATCTGATCAATCTCCTTTGCATTCCTGTTTCTTCCTTTGGTAGTTGGAACACTTCGTCTTCCTGCTGTTACAACTTGTCCAACAACATGTTTGTAGCATCTGTCTCAGGTTGTTGTAGAATAAAATGAAATGAATACATAACAAATACTTAGACTGGCTGTCTCCAAACAAGACTCAGTTGCTGCATAGTACTTCCTAAGTAAACAAGTAAAATCATAAATTAAGTATATTGGGATAAACCTTGTATAATTTGGAGAGGGACAAGTATCATTGGCTTTGTTACCATCAGTCATTACAATCTTTGAGATAAAGATGCCGTAGTAACTTTTGGAAGACAAAGTCTACATGTGTCCTGTTACTCCAGCTGTTACCCACACAGATACCAGAGGGGTCAACGACTCAAGGCTTTCTTCAATATCCTTTTCCCAGGCCAGATATTTATCACAGTTCATCTTTTCACTTATTTCATCTATCAGGAATGAACATGAATGTGACCAGGATATAAAAACAGTACTCCTCATAATCCTTAATCATGGATGTCTTAAAGGTTGAGTTAAAAAAAATCAGTAAAGGGCTGGAGAGGTGGCTCAGGGGTTAAGCCTCCGCCTTGCAGGCGGAAGGTCCTGAGTTCGGATCCCAGATCCCACGTATAGACGCCAGGCGGAAGCGGGGGCGTCCTGCGCTTCTGGTCCCGGTGGGGCGGAGCCTGTGAATCCCGGGACAGAAGGAGGTGGAGGTGGTCCATGGTGGTTCGCGAATTCGTCCGTGGTTCTACACACACACACACACACACACACACACACACACACACACGCACATGCGCACAGTTGAATAAATAATAATAATAAAAAATTAAAAAAAAATCAGTAAAGAGATTCCATACTCCCTTCTTCTCTATAAGAATGGACAGAAATGCATCCTGAACAATGATTGATCTTGACCCTTATGATATCAACCTAAAGTAATTGACAAATATTGTATTTCATGTTAATCTCCAGAATGATTTCCTGGGAACCAAAAGAGTGAAATTATAAATAGGGTCGCCGTAGGAATATTTTGTGAGAATTTACTTGCAAGACAAAATCCTAACTCTCTTTTATGCCTGAAGAGCTTGAGCCATCCTCATGCATGAAGCAAATGTTTTTAAAACGTAAGATCTTTCACCTTTTCTTAACCTACAAACAAGCACCCGGGAGAGCAGTGATGTTTCAGTCTAAATCTGAAGAAAGCCTCTTTGAAGACAACTGGTCAGAGGTTTGCTCGCTGTTGCTCTGGAGAGTATTTGTGCAGTTTTGAAATTGGGTCCCAGCAAAACTTCATTCTCTGCGGAACTCCAGGCTTTGTTCTGTTCAGACAAGAGCAAAGGAGATTCCTTGGGGGAATCCCGGAGTTTGTCCAGGATAACGTTTTTCATTGTGTATCTCGCCACACGAATTCAAATTTCTAGAAACATCATGTTCCTATCAACTCTCATACATTCGGTTCTTTTGTTTTTCCATACCTGAGTAAGGATGTCACCGGTTCTGTTCATTAAGAGTCCTGAGTCAGGAGTCAGTTTTTCCAGCGTCCTGGCTCCTATCTGTGCTCCAGGACAAAGCAGCCCTTTTCTGCAGCGTCCCTAACCAACTAACGCTCTAACTTTCCCTTGCAGACTCCAACAGGGGCGCCCTATGGTCAGCTAGCTGAGAGACGCGGGCAAAATGACCCTGGACTGCGTGGACAGCCAGGTGCAGTGGTATCTCCCGGCCCTGGCTGTCCCGCCGTCTCCCGACCTTGGCCAAGAGCTTTGAGGCACTCTTCTCCCCTAACTTCTAGCCTCTGAGTGTCCTCCTCTACCTTCCCTAACACACCAAACCTATCCCCCCTGGCAGCCAAGCAACAACCTTTCCCCCCCCCCGCCCCCGCTGGAACCCCACAGCCAGGAAGGAAGCTCAGCTCGCGCCTCTGCAGTTGCGAGGGTCTCCAGTGGCTGCAGCCCCCGCGGGCCGCCCGGATTCACGATCATTCACGTTCATTCTTATTCGCTCGCAGTCTCTTTCTATCTCCTCGGACTCCTAACAAGACAAGACGATCCTCCCCAGTGGGCGCTCCCTCTTACACACACACACACACACACACACACACACACACACACACACAGAGAGAGAGAAAGAGAGAGAGAGAGAGAGAGAGAGAGAGAGAGAGAGAGAGAGAGAGAGGCTCGCACATTCGCAGAGACATACACCCCAACCCAGGCAGCCCACTCCACTTTCTAGACGCCCACCCCCTCCACACTCCCCTCCCCTAAAGAGACATTCACCCACTCACCATCTGTAGCCTCCTTCCGTCCTCCGCCCACCCTCCTGGTCCCCCTCCCCAAGAAGGAGCCCCGCAACGCGGGAGGCAGGGACCCCGCCAGACGCTTGGGTCGGGCGCGCGGAGCTGACCTCGCCCGCCCATCCCGGAGATTAACAAAAGGGAGTGCGATTCCGGAGCCCCGGAGCCGCAAAGCCAACTGAAGACCCCAGGGCTGAAGAACTGGGACCGGGCGAGCAGTGCCGGGCAGGATCTGCTCAAGAGTCCGCCGGCAGCGGCGCCGGAGGACGTGGACCGCTCGCCACCCGCGCTGCCGGGACACCGGCGACACCATGGGCTGCTGCACCGGGCGCTGCTCGCTCATCTGCCTCTGCGCGCTGCAGCTGGTGAGTGTCCGGCGGCTTCCGTCTGCACTCCGGGACTTGCCGCTTCGCCCTCTCCCAGGACCCTCGGCTTAGGTCTTGGGGCTGACCAGTGAGCTTGACGCTTCCACGGGTCCCCCACCTTTCCCGGCACCCGGGCTTGGCTGGCAGAGACTTTGGCCGGGTCGCTCTCACCGCGGGAGGGCGCGGTGTCACGCTTCTAGTCCCGAGTACCGGGGCTCACGGCGCCCTCGCCCGGCCTCGCTGCTGGGTCCAGGGGCAGCGGCGGCGGTGCTCTGGCTCCCAGAGTGGGCGCTTTCTCCAACCCTAGCTAAGATGCCAGGCATTAGCACCCTTCACGTTCTGCTGAAGTTACCCAGGGGCTTCGGGTGTTCTAGGGATGATTTTCCATAACTTGAACCTTGTCTAATTGAAAGGCGCATGGGAACAGGCTTCTTTTGGAGAGATCGTCTAGTGATGCTTACCTTCTCCAGGTGCAGAGGTGATGGCTTTAGGTGCCTTTTGACCTCCAAGAAGCAGATTTGGTTGTGTTGTCAACAGAAATTTCAGTCTCTGCCCTTTCAATTCTGCTTTGGATTTTGTTAAAACGTTGTGGGTTCAGGCTGTGACAGACTGGCAGTTGTCATGGGGAGGGAGCAGAAAGAAAGGGCTTCTTTGGCTTGGCATCTGGCCAAGGGATGTTGGGAAACAGTGGGGAGAAAAAACCCCTCGGGTTGGGGCAAACGCTCTTGATCCCTTTGGAAATGGGACTTTTTCTGTGGTCTGATCGGTGGCCACCAGAGGTTAAGGCCACAGACCTCTTGTGACTGACTTGTGTGTGTGAGAGATTAATAGACACGTTCTCTGCGCACTTAACAGATTCTGTAGGTGCTCCGCTGCGCTTTCTCTGAAGCTGTGCATTTGCTTTGTCACAAACCACAAAAGTGTAGCTAGCATATTTTGACAAGCAAGGGGAAAAGCTTTCAATGAACTACTGAATAATGGCAACTCTTGCAAGACTCATTAACTGAGAGATGTAATAACGCTGTTTAATAGTCAGTCCTTGTTCCCAGAAGATTTGCAAATGTATCCACTTTATGCCACTCTTCCAGCCCCCCCTCAAAGTTTCACTTTAGATGCACTCATTCTTTACATAATTCATGAAAAATTGATGAATTTGTAGGTTTACTTAAAAGATTGCTTGCTTTTAAGTCTGTTGGATCGTCTATTCTATAGTGTGACATTGATGTTTCTTGAAAATGTATTTTGAAAATACTCACTTGAACATGAATATTTTCTTTCAGTTAAGGAAAAAAGTCAAAGGATGACTTACTTGTACACTGGGTTTTAGAAATCAACAGGGCTTAAAGGTTGGAAAATAATGCATTCGGTTAACCCTTGCTTTTATGATACTGAATCTTACAATCATAAAAATTTATAATGGTATAATCTCAGTTTTACTTGGAAGTTGCATGTAAGATTTTTTGTATCAAGTTTATCAACAAATATAGTGTTATGCTATTTGTGTTGATAAGCATTTTGAGGCTTCATCCATCTCCCATACTGGCTTTACTTTTCATTTAATTTTCTCCATTCTTAAAAAGACAACTTATTCCTCAAACTTTGCCACAAAATTCCCTCTTCTCCACAAGGTCTTCCTTAATGCTCTGAGTAAATTTTCTTCTTTCTTTCATATCATATCCATTGACTTTCATTTCCTCTGTTATAACATTTCATCCTCTCTTGTATTATTATTATCTGTCATGATTAAGTAGTTTGAGAATAGGGGTCAAACTTTTTTTATAAGTTGCAAATCTTGTAAGGTTTTAGAATTTATATTGGGAATCAAAGTGTTATTTACTGAACTTATAACAATATCTAATACATGCAATTCATTCAGGATTTTGATTAGAACCTTTCTTTTGACTCCTGAAGTTATTCTCTGAGAATAATACCAACTTCACTGATTGACAGATGAAAACCTTGATAATCATAAAGTTAAACAACTTTTTATTTCGAAGTCAAAAATAGTTGCTGTCTGGTAGTGCTGATAATAAGCATTTAAGAATGAATTTTAAACAAAAGAAACATGTGTATATCACATTATTATATCATCATGGTAATATTGGTGACATAAAGGGCATGCCAAACTACATTAACAAATGACAATAATACAATAGGCAGTCCTCTTCAGTGTAGATTCTTTGAAGTTTATTAAATCTGGCTGGCAGAACCTTTTTGATGAATTTAAGAAGTTTGGTTCTGTCGTTTGGACATAAATGCTAGTAAATATTTCTATTTGTCTTAAGTAGAAAAAAGAAAAGGATCCAAGAAATACACTATTGGAACCTCATCAATGATGTTAACTGATTTCGTGCTGAACTGGATAATTTCCAAGTACTGAAAAATCTTATGACTGAGTTTCTTTTGACAAAGAAATTATAACAGACATGACAAACTTTCCATTTTAATATATATTATCAAAAACTTATTTATCCATAAATTTGTTAGCTTTATGCAGTCAGTGAATAATAAGTCACATCCCAGTGTGAAATTTTCTTGATTTCTTTGATATAAACTCTTCTACCATGACCAATTTCACAGTATACCTTTATGTAGTATTTCATCTCTTCAGATAAAATAAGAATAAACAACCTGGAAAGTACAACTAGCAGGAACCATGTTAAAATTATTTGGGTGCAGGGGCTGGAGAGGTAGCTCAGGGCTTAAGCCTCTGCCTTGCAGGCGGAAGGTCCTGAGTTCGGATCCTAGACCCCAGGAATAGACGCTGGGCAGAAGCGGGGGCGGCCTGCATTTCTGGTCCTGGTAGGGCGGAGCCTGTGAATCCCAGGGCAAAGTAAACAAGGAGGTGGAGGCGGTCCATGGTGGTTCTCGAATTCGCCTGTGGTTCTACACATACATGCACATACATACGTACACACACGTGCACACATGCATACATGCACAATTGAATAAATAAAAAAAAATTAAAAAAATTATTTGGGTGCAAAGAAAATTAAATATGTAGTGTCTCTATTTTTAATAATATTTATTAAAAATTGGTATAATTTCACTAAGAATGGTGTTTGTGTTTATCACCTGGATTGCAAATATCTTGAAAACTGAACAAATCAACTCTTGAGTCGAAAGAAGCTTGCTCTAGCCTTCATAGGAAATGGCCCTGGCTTTTTAGATCTCTGCTTATATTACTAAAGGAGTTTCCTCCCCCTTTCTTGTCTTTCTCTGTTCCCACCAACTCTCTTATTCTGATTTATTTTACAGACAAATGGGCTTTTGTCTATATCTCCTCTCCCTTTCCCCAGTTTCTCCCTTCCCTCCTTTAACCAATCTATCTCGTCCCTCCTGCCCTGGTGTCTCTCTCTACATGTGTTGCTCCCACCACTTCTTGAAAGATGGTGCTCTGAAGCAGTAAACAAGTGTTGGTGTGGAGGAGGGAGACATTCACTGCTCAGACTTACACAGAGTCCCTGTGGCAATGACTAAGACTCTGCTGCAAAACCATTCAGCAGATAGCAGAGCAGCTCCTGAAAGTCACTCAAATGAAAGTTTTTTTTTTTTAATTTTCCTATTCCCAAGTCACGTGAACTATACTCCCTCAGAATGGCAAAATTAGATTGGGAAACCAGACTGGAGAGAACTTGTCATTTTTATGCTAGTATCTGTGGATAAGCATTGCAAAATCCATCTTCTACTTTCTTCTTTCCACTATTTAAGCTTTCCGTGATTATGCTCCCTGTCTTTACATCCATACGAAACTACATGTTTATCCCATATTTGCATCCATGTCCTTGATTATACTGAACAGAATTAAAGGAAAGAAAAAAAACACACACAAAAACATGATCATAGATAACTTTGGGAAGTGACCCTGATTCACTAATATTTCCTCTAAAGAATCAAATTATCAACAAACTTTTAATACATTTAAATGTGAGGCTACTTTTGGTCTTACTTGTATAGTCTTTTGATGATAGATAGATAAATAGATAGATAGATAGATGGATAGATAGAGATATTGTTGCAGTCTGCCTGCATGGTTGCTGATAAATGACCATCAAACGGCTTAAGGGAACAAGGGTTTATTCTCTCTTACGATTCCTGGTTACAGTTCTCAGTCCAACTTGATGGGAGAGCACGCACCAACACCAAGGCCAAGAGAACTGGCCACATGAGAGATGGACAATCCTTACTTGCCAGACCAGCATGTCTGGCCAAGTGAACAGAAGGATGTCAACTCTCTCAACCAACTCTCTGTGATTTATCCAGGGCCTAATCCCACCCACCATGGGCTGGGTCTTCTCCATCAGTTAGACAATCTCCTTCAGGTTTGCTCTGGGCTTAACTCAACTACTAATTCTTCACAAATGTGCCCAGAGCTCCAACACTCAACAGTCAAGTTGACACCTGTGCCTAACTATGACAAATATAGATAGATATAGATATAGATGATATAGATATAGATATATCCAAAGGGTACACCTGATCAAAAGCTAAGTAAATTGTTTTCATTCACCACATTTCAATGAATCTTAATTATATTGTTTTAAATTCTGACAGTAATTCTAATTGTCACTTCAGAACCATTTCCTCAGGGAAGGTTAAACTTAACTGTGGAAGGCACTATTCTCACAAACTTTAGCAATATTCCCAACATCACAGAGGTCAGACTGTAAGGCATGTTCAACAATCCTTGGCATGTTGTTACAGGGGAAATTTATTACACTGTGCCTATTTTAAAGTGAAAGTCATATTTATTGTTAGAGCTGATAATCAGTCCAGTGTAAGTCAAAACTTGGGTGACATATTTATAGTCTTGGAAATCCTGAGAGACTTATAGAAACAACAAGCTATTAACATATAGATGGGCTCTATGATCTTATTTTATAAAACATCCTCTCAGGTTAAATCATCCTACCATTTACTTTCTGATAGATTAAAGAAAAGTTTCTTAACTTTCCCTGTAGTCTGCCTTCAAATCAACTTGTAAATTGAGCACTATGACACAAAAATGAGGCAATAAAATGTGATGGTGTCTGAACAGTATCTGTATACCTGTGATAAGTTCTTAATTAAGTCCTTTGAAATGTATTGTTCACCTGTCAGATGTATGGAACAGCTAATGTGAAAACTCATTTTTTGTTATGTACATAAACTGATGCTTTTACTTTTGAGAAGGGTTTAATTTAAATAATTTCTGTTTTTTCCAGTGCAATATAATTCTTAATAATTTAATTTCCTTTGTCTTTATTTTCATATTCTGGTTCATCCAGTGAAACTTGGAAAGGGTTAGAGAAATTAAAATCAGGGATAATTGTAGTAAAACTTTATGTGACTGTTGTAGAAGTCATCCTACAATAACTAGTGCTGAGATGCTGACCTAAACATCAGGAATGGCAGAATTTTATAGAATTTAGGGAGAGTGAATGGGATATGGTTGAGCCACACTATTTGGAGACAAGAGATTCTACTGGCCAGAGATCTTGAAACTTAAAGGATAAGAGAATCTGGAGAATTAAGTATTATGGCAATTTTGGCATATAGATCAGATGAGATCACCTTAGGAGAGAAGACAAAGAAAAATGAGAATAGCAATTCAAGCAGTAATCAGTGTAGGGAAGAAGAGAATAAGGAGCCAGCAAAATAATATAGAAGAAACAACTGGATGAGGTTGGGTAGGTTATAACTTGCTTCATAAAATAGGTAATTTAAGATAAGTCAAAAATATGACATGGACCTGGGTTCTTTATAAGTGAAAACAAAGCCATTAAGGTAGATTCCAGACCAATATAACTAGTGGTTTTGCAGAAAGTAAAATGGAACATAAAGTTATATAAGCACTGAGGAAGGTAAAGATACAAAGATAATGACAGTAAAGGATTGGTCTAGGTTGATACATGGCAAGATTGGCTTACCAGAAAGAGGCAAAGAAGCATTCCCTATGAACCTTGGAGACAGCTTGTCTCTGCCGAGCCCTTGATCTTCCACACTGAACCTCCACAATTGTGAAACATCACGCTTCTATTCTTTTGCTTATCAGTTGTTAAGTTAGGCTAGAAGATTTTTCAGGTACTTCTCTTGGCTTGTTGGGCCAGTAATATGAGTCACCTAAAAAGTTTCTGAGAGGTGATGGCCGGAGCCACTCTAGGACCTACAGAACAGAAATATTTTCAAGAAAAGTTCAGGAAGTTATCAAAGTTCTTGCATATTCTGAGATGCATCAAGCTTTGGGGATTTTTACCTAAATGAAGCAAGTCCTGTGAGTTGGAAGAACTTGCACAGTATCACACTTATTCTGCATCATTGCTGAAGAAATCATGGCATAACAACTTGAGGGAAGAAGAGGTTTATTGTCTCTTATAATAATCTGTTTATATTTTCAATTCCAGCTTGGCAGGAGAGCACAAATCAACACTAATGATTGAGGGAACTGGCTGTACCATATCCACACAGTGGCTGAGAGAGAGACAGTCCTTACTTGCCAAACCAGCCTGTCAGGCCAAGTGTACAGAGGGATACTAACTATCACAACTAGTTCTCTCCATCTTTTTCACCTGCCCAGGGACTATTAAACCAACGGGCTGGGTCTTCTGTGCAGGCAGAATCTGCAGGCTTGCTTGGGGCTTAATTCTGCTACTAATATTTTACAAATGTGCCCAGAGCTGGAATCCTTTGCTGTCAAGTTCACATTTGTATCTAGCTATAATGGGCAGAAAATACTTTTTTTAAGACTGTCACAGATAGTTAGGCTGTTTCTTAGCTTCTCATAGTCCAAGATTTTTCATGCACATTGTTCTCTTTTAGAGGTTTAATTCCAGTGAGATGGTGAAGTCAATCTGCTGGGATATTCAGGGTGCCGGTGTTTCCTTTCTTGAATATGTCAGCCATTGAGATATTCAGCATCCAGTGTAGTGTGAACCAAGCTTTGTGTTCTTTCTCAGTGTGGGGTAGAAAAGGTTCATTGCCAGAATGAAGAACAATCCCACATAGTGGATCAGTGGTAAATGGTCTCGTTCTCCTATTTACAACCATGATATATTTGAACATTATTTTTTTCTTTCTAAATAAAAGAAACTTCATGATTCATACTGCATGACTTCGAGATTTATTGAAGTTACTCATTTCCAGATTTCTTCTCCAAGAAAGACACATTAAGATGGCTACATTTGTTTATTCTTTCTTTTTAAAAAAAATTATGTGTATGTGTGATGTGTATGTATGTTTATGTGTATGGGCGCATGTGCACATGTACGGATGGGATTCCCAAAAGTGATACTGGATTTATTCTCCACTTTATTATCTTAAGGTTGGATCATTATATGTACCCAGAGCTTGCTGCCAGCCATCTTGCTCTGGGGAATTTCTGGGCTCTAAATTCCAGAGCTCAAATAAGAATGACACCCACCAGGCATTTTTATGTGGGTTTTGGGATCCTAATACTAGTCCTATTATTTGTGTGACAAAGGCTTTATCCTGTTAACCATCTCACCTATCCTTAACATGATTTAAGACCCTATTTGTGAAGTCTAGGATATTATTATTTTTATTTTGTAAACTAAAGACTTACTTATTGCTGTTTAAGAGGAGAGGTAATCAAACAACCTAATCAACATAATAGCTCATTTACCTATTATAGGGTTTTGGACATTTAAAATTTGTTCTCAGCAAATTTGATGCACTCATAAACATCATTAAGTATAGTCACTATGTGATCGATAGATCTCAACCAATGTTATTATGGTTGCCAACAGATTTGGATTAATGTGGATGTCTTTTTGATAGGAACTTCCAGAAAGCTCTGAATGTTTCATCGTGTCAGCTTCCCTGACATAAGCATATTTCTGCTCTTCAACATTTTCTCTCAAGCTCTAGTTACTTATTTCATTTTTTCATTCTATTGATAAATACTTCAAATTCTTTGTGTTAAAACCTAATTCTTGATTCTCCCCCTTCTAAAATTTCCTTTGATTTTCTTCTCCTGCCCATAGACCTGTAAAATTTACCCAATGTTCCTGAAAGGATGTTTTCATCCTGGTGATGGTGTTTCTGTGTATTACTTTTAAATACTCTGTTGATAGAAAATTATTTCATGTGTCCCCAAGTCTACAGTTTCATAGGGACAAATCTCAGTATTTAATTAAGAAATGTATTCACATTCTAGGATCTTTCCTGACTGTAATACCAATAAGACAGGATTTACAAATGCACACTAAGATGGAAATAATTTATATATTCTTGTGATATTTTATTCTTTAGCTATTGCTGTTCATTTTTAAAAATAATGTACCAAAATTTTATCTAATCATTTGGATTAGTCACTTTCATGGGGATTTTTGTTTTGTCCAGTTATCTTCCTCCCAAAAAATAATCTTTATCGTTTATTTGGAGAAGTAAATCATTTCCTATACAATATTAAAATATGGTATTCCTTGTTCACATTTTGCCTTGTCCTGCAAATGTTATCTGTGATGTATCACAGGGCTCAGGAAAGGATCAGAGGAATTGTCTAGATTATGTAAGGAGAAGCATATTAATTTAAACATACTAAAGATTTTGGTATTGGAGACAATAAGCCCATTGTCATAAAATTTTCATGGTTTCTCTGCAAAAATTTGGATGAATGAACAGGAAAAAGAACAAATCTGCATAGGTATGACTATTCAGCACCTTTTTTCTCTCCAATGAAGTTCATTTTGCTTAAAGAAGCAGGAATAACACATGCCTAATAAAAGTTACCAATTAACAATAAAAATGAAAGCCAGCCTGGTGGCCTATAATTGTGATCCTAGCACTTTGAAGGCTGGCAGGGGAATTACTGCCAGTTCCAATGTCAGGCTACAAGATATTTTAGATCACTGAGGGCCACAGAATGAAACCCTATTTTTTAAATCAAAAAATAAAAATTTAAAAGGGACAAAATCAGAATATGAATACAAAATCAGAAGGTTTTGGAACAAGATGAGAGACAGGGTGCATCTACCTTCTTTTTCCAAGGTCCTTGATCTGTGTGTGACGCATTAATGATACATGGGAGAAAAGCATTTAAACAAAACTAGAAGACTTAAGAATCCTGGAGACAAGAGGCAGGCTGGGATCAACATGAGTCCTTCATTACCAGCCCATTTCCTGCACTTGCAGTGCAGATGTTCACATTTTGTATGGCATCAGAGCTTGCTGAACTTTCTACCAGGAAGAGCTTGGGAGGAGATGGAAAAACTTGTGTCTTTTGATTTTACATTTTGAAAGTTAGCTACCTTGCCTCACTGTTGAGATGAAATGAAATGCGAAAACAAGCATGTTGATAGTTTGAAAATGAAACTAGCTAATATTTAATTTAAGATTTAGATACCAGTGAAAAGATTAAAATGATAATTGCAAAGATCCTTTATCTAATTGCTTGTCTTCATATTCTTATGGTATTGTCTGTTACACTTTAATATATATTTCAAAAGAAAGGAAAAATATCAGAGATGATTTTAATTGTTTTGCATGTTAGCTTTGGGAAGACTATATGGCAAATATTTTAGTCTGTATTAATTCTGATTGATGCAACTCTTGTAAGTCTTCATGTACCCATAACAAAACATCATATTGCTCTAAAAGATAATTCTTTATTAATAATTTACACCTCAAATAAACATTAAAGTAATACAAGCAATTGATACATTGCACAAATACAAACAAACACAAATGGATCTACATTTTCAATTTGGTGTTTTTTGTAAAGATAATAAGAGAAAATGGAAAATAGGGTTTGAATGTTATACAGCAGAACATGTCCTTCTATTTCTAGGTAGACCATTTTAGCTATTTTCACATAAGCAGGCCAAAATAAATACATCTGAACATGTTGGCTCTGAATGGACACAGTGACACCCTTGAACTACTGTCTTGTTTTTGTCTTTGATGTAGTAAGAGACTTGGAACAAAAGTAGTTGTCCATTAAAAAAAAATGGAACTAAGGGTAAAGATTGTAGAGCAAGAAGGCTTGTGTTGCTGGCAAGGTTTCTAAGTTGCTATAATAAGAGTTGGTCAATCCTTCAGTAAAACAAGTAAGCAAATGTGTGAGGATCATGACAGTGCCCCTGATTTCACTTTTTTGTTGCTCTTTTTTCTGATTGTGGACCATTATTTTGGCCATTTCCCCTGAGTAATTCTATGTCTGAATCATTAAATGGAATTAAGTATTGGATATCTTCCTTCTACTCTCTCTATAGCATTATGATTGCTTCCTATAGATGTATACTTGCTTTTTAACAACAGGCATTGGAATGTAGCAATCATGTTCTTATAAGAGATGTGAGCTCAATGGGGGTGATAATGAGCCATAAATATATTGCTGACAGTTTCTTTCTGTTCCAGTAACAAGTGACATAGTTACATACTGATATTGATTAATGTGCAGCATAATAAGTGCTTGCAAGTAGTAAGCCTTATGCTAAGCAGAAGGATCATTGGTTAAGTCAATTAATTAAGAAACAAACATGAATGGTGTATGCTTGAATTGTTTCTTGTACCCACACAATTAAATGTACATGGTCTTAATCATAACAAGGGAAAACAAAATTTTCATCAGTCAAGTTCTTCATCAAATTTTCATTTAAAATATATTTTTTTGTTATTTATTTATTTGCTTCTTTGTTTTAGGGTTTCATCGAGTAGCCTAGATTGCCCTTAGATGATCTTTCAGCCTCTCTTTTGTCTCCTGAGTACTGATATTTCAAGTGTATACCACCAGACCCAACTCTTAAAATATTTCTCTCTCTCTTTCTCTCTCTCTCACTCTTTCTGTCTCTTCTTCTGCTGCTGCTTCTTTTCTCTCTCTCTCTCTCTGAGTTTGTAACGGTCAGATGTTGATGTCATACATCTTTCTCAACCATGTCTTCATTTTGTCTCTTAAGAGAGGATCTCTAAGTGTATCTGGAGCTTATGGATTTAGCTAGAGGGATTGTGCTGCAAACCCTCAGAGATCTTCTTGTTTCTGCCTTCTCAGTACTGGGATTTGTTTTATGTGGGGACCTGGGGATCTGAACTCAGGTCCTCATGTTTGCTCATCAAACACGTTACCAGATGACTCATCTGCCAGGTCCCAAGCACTTTACCAAATGAACTATCTACGAGGTACTGAAAACACAAAATTTTTGTGAAGACTTTTTCATATTGTAATTTTTGAAAAGAATCATATTTGGGGTTTGAATGTCCTTCTCATCAAAGAGCTGTAAGTATATCCAGGACAGAACTAAATGTGCTCCTTCAGCATGATAATTCTGTCCTGAGACTCCTTGACAATGGAACACTTACATCAATTTTTGTTCTCTCTCTTATCTGGATTGTATGGTAAGCAGCAGGCTGAGGCATCTATGGAATAGAGCCTGTTTGTAACAGCAGGGAAGAGTTTGCTATTAATTGATCAGAAGTTTTGTGAACCAATTGCTAAATATGGATTTACTATAAATTGACTATATAACCTCAGTGGTTTATTATAAACAAAGGTGATGTATATTCAATAATCAACTTGTTTACCATCTAGAGGTTATTCTGCATTTGTAGTACTACATATTAGGAGTGATAGAAATTATACATAGAATTCGATATTGAATAAGTACTCCAAGATTTTCATCTAATGACATCATATTAGTAGCAAAAAAATTCTGTTTTGGAAGAAATAGTTTCATCTTGGAAATATACAAATATCATGCATATTACCCTCCTCCTGTCTTTGCGTGCCAGTTATTAACATTTACTAGTATAGCATGAAGTAGAGCCTTTTTAATCAAAGGCCAATTTTCTTTGTACAACTTTCTTTGTAATCTGTGAACTGATTAATAGACTACTAATTAAGTATGAATACAGTTAATTAATGCAATAACTAATTAATTAATATGTAGAAACCATACTGTGTAGTGTAATTGTTTTTACTGTTTTGACTGTATTTTTTAAATTATTTAAATGTAATGGACAAGCATTAATTTTCAAAAGTTCAATATTAACTCTTTTTATATAGTCACTTTTGGATTTTGTTCAGTGTTCATTCATTTTGCAATGAGTCAGTTTGTGATTATAAGTGAATCATACTTGATAAAGGTTCCTAGGTTGCACTGCTAAGCAAATGATTAAAACAAGAATCCCTCCCCATGAGAGTGTCATTTCTGCTGGTGTTGACTACTCCTATAGGCATCAATGGCCAGACTTGCCTGCTCTACCGGCACTAATTAGTTCTTCCCACAAGGATGTCAAGCAATCAGAGTCACAAAAAGTCAAACACCTTTTTACACCAACATCTGGTGCTTCAGGCTGGGATGAGATATAATTTCCCATTGTCCCCACATGGGCATACTAATTATTTAACCTCAAAAGAGGCTACAAGAAGGTGATTGATTTGAGTTCATGCTAAAAGGTATTTTGTGTATAATATTCATCATCTCATTTTGAAAAACATAATACTTATTACAATATGAAACAAAATCCTCTTGTACCTTCATTCTACTTTTTTTCATTCCTGGAATGTCTGCCTGAGGCCGGTCTTGTATTCCCATTTGTAGGTGAGAAAATTAAGCAGTATATTGAAGCCACATCTGGGTTTCTGATTTCTGCATTTTTATTGCTTTTAGCATTTCTTACTTAGGCTGGACCATGTTTTCAGTCATATCATTATGTGTAGTAAAGTGGATAATGAGACTCTATGTGTGAGGTCCCATGACTGGATTAAGAAAAATGGACATAGACCACAACTCTTGCAGGCAGCAATTATCTAAAAACCACTTTTTACCTGAAGTGTGATTTTTAAAAGTGTGATCCAGATAGCTTCACTCCTAAGTAGAGACTATTGAACCCTAGAAAACAGCTTTCATGTTGTTTGGCATTTCTTTCAATGGCAGGTAGCTTTTCTCATGATTGACATCTATTTTTAGGGTCTCTCTGGAGGCACCCTATTTCATCCTGAAACAGAAGAATGAAATGTGAGCTTTCTGCAGAGCAGGGATTCTGCTTTTTGCACGCTCCATTTTTTCCAGCAGATGGATTACTTTTGGCATGCTTTCTCAAAGCCAATATGACCCACAAATCCCACTGGGATCTGTACTCACAAGTGTCTTCTCTCTCTTTAAGAGTTTTAGTCACTAATTCTTTTTGCTGTCTGGTAAGAAACTGTTCCTTGGCCTTGAAGTGTTTGATTGCTAAAGACCTGAGTGTTATAACCACACCATCAAACCACTGTCTTAAATGCAGGACTTTTTAGAGAAATGTCTTCCATGTAGGCTTGGAACTCTTAAGGGGTTTCCAAGATCCCCTAGCAGCCTTTTCCCCTTACAGAAAGCTGTGGTTGGAAGCACAGATGGAGCTGTCCTCAGGGATTCTTCACACACGTGGGCCTTGTTGAAGTGTTTCACAAGTAGGAGACTTAATGTTTTATAACATCTCACAGACCTTACATTATATGGAAGAACCTCAGCATCTATTATTCATGTATTTGTTTGGACAGAGTAGAATAGATACATATTTTTTAACTCCTTCATAACTTCACTATCTGTGATACTTTCATTAGAAGGAAGAGATTTTCAAGGTTGTTCAGCAACTGCTAAAAGCAATATTAGAATTTACTACCTCCATTTTTTCAGTACAGTAGTACAGAATATTAACTTTCTTAATGTATTTCTTTGCCAAAAAGAAAATCCAAAAGTAAAAACAACTCAATAAACAAACACAAAACTCACAAAAACAAACAAAAAATTGGCTTGACATTTGGAAAAATTTGCACGATATTTATTTCAAAATACAAATATTTTTGTTCCACTATATATTTTAAATAATATTGTTTTCATACATAGAAACCTATGCCAAGATATAAAGATAATTTCATTAAATATATTTTCAGACATTTAAATTTGCATATCTTTAATTGTTATTTTTTGTGTGTTCGATGTTTATGGTCATGTAAGTTTTTGCACATATGCATGTGGTTTTCTGTGTGCATGTGTTTGTATGCATATGGGAGCCCAGAGGCTGATGTTGGGTGTCTGTCTCTGTACTGGTTACTCTTCTCTGTTACTGTGAGACATCACCCAAAGTCAAGCAACTTAAGGAGCAAAGGGAGATTTATTCAGCTTATGGTTTCAGAGGGAGATACAATCTTTCACGGCAGAAAAAGCATGGCTGGTGGGCAGAAGTTGGAAGCAGTCTAAGTCACATCTCTCATGGAGGCTGAGAGTTGCAAAACTGCTAATTGCAAGAGCAGATCTCTCCTGGAAGTAGGGTGGGACTAGTTCACCTCAACGCCATCCTGTCCGGTTCTGTGAGGCTCCACTTCTTATAGGTATCATGATAATCCCAAACAAATATTCAAACAGATGAGCTTATGCAGACAGCTCACATTTCAAACCACGGCAGTCTCAAATACTTTCCCTTTTATTTTTTGAGACAAGATCTCTCACTGAACCCAGGCAGGGCTCATGGATTCAGCTTTGCTTGATAGCCAATAATCTCTAGAGTTTTGTTTAGTTTCCTAGCACTGGGATTATAGATCTGTGCTGCCCAATGTTTTATATGGGTGCTGGAGAGCTCAGGTCCTTCTTCAGCAAGTACTTTAGCAATGGAGGCATCTCCCCTGCTCCTTTTTTCTTCAGTTTTTGTCACATAAATGTTTGGTTGTAAAATGCTGATTAGTTGTCCTTTACTAATAAAGTTTGGAAATATTTTCAGAAGTGTGGTAAAAAAGTCATTTATAAGTATAAATTTACATCTTCAGTTTTTGGATATTTAACTTTGAGTAGTCTGAAATTTATGTTCGGATGGTCTTGCCTGCTAGACCAGGACACTTTCCATGGCCTAATTGAAAATAGAAACAATGTTCTGCTATAGGTCTAAGAATTCCCTGAGAGATGGACAATTGCTGTGTAGCCATGATTTTTGCCAAGATGTACAAGTGGAAGCTGCCCTTGTGGGTGAGTGGATGGGCAAGGAGTCACACTCCAGAGGGGGATTGGCAACCTATTTTGCTTGTGATACAATTTGCCTTAATACAATTGTTGCCCAGTTGCATATGATAGCAGTGGAAACAGGTTGGTAGTGTTAGAAATAGGTTATCCAGATGAACTAAATATGAATGAAAAGATAGCATAGTAATTTAAGACAAATGTGAAAATTGGCTTTTTCTGCAGACTTAAGGAGTATAGTCAGTGAATATGTGAAACTCCCTGAGATTTGGACCTTCTAGTTTCTCTGCCTTGTAAGTATCAGAAAAATGTTGTTTGGGGCAGGATTTCATTGCATATTCATATATAAACATCAATATTAGTAATGATAATATTTTAAAGAATGTACTGGATATGAAAACCTAAATATTAATGAGTCCCACACAGAAAACAAGCCAGGAATATCATATGTTAACTAATAAATATCAGAATGCAAACTCATTGTCAGCCTATATAGCAATTGAGTATTCTCAACATTGATCAAATACATTTAAACCAAGGAAAGGAATAGCTTCATATTTCTTAAGTGAACTCCTGAAAAAGCAATTAGGAAGCCTATTTGAGAATAGTTCTAGTTCAGAAAGATTTCAGACACTTAGCCCAATGGTGAATCATTAATATCTCAAATTGTGTCAGGATATCCAAAGAAAGTATCTGTATTCCACCCACTGCTCAATTCCAGTTTTCTTCACCCCAAAAACCATTGCCCACTTTGTGAACTCTGATCTACCCCAATGACTAAGCAAAATTTTTGATGGAACCAGGAAAATATGTATATATTAAGCTCCTCATTTGGTTTCTATTAAAACTATAGAATTCATGTGCTCAAGTCTTCCTAGAAGCAAAAAGAATGAACAATAATACTGAGAGAGAGCTTACTAGAGAAACTCAGACACTACACGTGCAATTGATTTGTTCCTATTTGCCAATGTGATGTCCAAGTTTTCTCAGGGGTTTCCAAGGTTTGACAGCTGATACATAGTGATTGTATCCTATGTTACTGGGCTGAACAAATAGATCACAGCAATGTGCAATTGAAGTGAAGTCGGCTTCACCTGTGGCTACACCTGCCCCTAATGATCTCTGTCTGCATCTGTTCCTTCTTGCTGGACAGGATGCAGACACTGATTTTATTGAACTGTATTCTCATTCTGCCAAGGGCAACTGCCCCTTGATATGCCCTCTTGTTTGATGAGATGGTATAAGTATGGCTGCTGCCTGTGCCTCACTATGAATCTTTCTTTCCATGTAACATTCTAATGGACACTCTCATAGACCACCTAGAGCAGCATTTTACTATCTGGCCTTTTTTACCCCCATAGGCTAAGGAAGGAGCCTTGTGACATTACCAGTGCAAAAACTTTCTTGAAATTTTAGAAGTCCATGCCTTATGGTGCTTGTTGAGTTTGAGACAGGTGCATAAAAGACGCTATTGTAGGAAAGAGTCTGACATTATTTCTGGTGTTATAAATGATCATGCTTCCCATGCAATTATTTAAAATTACTTCCTGGAGCTTGAGAATAGGTACATATATCTTTCTATACTCCATTTGTTTTTCTCTCCATAGTAAGTAAGTTTTTCATGTAGTTTTGTAGCTATTCTCTTCAACAAAATGGCAGGCATGAGCATATTCTATTAACTGTTGCCTGAGCAAGATGTGTTATATTGCCTGTGGGAAGACCATATTAGGAGGTGATTCTGTATCAATTTGAAGAACAAACTGGAATGGAGCTACTTGTAGATGCAGTCATTATTGCTGGCAAACAGATCCACCATGTAGGTTACAGTAAAGGTTTTCAGGCACACAATAAATACCATTGGTAAAGCAAGCATTTTTTTTTCCATAGAGACATATTCTTTAGACAAATTTGAAGTAATTAAATGCATTTAAATATAGTAGTGAATAAATTTCATATTTTATTTATGTATTTGAGCTGATTCTTGCTTTATCACATGTTTGGCGAGTTTGGTAAGTTCTAAAGGGTGAAATACCTCTGGTATGCTTTTGTTCAGTCTACCATTTAAAATAATTGTGTGTGTGTGTGTGTGTGTGTGTGTGTGTGATATAGGAGCATGTGTGTATGCAGGTATGCATGCATGTGTAAGTGTGCCCATAGTCCAAGGGAGATTTTGGATTCTCACTCTCCACTTCACTCCTTTAAATCTTTCTCTCTCACTGAACCTGGAGCTAATTTGGTAGCTAGCAAGTCCCAGGGATCTTCTTGTCTCCAACACTCAATGGAGATCATATACAATATCGACCATTGTTATCCTGGTGATCAAATGTAATTGGACAAAATGTGAAATATATACATTTTCTTCAGTCCTGGAGACTAGAAGCATGTTATTTAATAAAATGACTGCTCATCATAATTGGACTTTACATGCCCTGCGCAATGTCCAACACACTATTGTCCCCACAAAGTCTAGCATTTGCTAAAAGCACCAAGATCCTTGGAGGCAAGGGATTGACAGCCAAAATAGTGTTCCTATGCTTAAGGGGAACACAGGAAAGGGTTCAGGGAAATGCCGCTGGGTCCTTGTATGTCATCGGAGAGGAGGACCCAGAGGACAGTCAGGCATGCACATTAAAGGATTCTCCGGGGTGGGAGGAGGAGAAGGGAGGGAGGGAACCGGTGTACCTATTAAGTTTGTATGAGCGGAGATAATAAAAAAATAAAAATAAAAAATAAAATAAAATGACTGTTCATGTGGATAACAGCTTATTGTTTTGTTATTATTTCCTGACAGTACTTTCTACCAGGAGCACTGTGATTTGTCTTGCCTTTTGTAGTCTTTCAAAAACCATACTTAAGTTGAAAGAGTACCAAACATTGAATGGTACAATGGTTCTTTACAACATAACTAACTCATGAGTAAACTGAAACATCCTGTTTAATGGAATTTCTCTCCTGACCATTTAGCTTCAATTTGCTAGAAATTACTTTTGAGATATGAGAAGAGTGGATGACTATAAAGACTATAGGCAAGTCTTTTTTTTTTTTTTTTTTGGTCACTCTACTACTGAATTGGACACAGAATCTTAACTATCTTTGACCAAGGTTTTTTTTTTCCTTGAAAGTGATATTTGGTTTCGAAAAGGCAAGCTGTGTAGCAAGTTTTACAGGACTCTGAAAATAAGTTACATTTTGATGCCCAAGTATGTAGAATTTTTCCTGGAATGTTCTAATTTTATTTGCTGCACAATATCTATCTACCTCACATACCTGAAAAAATATTCCTTTATGCTATTGACATATACACTAATTTATTCTTACAAGTACTATGCCAACATGTCCCTTGGCCATAAGTATGTTTTATGAAATGATTCCTGTGATAGGAGTTTTGAGGTCATATGTTTTTCAGACTTTAAATTTGTAATGTAAGAAACTGTGAAAGAAGTTTCACAACTCAATGAACATTGTATAAGAATATACAAAAGGATGCTTTTTATTTATAATATTTCATTCACTTATTTTTCACATTTTAACTTTTTGTTCTAATCTATTAGAAACAGTATAGTGTCTTTTTCTTACTCTCTTACATTTACTCTCTCTGTATTTATATTTAAATTTGACAAGTTTCCTACATTAATAGGACATTTATGTTTTTCTCTTTTGTGAAATATTTTGGAAATTAGTCTATACTCCTTCTTTCTTCTCAAGGATAGTCAGGAATATACTGACTTCCACTAAACTTACAACCATCCATAGAGAATGAGTAACAGATAATCTAGGAAGGTCATGACTAAGAATATTTCTGTGTGAAGTATCCTTTTTCTATCTTGATTTTTTAACAATAAATAACCTGTCTGTGACTGGAAAATGAAAGCTAATTGAATGAATTCTTTTACTTTCCCGGAAAATGTAGGCTAAGAACCCTTAACTTTGATTCTGTGTTCCACGTGCCTAGTTAACATTCACCTGGTTCTCTGAAAACATACAACCTCTGTTTTGAAAAAATTCATTGGAGATTATGAAAAACAGTGGTTACAAGTGTGCCTATAACCTCTGTATCCTTTCAGTAGTCATTAAGGCAAGATGCTCTCTCCCATCTAGTGTTGCTGTGAATTGACTGTTGCAATGTAACTCTTTGAGATCCTGTTATATGACAAAATTAATTTAGACATATATATGTGTGTGTGTGTGTATATATATATATATATACATATATATATATATATATATATAAAATGGTGCTACAAAAGATTAAGTTTCAAAAACCACTAACTTTAATTACATGTTGTTAGGTTTCAGTCCATGAGATTGATGATTTTCAATGCTTTTTTCCCCAGTTAGAATGGTTTCAGTTTTGTTTCTGTCAATCATTGCATTAAAATCATTTGCTTATCTGTTCTTTATTATAGTATCTATGACTTATCAATGGAAGTGAATTGAGTATTTAAATTATTCTGAATTTTATTTTTTCTAACACTCTATCATCTTACAAAAGATTCACTCCATTTGATGTTTATGTCTTCTACAATTTTCTTTTGACACATAGAACTTGAATTAATTGCTAAAAAGTGAAATTTATTGGCCTGTGAGCTTTGGTTTCAATAAGGTATCACATTATGCTTTTTTCAGAAGATACCTTTAATCTAACTACTTTTAAAAGTCAAGGTTAAATGCTATAAAAATTTATAAAAGGCTATTATTATGGAATAAGTATACTTAAGTTACCTTTTATATGAACCTGTCAAAAGATTCTGTATATTACTTGTTTGTAATTGAACAGAGCAAGATGCATAGTTTTGATTATCTGTTTTTTCAAGTCAATTTAGACCTGTGCAGACCCTTGGATGTGCATAAGTAAGGGAGAAGACCGGCTTTCCTGGTATCTATGTTATGGACCGAATCCCTTACAGACCTTCCAGTGCGATGGAGTCTCCCTCTCTTGCTAAGATGGTGACAGACCTCTTGGAGGCATTCCCCTTTTCCCAGGAAAACTGCTTTGACAAGAAAATCCATCATCTCTAAAACTGACTGATACAGAGTCATTTTTACCATGAAGCTGAAATTCACTTATGCAAAGCTACTTTTTTTTCTACTTAGAAATTCAAAAGAAAGAGATTGAAACTTTTCTTGCTATGAAGAGGATTAAAGTAAGTTAAGAAGGACTAAAGATGTATCCTCATATAAAGTTCACTCTATTTCCCTTTAAAATCCTTCTTTAATTGCCTCTGGATTGCTAGTCCTGGCAAAGATGAAGTAACTAACTAGTGTAAATCTTATTCTTTGACAAAAGCAAGCTCATAGAAGGGACACAGCAGAAGTGATGGTGGTTTTCGGTGTGGCAAGCTACATGTGCATCTTATGAAAGACTTGTGTTTAGAATAATTTAAAAACCAATATTTATGTAACAGATGTGCAATACATCTATAAAATATTCAGTTTTTATGTCACCAGATTCTCTGAAAGCCTGAACATTTTTACTTTTCACGCCTGATAAAGATAATTTTCACATGTGTCAGAATTAGCTGCTAAATTAGCTTTCCTAGTTGCTCATTCTGATTACTACAGCACTATACCAGCAGTGGTTATCATTCCTGCATCTTCTCATATTCTTGTAAGGCTTGTTAGTGATATAGTGTTTCTTCCATTTTGCCAACCACTTTGTCCATTCTCTGGAATGCTAAGAAATGGTTAGTAGATTTTCGACAAATAAATCACTTGACTGCATTTTTTTCTGACTGTTCTTCTGTTTTGACAATTGTCGGTACAGGGAGCAAATGCATGTGACTCATAGGAAATTTCAAATACTTGGTATTAGGCCACAGTTTTACAAATAGTTATGGCACAAATGAGGAGCCTCATTACCTGAAGTGGTAGAAACAGGAGAAGGGATGAGGGACAAAATGGCACAGCTGTATCACACTCAGAACATGTCTCAAACTGTCAGTGTAGAATACTTTATTCTTTGAATTTTCAAATAAATAGGTAATTGCTAGACTTGATTATGAGAATGGAAGTGCTTCAGTTTAGGTTATGACTTGTAGTAGAGATTGTAGTTGGAATAAGTATCAACCTACTATATGCAAGATTTTTACTCTTCCCTATTTAGAATTTCAAGACAAGTATGACACGATTTCTATAGCCAGTTTATGAGTAGAATCATCTGCTTAATGATTCATAAAGACCATGGTAAGTGCTAGAGAAGGTGAAACTAGTTCACACCAAAGTCAGAGGAGGCTTCATGGAGATATTTCATTAAATGAATTTCACTTATATTTAGTTTTGAATAATTTTTATTATAAAAGTAACTCACATCTGTGGAACATTTGGAAAATAAAGTATAAAGAAATATTTAAAATATCAACAATCTTATCGAGAACATTTAGCCTGTTGATATTTACATTCTTATAAGTCTTTCTGATACAGGAACATTTGGAAAATAAAGTTAAGTATAAAGAAATATTTAAAATATCAACAGTCTTATCCAGATCATTTAATCTGTTAATATTTACATTCTTGTAAGTCTTTCTGATACAGGTGGTGTTGAGTCATGTTAGTGTATGTTTATAGATTCATATGTAGATGTATGTGCTTGTGTGACATGATAGTTTGCTTTCTGAGTTCACATTGCTTTTCAGCATTAAGGACATACTCAAATTGAATGCAGTGCATCCTGTGTTTTCTGTCTTCTCAAGGCAGAAATATCACAGCAAGAGACACAAACAGTACACGCTCCCTCTATACATATCTGTTCTACCATTGTTATTTCCAACTTCCTATTCTGCAGGTTATCTTCACATTGAGAATATCCTCCAGGTGGTTGTCTTTTGGGGATATTGTCATGGTTTGAATGTGATTTGTTTCTAGTAGCCCCATGTGTTCGATCATTAGTTGATATTGGAAGGTAATGGCACATTTAGGAAGTAGAGCCACGCTGGAAGAAGGTAGACCCAGAGTGGGTCTTTAAGCTGGTAAGCCTTGTTTTAGTTAGCTAGTCTATTCTTGCAGTTTGCAGCTAGCTCTCTCTCAACCTTCTTGAAGGATGCAACTTAAGCAGACTCCACCTTCTGTCAGCCATCCTTGCCATTTCAGTCATAAAGAATTATATCTCCCCTCTGGAATGGTAAGCTGATTAAATTTCTCCTTTCTCCCTTAAGTTGCTTGAGTTTGGGTGGTGTCTCACAGCAACAAAGAAAAGTAACTGGTTCAGACATCTTGAATATGTTTTCTTTAGTTATGGATAAAAATCTGTCCTTTAGCTTCTTGAAGTTGTCATGGAGACAATGATAGATTGAACAGCTATATGATATATTGAATATATTGAATGATATATTGAATAGCTATACAGATATGTAGATGGGATACATGATGATCCCAACCAAACTTGAACTCTCTCACTGAAAACTTGATGACAGACTCAATATGTAGATAGAGGTGATACAAATATAGTTTATACTCAGAAGATAAAAAGAAAATTGAACAAAATGAAAATTTAAATTGTATTCTTGGTTTAACCAGCTGCCACCCTACATCTTTTGCAGGGACATTTCTTATGCAATTTCTAGTTGTTGGTGTTGCCTGATGATGTAATTTTGAAATTGTACTTAGCTGCCATCATATTTTCTGGGCATTCAAGCTCTGCATTCTTCCACTGAATTTTTAAATATCTTTGTCTATTTAATATTGTATCAAATAATATGTCAATAGATTCTTTTACTTTTAAAAATGATGTGAATATGTATGTTCAAGTATTGACAATTTCTGTCTTTTTGTACAGGATCTCTTTTTAATTTGTGGTATTTGAGGTAATTTTAGGTGACAATTTGTAAACACATTTACTTTAGAACATTTCCATTTTGTGTATTTTAGGATTAAAAATAAAACAGCAAATGAAATTCTTTGATTGCTCTGAGTTACATTTATTATTTTTTTCTAACGTACTGAATGGGCAGCCTTAGAGGAGAGTGGCCAACCTATATGAAAGTAATGTTCTGAAATTAGTTTGAAAATATTTTTAATACAAGGAACATTCTCCTATTTTTCTCAGCCATTCACAGAGTCCAGACATAAATATGCTGCCCTCAGGATATGGAAGTCAGAGAAAAGTCCACACATGACTATGGTGGACCAGCAGGATATTGGTTGGAGATGAGCAGTATGTTTGTGGTACTTTAGGAAGTTCCATATATTTCCAGTCACTTTATTTTTTGGTAACCCCTGTGGTTAACACTTAGGGGAAAAGCATTAGTGAAAGTGGTGGTCATTCGGTCCCTTCCATCTCTATGCAGTGCTCTCCTCTTCTGGGAAAGATGGGAGACTGTGGTGTTTAATTTTAGGGAGTATGAATCAATTTCTCATTCACCATCCCGCAGTGATGAAGGACAGTGGATACAGCATGAACCCTGAGAAAGTGTTAAAACACGAATGTGAAATGTGATCAAATGACAAGCGAAAGTAGATTCAGAACTTAGAGGATCTTCCGTTTGTAAATACCTAAATATTAGTTATAGGACTTCCCAGATAAGCATGGTGCAGATGTTAACAGTGACATCTGAGTTCAGTAGTTGGTTGGGAGATGGACTTTTAAGCTCCCCGTTTCTTTAAAATAGCAGATTGTGTTTCAAAGTCTGTGTGCAGGAGTACACTAGATGACTATAGAATTTCATTTCAAGTAGATTTCTGTTTCTGGACAATGAAAAGGCCTTGTCCTCAGGCCCTTCAGTCTCATCATAAAAAACTCTGCTTTAATCTTTCCCTTGATTCATCTTAGGCTAAAACCCCCCAACATAACTTTCAACAGAGAAGAAAAAGTCACTGTAAAATTGATAAAGATGCCTTCAGAACTATTGATCTGAAGTTTCTAGCTATAAAATTTTGACAAAATATTCTTCTGCTAAATTCTGTGTTTCCTGATGAAACAAAGAAGAAAGAATAGGTGCTCATCTACAAAGACAGTGTCTGTTGTTTTAGAATTCTAGCATGGTTGCATGTTGTTATAAGAAATGATGATGTTCCTGGGGCTGGGAGGTGGCACAGGGGTTAAGCCTTTGCCTTGCAGGAAGAAGGTCCTGAGTTCAGATCCCAGATCCCACGTATAGACGCCGGGTGGAAGCAGGGGCGGCCTGTGTTTCTGGTCCTGGTAAGGCAGAGCCTGTGAATCTCAAGGCAGAGTAAACAAGGAGGAGGTGGTTCCCGAATGAGCCCCTGGTTCTACACACACACACACACACACACACACACACACACAATTGTGTGCACAATTGAATAAATAATAAAATAAAAAAAATTAAAAAAAATAAATGATGATGTTGCCTATCAGGGACTATTGTGATCAGAAAGTGATCCTGAAACTGAAGCTAGAGTGGATTGTGACAGCTGTCCTTGGCACTGTCCCTTCTGCATCCTTTCTGGGACAGGCTCTGCTTTAGGACTTCTAATGCCCCTCAGACTGATTGGCTCATTATCAGTACTGGACTTCTTAAATTCACACACTGTACCCCATGCAACATCATTCAATAGTTAGTATCTCACAATTCAGAGCACATAAACCTTGCCTTAGAAGTAAAAGAAAATGAAATTTATTTTGTGATACTTTTAAGTACTATGCAATGTCCAGTTCCTTTAATGATATATATATCTGTATATATATATCTGTAGTATATATATATATATAGGCAGTATGGTATGGGCTGGAAAGATGGCTTGAAGGTTAAGCTTCTACCTCGCAAGCAGAAGGTCCTGAGTTTGGATCCTGGATTCCATGTGAAAAGATCAGGCAGAAAAGGTGCTGGCCTGTACTTCTGGCTCTGAAAGGCAGAGTCTGGGAAACCCCAAACAAAGCAAAGAGGACTTAGAAGCAATTCAGGATGATTCCTGAAGTCACCCTTGGCCTACCACAGTCACACACAATGTGCTGTGATATGCACAGACAAGTACACATAGACACACACACACACAAACACACACACACACAATTTTTAATATAAATGAGTGGATTCTTGATGACCTATCAGTTTTCAGTAGTAGTATTCTTTGAAAATTCTTAGTACCAGTTTCTAGTTAGTTAGCAGGTCCCTATGCTACACCAGATTGTTTATTACTGAAGACAATATTATCCTATATTCTTGAATTTTAGCATGAAAAAGCAAAATTTCCCCTTGTATTTGGGTGGTCTAGGGCCTAATTGTGTTATGTGAACATAAGAACTGTATTGACTATTTTTTCTGCTGTTGTAAAACACAACTCAGGTTCAAACAACTTAAAAGAAGAAAGGGGAGATTTGTTTGGCTCCTGTTTCCAGGTGGGGAGATGCAGTCCTTGATGGTGGAAACAGCATGACTGGCTGACAAAAGCCGGAGGTATCTTAGATCCCATCCACCACGGAGGCTAAGAGCTGCAAACTGCAAAATTCCAGAACTGAGTTCTCTGGAAAGCAGGTTGGAGCTAACTAGCTTCAACGCCCATCCCTGTGGCAAGCCTTCCTCAGCAAGGCTCCACTTTCTAAAGATGCCATGGCCTTCCCCCCTCAAAAAAATCTAAGGATTCAAATGCACAAGCCTGTGAGGGCAAACTTATATTCAAACCATGACAAAAACACAAATATGTTTCAATACAGCATTGGACTGCAGGGGATATATCAAGGATTTGATAGAAGGAACTTAATTTCATTTATCTGTATTTAGATAACAGATGCTTAGAATATACATATATATATACATATATATATATATATATACACACACTGTGATTTGTTTGGCTTCATTTTAGCAAATTTTGTTGGTTACATCTGTGACCTAATATAACCCTCTTTTTAGAAAATAGTAAATGTAAACCAAAAACAGCAAGACAGCAGATAAAGCATGACTAGCAATGCTATTCCAAATCCTCTATGGAGACAAGAATTACATGAGGAAGGAAGTTATATGTATCTTGCTGAGCCTGAAGCAAAACTACCTATCTGCTGTAGGTCCCAAGCCTGCCTGCTCCATTCCTGGCTTCTCTCCCATCTGAGCCCTTCTTCATTGTCTCACAAGCGTCCTAAAGTCCCTTGAGTCTGTGGGATCTAGTTCAGAGCATCTGCTTTCTCCTCTCTTTCCACTTAGATGAGCAATCAAAGGTCAGCCTCACTGTAATTCACTAGGACACAAATGCTTGTCACCTGGCTGTGCACCTCTTGCCATGCTCTTTGCTAGGTTGCCTCAGAATTCAGTCTCTAAGAGTAAGACGGTCCTGCTTTACTCTTCAGAACCATAAGCAGAACAAATCTTTCTTTTTCATAAGTTATCTTCCTGAGGTATTTGGCTGTAGTAAGAAATGTCAGGCTAACTCAGCCATCAGAACTTTCTGCGCTCACACCCCATGTAAACATTCTGCTTTAGCAAGAGGGTCTTACCCTCTTGAATTTTTGGGGATTTAGGTTGCTACATATTATTTTGTTTGATGCAAAACTACATCAAATCATTTCATCAAGTATTGTTGTCTTCAACTAGAAACATTCCTCCTGACTTGAGGTTTGTTGTTGCTCATGTAATACCTTTTGGATCTGAAACTCAAAGTGTTTGGAGAATAGAAGATTCTTTATGGATATATGGCATATATGAAGTTGTTTGTGGAGAAATTGAAGTGGATGCTGGAGGACTTGCTATTATTTCCTGTTGAGATGTAATGAAATTTAGGAACTAGTCAAATGTAGTAGAAATCCTAATCCCTTGAGCAAGTCTGGCTTGAACCAATGCCTCTACTAGAAGAAACTTACTGTTTGATTAAACGTGTCCGTGTGGACTCTGCAGTCACAAATCCTGGACATCCCTAGTTTGTAAGGGAGTCCAATTTGGAAATTAAAACGCATTCCCAAAGAGCAGTTAGAAGAAATTCCAAGAGTCTCATGCCTAAAAAAGCTTTGCTTTTGTTATCTCACATTCAGGAAATGTCCAGTTCTTAAAATATTTTATAGTTAGTACAATTATCATCTTCAAAAGACACTAATGCCAAGTGACATCAAGAGGGAAACAACTATGTCCTTTGGTGTCCATTTATAGGCTGAAGGCTTTTGATCACCATCTAGACTTCCTTCAGATTTCTGTACCTTTGTATTCTCATTTGTTCTCTCCCTTGTTTTGCACCAAGTTTCCATGATGTATAAATACTCAGTGAATAAGATGAGTGAAAAGAATAGAAGGTGACTTATAGTTGGTTATACTTGGACATATGACATGTATGACAACTTAAATCGTATGTGGATATAAAAAGTGACTTTATTACTTTTGCACACTTTTCTTCATTCCCAAAGACATTCAGTATTTTCTTAACTCCATAGATGATTTTAGTTAGAAATACCTTTTTTGAAATCAGTGTGTTTCTTGGATTCTAACCTTTATCAGTAAATCCTTAAAGATAGCTTTGGGGAATGGTGGTAGTTATTGTCTGTATCTTACCTGTTCTCAAAGGCCAGTGTGTTAAATTCTGGCTTCTTAATCTTTGATGTTATTGGGAGCTATTGGAACCCTTAAGAGGTCGGGCTAAACATGACACCTCTTTGCTTCTTGCTGATAGAAGCTGAGTGGCTTTGTCTCAGCATACACACCCCACTATGACCTGCTTCATGTGTCTCAAAGTCACACTGTGAATCAAAATAAACATTTCCTCATTTGAAGTTGTCAGTGTCTAGTGCTTTATTCTAATGACAGAATGCAATTAGCATGATCCCATCTCTTTTCAAGATCACAAGCAATGGGCCAGTGAGATGAGTCAGTGAGTAACTGGGTTGCAGACTGCCTGGCATGTCTGATGTCCTGAGTTTGATCTTTGGAGCCCTACATGGTGGTGGTAGGAAACTTATTTCCGCAAGTTGTCTCTTCACTTCCACATGCATCATAGCATGCGCATGTCCATGCACACATGCATACATACACATGCGCACATATCCACACAAATATAAATAAATAAAACGCACTCCCAAAGAGCAGTTAGAAGAAATTCCAAGTAAAAATTTCATGTAAAATTCCAAGTAAAAAATTTAAATCATGATCAAAAAAAGAATCATCTCTTTTTCACTGATAGAGCATTTAAAATTTGTAGTAGCCATAACACACTGGTGCTACTGACTAAAAGCATCATTTGTTGTCCTCAGTGGATCTGCCTGAATTTGGTAATAAAGATGATGTGTGTATGCGAGTATATAAGGATGGGAACCCTTCCAAAAGAGGCTTAATGAAAATTAAGAAATTTTTTTCTGAAAACCTGAATCATAACCAGATTATTATACTTCAAAATAGACTAGAAAAACCATTTCCACTAGATAAACAAAACTAAAGTAATGGAGAGTACACGCATGAGCTTATGACTGTACTGATAGGTCACATTTCTGAACTGGGAAGTATGATTAGGAGAAGATATACACAGATAAGCAGGACATTGACAATGCAAAAGCAGGAGCAAACGTGTTTCTGCAAAAACTCAAATTCTGAGTATAAAAGACAAAAGTATGGCAACTTTTGGACTATTAAATTAGTTAGTTCTATTAATTTAAAGAAGTTATAAAGTAAAAAAATTAAGAAGTAAAGTGAAAAGTTATTGCCCAAATATTGTACTCTCTCATTGATAAATTTCATGGAGCTAAAAGGGGCAACTATTTATTTTTAAACTAGTTATTCTAAAGTCCTTTTAACAATACTAAAAGAAAATTAAAGCATTAAATTAGAAAATCTGGTTACTATTGACATACTGAAAAACAGGCTAAACTGGGTGTGGTGGTCCACACCTGTAGTTAGCAGCTGAGGAGACTGAGGCAGGAGGATAGTTTGAACCCTGGAGCTTCAGAAAAGTCAGGACACCATAGCAGAACTCACTTCCCACAAACAAACAAAAAAGAAACCAAAAGCAAATTAATTTAACTAAAACACAGATTTTTGACATTTTGGCATTCAAATATAGCCCTGAAAAAAGAAGGTTTTCTCTCCAGATTGTCTTTTGAATTTAGATTTAATTACTATCAAAGGAAGCATTACATGACCATGATGATAGAGGAATATTACTTAATAATTAGAATTATTAGTTTGGAAATAATAAACATAAACCTTCTCTAGTTAGATAATTCTTGGTTTTCTTAAGATTAAGAACCCAGAGAATAAGAATCATGTAGTTTAAAAATATGTTGTAAAGCTAAGAAAGCAAGAGGATAAAGAGATATTGGCGAGAGTACACTAAAGACATTTTAACAAGATGAGCTCATGAAATTAGCAAGAAATAGTACTATTTGAAAGAGTAATATTCCAAATTGTTCATTATGGCATTCCTTAAAATGTCTTAAGCTAAAAATGAGACAACAATGTGACAAAAGGGGTTTTCAAGTCAATTAAAGAAAACTATCCTGATTGTAAAATATGTGGCCCTTAAAAATGATGGTAGAGAAATTAGTCACAAAGGCAATAAAGTATGTAACACTCAGTAAAAGGGAAATGAAGATGTATACTGCATGGTTTGCTATGTAAAGACATTGAAAGTGTCAGAAAACACAAAAGGTATATGCACTCTTTTGAAACTGCATAAATGCAGCAGAATGATACTTTATTCTTTGATAACTTGTAATTGTTTATAGTTGCTAAAATTAAGGCGAAGCTTCAAAAGTTTCAAAATCAATATTGGCAAACGTTTTGTACTCTGACTCATGCAAATGAAAAAATTATAACTTCTCTACTTTTGTACTTCTGGGTTTATTGTGCACATCAATATCATGTTAAATATCAACTTAGAATGTATGTTTTTATTATGTAGTCAGATACCAGCGATATTCTGAATAATCCTTTAAGTTACTAAACATGTTTTTAGTACTGCAAGTATATTTTGTTTTGACTTGAGTTAACATATTATTGTATTCATGAATAGATTATTTAAAACTTGCTGAAGAGTGTCATTGATGTTAAATCCTGTATTGAAAATGTCCTGCTTGTCCTTTCTTAGAAACTCAGCATGGCCCTCTGAGAGCCAGCTCTGTGCATAGACACATCTGATTATGTTGCAGAGTAAGGATCAAGCCCTCAGTGTCATTGAACTTATCTGTATAGAAGAGAGTCATAGAAATGGATCCTGGTTCTACCTTTCTATGGCTTTGCTTCTCTTCATGTTTTTCTCAACTCACAGATCGCGTTATATGCTGGATGACTGGACTCTGTTGCATCAAGGTTGAGGTATCCGATTCTCTCTCTGTCTCTCTGTCTCTGTCTCGGTCTCTTTCTCATATTGATTCAAGGGCCTCACAATACTCTACAAATGCTTTATCACTGAAAAATATCTCCCGCCCTAGTCAAGTTATGTACACTAATATGTCATGTATATGTGCCAATGGACTTGGTCATGCATGTGTTCTGGTTAATATTATCTCCTAAGAAAACAATAAAAGTGCATGCCAAGAATGGGGATCTGTCAGGAGACTAATATAAAATAATGTGAATTTGCACTGCTTTAGGGATTTTCTGCTGGGAACCTCTATACTTTAATGGCGAAATTGGCACTATTTTCTCATATTTGTGTGTGTGTGTACTGGAATGAGTATACAGATCTTTTTAATTTGTAGCTTTCAGGAGCTTTGTTCCCTTCTCATTCAAAGGCTGACAAAAAAATCAGTGATAGTATAGAAGTACTTCCCTATACCATCTTTTGCTATAAGATCTACCAAACGATAGATAGGACAGTGGTGAATATATCTATGTTCAGTGACAGCTTATCTAAAACAATGCATGCTGAAGGGGAAATTTTGAAAGCATAAATTCACAATGAGATAATAAAAGCTTGCAGGCCTGACCTAGATACTTAGCTGGCTGAAGACTTCATGTTCTCTGTTACTTAGGCTTCTAAGATTTAAAAAATGTGAAGTTAAACTAATAACTCCACGGTTTTGGTGACTTGACTTTTTCGTATGCTCACTGATACACTGGAAGAATACCTGAGAATGATAGTGTTTTAAGAGCATCCCAGTTTCATAGTTCATACTCCACTCTAGCCTCCATGACCTCATTCAGCATTTTATCTGACTGTAGTCAAGATTAGTATTTTTACTTGCTAGCTTGCTCACAAGTCTTCACCTGTGGCACTACCAATTCAGGGAGGCCTTAGCCTGGCTCATCGAATTCAGGACAAGCCTGGACATACAGACATGCCCTGGACATGTCCCAGTAGAGGATCATGCAGGCAGAGGGATGAATAACCAATGGGAAGCGGCCGTCTAACCTGCCCCTGCGATGTTTACACCTAGTAAACAGTTAGATGACTGGTGGCTGCCCCCGAGGAGGAGGGATGGCAACACCTGATTGGACCCTTATCCAATATAAGCCCAAACGCCCTAATGACTCTGAACCTGCGGCATCTCGTCCACTGCCAAGCTTCTCACCTGATTCCCCGGGGTCTGGTGGTGGTGACCTCGTAGCCAGTTCGCCCATTCGCCTCGAGCTTCGAGGCCCCGCTGTTCCTCCCGCCCCCTGGCCCGGCAGGGATACTAACATGAAAATAACATGGTTCATGCTTACATGTACTGTTGCTGCATTTGTGGGTGAATTATTCCACCGGCAGAAAAATTTCAGCTTTATTCTTCTTGTCTGTTTTCATTGAGCATGGCAGAAGATGAGGAAGTTGCCATATGCAGAAAGTGTGAACATTGAAAAAGAAATGGAATTAATTTCTTGCTTTTATGTATTTAGTAAGATTATCTTGAACTTCAAAACTAGTTTGCCATAAATATTAAAGTTTATAAAATACTTTAATGAGATCTGATAATATTTAATGATAGTATAACTTACATGTAACAATAAGAGCCTTACTTCTGAACCTTTCTCATTTGGTTGACTTCACACTGCTACAGAATAAATATAACAGTACAATCTAGTCATCTGAGGTTGACTGAGGGCACAAAGATGTTAAAGAGCATAAGTGACTTGCTGAAAGCAAATAGCTATTCTGGAAAAATTCAGTAAAGAAGACTCCTAGTCGAAATGACTAAAGAGTTCCTCTTGGGCAGGCTGCCTGTTTCCCTCATACTGATTATCGCTGAGGATTTCCAACGTCTAAAATCTTACACTCTGTTCTTGCAATTCAACTTTTAGCATCCCTGCTTCTTAATCATTGGATTATCCACAAGTAATAACATGTCATCTTTTTTTCCAGTTCATTTACTTCTCATGGGCTATTTCCTTGGCTACACAAAATATTCCCTATAAGCTATGTGTTAGTTATCCTTATGTAAATCATTTCAGTCCTTTACCAACATGCTATAAATGTTCAGCAGATTGCTAGCCTTGAGTCAATGCAGCCATTCACCTGGACTCAGGGTTTGGATGTGAGAAGTATATAGACCAGTTATAGATTAAAAAAATCAATCTTCAGTTTTGGCTAGGTGCACATTTGTTTTAAGGGGAATTGCTTTCTTGTTACAGGTAGCATGCATTCTGTTGCTCAGAGCAAGGATTCCAAATCACAGTGAATCACTTTAAGCCCTCATGAGTCCCTAAACAATATCAAAAGACAGATTTGGGTTGTTTGCTCTTCACTCATCCTTTCCATACATCTGTATGCAGAAGTACCTAGTCCCCCTATCTGTTTTTACCTCTTTTCTGGCTCTTAACTGTAGCTTAAATTTGCCTTTCCTTGGTTCTGAGTTAAGTTGTCTTTTCATATTTTTACTAACCGAATGAATTTCCTTGTGTGGGATGAATTGCAAAGAAAAACATGCTTTCCAATTTTGTATTATTTTTATATCAAATTGTCTTGTATGAACATTTCACAAACTATGTATGACTTCTCTTATGTTTATAATGTTGCAAGTATTTATTGCCATATGTGGTTGCATATTTACCTTCTGGAGTACTTCATCTGTGTCTTCATCTACTTACTCTCCCTTTTCTTAGGACTCTTTCTATGTGACTCTCTTTTCTAAAACCTTTCTCTATTCATCATCTCTCATTATTCAATTGTTATTTATTCATTAGATATAGTCTTCACTTATTCCTCTTATTCTTCATTTGTACATAATAGAAATTTTCTTACTAGTTTGAATAATACAAGTTTTTATAGGTTTTCTTAAATTTTGAGGGTTTTTTGTTTTTTGTTTTTTTGCAGAGCATTTCCCACTGTTTCTTCTCAGTTTTATGGGTGCCTTTTCATGACAGTTGACTTCCCTGCCCCAACTCATATCTGCTGTTTAATGAACAGCAGTTGAGTTCTAACAATGCAACTTGACCTTGTGGAAGCGCTATTATGTGAGATGGGTATCCTGGAGAATTTGGCACAAAGGAGAAGTGGCTGGGCTTTGTGGGAATAAAAAGGACCCAGAAAAGTATTGATTGGGAAAGTGGATAGGTAGGGGTTTGTGAACGAAGAAAAAGAAGAAACTCAAGAGACCCGCATGGCCACTGTGATATATGACTGTACAGTTATAAACCTGTTTTATGCAGTTTTTCTCCTGCAAGAGCTCAAGGAAAACAAGTTTGTCTTTCTATGTGGTGCCGTCTTCTCCTTTTGCTATGACTTGCAAACTAAGAGTAATAAACTTTTGTATAACCCATTGGATATACATACAATGCTTATTTGAACTACACTGGATCTGTTAATAGAGAATGATTATCTTATGAAACTATGGATGATTTTCGTGTCTCAAAAATAACTGAAAATGGGTTGTGGAGATGTTTTTGCCTCATAGGCAAATTGAATTCACATCTCCAAATCACATGTAAAAATGCTAGGTGGAAATGGTGACAGCCTACATTTTTTGCCTCTTGAAGGCAAAACATGGAAAATTCTAGAGCAAAACCTCAAGGAGGTAGAACAATCCAGAATGATTCCCAATATCAGTTTTGGACCTCCACAGGCACACACACTCAAGTGCCCTCTTGTGCATACACATACACACAAGTATAAATATATATAAATAGCATGTTACCCTCTATGAGTATTACATAAGTTGCTTGCAACTTCTACAAAAAATTTTGTTTTAACTTTCCCTCTTGTAAGGAGGATTCAGTGTGCCAACATAATTAGATCTTCTAGCCTGGCTGTTGATTGAGATCAGTAATTCTCCCAAAGGAATAATCTGGTGCCCTTGACCATGGAGACTGAGACACAAAACTGCTTGTTTCTGCTCTGTCGTCCTCTAGCATCTTCATGCAAAAGATTTTTTTCACATTCAGTGTCTTTTGTATGTAGGCACTGTATCAAACATTCTGATAGTTCTATTTTAAAACTTTATTTATAGACACCAAGAAGTTGAGTGGAGAGATTTTAGGGCCAGTGATGGTGGTGGTGAAACCTGGGCAGGTTTGGGTCTCACACTCCACAGCCTCAGCCTCATCATATATTTGATGACAACAATGGTTATGTGGTTTGGTTTTGTCTCTCTCAGGAGCTCAACCAAGCTAAGATTTTTGTTTTCTTTCTGGAACTTAAACATTCAGATTGTGTTTATTTGTTCATTCATAAATTCCATAAAGTTTTTCTATATCTCATTGGGTCATATGTGCTGCATGCCAGGTCAAGCATTGAGACATTACAAAGATCATTACCATGATCCCCAGTGATCTTGCAGATGTTGGGGAAAAAAGCAGGCATGGATCTTAAGTGGAGGGAAACATGAATGGCTAGAAAACTATATACAGGACAGAAGAATGTGGTAAGGAGTGAGAATCCTTTCGTCAGTAAGCACTTGAAAAGAACTTGTGGCTAATCCATGGCCCAGGTACCCAACATTTTCGGTAATTGAGTAACCCCAATATACTTAACCTCCCAGCAAGATTTGTCAGACAAAAAGGTGCTCTGGCCCAGCCTGCAATGAGCAAAAGTCACAGAACTTCATTGTAAGGACCCACGATACAGTTTTCCCCCTGGTAACATGGGAAGAGAGCCCAACATCTGGTTGTGAAGGAGTCTTCTGACATCTTGTCAAGTTTTCCATGTGGCTGGCACTTTCCATTCTTTGCCTTCTCTTTGGTGATCAATAACTGTCTAATTTCTACAATCACACTGAGAACAGAATGAATACTTGTCTTCATGAAGGGAGCACACCCCATCATCTGATAATTGGCTGTGAATCTTTCCCATGAAGTCAGGGACCTCATACAACTTATAATCTATTGATAGGTTTCTAGGAAGATGGTGGTATGGATATTAAGAGCATAAGCAGATTTTAGTCACTTTGTCAGCCTTTACTAGGACAAAGCTACACTTGAATTAGAACTAAAGCTCTTGATCTTGAACAGGAGAAATGGGAATGTTCTGAGATTTTTCACTTTCACACTGTCATAGTTTCATATTCAATCACTACAATAAATACATAGCCTAAACAATGTAGGCTAACAAAGGGATTTTTAAAATCCAGTTTATGATTTTAGGTTACAGTTGAACATGAGAGGAGGGTGACAGAACTTGCTGCATAACACCCAAAGGGAAGGGTGGAAGGTGAAAGGAAGAGAAAAGAGGGGGAGGGTGCAAGGGGGACTGGGGAGGGATGGATGGAGGGAGGGGAACAGTGTACCTATTAAGCTTATATGACTGGGGAAAATTTTTTTTAAATTAAAAATGAGCTGAGAGATAGTTAGAGAGCAATAGTGCTTTCTAAAGCTAGTCTGGCTTTGCAAAGCCAACTAGTTCTCTCTTCATCTTATTCATCTGTCCACAGAATGGTCTACATCATTATGCAGTTAAGACTGCTTCCTACAGACTTGCGCGCTCTCTCTCTCTCTCTCTCCCTTATTCATACATATGTACACATATAAGCTCCTTGTAGTTGTTCCCGGTCTTCATTTAGCAATAGCACAACAAACAAAATTGAACAGTACTAGTTTTTCCAATTAATTTCCAATTGATTTAATTTATATAAAAGAGCAGTAAGAGTCACTTCAGTGTTAATTTGCAGGAAACAAAAGATGCAATGGGAGCAGAGTTGTCATTAGGATCTTCATCTTGAGTTTCATCTCAGTGTTCCCTTACCCCAGTACCTTTTGGAAATTCTTTTTTTAGCAGTGGTTCCCACAGAGAAACCTAAAATTAACTTGGGCTTCATGCCTTAGATGGAATGGTCTCACTCTCTAAGTACCCTACAAGGCTTCCAGATGAGTAAAAACATGTTCCTCTGACATTGCCCTTCCTGAGCTCAGAATTCCCAAGGGAGCTTTTCATTGAGCCTGGTTTGGCAGTAGTTTCTATTTTATGTTCGCCAATTGAGTAAGCCAGGGTGTTCCTATGGGCTACCTAATTCATTTCTAAAGAACCACTTCTCCATACTTGTTCATTCATTTCTTCTATTCCCCAATGCTTAAAAAAAAAAAAAAAAGAAAGGCCACTTTTCTTTTTCCCTCAGCTTGCTTTTCCACTACTCTAGCAAACCTTTTCATTGAAGGGAAACATACAGGTCAGTTTTTCAAAATAAAGCACTGCTTAGTTGTTATTAAAAATTTAAAGTTCATTGCATAGAAGCTATTCTCTCTTTAGCTTCCTTTTAGAGGCTGGCACAATTGCAAAGGAAATGCAAACATTAATTTAAAAAATACTGTGCATTGCTGTAGTGTGACCAGCACACATGTACAATCATAAGGGACAACAATATACAATTTGAAAATTTCAGTAATTCCTGGCTGTTTTCTAAGGCCAGGGACAAATTAATTACACTCAATTAATATGCAATGTCTAAACAGGAAACTCTGTCCTTTATTGTGTTTTGGAAATGATAGAGCTTATAGTTGATCTCCACAGAAAACTTTACAGAGTTTTTTTTTTTCTGTTAACACACATAAATATGATTATGGGGTTTAAGTCAATTGTAATGAAATGTTAGTAGCGCATTTTCAGTGAAAGATTCATGCTTCCATGTATAATATATTTTTATACAGATATCTTTAAGTTTTTGTTTTGTGTATCTCTTTCACATTAACGTGTAATAAAAGGTATCTTTCCAACATTAAAAAAAGTTAACAAAAGGTTCATGTTTCTTATTTGCTCTCCACTCCCATGCTTCCTGTCTAGAGTTTTGGGCTGTAAACTCTTCCCACACAGTGCCACTAAAGAACATTAAAGACACATTGACTGACGTGTCCATGTTACAAATCACCTGAGTTGTACCCTGCGTGCTAATGGGAGGATGGGGTGTATAAGAAACATGAGTCTGTGGTCATGGCTTTGGATGCCTAGAGACTATAAATTCAAGGTATAGAATTCCAATGATTAGGGACAACTGGGAGAATGTGTTCTTCTATGGATGATTTACTGCTGCTTTTTACAACAGTTGTACTCTTTGGTTACCAACTCTGCTACAATTAAAATGAAATGTGTGAAGCTGTAGAGTGATCCCTGGACATGCTTAATAACCTTGTAAGAGCTCTGCAGTGTGAGCCAAACTCCCCATTCTAATTTGTGGAAGTTTATGACCGAACTCTTGAAAAACAGCCAATGTCTGAAGATATAATTTCCAACCCACACATTTCTTACTTCTCATGTTTATAATAAGAATTTTTCCTACCAATGTTGCTTGCTGACAATATCTCACCATCATGCTTCACTATACCTACATGGACTTTTTCTGAACCAGATAGACTGTTAATTGTAGCAGAGATTGCCTTACCATGAGATCTTTTTGGGGATTATAGACTAATGCAGTGAACGATTTTTTATATTTAGTTGAGTGCTATAGGGAAGTATAGATAATTTATCAGAGCATAGCACTGATAGGCTCTTAACTTTTTTTGTCTCGAATTGAAGATGACCCATCATAGGTAGGAATCAACATATCTTTTGGAAACTTTAATTTGAAAAATAACATCACTTTGACCCAATACATTTGCTATAATTTTTTTTTAACTTTTATTGACTTCGTTGACAACTTTGTCATATGGAGCTTTCTGATTACTGTAACCTCCCGCTTTCTGCTCTATAGTTCCTACCCTTGTTACCTGCTTATTCCTGGAAGTCCCTTTCCTACTGCATCTTTCTACTTTGTTATGAGTCACACTGAGTGTAACCAGGGTCATCTTTGTGATGATCCATTGGAGCCCGTAGTTCATCAGAGGGCACGAACCTGAAGACAGTTACTGTCCCTCTCCCAGGACCCACCAGTAGTCATTAGCTTATCACGGAGGCTGAGGCTAATCCCTAAACAGGACATTTACATCAACCCATTGAAGACTTGGGGAACATCCCCAAAGAGGGAGCAGATATAATGCAAGAGCTGCACTATCAGGAGACCATACTCTCTTCCAAGCAGGGCACAGCTAGCCCAGTCATTATCTCACAGCTGTCTCAGTTGCCTCAACAGGTGGCTCAAGACTGAGCCTGTCAACTCTCAGCCATGTGTTAGAATGCTATAATTAACAAAAATACATTTTGAACATAATGGTTATTTCACAAAAGAAACACAGTCCTAAAACACATAATCTACTGTTTTATTTTCAGTATCATGAAGTTTTAAATGCACAAAAGTAACCAATTTACCATTCTGAAGTTGTAATTCCATGGATTTAATTTCTAACACAGTGCTAATAACATAGTTCTAATTTCACTGGTTATAACTATCTTTTTAAGAGTTTGTCAAAAACAAAAACAAAAAAATCCATGGGATCCTAGATCAGCCACAATTTTTTTTATATTTAAATTGAAATAGGACAGGAGTAGTCTCCGGCAGGAAGATGATCCACAGTATGGTGTGAGGGTGTCTCAATGAAAGTATTTGTGAGAGTTGGTCAAACTCTACCACAACTGGGTCAGCCTATAGGAAGAAAACTGATGATCAAGGTTCTTGTGTCCTTTAGCCCTATCAGCAGCCATGAGAAGGTAGTTTAGTTTGGTGAAAATGTTATATGTGACCCTCCAACTCATTTTTTTCCCTAAGGTCTAAGGTCAAGGTAGATATTATTGAAACGTGAATATATGAATAAATCTATTTTGTGCTACTGTAGCAAGACACCACAGACTGCAATTCATAAAGGATAAAGATTTGTATAACTCACAGAGACTCAGAGCATGTACCAGCTCTGGCAATAGCTGAGGCTCCATCAGGACGTAATGGAAGAGCAAGCAAGCATGAGATCCAGAGGACCTGGTCCAACATATCCAATTTTATTGCTAGTCCATTCTTTTGATATGAATTCTAATCTTTATGAAGGAAAAAGCTCTCTTCTAGTTATTTATGAAAGGATCTACCTGTTTTATTCAATGACAATTGAAGCTCAGTAGTTTCAGAATTGATGTTCAAACCCTAACAAAATGATGAGCCAGTATAAGTTACTACTGGCTATATATTTAGGGGGTAAATGCTGAAACATTCTGAACCTAAAATTCTATCATTAAAACTTCTCACAAGTCAGGAGTTTAAATTCCACAGGATAGATTAGGAAACCTTTCAGCCTCCATTTTGATTTGTTAGTGCCATCATTTTCCTGAACTGGTGGCATATGGATATTCAGCATAAGTTCAAAGGTCAGCAGAAGCTGTTGTAACAGCTCAAGAGTAAATTTAAGAAGTGAGTATTATTCTGTGGTAGAGTGTTAGCCTAGCAAGTGGCAGACCCTGGGTTCAATTTCAACACATAGAAAAAGAAAGAATAAAAATAAGAAAACTAAAATTTCTTCAGAAAGCCCCAGCTTAAATAAAAAGAACAAAAAGCACACAGATGCATGACTCTGGGTAAAATATGTATCTTATCCACAAAATGAGAACAGTTTGCTTAAGGACCAATGAGGCTTGTGTAGAGGAAGTTTCATAGCACATAGTACCTTCTTCATCATCAGTTAGATTCGCCATAGCATATCATTCTCCTTTGATTGTAGAAAGCATCAAGAAGTTGTTCTTACCTCTTAAGCCTTAAATTCACACATTTATTTTATTGCTATTCTAATTGTTGATAAATATTTTGAATCTAGACATTTCTTAATTAGAACTAGAGAACTCCTTAATGAACACAGATTTAATTTTGACAAGAGGTTGTTGCAAAAATAAACTTGTAACATTCTCAAAAACACATCTTAAAGCAGACTTCAGTTATACTTAGGACACTCATGTGCTGATAAATGTCTCTAAGTACCAGCTGACGTTGAAAATTCTCATTTGAAAACTTCATTTGCTATGTCAAAACAGTAGCTTTCCCTCCCTATCTGGAGGTTATGGAAGTCACTCTTCACTTCCTACCCATTCTGTACCTGTACAGAGTGTTGCAAATCTCCCACAGGTCTAAGCATGATTACATCTCTATCCTTCCTTTTTGGTCATCAACACTGATGTGCACTAATACATGGGAAGAGATATAAGTTTGGCTCTTACTCTCACCAAGATTCTGATTTTTTTTGATTCTTGATATATAATTCGGTTTAAATACTTTAAATCACTAGAAAAATGAAAATCTTGGCCAGATAAGTCTTGAGCTTCTAGACAGACCTAGCAGCAAATTCCTCACAATACATTGCCTGCCCCACTGATGATTCAATCTGAAATGCCACCCTCCCTAAAGAAATATATAACTGCTTTTTCTTGTAGTCTAATTCATTCTCATGATGCACAAAACGTTATCCTTCAAAAATCATTGAGGATCCATCCTGAAGCTCAGGGAAATTTGCAGAAGAGGGGGCAGTAAGATTGTAAGAGCACAAGGATGAGAGGAGTTATGATATGCAAGATATTCCACACAAGTTAGGGCCGAAGCAGTTATAATAGGACTCTGCATGATCCGCACAATGACCAACATATCATTGACCCCTCAAAGTCTAGCATGGATTAAAGACACTAGGATCCTTAGAAGCAAGGGATGAACAGTCACAAGTGTTCCTATGCTTAAGGGAACACAAGAAAGAGTTCTAGGAAATGCCACTGAGTCCTTACACCTCATCAGAGAAGAGGACCCAGAGGAAAGTTTGATATACACATTAAAGGATGCTTCAGAGATGGGGGAGGGGAACTGGAAGAAATGGAGGGAGGGGGGAAAGGAGGGGGAAAAAGGGGGAGGGGACCAGGGAGGTCTAGAGAGGGATGGATGGAGGGAGGGGACAGGGGTACCTATTACGTTTGCATGAGCAGAAAAATAAAAAAAATTTAAAAAATCACTGGGGATCAACTAAACGAGGTGATATGAAACAAATCTCCTTTGGTTTTTTTTTTTTTCCATCTTGCCTCTTACCCTTCCAATCTTGCTTCTCTTCTCCTCTGTGCTCCTCTCCTCCTTTCTTGTCTCCCCTTTCTTTTTCTCTCTATGATTTTCTTGCTACTTTTGTTTTGCACTTTTGTTTGACAGACATGCTACTAAATACTAATAAAGCCCTATGTAGTGAAACTCTCCAGAATTTAAGAGGCACAGGCAGGAGAATCGTGATAGAAAGTTGCACTCCAGCCTGTGCTGTGCAGTGAGACTCTCAAAACAAACAAGTCTTTAACAGAAGTTTAAATGTCCTTTTGCTTTGCAGTATGATTTCAGTTCAGTCTCACAAATATGTGGCTCATCTCTCTTTTGTGAAGCCAGTATTTTAAGTTTTGTATACGATGAAAACCCAGTATTTAAAGTTTTTTTGTTAGAGTTCCATTAATTTTTTTTTGTTTTTTGCTTTTTTATAGTTAATACAGTTTTTTTTTATTTCCGCTCATACAAACTTAATAAGTACACCAGTCCCCTCCCTCCCTCCACCCCTCCCTGGACCCCTTTACTCCCTCCCCCTTTTTCTCCTTCCTTTCCCCCCCTCCCTCGCTATCTCCCAGTGCCTCCTTCCCCCCATCCCTGGAGTATCCTTTAAGTGTAAGTCAAATTTTCCTCTGGGTCCTCCTCTCTGATGAGGTGTAAGGACTCAGTGGCATTTCCTAGAACTCTTTCTTGTGTTCCCCTTAAGTATAGGAACACTATTGTGGCTGTTAATCCCTAACTTCTAAGTTTTGTATACGATGAAAACCTCATAAGGCTTGAACCCAAGTTGTACTTACCGACTTACCTGCGTATTTAAACCTACAAAGAGTTATTTAACATTCACAAAATAGATAGATTATGAGAAATTTTATGTGGATTATACAGAGTATCTTTTGCACATAAGAAAACAGAACATTCCGGTGAGTGGGTTCAGGGTGTGCAATAACAAAGCTGACTGAATTTTAATTAAATGAAGAGTCAAATCAGAAGACTGGGCAGTGGTGGGAGTGTAGGAAGGCTGTGTAATGCAACTGTATGTGTCGTGAACTGACTGAAACTAAAGACACAGGCCTTTGGACACAGGAAAACACCGCAGCAACTTAGAGAGGATGGTCTGTGCTACTTAAAGTCCCGGCTTGGTTGGATAACTAGGTTGAAGCTAGAACCAAAGACAGTTTCTTCCAAGAGTGATGAGAGAAGCTTATTCTTTGAGCATGTTTTAAAGAAAATTATTATCTTTAATACATTTAATGAAAATAATCTCAATGAGACTGGTGAACTGCACCTCAAAATCTTGTTCATCTAGCAAGGTTCTTAGCTAGGTCCTTCTTTTTTCCTCTTTTCACCCTATATCTGAGAATAAGGTAACTTCAAAGCTTGATATTTATAAGCACAAATGTCTGTCATTCAGATATAGTTCACAAAGTAAGTGCAAGTACTAAGAAAGTCACATCTCCTTGTGGGGACCCGTAGCAGCTTTAGTCCAGTTCAAGAATCTGGAACTTAGTTCATGAGGCAATGTGAAGTCTTTGAAAGTTTGTCATTGAGTACAACATTCAAGAGCTGTAATATGGGAAGATTATTCTGCCGAGAGCAAACCTGGATATAGGAAAACATTTAATGGTATATTGCAACATTCAGATTCTAGAATCCATTCTATATGGAAGATGGACCTCTCAAATCATGTGGAAGAAAGATCAACAGAACATGATAATGAGTGGACTGCAGCTGATGGCAATAATTAAAAAGTATGTGATTCAGAGAATTGGAGTTTGGGAACTGAGTTAACACCAGAGAAAGGACATCATCAGAAGTGGGGAAGGAAGTAGTTCATGAAGAAACCTTAAATATAGAAAATTTTCAGCTATGTGTAGAGTCTTGAGACTTCACCTGTGCAATGTAAATAAATTTTTGAGCTTTCTGCATAATAATTTATCTATAATTTATCATGTTATTAAAAATGAGTTATGTATCAAACTATGTGTTGATAGTTAAAAGAGCTTGTTATTGGTCCCTGGTTAAAAAGAAAGTTAGTGAGCTTTAGATTGGTTTCAAAATGTCCTGTATTTTTGGTAACCATTTGGCAAATAGGACACTTACCCCCCCCACACACTGCTGTGTCCTACTTCTATTTTTCTACCTTTAAGTCTCCTCTTACATTAAGATACTCATTTAAAGAGTCTTTTATCTTTGGTTAAGAGGTGACCTTCAATACCAATCAGGATGCAGCCAAAGGTGGTGCAGGAAAACCAAAACTGAAAACAACAAATCATAATTCAGAACACCAAAGACCCTACATTAATCACCTGGAACCAGACCAGCCAAATCTCTCCCTATTCTAAAGCTCAGGGAACCTTGCTGAAGAGAGGGCCAGCAAGATTATAAGAGCCTAAAGATGGGGAGGACCAATGATATGCAAGATACTTCACACCAGTAAGGGCTGGAGCAGCCAGGATTGGGCTTTGCTTGACCTGCACAATGGCTGACATGTCAATGACACCCCCCCCAAAGTCTAGCATGGATCACAGGGGAGAAGGCTCCAGGCAGTAGGATCCTTAGAGGCAAGGGATTAAACAGTCATAATAGAGTTTCCATGCTAAGGGGGAGCTCAAGAAGAAGCTCCAGGCTATGCCACTGAATCTTGAACTCTTTACTAGGGTGGAGAACTCAGACTGTGTGGGAACCAGTTCCCACTCACACACTCATTCACTCACTCAAACACACAGCTGCTGGCTGTGATGAGAGCAGGTTCCAGCCATCCCCACCTTCACCTCTACCCCCAGAGACTCGACACAGGACAGGGAGATTGTCAGAAGCAGATCTCTCTCTATTGGGGGGAGAAAAGGAACTTTTATAGACAAAGGCCACCAAGGAACGAAACAGGCATCCAATTGTGTCACAAGGTCAAGACATCCTACAGGTGCTAATGGTCAAGTTCAATGTCACTCAGCATAGGGAGCAGGTAGATACCTGAAAGCCAATTAGGGCTCTCTGTGAAGTGATCAGGTTATGCCCAAGACCCTTGCCCTCAGCGCCATCTTTAGTCCCATGTGCTCAGCCATGCCCTGGGGCAAATCCTGGGCAGGCCCAACAAGAGTGAGGTTTGGAGTTAACAAAAAAGGATGCTCCAGGGGATGGGATTGAGGGAGGATGGGGCACTGGGAGAGGGGGAGAGAAGAAGGGAGGTGAAAGGAAGAAGTGGGGACAGTTAAAAGGATGGCAACTGGGGAGGGCGGAGGGAGGGAGAGGATGGAGGTACCTTTTGAGCTTATATGATTAGGAAAAAAAATGTCTTGTATTTTATCAAAAAGGAAAAAAAGTGACAATTCAGCACTACAAATATCCGATCACTAAAAAGCCCTGCTCCCACTACATAACAAAAGGTGTTTTGTCTCATAGAAATGGTGTTCATTTTCATTTGGAGTGTGAATTTCAAAAAATAGTCTTTGCACATCTGTTATATGTTTAAACGAAACAAGTTTGTTTAGTCACAATTCAAGAAATTGCAAGCATAGCATGAAAAGACTGTCAAAATAAAATTTCTTTTGAATTTCTAAATCACATATGCTTGTAAGAAGCATCCTGCATTTTCTAAGAAGAAAAATTGCCTTCTGGACTATTTCCCATTCTGATAATGCCATTTGAAAAACAAGAAATTCCAGATGTAGATTCTAATACATGGTGCAAAACAAAACTCTAATTTTTGACCAGGTCTTCTTCAGGAAGCCACTAATTAATAGCTTCTAAGTTCTATTTCAGGAGAACAACACTAGACAATTTTGCAGTGGGAATACTGATGGGTATTTGATTAAACTCTTAGGCATCTTTTCTCCAGAAAATATGACCAGACATAGGATTAGTTGAATATAAGTGTGATTGATTATTTCTTTTTTTAGTCTGAAATTGAAATAGGTTCTATGTCACACATTGGCAGGAAGGAATGAATCTGAGATCCTTCAAAATGGTCACATTGTAATGAAGCTTTGATACTAAGATAAGTTTTATCTTTAACTGATAAAAATATGAAGACTGTACATATTATGACCTCCCATGTGATGTTTTGATACATGAATACATTGTGCAATGTTTAGATCATGTCTGTAGTTTCAAATATTTATCCTCTCAACAATAATCATTTATAATGAAAGCATTTACATCTTTTCTTCTTGCTCCTTGAAATGTCTAGTATTCTGTTGTTTTTTTATTATTTATTCAATTGTACATGTATGCGTATGTGTGCGTGTGTGTATGTGTATGTGTAGAATCATGGACGAATTCGGGAACCACCATGGACGCCTCCATATCCTCCTTGTTTACGCTGCCCTGGAATTCACAGGCTCCGCCCAACCAGGACCAGAAACGCAGGCTGCCCCTGCTTCCGCCTGGCGTCTATACGTGGGGTCTAGAATCCGAACTCAGGACCTTCTGCCTGTAAGGCAGAGGCTTAATCCCTGAGCCACTTCTGCAGCCCCTGTTGTTTTTTTTTTTAATAACTCTTTTTAAATTTTTTATTTATTCAATTGTCATGTGTGTGCGTGTGTGTATGTATGTGCGTGTATGTATATGTGTGTGTGTGTGTGTGTGTGTAGAACCACAGACGAATTCAGGAACCACCGCCTCCACCTCCTCTTTATTTACTCTGCCGTGGGATTCACAGGCTCCGCTCTACCAGGATCAGAAACGCAGTACACCCCCGCTTCCGCCCAGTGTCTATAAGTGGGGTCTAGGATCCAAACTCAGGACCCTCCGCCTGCAAGGCAGAGGCTTAACCCCTGAGCCATCTCTCCAGTCCCTCTGTTGTTTTCTTTAGTCATGACTATAGGATAGTACATAGAACCTTTCACACTTATATATTTACAACACTAAATTATAGGTATCTTCAGATTATAATCCATGTTTAAAAGAAAACACTCCCCTAATTTACACAGCCCTGTACTCTCCCAGTCTCTGAGGACACTATTCTGCTCAATAATAGCATAAAATATATGATGAAATGTCTCTGAAATTGATCTTTTGATCACAATTTTGCTTTTAAAACGTATGCATTATATTTTCTATTAATGGATTCCCATACAAATATATTTACATGTTATAAGAGATATGTTACCCCACTATGTTCCTTAGAAACAATGATATCTTGTCCAGTAGTTAACAAACTTCCTTAGACCTTGATTGATTGGAGACTAGAGGGATGGAAGGCCTGCCTGCATACCTTTTCCTGGAATTCAGGGGGTATGATATAACACTCTAACCTAATTTTAGTTACTCGGCCTTGAAGCAAGCCGTTTAAGAATGCCTAATACATGAGGTCTACTGAGTACTGTGAGTTAAATTCATAACAGACCTTGACAATTGTTGCAGGTGTTGTAAACAGCTGCAATGTATACATATTTGCATATAATTGTACATTTATGTAAAAGCACTTACATAAAATACTCTAGTATAAATATAACTTAATTTACAAATTCTAGTACTGAAGAAAATTATAAGTTGATTTTTCATAAGTAGTAGACCTAATGATACTATGTCAGTCTTGTGACCTGGCAGTTTGCTGCTTTCCAACAATAAATTTGGCTTCATTTTCAGACAGCTTTCAAACAATAAATTTGGGTTCATTCTCAGACTGCCTTCTTTATACTAACACTTTAAAAATGTTTATGTCTAAAAGACGTTTAAATGCTATATTCTTCTTATAGACAAGGTCTCCCAATGTAGCCCAGGCCAGTCTAGTCCCCTGTACTATCTGTTTTGGTCTCCTAGGGGCTGGGATTATAGGCATGTGTCAGTTCGAATGAAGAAAGGTGAACTATAAGATAATTACAGTTTTTAAAAACGTTCTAAAACTTCCAAGAGAGAAAAGATGATATCTAAATCATTACTATGCAAACAAAAATCACAATTTAGCTATTTTAAAAATGTTATTATATATAACATAAGCAGCATAAGTTTGGGTTACAAAGAGAAGCAAGCAAACGAGAGGTTGCTATGGGGCAGCCTTATAAAGAAAACTATGGCTATTAACTAAGCTAGTTAATGTCAAGTTTGGTATGGTTGGAAAATAACTGGAAAGCATTCCCATCACATGATGTTTCTACATCATGGTAGCTACAGGCTGGATAAAATTTCCTCTGCCATTATTTCGAGTTATTTGTTTGCTAGCTCATTATACAGTTTTGAAAGTCATACAATGATAATGTGAGGGTTGCTGTTGCTTTAACAATCTCATGGGGCTGCCAATAAGCAGAGGCTCTGGTTCCACTGGCACGCTTGGGGTCTGCATGATCACCTCTGTATAAATCTGAGTGTGCTTCTTGTCTGGCATGAACCCAGCTGGTTCTGTGGGACTCAGCATCAACAGCAGTCACCCTGAGATAGATCTCACCTAGAGGATAGAATGAGAGCTGCAAGGTGATGCTAATTCTAGGATCACATTGAAAGGTGCACCTTCATCTTTCCAGAGGACCACATGAACCAACCCAGAGTCATATTCAGACTACCCAACAGGCAGACTGGGTCAGGAATGAATAGAGTAGTATAGTTTTCAAACTCATCTCATTCCTGGGTTATACCTAAAACTTTAGCCCTTCAAGAATTTTGTTTAGCTACAGTCTTAGGTAACTTATTTTAAGTAGAAACGAATAAAATTACAAACAAGAAAACAAACAGAAGCATGGGGGAATGCAGCACTTGCATGATTTTTTTTTGTTTTGTATCAATTCTGAGGTAAGTGTTCAAAGACTATAGTTGTCTCTCTCTATCTACATGTCTGTTGCATAAGCAGATTCACAGATTGAAATTATTTGAAAAACTGCGTTTATCTTTTACATGTATAGATCGTTTTTGCTATTATTTCTCAGTTAATTCAGTATAACAATTATTTACCTAGCGTGCACACTTCATTAGGATATATGCAGATGCTATACCATTTTAGAAGAGTATTGAGACTCCTTGATTTTGGTACCTGTTAAGGGTCCTGGAACCAAAATGTTGCAGATGCTCAGGTACAATTAGAGAGAGAGAGAGAGAGAGAGAGAGAGAGAGAGAGAGTTAGGGAGAAAAAGAATGGACAAAGAAGAATGTTCATTAGCCTGAGAAAGGAGAAGGGCAGGAAATAGTTAAAAGAAGTCAATGCATTATGTTCATTTAGTCATGTTCATTCTAGTACTACTGGTGGGTCTGTATTGCCACCTATGTCTAGGAGACTATACACTCCTTAGTCTCCCAGTTCGCTCCCCAAGGTTGTGTTCCATAGAAGTACAAAAAATCAGACAGGAAATCTTACTCCCTGTGGATTTTCCAAGTGTTTAGGATCTGATGTGGTCTTTCTCAAAATTGTTCGAGTTTTGTATAATTTGCCTGGTGCCAGTAACCTTTGAACAGGGAGCTTTCGGATTGGGCTGTGCACACTCCACTGAGAGTCAGTGGAAACCACCCAAGATGTCCCCATATAAACAGATAAATGATGTGCCTAAAATATGCCTGGGACCGAAGTGACCTTCTCTTCTTATACCCCGTTCTAAATTCCATTCTTCTATGCTGAAAAACAAGGGCTCACTCTAGCCTAACTGTAAATTTGCCACAGTGTGTTGTTCTGATGAACAGAAGCCAAAGGAGCTTTCAAAGTGATGGTGTTTCGACTGAAATCAAATGGTTCGGAGCGGCAGAAAATAAAAATCGTAAGTATAGAAAAATTGGTTCAGGGAAGGTATGGAGTGCAGAGCAAATATTTATAGAAAAGAAGTTGCTGAGAATGAAATGCTATGGGGGATCCAGATGTCAATTTGAATTCTAGGGGAGGGAAGGATAAGATTTCTGACTTTTTAAAGAAGTAATGGATCATATGTATTTTGGACCAGTAATGTTGGATTTGCAATATTCTGAGTCAAAGAGAATAGTTAAAATAAAATTTTAAATTAATATTTTAAATTCTAACTGGTGAACAATACAAACAGCATCATTTGTAATGGTCTAACTTTTAAATGATGGTAACACAAAAATGTGTGAGAGTGTGAAAAAAATTATTAAGTGGGTAATAATTAGTTTTACCTTACTGTGATATGATATCTAACCTTAAAAGGGAAAAGGGTCTTTTTTCTAGTCTTGTTTTTTGGAGGTGTGTGCATGGTCACTTGGCCTCATTGTTGTCAGCCTCTTGCAAGGCTTACCTCATGTCTGGGAGCACATGGCACAGGACAACTGCTCCTTTGTTTCAATCAATAGCACAGGACAGGAAGAGTACAGGAACAGTGTCCATGCTTCTGGGAATGTCCTCAGGCACATGCTTCTTCCACATTGAACTTGCCATGTCTCAATAGCCCAACAACTATGAATCCACCAGAGGTCACTCCATCTATGAGATCAGAGACCTCATGATCCAGTTACGCCAAACCTTCTGTTGCACTGGGCCATTACCTTAACACCTGAGCTGTTTGGAGATATTTGACCAAAACATATCAAAGGGTATGTAAGCATAAACAATGGATAAATACAGTTTCAGGTAACAAGTTAAACTAAGCATTCCAACCACATCTTCTTCACTATTACTCTAAACAGAACCAATATTATGAAATGAAGGAAGAAGCAAATGTAGAAGAATCTACCTTGCCTCTGCATTGATTTTTGCATAGTCAGTTAAAAACAGATAGTGAGGATTTCACTAGTAGATAAAACCTGTGTTTGCAACTGAAATACTCAAACTCTTAGTGGAAGGCCATGGATGTTTAAACCTCTAATTCTAAGGAGGAGAACTATAGTCAACAATGGACATGATGATATATATGTGCAATATATATTTATATATTAAAGTCTAAAGTGAATAGACATATTAGACACTACACAGTGTAAGCTAACAGTCTATCAGCCCTATCTCATCAGATATAATTTTCTGCAAGGAAAACAAATTTACTCTTTTTTTGGTCTGTGTTGCAAGCCACTCATGATTATGCAACTTAAATACTAGCTATGATCGCCAAGCACTGACACTGTACATTCTTTCATTCAAGTATTCCCTGGCACTAACCAAAGAGTTTCTGGGGAGTTTCCTTTAGGAAATCATTTCTGCAAACTTAACACAGTACCTTCAATTGCTCTAACATATTTAAACAAGACAGTTATGGCTTCCACATACCAATGCATTATTTTTTTTACAAAATTATGTTTACAATTCTGTCTTTTGTTTTTCTTCTTTTGGGGAAGCTGGGGGAAAAACATCATTATGCAAGCGTTGATGAGCAGCTGTCCATGAATTTCCCTGAGATGTAGTAATATGTTTCTTTAGAAAATCTAGTGCTCAGGGTGTTAGTATGAAAGGCATGAAAAGGCTTCTATAAATTATTGGGCTGTCTAAGGAAACTAGCAGGTATTACATCTGTGAATAATAGACACAAGAATTAAGTACATAAAAATGTTTGGTTCTACTTTGAGGAATTTTTGATGAATGTTCTGTTCATTTGCTCTAAGAAGCATAACAATTTGCTTTGTAAAGATTGCTGTGAGAATTCCAGCACTTCATCAAAGAATACATCCATTAGTACAACTGCTCAAAGTGCCCTAAATTCACATTCACAGGAGATACATTGGCAATCCTGACTGTTTCACATTTTTTAAAATTGTTTTATCCTTTCCCAACTTATTGAGGATTTTCTACATGCAGCACCAGGAAAACTGACAATTGTAACTTAAATCTTATCTGTGTAGCAGAGGAGGAACACACATTTCCAATTAAAAAATAAGTGGCAAAAATTTACATGTGCATTTACAATTATGTGTCTTTTATTCATCTCTCACATCAGACTCAGTGTAAGCATCCTATGCTGGTGAATCCATCTTTTGAATAATTATCTGTCCCTTAAAATCTCTTCAGGCACTCAAAATAAGGTCATATGTTAAGTGACATTTCAAATATTCTGAGTTTAGTACAATATTTAATTAAATTCATAACACAGCAGGATATTTTAATGAAAGTATTTCAGTAGATTTTAATTCTTTTAACATTAACTTTAATAGAAACATGCTTCAATTTACTGCCATTCTGATGATTTAATCCATAGTTGTCCTGTAGCACAGTTATGATTGTAGTATGAATATGCCATCAAACCTTCTATTTACTTTGCCTAGTCAAATTGTGGGAACTCAATATTTGAAAGAAAAAAAAAAAACCAAAAAGCAGATTGATTTCTTGTGTTTCTCCTGGAGGACAGACTTAGCCTTGCAGAGAAGAACCTCCCTTTTCCATATGAAAGGGAATGTTCTGTCATCTGTCAATGCAGCATTACAACATTCAGCAGCACTGTTTACCAGCACTGCAGTTTTCCTGTTTGACAGAGGCTATGTCTAACAATAAATCCCTCACTTTTGTTGTTAGATGTTGCCGAATCCCCCACCAGGCCAGCCGGGTGAAGAGGGGAAATGGTGGGGCCTTGTGGGTTCGAGGCAAATGGGCAAGCCAGCGATGGGGTCACCACCCACACCCCGGGAGTCAGGTGAGAAGTAGCAGGCAGATGACAAGTTGGGTACGGACTCATCTTTACTCAGGAAGTGTTTGAGCTTGGTAGGGGTGCAATCAGGTGTGGCCACCTCTCTACTCAGGGGAGGGGGGGGGGAGCAGGCACCAATCATTCAGCTGTTTACTGGGTGTCCAGGTTAGATGGCCACTTCCCATTGGTTGTTCATCCCTCCTTCCCATTGGTTGTTCATCCGCCCCCCCCCCATTTGGTTGTCCATCCCACTGCCTGTATGGTTCCTTTTCAGGCTTATTTGTAGCCAACCTCCTGCATTCAGGAGCCCAGGCTAGGACCTCCCTGAATTGATAGTGCCACAATTTCACCCTTTTATTTGTAAATTTTTTTTCAGTGGGAACATGATAGCTGGGGCAACCCCGAGCCTCTTCAGCTGCTTGGAATATAGGCGACTGTGCCTGTCTTAGGTTGGTCACAACCCTCATGTGGAGTCTTACCTGTCATTGACTACCAGTCATGAGACCATCGCAGAGAAGGAATCATGGTCCCAAAGGGGAACTCAAGCAGTGGCAGAGAAAAGGAGGTTTTGTCAGGGCAGGAGTAGGAAGAGGGACTGTAGACAGAGCAGGTGGAGAAACGATCCAGAAGAGCTGGGGAGACATAAATCAGAATCTAACAATTGTAAGTTAGTAAGTCATAGCTTCAGTAGAGGACAGCCAGGCTTACAACGGGCCTTTGGTGATCTTAGGAATATCTGAGGCTTGAATGGATGATCTGGAAAGCAAGCTTTATTATTTTGGGAATATATGAAAAAACCTTTAAGAAAACTTATATGAGAGAAAACTCATAATCTATTAGAAAAACAATAGTGATAGATATAAAACATAAGTAGTTAAGGCCTTAGATGTTACCAAAGTTATTTATTCTTATATTTAAGTATGTATACACGTATTTAAAAATGGCATGCCAAAATTTTAATATTAGCGTTCAACACAAATGAAAAATTGAAGTGGCCACAGACATGACATACAACATGTAAACACAGAACATAAACATACAAGCACATGAACAACATTTTACAGGCAACTGTATAATTTACCAGCAACTGTCTTAAAATTACCCTTGAAAGCTTTATCAAAGGCAGATTAACATTTAAGAAGACCTTATTTAAAACAAGACTTCATATTAGTTAAGTCTGGCAGCTTAGATTAATTATGAAAAACATCTAGCAAGGAAAAGTATCCTTATCCATAGTCCATTCCCACATTTTCTCTGGGGAGAGCCAAGGTGTTAAAACCATAGCCTCATTCCAAAATTATTCCAGGTTAGCAGCCTTAACCTTGAGTCCTCTAGTCTCTAGGAGAGATTTTAAGACACCTATTGGGAGACCAGTATCATCTGAAGTAGAAAATACAGCCAGGAAAGAGGGGGAGTAAAGAGCTACAGGAAGAAGAGGAGGGAAGAGGATGTCAGCAGGGGGTGGAATGCCCCCACATGGACCTGAGACCCCTCTGCAGAGTCCTCAACCAGGAAGGGGAGGGATCCAGATGTGGAGGAAAAACAAAGGACTAATTTTGGGTTCTCTCCACAAGTTACATTGAAGCAACTAATCACTTGCTCAGTGGAGGATCCTACAATGCCTAGAAGGATGGGAACAAAAGGGGGCCAGAAGCACATGGCCTTCCTGGACTTCCCTCTTATGGGCCAGGAAAAGCACTTCTATCCAGATCTGTGGCTCTCAGACATTTTCTGGGGAAATCCAAGGTGCTAAGATTAAAGCTTCCTCCGAAAAATCTTCTAAGTTTTTTGGCATCTCCTACGTAAGTCTAGTAGAGCCTTAAGGGCAGTCAGCTGGGGTGCCCTCTGATGGGATGGTAAATTACTCATTATGGAGAGGAAAGGTTCCCTAATGGAGAGAAATGACAGGGAGGCGAGGGGACAAGGCAAAAGCACAGAAAATAAAAAGCAACGACTAGATCAAGGTTAAAGTGAAAACAACTCATAAAGGGGTAACCAACATTTAAGAGGAGATCTGGTGCAGGACATACACAGAGGTGTTTTGGATCTAAACATTCTGTGCTTAGTGAGGGACTTCAGGGGTTTGTTACTCCCCAGGGCCTTATGCCCCCGGTCAGGCCAATTCAATATAATCATACCTGGGCTTCGAGTTCTGAGGGGATCAATTTCTCATGTGAACTCTCTGGGAAAAGCCTTAATTTAGAGAGGCTCTTTGATTATGGGGAAATCAAATGAGCGACTGGGGCTCCTTGATTATCAGCAAATCAAGCGAGCGATTGGGTTCCTAACCTTGCTCCTTGATCATCACTAAATCAAGTGAGTGAGTGTCTGTGTTCCCAAGGACAAACAGGGAAAGGGGAAGAGGAGGGGGCCACCTGCTCACCTTCAGGCACCGAAAGTACAGGAACACAAAACTAAAATAGCCGCTCACCAAAGATGTCTTGTCTACACCTGAAGCTAGCACCGCCCCACGTTGGTGCGCCAGATGTTGCCGAATCCCCCACCAGGCCAGCCGGGGGAAGAGGGGAAATGGTGGGGCCTCGTGGGTTCAAGGCGAATGGGCGAGCCAGCGACGGGGTCACCACCCAGACCCCGGGAGTCAGGTGAAAAGCAGCACACAGACAACGAGTTGGCCCCAGACTCAACTTTACTCAGGAAGTGTTTGGGCTTACATAGGGTCGTGGTCCAATCAGGTGTGTCCACTCCTCTACTCAGGGAAGGGGGGAGCAGCCACCAATCATTCAACTGTTTACTGGGTATCCAGGTTAGATGGCCGCTTCCCATTGGTTGTTCATCCCTCCTTCCCATTGGTTGTTCATCTGCCCGCCATTTGGTTGTCCATCCCACTGCCTGTATTGTTTCTTCTCAGGCTTATCTGTAGCCAACCTCCTGCATTCGGGAGCCCGGCTAGGGCCTCCCTGGATTGATAGTGCCACAGTTAGCATTTTGAATTTTCTTAGAAAGGTAAGATTTAATTAGAGATAACCTTGTCTATTTGAAGTATTGTAAGACTCAAAGGGCCGAAGCCCAGTCTTACGCCGGGGAGTGAACCTCCACAGAGCACTCACAGACACGAGTTCGATGCAAAAGCAAGAGGATTTTATTCCAGCGCGCTGGGGTCGCTCCACACACCAGGGAGAGAGACGACCCCGAGCTCAAGAAGCATACACCTTTTTACTTTTTTGTAGGGAGGCTATGTAATGTTACAGAATAATTGGCTAAAACACTTAACATTAAATTGATTGGTTGTAAGCAGCAGTATCTGGCATAGCTGCAAGTACTACACCCCCCCCCAGACTTTGAAAGGGGGAGCATTTCCTGGAGCCCTGAGGGTGGGGGTATTTTTCTGGTGTCTGTACTCACCACACGTACCTGACCTTTTTCCTGAACCCTGGTTTGGGGTGAGGTGACGGGGTTCTGAGAATTGCTCACCACAATCTTGTCTGTCTTGAAAATTTCTTTTTCTATATTCCCCCCTTTTTCTTTGGCAGAATTTTAACCTTAAAATTCGGAGGATGTCTCCTGGTCTAGTCGGGTAATGGGAGGATTGGAGTCATTTCTTCAATAGGAGTGTTCTTTCATGGTGATCACAGCAGTGGTGGATGGCCTTTAGGAATTCCAAAGACCTTTAAAGACCTTGAGAGACCCATCCCAGCATGGCTGCTCTAATCCTGCCTCATTTCCCCATAAACCTATTTGAGGACTCAGACCGCTCTGGGGATAAAGGGTGATGACTCGCTCTGGCTGCTTCCTGCTGACTCAGGGCGAAGGAAATAAGAGCAGTCTGATATCCTCATCTATGAAATGCTGGGATGGTCTAGAGGTCTTTTATAGATGGCTTTATTACTTTAAGGTCCAAAGAGACAAAACATAAGTTAAATTTCCAAAATCTACACAAGGATTAGACCTTTGTAACTGGGAAGGCACATGGGATAAACCAAATAAGTTCAGCAATCTTACTGTTGGTACAAGCAAGAGTTAGTAAGGAAATTCATGTTTGTAGGGTGTAAGAGCCAAGAGCTATAAAACCTGTCACAAGTCCTTTTAAGATGACACATGTAGGGGACATTATGTCCTGACATGGAAAGTTCTATAGGTCTGTAAGCATTATTTTTTCTTTAGGGCAAGACAACTCTTTATATTTAAATGAAAAGCCAGCATAGATCTGTTGTCAGAAATAGTCTGCCTAATACCTGGAGTTTTGCTGTTTTTCCTGGTTTAACTCCTTAAGTTTGTCATTGTATTTTCCCTCTGTCAAGCACTGAGTTTAACTTAAGGCAAACTTTTAGGGTGAGGGTAGAACTTATTAAAGATGTTGGATTTCAGCTCTAGCTTATTGGCAAAGGGCTTCCAACTTAGTAGTTATATGATTGGTTGACAGCCAATAGTTTTGGTGTGCAGGGTTTGGCCCCTCCCACCCCTGCCTGTCCATGAGCAGTTTGAATTGCATCCTATTTTACCCACAACACCTGGGGACAGCCCATGGACCTCTAGGTAAGGGGAGGAACAGGGGGTGGGCAACTCCAGTTGAACAGAGACGTTTAGAATATGTGGGCCATATTCTAAACTCCTAGCCTGTCTATAGCTAGAGCTAATGACCACTCTGACTAGATCACATGAGAGCTCCACTGGGCCTCACAAGAAAGCTATATACATGTGAAGAAACATACTTAAAAGAAACTAAAAGAAAACCAAAATTTGGTTCTAGGTCTCTTCATTACCCACTTATGTTTTAAGACTTGGGTGTGTCTAAAACCAGAACCATGTGAATGACTTTATAATAGTGCTAAAATATTTTATTCTATTAAGCCTAAGCCCAGAATATTCGGGCATTTAGGCATGCAAAACATTATTATTAGCTATGTAAGGAATCTCAGTAATTACTTTGTAACTGGTGAACCTGTCATTTTCCTGATCATTAACATTTTAGTAAAACCAAAGATTGACAAAAGCCTAGGAAGGAAGTTGAGCACTAAAATTTTGTGCTCCCTTGTCCATTAACATAGAAACAAAGAGGCTTCCCATATGCATGCAAAACCCAAGGTTCTCATGAGATGCTCAATCTGGCATTTTGTGCTTTCACTGGTTATCAGAGGCAAACTTCTTTTCCATCAGAGGAAGCTAGGAGCTTCAGGCCATTTCATTGGTTCCCAACAGAGGGCTTGACCCCCGGGCTCTTGGGTTCAGGGGGCAATCTTCCTTCAGTGGAAATTCCCATAGTCAGGACATAGGCCACGCGGAAGTTTCCTGTGCTTGTAACCATCTTAAAGTGCCCAGTCTGGTCATATTTAAAGCATCTTTTTATCTCTCCCCTGTTGGAAGGGGTCTTGGATTGGTCTGCTTGGGCGTGCCTGTTAGTAATCTATCTCCTTAGGCAAATGTCAAGTTCTGATTTCTTTGCTTTCTGGTTCCTTTTCTTTCTTTCTTCTTTCTTTCTTTTTTCTATATTAAGTCCTAGGTCACCTGCCCTATTTTAAAGTTCTTAAAATGGTCCAAAAATAAGTTTAAAGGGGTTATCTGCATCTGTCCCATTTCATCTGTCAGTGGGGCCATAAGACAACACAGAACAAAAGAACTCTAAGACAGAAACAAAAGTTTCCTGACTGTGGACTACTTAATCACAATGTTTTAACTTCTCTCTTGAAGATGAGGATGCTATGCTCCAGATGGGCCCTATTTCCCCCTAACAGATGAGCATCCTGTACTCCAGATGGGAGTTTGGCTTATATGGGAGCTAGATGAAATTCCTATTCCACCTTAGTCTCTCGAGGGCATTTCTATTGCGAGACAAAGCTTTTCCTGAGCTACTAGCTGGTACTTTTGGTACAAATCTTTATAGTCTCTTAACTTTCTGTCATTTGTTTGCCATTGTTTGTCTAGTTGGATGGTATTATGGGGGTCATCTCTTGTCTAAGATGTATACAGGACATGTCTAAGAATATACAAGTTGACTCTCTTTCAGGTTGGTAGTACTAAGCATTCATTTTCCCCCCCCCCCGATAGTTCCTGGACACAGGAAGGGGAAATCTCCCTTTTTGCTTCAGTTTAGTGGACCTGGACTTGGAGAAGGGACACATGGGCTCAGCAGAATTCTGCCAATCACTATATAAACTCAGCCACTGACTGAGGTCAGTGCTGTATGTAGCCCATGGTCAGGGGAGTCAGCACTCCACCCGATGCCATTCATGGTCAGGGGAGCCAGAGCCCCATCCACCAACACTAAAAGGGGAGAGTCCATGGTCCATGCATGCCTGAAGTTTCCTTCATTTCCTATGTTATTTAAACTATATGGTCATTGTCTCAGATGTGAAGCATTTTCCTTACAGGGCAAACATTCCTAGGAATTTCCTTTCATTGATTAACAAAAGCTAAAGTCACATTGATCCCCACCACACGGCGCAGACAGACAAAGGATGGGAATCCCTCCAGGAGATCATTCAAGTGCCAGCCTGGCCACACTCTTTGCCGAGTCATGGGTGATGACTTAGCCATAGTGGGTTCAGCTATTTCGTGACTTGCGATCGGATTCTAATCTGATCCCACCCTAGACTGTATGTTATCACCATGGAAACGCAGAACTGGCCCAATCGAATCCCATGGCTTTAAGAGATCTTAGGGATCTCGCTGTGGGACTACAAACTCAAGCACAGAGGCGTGACAGGTTTCCCACTTCTGGCCTGCATTCATTCATACATTCACACATTCACACAGAGGTTAAAGACATTCCCTCCCCCATTTTAAAGTGCCCTCTTTTTTTTTCCTCTGGGAAAAGCCTGCTTCAAAAGGTGAGCAGGGATTGGTTTAACAGCTGGCCTTCAGTATGTTCCAAGCTACAGCTGGGTCTTGGCTTCTCCTGTTGGTCTGATGCTGAGCAGAGCCCTGCTCTCTAGGAACCCATTTCCCAGGGAGTGGATGAGGGCCCTGCCAAGGTCGCTCCAGGTCCTAGTAACCAAATTCTTATTTAATCAAAACAAACAATTGAAATACATTTGAATACATGAAGCTTAATTCTTAATTTCTAATTTCTGAGGCTTTTTCTTTTGTAATATGGAAGAAGCATAATGCATGACATTTCCTTTAACCATCATCTTTAATTTTTAGTCTTCTCATAAACCTAACATTCCACAAACCTTCACAACATTTCATAAACCTTCACCATATACTTTAACATTCTTTTAAGTAACCAACTCATAAACCTCCTGTACATACTTTAACTTCCTAAGTAAGATATTTCATCCCATAAACCCTTTTTTTAAAATACTTTCTTTTAAACCTTTTTTTAAACCTCTTATACATCTAACTATCATACATATTTTTTTTGTCTTTTCTCCTACTTGATGGTTTCCTGTTGTTTATCCTTTAAGAAATGTCCTTTAAAAGAGGCAATAACAGTAGACCTCATCTTAAAAATTATTACATCCAAATTAGCAAGATTGTAGCAGAACACAGGAGTACACCTGGAATTAGAAAGCAGACTTGTTCCCAAGGAAGGGAGTTCATACATACTACGAAAATGAGTAAATTCCTGAATTTCCCAGAGATCAGTTTTCCTTTCTGGTTGCTAGATATGTTGGTATTACATATGGGAAAACAAACTTTTAAGGAATTACAAAAATGATGTTATCAGATCCTAGGTAAAAACACAATATCACCTTTTGTGAAGCTTCATAAAAATCAATATAAAACAGGATATTTTAGTCAGTACATACTCAGGCCTTTTAATGTTATCAAAATGATTCATTCTTAATTGTGCATATACATTTAAATTGAGCATGCCAAATAATAAACAGAGTCAAAAACCAAAATGTGATTATAAGTGTGCAATAAAATTTGAAGTGGCCATAGCTTTGTTATTTTAAAACACAAAACATATATACCATGGGGAATCCAGATAAGTAAGTAAGTCAAAACATTTAAAGTAACTCTTAAAATGAGACCATCATAGATACAGCACAAAAAACAACAGACAGTTATTCTGGCCCCTCCAGTACAGGGGGGCAGAGGCTTTCTTTCCTTACTGCTTTAGAAATCAAAATAGAGGTGTTCTTAGGTAAATTAAAAAGAAGACAGTTTAAAACACACATCTGCTGGCCTTGAAAGTGACCCATTCATCAGAACAGGGAGTGATGAATTTTCCTTCTTAATTTTAACACTTAGATTTGAAGTTCTTTCCCTAAACTCTCCAAAGTGGTCTGTCATAAGAGATAAAAGGGTCATCTAAGTCTGTCCCATGTTAAGACCAGTCAAGGAGGAAGAAAGGCATCAGTCAGTCCAATAACAAGAACAATGAGAGCGACAATCATAATAAAACAGATGAGACAAGTACGCCCAGGACGAGAATGTCACAGCACTGTCACGGCATCAATTCCAGGTGGCAGCCTCACACTGGCCACCTCAAGTGGAGAAGGACCCTCATGGCTCCTTTCTCCCAAACAGAATCTGGAGCATCCTCCAGTTTCCTGGCCCGTGACGTCTCGGCATGTCTGCCCAACACGGTGAAGCCTGAGAGGTCGCCTCTTTCCTGGTCAGGGAACCAAATGTAAGACTCAAAGGGCCGAAGCCCAGTCTTTTTTTTCTTTTTCTTTTTCTTTTTTTTTTTTACAAGGAGAACACCAAACATACTTTATTAGCATGAAAAAGCAGCCATAACAAGGCACAGCAAGCAGAAACATACATTAGCAGTCAAAGGGTTAGAATTGCATACAAATATAGTTTTTCTTTTCTGTAGCCTTGGCAATAGCCATGGGGATATAAAATAACCTGTAGCAGCTGGCATGGAAACCAAGAAGCGTGCACCAGCGGCACAGAGCACAGTAACAAAGAGACACAAAAATGGATTTGGCTACTGTAGTGCAAAGTGTCTAGGACAGAACTGAAAATTCAGTTCAATACTAAGAAGCAAACACTAGAACTCGGTAATACTTCCCAAAGCGCTCAATCAAAGTTGTATTACGCACTATTCTAAGTGACAAAAAGGTGCTAAGTCAAGTTATTTACAGATATCATGGTCGTACAGTACCTTTTAAATCTGCAATTTAGGTTTCAGATTTTCCGTTAAGAATTAACTGCACTGAAATTCTACTTGTACTTAAATAATCCAGCTATGAGAGCTTGCAATGAAGAAATAAATACTGCCATCCAAATCATTAATTAGTTTAATAATCTCAACATCAACGAATGTAGTTACTACTACCTGATGTGCTTAGGCATCTTCTGGTCTTGTGTACCTCATGGGCCACAAACTCATGGGCATAGGAAAAGATCCAACTTTAAAGAAACGACACTTAAACTTCACGTTTCAACTAAGAAAACAAATCACACACAAGACTACAATTGCAGCAGCTGTTCCAAATGCCTTTTTAAGTTAAAGCATTCATTAAAAAATTTAATACTGGGGGGCTTTTAAATAAAATTCTACCACTAGCTTTGTTAAGTTCGAAATTTTAAGAATGACTATCTTAGAAAACTTGGTTTACTTAAGAGAAAAGAGACTATACACTACATCAACACTTAAGTGAACTACACTATGCCCTGTGGCCAGAAAAAAATGCATTTTTTTTTCTAAAAGGAAGGCAGTCTTCTACTATTTTGGGCTTTCAAAGCTTGATTTATAATAACTACAAACTCACTACTTTCGGAAGGTTATAGAAAAATTCTTAGAAAAAATAATTTCAAACATTAGTCACACTGTTGAAATACTCATCCAATAGTAATGTTTTGTTCTTCAGTAAGAAATAGAATTCTTCATAGCAAATGCCCCAGAGTTGCCTCACTCAATTTCTACAGCTGTTAAAACCAAACTGTTACTAAACTGGCAAATGTTGTCAAGGCCTCACTGTAGCTCGAGCCTGTGGTTTCAATAGGCACCATGTTTGTCTGCCTAAGTAACACCGATGGCACTGGGGAGGGCCAACAGTAACACTCGCATTCCGGGTGGAAAACCCTAGCACCCGACTCTGTGATTCCTACCCTGCGCTGATACACATGAAAAGACCTAGTAATCCCTTTGGGGACAGGAGTTTATTTTGCTTTGACTGGCTCGCGTTCTAACCAGCGAACCCTAACTTTCTGTTTGTAATGATACTCCTTTAAAAAATCCTGTAACATCGATGGCAGAGGGAGTCCATCGATTCCATCATATGTCGTGCACCTGCAGAGCTGCAGGCTGAAAGGAAAAGTCCTGTTCAGTGATATAGTAAGCAATGGTTCAAAGAACATGCACGAGCTGGGATCCTTGTAATGTTCCAGAAGCCCAGTGACGGTGGAGGAGTGAAACACGCATGGGTCATGGGCATCGAAACTGAAGTTGTGGTTCCACTGTTCAATCCGGGCATGCAGGGATCTATTGTAGCGTCGGAAGCTCACAGAGAAGAGGTAGTCCTCCTGCGCAGAGTCCCTGAGCAAAAACGTGCCTTCAGGCTTCCCTTCGAGAAGGGCTTCTACCGAAGCCCAGTCTTATGAGGGGAGCGAACCTCCACAGCGCACTCACAGACATGAGTTCCATGCAAAAGCAAGAGGATTTTATTCCAGCGCGCTGGGGTCGCTCCACACACCAGGGAGAGAGACGACCCCGAGCTCAAGAAGCATACACCTTTTATACTTTTTTGTAGGGAGGCTATGTTACAGAATAATTGGCTAAAACACAACATTAAATTGATTGGTTGCAAGCAGCAGTATCTGGCATCTGCAAGTACTACACCCCCCTCCCCCCCACCTTGAAAGGGGGAGCATTTCCTGGAGCCCTGAGGGTGGGGGTATTTTTCTGGTGTCTGGACTCACCACATGTATTAGACCTTTTTCCTGGAACCCTGGTTTGGGGTGAGGTGACGGGGTTCTGAGAATTGCTCACCACAATCTTACCTGTTTTGAAAATTTCTTTTTGTACAGTATCACTCTTAGCAAGATAATATCTAAGTATCATTTGCCAAATGTAAAAGCAAGACTTTGGTTTTTACTTTTTCTTATTGATGAATTTTGCTCTGTGTCAATTTCATATTAGTATATAATGCATTTTGACACCTCTCCCCTCTTCCTTTTCTTATCTTCCACTACTTCTTGCCAGATCACCCTCCCTACAAATCTTACATTTATCATATTTATATCCTTACGTTTTGTTTTGTTTCCCACTAGATATAATCACTTCCTTTCTCTGAAAACACTTGGATACACAACTGGAGAGCTTTCTTCCCATCCCCACCACCCATCAGTTGCTCATTGTTCATTAGTACTTTGTAGGGCTCTGTGGGTTTCTCTTCTGTCCATAGTCAACTGCTGGCTAGGTAGGTCCACAGTAGGTTTGGTTGTAGTAACCACCTTTGTTGTAGGTTCATGATCACTTTGGCCATGTGGTTTTTGGAGGATGGCATTTCACAATACTTTTCTCTTGGTTTTGGTTCTTATGTCATGTCTGCCACTTCTTCAAAGTCCCTGAGCCTTCACGGGCAGAACATATTGCATGCTGAGAACTCAACCTTCACTTATTCTCAACATCTTTTACAACTATGGTTTTCTGCGAGAGGTTCCTTTACCAACGACTGAGGGTGATATAATCTTTCTGTTCTATATCATATTATAGAAATACTACTGTATCCATGTTCGAAAACAAGGATTTTTATCTTTCATTTTATATGGCATCCAAAGCCTCTAACTATGATGCATGATGAAAAGCACAAGACAACATAGAGGTTCTCTTCATAGAAAACTTTGCTTTGGGGAATAAAACTTGAAATTTCCATCATGTGGAAATTACAAGTACATATTCTTCCAGTTTGCGATTTAATAGAATTATGTTTACTGTGTAGGAATTTACCTGGGAATACAAGTTTAGTGTTTTATGTAAATTCATTGCAGAGCACTGAATAGATATCTATTAGGTTCAGTGCCAATATAGATTATAATGCAAAGCTGTCATGTATGGTATTATTTCATGTATTTTAGTTGTTCATTCTGCAACTTTTATTTTCTGTCCAAGACCCAGCTATTAGAAGTCTTCACACCAATTTCCATATATTCAGTATTCAAGATGAATGTTTTCTTATTTATGCTGGGATGAGCCATTTGTCCATTCTTCCTTATCAAAGCTGGTTTAACAAGTGAGTTTTCTGAACCGTTCATCTTGGAATGGCAGGGCAGACCAGCCTCAATATCTACAATATAAGATTGCCTGAGAGTATTAGGTGTGATAAGCTAGGAAAAGACAGAAATTAGCTTAAACAATTGTGAATAATAAAGGAAGGTTATTACTTTTTGGAGAGTATCCAGTTACAAAAATATGAGGTGCCCAAACACAAGTTTGGAAACTTGTAAGTGCCAGCACTTACCTGTCAATGTGAGTTTCACAAGGAGGATCAGTGGGAATTAAAACAGGCCAGGGTCAGAGGGGTCTCAGCCCTGCTAAAACTGAGTTCTGAGACAAGTTTATTCTAAACTTCTCAGGAATTATACATGAAAGTTGGGCAACTATCCAAGTCTTTCATAATAGCCAAAACAGCAAGAATAGCATAATCTTGTAAAAAGAAGTAAGGAATGAATAACAAAAGAATATTAAATAGGAAACTAAATTATTATGACTAGCTTAATACACAAACTGTTAGGAATTTCAAGACAACAATAGCTTCAAGGTAGACACTCCTACAACAACTCTGGGAACATTTGGGCCTGTTCCCAATTAATAAATCACAAGGTAAGGATGCAGTGAGCTAATCAATAACACTTCCCACCTGAGATTAACCACAGCATAAACAAAATGTCCCAAAGGGACAAAGAGTAGAAACAAATAAGTTCAAATTGCTGATCTTACTACTTAGATTAGTCCCCAGAAATGTCCCCAGAAAGGCCTGAACCAGCACCCACAGAAGCTGCATTTTTGAAATAAGTTTATGTTTGCGGTCTGGTCCAATTACTCGAATCTTGTTTTGGGAGACTGAGTAAAGGTATAATCTCATTTGTTAATAATGAGTACAGCAGAAACATGCCTGTGTCAACCAAATATTTTTATGTGGACTTATGTTGTAACAGGAATACATTTTAAATGGGCATCTTCTTCAAACTTGCTAATGACCACTATGCGAGGCACTAATGGTCATATGCAAATGAAAATAAAGTTAATGAAGTATTTTTTATTACATACTGTAGATGGAGTGAAAATATTGAAAATAACAACCATAGCTAATGCTATAAATTGTTTGGTAATAATACATATATTACTACTAAACAATTGAAAATTATATATAATTTTCAATTATATATTTCATATATTTATATATGTATACATATATACATATATATATATAATTGAAAAAGACTAGAACGATATCTCTCATCAAAGTGAATCTGAAAACAGGAGTCATATCATATACCATTAGGCAAAGCAACACAAAGCAATAGTGAAATCTCATATTTTTATTTTGATTTATAAATCTGAAACATTGACAGTACCCAATATTGGAGAGAATGGGGGACAGCAGAAATGTCCTGTCATTGCTAGTTCTTACATAAAGTGGTTCATTCATTCCTCTTTTAAAGACAGTTTTGAAGTTTGACATAAAACTTAGCATGGTGTTAATAAATGACCTGCTAATGATACTCCTTTTACATGTACCAGAAATGAAGGAAAACTATGTATATATGCAAAAACCTATACATAATGATTATAGCAGACTTGTTTATATTGTTATAAGTCAGCAACAACTAACATGTGCTTCAATTAGTGCAGGGGTAAATAAATACTGACGCATCCAGCAATGAAATACTTTTCAGCCATGGAAATAGAACCACTGAGCCATGAATAGATAGGAAGAGAAGGTAAACACATATTGCTAAGTTAGTGCTAATCTGAAAAGACTACAGTTAATAGGAGTCCACTTGTCTGTCCTCGCTGAATAGCAAATATTAAGGTTAAAGGAGCCAAAATCGGTGCTGCTAGGATTTGGGGGGAATAGGAATGGTTTCATGACTGGAGTACAAAGGATATTTAGGGAAGGGAAATGTTTACAGTTTGCCTGTATGGTTGCAATAAATGATCATTAGATGGCTTAAGGGGTTTATTTTCTTACAGTCTGTCCAGTTTCATGGGAGAGCATGCACCAACACCAGGGCCAAGGGAACTGGGCACACCATCTCTACATAATGTCTAAAAAAGGAACAATCCTTACCAGACCAGCATGTCTGGCCAAGTATACATAAAGATGCCTACTTCCTCAACCGGCTCTTAGTATTTTATTCATTTGTTCAGGGTCTAATCCCACCTACCATAAGCTGGGCCTTCCCCATCAGCTAGACAATTTCCTGCAGGTTTGCTCTGGGCTTAACCCAACCACAAATGTTCCCAGAGCTCAAAACTCTCAACTGTCAAGTTGACACCTGTGCTTAACTATGACAGGAAATTATTCTGACAAATACTGTCAAAGTAGATATAAGTTATTAAATTTGTGTAAAACCTATTGTTGCAGTTAGCATACATGGTTGCTGATAAATTGGCATGAAACGGCTTAAGGGAACGAGGGGTTTATTTTCTCACAATAGTTTTGTTACAGTTTATAGTCCAGCTTGACGGGAGAGCTCACACCAACACTAGGACCCAGGGTAATGGCCACACTATCTCTACACAACAGCTGAAAGAGGGATGATCCTTACTTTCCCAGCATGTCTGGCCAAGTCTACAGAAAGATGCCAACTTTCTCAACTAGCTGTCTGTATTTTATGACAGAGCTTAATCCCACCCACCATGGGCTGGGCCTTCCCCATCAGCTGACAATTTCCTGCAGGTTTGCTCTGGGCTTAACTCAACCACTAATTCTCCACAAATATGCCCAGACAAACCCTCAACTGTCAAGTTGACACCTGTGCTAACTGTAACACCTATGGAATGCACACCCCAAGTGAATACTAATATAAGCTATAGATTTTAATGAATAACGATGGATTAATATAATCTCATCAGCAAATGACTACACAATACCAGGTGTTAAAAATTGGAGAACCTGAAAAAAGGAAAGGACAGAGGGAAACTCTTTTGTCCTTTGTTTTCATATTTCTATACTTCTAAATTGAACAAAAATGTAAAACATATTAAAAGGAGAAGATAAACTTTTATTAAATAGACCCATCATATATTTAAATAGAACGTTCAAATAAGAGTTAAAATCCAAATCATATATCTGCAAGTAAGAAAACTGAATTAAACAGTTTCTGTGCTACAACTCCTCATTAATTCAAATTGGATTTTTTACCACTAATTTGAAAGCAAGATATGTTTGATTTCAAGGCATTAATGATATGCTAAATTAATAATATGTTTTAAATATTAGATATTATATCAAATTGTTGTATAATGCATACATAACCCCAACTTGAATTCCAGCATTCTTTAAGTCACCTTAAGTAAAAAATCAGATGTTTTCCTCAAGAAAAGTAAAAAAGAAGGCACTACATTTTTTTAGGCATCAAAACAACAAGGCATGCATAAACCATGTTGACTTCTCACTGATAAGAGCAGAGGAGTCTATGAAGATTAATAATTTGATAAGTCTTAGTATTTCATTCTTGAGAATGAAATGTATCTTTCTGTGTTGCTCATAGTTCAAAATGCCAAATGGGTTATTCTGTCTCTTGACTGTGTGCATGAAAGTCTTGAACATTTAAGTACTTTCTGATCTCGAAACAATATAAAAGAAATGTCATCCAGCAGTGTACATTCTCCCAAGCATTCCTCCCAGCTCCCTCAGTTTAAGTTAATTTGCTGCTGTTTTTTCTTGACATATTTAAGGTAAATCCTTTCAAAGAATATTGATGGTAACATCTTCTGTATCTTTAAGCTTCACCATCAGTTAGTCATGTTTGATAATGTGAGTGTTACAACATCCCTGTGAAATAAGTTCTGATGGAGTTTGTTCAAAGAATTTAAATTTCAGCAGGAATCATATTTGTGATATTGTAAACCTAGATAAGGACCCATAAAAGGACAGTACAAAGAATGTAAATATACAAAAGTTTTTTTCCAGAAAAAAATTGTTACATTATTTATTCTGCCATTGGATATTCGCAATTTTTCTACCTCTTGGCTAATGTGAATAGGATGTAATGAACATAATTGTGTAAATATCTGTACCCCTCCTTTGAATTCTGGTATGTGGCCAGGAGAAGATTTGGTTAGTCATGTAGTAATTGTGTTTATTTTCCCACAGTGACTCTACTACCTACATTCTCTCAATGTGGGCCCTCGGTTCTAAGGTGTCCACTTGCTCACCATTTCTTACTAATTCTGAGATATTTTAAAAAGAGAACTCATTCCAACGATAATGGAGTGGCTCTTCTTGTAGTTTGGGTTTTCATTTTCCTACTGATTAGTGGTGCTGCAAATCTTTTCATGTGCCTATGCAGCTTCTGTGCAAAAATGTCCATTTAAGTTCTTTTTCACATTATGAATGGGTTTTTCTTTGGTTAATTTTAGGAGTTTTCTGTACATACTAGAAAACTAAACTCTTATCTGATCTTTGACTTTCAAATGTTTTCATTCTATTGCTATGTTCCTTTCATATACAAAAGTTTAAAATTTCACAATGTTCAGTTCATCTTGTGTGTGTGCATGTGTATGTGCATGTGCGTGCATATGTGTATCTGTGTGTTACCTCTGAGTGTTTGTTCATTGGGGATGAATTCTCATGCAGGTCTTGTGAATACGTGAAACTTCAGTAGACTGATGGCTGCAACTGTCCTGTCATGTTCAGAAGATAATAATTAGCTGTTTGCACCCCTGTACCCATTATGCTTTTACAATTTCAATGCCTTCTTTTCCAGGATGCTCTTATAATCTTACTGGTCCTCTTCCAGGATGTTCCCTAAGCTATGGTGTATATGTATGGAAAAGGTCAATTAGATGTACTGCTTAGGGCCAAACAGTGAGCAGTTATTTTCTACACTTTCACAGTTGCATATTCTGTAATAAACACCTTCTTTTGAGAAAGGAAACTTCTAGGTTGAGTGTCATCCAATCTATGGGCATAGTGACAAGTGTTTAGTGTCTTTCTAGCTAAACTTTAATAGTTTACATCTTCCAACCCCAAGGGTCCATGTACTCCCCTTTCATGGGTCTTTGTCCAGGTTTACAGTACCACAGATGTGATTCCTGGTGAAAAATGGGCCTTAATCCAATCAGAAAGCTGTTGCCCATTTAACATTCATGCCACTATTGCACTGATGGTTGCCTCTTGCTACAGTAGTTGTTATTGCAACTTGCACCTTTCATAGAGTGAAGAGACCATCGATTATTTCTTCTCCCGCCCCAGTAGCTTGTATAGTATTTCCTAGTAATACCAGCAAGAAAACAACTTTCAGATCAATTTTAGCTGATGTTTTTATATCCTGTGATCAACTGTTAATCTCTGGAGAGCAACCAAGAGCAATGGTAAAAGTCTATAATTCTTTTTTTTTTTTTTTTTTTGTGAAAGGGAGGCTGTCAGACCTTTCTGACCAACAACTTAGTAAGATGCATCACATACCTGGTAGTGGAATATTGTTTAAATGTCTTCGAGTTTTTGATGGAGCACTATAGGGCATTTTCCATTTTGCCCTTTCTCTCTGTGTTTTCCTGTGTCTCTCACCTGCGTGTGTTTGTTCTTACTTTTCTCTTAAACAAAAATGTTTTTTGATGTAATACTGATAGAGGAGGTTTCTATATGGTTGTATTTTATAATCTTAGTGCTATTTTTTTGCCCTCTTGGCCCTTCCTGTACCTTATACTCTCATTGCCACCACTTAAACATTTCCCCCTGTTACTCACCTTACCACTTGTAGTCTTTCTTAGCTCCTCCTTTAAAATTTTTCAGCAACATTTTAGAATGTCTTTGGTACAGATTATACTTTCTTTTTTACATATGTGTAGGTGCTGGTGTGTCTTTGTGTAGTAGGTTTGTATTTAGGTGTCTGTGTGTGTAGTTGAGGGCACTGGGTGTGCCCTTGGAGGCTTAAGGTTGACTTTGGATTGATCTGCCTTTTTATTGCTTAGCTTTGGGATTTCTCAGAATCCATCTTATAAGGCTGGAAATTCAGTTTGCTGCCACTTCCACCCAGAATTTTTAAGTGGGATAAGAATCTGAACCCATGTACTTCTGCTTACAAGGCGAACGTTTAATCTATGAATCATCTTTCCAACTTGGATCAGTCTTTTTAAAATGCTATTACAGGAAGTTGTTTATTGTGATGATTTTGAAATATATTTTGCTTTATCACATCACCAACAATTTTTAACCCAACATTGCATAAAAATCCATTTATAATGCCAATTTGTACAATTTACAGGCAGAGAAACGCTTATGTGTTGTACCTGAAGTACAAATGAGTTTGGGAAGTTAATTGCCTGTTCTTCTAGGTAAGCTTGAGAATAGTGCCAGGGGATAAACATGATAGTACAATGATATCATGAATCACATCTCACTAATTGGTATTAGTATTTATAAAATTCTCAGGACCAATGAAAGGTGAAATAATTTTATATTCTCCTTGTTTATGGATTTCAGTTTCATATTTAATAGACTTGATATTTCATTGCTTTTCTGCTCATTTGAATCATCTTAAATGTTTAAAAATATCAATAATGAAGCAATTTGTACTTCAAGCAAAGCAAGAAAATTTGTAGGTAGGAATGTTTCTTCGGTTTTGCTTTCAGGACACAAGGAGACTATGTTGGTAATCATTTCACAGACATTCCCTGCTGCTGTCTTATCATAGTGTAGCACCATATGTCTTTGAACCAATCTATACTGCACTGACTGCCTTATGTCAAAATAATCTCTCAGAGATGATATACTTTCATATATACTTTCAGAAGGAAAAAACATTTAAATATAGGAAATTCATCTTTTACATTTATACATTAACCACAGAATTATATAAATTTATTTTATTAATTCACTTATTTGTTTCACTCTCAAATATTTTAGTGGTTCTTATGGATTAACTGCACTGCTGTGTATTGGAGTTTTCAGTTTGTCCTCCCACATAGACTCAATGACTTATCTGATGTCACACCCTGTGTATTCTAGACCATATTGCACCAGGATTAATCTGTGGAACCATAGAGAGTCACAGTAGTGAATTCTGAGTGGTATTTACTTGCCTTAATTCACTCTCTGTGGAAACCGTACACATGCAGCCCTATGGGGTAACTCTCAGGTGGTGAGAAATGGAAACCACAGCTGTTAGAGTGAGGCATTGCATCATCTCAGCTCCATCAATTGTGAATGGCTGTGGCCCTGGCTACCATTCAAATTCAGCCTCACGGAGGCTTATGCAGACATCTCTAGAAAAAAATACTCCTGACTGAGGACCTGTGGAGTAGCTAAATCCTTTTTTAAATTCTGATAAATTTGCAATAGTTTTCCATAGTAATTGTTAACTAATTCTGAAGCACATGGAAAAAGCAAGATCCTTCTGTCTTCTCGAAATTTACAATTAAAAATAACTGATGATGTACCCATTTATCACCAAAACAAAAGTAGATATAAAAGCAGTACATAGAAGAAACAATTACATCTATCTTGGAGGCTAGGAAGAGTCTAAGAAGGGATGGTTAATCTGAGGCTTATGGGAAGAAGAGAGATTTGAAGAGCATTGGTGTGAGTATTCAAGACACAAGGCAGAGGATGAATGAAGGTCCCAAACATGAAGATCCAAGGGCCAAAGATTTTGTGGACAGCAGGAGTAAAGGCTGACTAAGGGAGGAAGTAAAGTGGGGAAGTGTTGTTTGTGCTTTGAAGTTATTCAATAAACATTGGAGACTTTTCCAACTGAACCAGAGCTGCCCATGGAGCAGGGTAGGGCTGGAGGCATGGAGTTGCTGGGCACCATTAGAGATTATAGACCATGTGATGGGAACTTTTAAAAGAAAGGAAGTTTGGGGAAAGAAACAGATATATTTTAGTTATGTTAAAACATTAGACTTTGTGCTAAAATATACATTTAAGGATATCCATCCTTTAGTTTCTACACTATGAACCTGGAACATCTATCTAGCATGTACTCCTTTCATTTAGCAGTCTGGTTGACAGATGCTACAGATGACCTGGTCACTTAAGTTGGCAATATGCCCTACTTATTTTTTTCAATGGTGTCCAATTAGGAACCAAATCTTATTTGTTCTAATATCAAAAATACCTCTTTGAATTTGTCCCTTCCCACCTAAGTCATGCTAAGAAAACCCATAAGCACATCTTTTCTCAATTTCCATAATGATTTCTCACAGTTCTGCTGCTAGTCATACTCTGTATGCTAGCAGGGCCCATTGAAAACAAACCCATGAATGAATGAATAAATGAATGAGTCTGTTCAATTTGCTTTCATATGTTTACTGGCTCCCGTATCACTGAGCACACAGGCCACACTCTTTGGCTTAGATACTGTAGCTTCCCTAAATTCTTTGTCCTTTCTCCTTCCCTTGCGCCTTCCTTCTTCTTCATTTCTCCCTCCTCTATTTCCTCCTCTTTTCCCTTAGCTCACTGTTGAACAGTGATGTCATAGGCTACCAGAGTCATTTGTGTAACTTCAATCTGCCATTTTCATTGAGGGAATTCTTGTCTTCTTTTCCTAGTCACTTCCTACTTTGTGTCACATAGGCTGGTGGTATCTGTGACTCCCACCTGTCCTTCATCTCAGCCCACTATTTTCCTTTTGTGACTTACATAGTCATATCTTCCCCACATTCCAAACTTTGCTTTATTTTGCATGTGTGTTTGTGTGTGTATATGCATGTATCAGAGGACATTCTGGGTCTGTGGAGGCCCAAGGGTGACTTTAGGAATCACCATGGATTGCTTCCTATTTTCTTGCTCTGGAGTATCCTAGTCTCTGACTTCCAGGACCAGAAGTTCAGGCTGACTCCATTTCCTTCTGGTGTTTTCACAGGGAACTCAGGACCTTCTGTTTGTAAGAGAGTTTTAACCCCTGAGCCATCTTTCTGGTCCAGTTTCCAAACGTTTTAAGGGCAAGAGACGTCACACCTAATATCATTGGCATCTCATAAATATGAATGGTCTCAGAGCTGGGTGTTAAAATATTCAACTCTTTTTCCACCAAGTAGTATAACATAAAAAATCATGTACTAAGCTTAAGTTTCCTTTATCTTTAAGAACTAGGAAAGCTTGAGTAATTCCTTCTCATCAGTTCCAGGAAGGAATTTTATTTTGATCCTGGATCATCTGAAAGTGGCTTATCAAACAGAAACCAATGCTCTCTTATCAGAACTGTTCAAGAATAATTTACACCTCAAGGATCAATAGGTTATTGTTTGTCTTTGTGCTTGTCTATACAGGGTCAATTCAAGAGTGTCTTGTAATAGTAGTTCTAAAATGATTTTCAAAATATTCCATTGTGTCATGTTTACCTTTGCTTTTAGATTTGATTTGGTTGATGTCTTCTCTCAGAAGAGTTTCCTTTGAAGTTAGGGCCAGGTCCCTTGCTGGATGACCTAGGTACGAACATGCACTGAATGATCTGGAAATGAATTTGAAATGAACAATTAATGATTTATTTCCATCTGGTTTGTAATAGCAAGTCTTTTTACTTGTATGCCCTTCAACCTAAAAGAGTCTTGAGAAGGGAATGTGTCATAAACAATTCTTCTCTGTCTTACATTTTCAACCTTCATTTTTATTTACGAGACTTTGTGAAGGTTTAATAAAAATGTTTCAAATGCATGTATTTTAGACGTTCAGCCACATGCTGTTCTCACTGCAAATATCATTACTAACAAAACAGAGCTTTGGAATATGCTGAGTTCATATTTGAGTAAAAATAAATGCTTCTCATCAGAAGGAAACAAGCAAAAACCATTCCAAAATCTGAATCCCAAAGCTGCGAAGTAGAGAGAAATGTACATGAAAGATTGCCTGGGAACATGAGTTTACTTTTCCAATTAGAATAATGAATAACACCTGCATCCTGCTTTGAAGTTTACAAGAAAATTTCTGTGCACTTGCTTTGTTATTCTTCTGTTGCTGTGATAAGATATTCTGATCAAAGCAAATTAAGGGAAGGTTATTTTGACCTTAAGATCCAGAGGGATAGAGTTGCATCATGAAAGGGAAGGCACAGTGGCAGAAGCAGGAGGCTGACTTATGCTGTAGCCACACTCAAGGGAAGGAGTGAAGAGAGAGAGAGGAAGAGGGAGAGGAAAAGGGAAAGGGAGAGGGAGAGGGACAGGGACAGGGACAGGGACAGGGACAGGGACAGGGATAAGGAGAGGGAGAACAGAAAATGGTACTGGACTATAGATTTCCAAGGCCCACTTCCAGTCCCCTCATGACTTCATCCAACAAGGAAGATTCTACCTCATAACGTTTCCACAATCTTCCCAAACAGCACCACTAGTGGGACCAAGTGCTCAAACACAAGAGCCAGCTAGGGAAATTTTGCATCTAAATCATGACATTTATTCTCATTTTCATCACAGAAATTCAACAGTGTAAGAGATGGTGTGATTTTTATTGTATAAGTGAGGAGACCATCAGTTTAAAAACTATGTGACTGTAGAAATCCTGCCCTTATATGACAGATCTTATTACTTCCATGAGCTATGACACCATGTTGATGGGTGTATGTATGTATGTATGTATGTATGTATGTATGTATGTATATATGTATGTATATCTGTCTGGTTGATGGGTTGGTTGGTTGGTTGGTTGGTTGGTTATTTTTGACAGGACCTCACATAGACAGCTCTGAATTTTCTATGTAGCTAGGATAACCTCCACTTCCTGATTCTAAGATTGTATGCTACTACATTTGACGTCTTTGCTTAATAGTTCATTTTGAGAAAGTTCTTCTAGTATGATTTGAGAGATCACTTTTGAAAATGTACAAACATTCTCAAGTATGTTGAAATTTTCCTTCGTAAATACTATAGAAATGTCTTTTTACATCAATCCTTTACTGATGGAATTGCTTTATCAGTGAAAAGCTAGCATGACCATCTCTGAAGAATATTTTCCTTAAAACCTCCAGGATATTTTTAGATGTATTCTTTCACCTTTTTCTGACTTCAGAAATCAAATGATTCTTGGCTATACTGCTAAAGACTATCATGTGCCTGTTTATTTTGATAGTGCCAGTGAATTTGTGGATAGACATTGAAAGGTGTGTCCCATTGATTAGGCAAATATAATCTGGAAATAGCACATGTATTTTAATACTAGAAAAGAAATTATTGTCTGTACTCTGGGGAGGAGAACCAGGGACTAATTAACTGGAGTTTAATGCAAATTAAGAACTGCCGCAATGCGTCTATTAGAATGCCTCAGCAGTTTATTTATGTGATCATTTCACAAAGCCGAGTATAACCCACTGCTTTGGAGGAGGACTTACTAAGTATTGATTTGGTTCATCATTTTACATATTCTTTAAATATAAGCAACATCTGTATTTTTCTGTTTGTAGAGTGATAAGCCTTCTAAAATTTTGATACATATATAAATGTATATCACTAAATACTTACCCTTGGCTTTGGGTCCACATCTGAAAGTTTTTTAAATGAGTAATTAAAAGCCCTACAAATTTTTCAGATTCTGTTTTAGAGAATAATTATAGTTATCTGTCACAGAGTGATACTTGTGTAATGGCATTATCTCACTGGATTCTATCCCTTTTTATGACTTTACCTCTTCATCATTTGAATGGTCAATAAGAACATGTAATAACATTGATAATAAATATGCATTCTACTGGGGCTGGAGAGGTGGCTCAGGGGTTAAGCCTCTGCCTTACAGGTGGAAGGTACTGAGTTCGGATCCTAGACCCCACGTATAGACACCGGGCTGAAGCGGGGGGGGGGGGGGGGGGGGGGGGGGGGCGGGGGGGGGGGGGGCGGCCTGCGTTTCTGGTCCTGGTAGGGCGGAGCCTGTGAATCCCGGGGCAGAGTAAACAAGGAGGAGGCGGTCCATGGTGGTTCCTGAATTCGTCCATGGTTCTAAACACACATACACACATACACGCACACACACACATACAGGTGCACAATTGAATAAATAATAAAAAATGCATTCTACTGTACAATAGCATATTCTCTCTCATTTCTGTGGTCTAGAAAATGAAATGTCGCAGGGCCATTCTCTTCTAATTGTTCTGGAGAAAGATTCCTTCATAGTTTCTGCCAGAAACCAGTGATAATCCTTAGCTTTCAGATGAGTCATTAGCATATCTGCCTTCTTCTCCACAGCCACCTTACTGGTATACACCTGTCCAAATTTCTTACTGCATATAAAGATACTATCTGTCTGGTGGTGGTGTTTCTCTGTATCACCATTGCGACAGAAAAGTTCCTTTAAGTAATCACCTTTGTAGATTCCTGGAGGTCTCGCTTGAACAAAAAAAAAAAAAAAAAGATACTATCTGTCACAGTGCAGTATTTTTCCTTACCCTGATTTCATCTGTCAAGACTCTTTTTATGATTTGATAGAGATTATATATTCATTATATTTGAAAATAAAGCCATATATACATTGTGTCAACACTATTACTGCAGAAAGATTATAAATATCATCATGTCTCAGTATTTTCTGAATCGGTGTCTGAATTGAATCTGACCAAGCTATTTTCTTCCAGTTGTATCTGGTAGTATCCAGTCAGAGGCTCAGCTGAATGTTGATAAACAGCATTCATGATAGCGAGAAGACTGGACAAAGCTTAATTTTCTCTACCATCCACTTCAACTCATGCTTTTTGATATGATTCTGTGGGACACTGACATGACAAATCAGAGGACTGTAAGAACAAGAAATGAAAGATACAGGAATCAGATTCTTTTAGTCTCTGAATGGATGGACCTCAGTATCTATCACAATACAGCTTCTATTGTACTCTCTTGGCAGGTATAGTCACAGAGTATCCTTTGATCTCTGTGGAAGGTCTCTCTTCTCTTACCCCATTTTAGAACTGCTTTGACTTTGAGGTGCTGATGTTGAAAATCAAGTTTACATGCAAATGAGATTCTCTGAGTACGTTTCTCTTCCATACAAAGACCTATGATCTTAAGGAACAACTTCTCTGCTTTCTCTTTCCTCTCTCTCTCTCTCTCTCTCTCTCTCTCTCTCTGTAATACATGTGTTCATTCAAGAACAGAATGAAAGTGTCTCTTCAGAAAGGAGAAAGGGCAATCATGCGGCAGTTATTGCAATTGTGAAATCCAACCAGATATAACTTCCAGCCCATTGATTAGAGCCCAGTCCTGTGCCCCCAGAGTGATGGTGACAGCTCTTCATTTCACCCTTGAAGTCATGCTCCTCTCCCATAAAAATCTGTAGCTTGCTCTTATGTGTGAAATGATAGTCCGCAAAAGAAAAGTCACACATGCTTTCTGTTCAGCATAGTCTTTTTCATCTTTTGGGTGGAGACTAGGAGTATTTGGGGGAAATGATACAAAAGATTACTTGTAGTTGAAAAGGATTACCATATTTATTAGCTTACCTTCAAATCTTATTTGAGATCTTGACAAAGAAACATCCTTGATGTTTTTAACTGCATAATCATATTAGACAGGAGTAGTGTACTTAACCTTTGTGCTGGGGACAACCATTTCTGACTCTGTAATATAGTCTACTGCTGGGGGAGACTGGGAATGGAAAAATAGTGCTATGTTCAGACCAGGCCATCTTGGCTCTATTCTATTTCCTCTAAGATCTGCCCACAAACTCAGCTCACAAATTTCTTCTTAACACATCTTTGTAATCATATTATACTGAGGCAGCAAGAATTCAATTAGCATTTTCTTTGTTGCGCCTGTAATTCTTTGCCTGCCCTAGAGGTGCATTATCTTCTCCTCTCCCCTGTTTTCCTCATTCTCATATGCATAAACCATCTTGAGCTTTTGTCCTCACACATGAAGCATACCATGTTCTGTATTTGCTGTTACGTGTACACACTGTTAAGCCTTCTTGCCCATCTTTCCCTAACAGGCTGTGTGAATCCATCTTCTTTCCAGTCCCAGACTCCATGAGGCTAATTTCAGTTGCTGTCTTCTGTTGCTTCTAAAGCCCTGGACATATTTGACGGGTTTCACACAGCAAGATAACTCTTCCAGGCAGGGTCTTTGCTTTCTAGTATTGCATAAACACAAGAGACCTAAAACAATCACTGTTTGTTCTACCTTAGGACTTTGGTAGGTTAAGTATATAGTTTAAGCTGTAGGTTAAGAATCCATCCTAGCTTTGTGGTGATTCAAAAGAAACTGGAATAGGTTGCACTGACACCAGAAAAGAGATTAAGAAACTCATGTGAATGACCATACAGCAAGTGGATTTGTGGCTTATGCCATATGGCACAGCTACTAAGAACTGCTGTGGAATCACAAAACCAAGCGGCTTCCCAAGGACTCTAGTTTGTCTGTGCCTGATCCAGATGAAGCAGGCACCACACATCCTTTTATCTTGATGAAGACAGACAAGGCTGAGTGTTTAAGAGACAGTATTGGAAGCAACAAATCCCCTCTGGGTCAAACTTAGAAATGCAAGCCATGGTTCACTTTTACTGCCCAATATTATTTTTGACTTCTCCCTAAGTAGTTTGATATAGAGAAAAAAACATGGACTCCTTTCATTCAATTAATGAAAAACTAATGAATATAATGTTTTCTATCCTCAAGCAGCTAATGCTTTTGTATGAATCAGACATAAGAATGATAATATAAATGCAAGGCAGAGTAATGGGTTTTGAAACATGAACAGAGTAAACGTCAATACTTCTGTATGAGTGGAATAAATTTGGGTATATGCACGTTTGACATTTAATTCCTTGCACTTTTTTCTTTTCCTGCCAAATGCAGTGGATTTCAATTTTTGTCCAGTCCATAATATACATTGTAACATAAGATATACATATATAACATACAGTCTATTCACAGTATGTGCATATACATATCATGTAAACATGATACATACTCGCATGCACAAAATGCATCTCATTTCCAAATGCATAACTAAAACTGCATTCTTCAAGAAGTCTCTGCAACACTTTATTATTTTCCATTCTTCTAACTGTGTATAGTTCTACGAAATTCTGGAAAATCCACCAAATTGGTTTCATGATTGTGATTTGATTCCATTTGCTGAATTGTGAAAAATAACTGGTTTAGGAGAAACAGAACCTTCTTGGGTCACAGTTGTGCAATGATTTATTGTTAAAATGTATCCTTTACAGGAAGATCTGAGAATTGATTGATCAAGGGGGATATGAAAGCATTTCACACCATTTCTTTGCCCAGTCAGTTATTGGGCAAAGTAGAGTATACCCAGTATCTTTTGATATGTGTTATTTGACTCCTTGCCAGTGATGTGTCTGCTAATTTTGAGAGGCCCTGAGAACACATTAGTTTTAAGTAGCCATAAAGTCTTGTTAACTTTGATAGATTGTGAAGAACCATTTTGTCCTTGCAGAGGTTACCACAGACTATGATGAGAAAACCTTATTTTTTTATTGTATAGACATCATATACTCATACCTTAGATTTGAAGACACCATATACTCATATTTGAAGTAGGAAAAAAAAATGAGAAACTACCTTGAAATTAATTAGCTTTTAGCATTAAGACCCATTTTTAACATCCACTGTTTATTTAATGTGAGAAATGAACAGAGAGCAGGTCAACAAAGATATTTCCCACATGGCCCCTTCATTCTTCAAGGAGAGATAGAAGCAAACAGGTGAACAAAGAGATAAAATGATTGGGGAGTGTAATTAACGCCAAATAAAAAGCAAATTAGAAATAGGAGACCAAGTAGAGAGACATTCTGGCCCTTGATACATGGTGAGAATACATAGGGGTAGGCCGATGGCATTTGAAAAGTAGCTGAGAAATGAGAAGAAACTGCTTGTCAGTAGAGAGAGGTTTCCTGAGCCAGTACAAAATTGCCCAGTCAGAAGGTGATGATTGTATTAGGGAATTAAAGGAAGATTCTCTTCAGAGCTATTATAATGTGTGTCAAGAGTAACAAAAGAGTGGAAAGAAATGGTCTCAACTCTGAAGACATCCAAAGACAAATGTAAATTATAACTCAGAGACATAGGAAGGTATAAAAACTTCTTTTCATACATCTCAAAGGTTATTGCTAACACTTCTAAAGCAAAAATGAGTTACAAGAAAAAAATAACAAATTTATTTAGTAAATCTTTTGATTACACAGGTGGCTTCAGGCTAAAGATCCAAAGAGCTCTGGCAAATTTATGTCTTTATACTTAGGTACAATGAAGAATGGACATCTATGAAGAAATATAATTTGATATTAAAAGGTATAAAGCAGGGGAAATGAACTCGATCTTTCATGGTACAATCTTCAGGTATAGGCCTATCTTGTCACTTGAGGATCTTCAGAAGGGGTGGGAAAAGCTCTGAGAGACTGACATTTCCAGAACTTCATGACATGTTTAAGGAGAGAAGAGTCTTCATTTCTAAGACTTGTTTATGATGAGGCAGAGAAAGGAAAAAGGAAGACAGGGGAGGTCAGTGAGAATTTCCTGATGAGGTCCATCCATCTGTTTCCCTGAGCTCTAAGCATTCAGCACACCAAAGCAATGTATTTTGGAATATCAGGTTCTGAGTTCTAGCAACCATAAATAGACAGGTTGAAGAGAATATGGGAGAATCTTGCTAAATCCAGTAACAGAATTCTTGCTGTGGACCAGTGTTCTGATATGCACATGAAATATCCCGTAGGCTCAGTTGAAAATCTGGTCTATAGCTAGTGACACTATTTTGGAAGATGATGGAAACTTTAGGAGGTAGCACCTAATTGGCAGAAGTAGGCCACTGAGGTTTTCCCCCGAGCATCTTATCTACAACGCCTTTCTTTAACCTGTTTCCTGGAAATCATGAAGTACCTATGCTCTGTTCTGTTGCTGATCGCCTGCCTTGGGATGGTCCAGAAACATCAGAGCTGTCTGACCAAAGACCAAAACCTCTGAAACTCTGAGTCAAAGTTACGCTTTCCTCCTTTAAACTGTTTTGCTCAGGTGTTTGTCATAGCAGCAAAAAGCTTACTAGCACACCAAGCCAGAGAAAAACATCAAGCCATTGTGAGATTGCCTCTCAGATGTCTTAGCAATATTTCTGCTAAGCAAGGTTGTGAAGGTCTGGCAAGAGCAGGGGTTTGAACAGACCAAGGCTGGTGGTTTGTCAAGAAAGAGACTTCAAGCAAAACCTAAAGTTTGGTCAAGGAGGTTTGTCATTATGTATTCATTCTTTAAAATAGACTTCAGATACAGATGCAAGAAGACATGATAGATTGATGGTCATATTTTATGTCCTACCCATTAAACTACTTACATTTTTATTTATCTACAAATTGCAGCTATATACTTTGGAGCTTTTATATTACCCTTGGAACCATTGCATCAATGGCAAGGTTTCCATGTAGTTTATTTCAAAATTTACAAGATACACAGACAGCTCACTTGCTAGCCATTAATCTGAACATTTTAAAGACTAATATGGCATCATATAACAGTAGGGAAAACAGTGGGAAAATGTTCAGAGAAATTTGTAAATAGTTGATCCTATCATACAAACATCACTTACCCAATCTAGATGGTCTCAGTAAATCACTAGATGTGATTAGCTGCTGCTACAGGCTGAATACAGCTCAGTTGTTCACAGGAAACTGTTTTGTTGTTTTAACAAGACGAATAATACATTCTAAAGTAATAATAAAAAGTATGGTATAGTTCCTATATAAACCAGGAGCATAGCTATTCATTATTATCCTGTGCTAAATTCATGTGATTGACAGCATGGCAACTTCATTCATACCAGCTTTACTACAAACAGTTAATGTAATAAAATATGACATCAGAGTGGTGTTGGAATACTACATGGAAGTAGTAATTTTCAGTTCTGTTAAAATCTTAGGTGACTATCATTGCTTATGTAATCTGCCATTAACAAAATTGTTTCTATGTTATGTAAATAAGTATATACTTATAAACTCAGCAGACTTTTTTTAGTTCTATGGCAGACTTTTTATTCCTACTTAAAGTAAATGATCTGGTTTTAAAATTATTTGTACTTTGCAATTTCAAACTAATTTGCAATGTAATATAAAATGGCAATTTTATAAAAATATTAGAAACTGATGGACATCCATTTTGCAGTCACTTGGGCTTAGATGATTCACTAAAATAATAGGAAGTCTATACAAAATGCTCTCTAAATATAACAAAGTAAGTTGGAAGAAACTTTAAAGTCTGCCTAGTTGAAATTCTTATCTTCCTAACTGAAAGGCAATAGGGTAACATTGCTATTTGGTGACTTTTGTCAAGTTAGAGCAGCATCAAAGCAATTTTCTTGAATGAGAGTGGATTAACTCTCCAAAGAAATTACCTTGACTCAAGAACAAGTCAGTGAAACACCTCTAGTCTTTGTGCAGAGCCTCTGTGGTTCTCAAAGTACAGAATATAAATGTGAAAACTTGATGCCAAAAAACTCCTATTATCTACTTCTATGCCCAAGAATTTTCAGGCTTTCCGTTGAGCCCTAGAATACTCATGAGGCTTGTCAGGTCTCTTTCAGTTTGTTTCCAGTTTCTGTGGTTTTATATGAGGTAGAGGTAAGGAAGCTAGTCAATTTTTATTCTATGTTGTTCTGATTTTCCAGTTAACTATCCTACATTTTTATGCATAAGTTTTTATTGCAAATCGCCATACTTATGCCTTAAGAAAGCTATTGAGAATTAAGTTATACAAAAATAAATGCATATTGACAAAGTAGACTACAATCCAGACATCCCACTCCAAGTGCAGATTTTCATCTGTTCTTCATGCCTGGTAAAATGTTCATATAGTCGCTATTTTTTTTCCAATAAAGACAACTGATTTCAATGTTTATACAGCAGTTGGGGGAAAAGTGTGTCTGTAGTTGTGACTCAAATTTGAAAACATTATAATTGCATTTCTCAATCATCAAAGAAAAGGGAAATAGAGAAAGATGGGAGGGAAAATTTCTCTGTCTTTTTATGTCTGTCTGTCTGCTGCCTATCTATCTATCTATCTATCTATCTATCTATCTATCTATCTATCTATCTATCTATCTGACTGTCTGTCTGTCTGTCTATCTGTCTCCCTCTTAACTTTTGGGGAATTTGAATTTGGAAATATATGATTTTGTTGGTGCTCAGAACTGTACACAAGTCTGATGGAATTGCCTACACTGAATATTCACCACAAAGTCTGTTATAGACTAAAGTATCATTTTGAATACAAACACTTCCCACACAAGCCAGTGCAATAGAAACCTTTTAAATCAAGGTCTGCTGTAACAGTCTTTGCCCTCTTGATTTCTCAATCCATTAATGCCCTTGAAATATTACCCAGTCACATACTGCTGGACTTCTGCCTGCCCCTTATACAGAAGCCTGAGACTTCTGCACAAAGTTTCTCTCACAACTCTTGATGTCTCTCATCTGGTGACATTGAATTACAGGGCTGCACTTTCACTGATGTGTTGAATGCAAAAAAGGTTATTACAGCAGCCACAGCAAGCATGGCACAGCTGCTTGCACTCTTTGTAATGCAATCTGAAAAGAATGTATTAATAATGTCAAATGTTGGTTCAGGCTGTCCATCAGAGAAAGACCTGCCCTTGGAAGGTTAAGATTTCTTTCCTAGAGTCCAATTGGGTGTCATGGTCAATATTAGAAAGATGAAGTAAGGCATATTTTGACATAATATCAACATGGTAATATAAACATCTGGGAAAGAAACTAAGAATGTTAAACTTACAGGAAAGATGTTAAATGAGAACTGAGTAGAAGATGCAAACATGTGATGCTATTTTGAACTTTTGTTATTACATGTAATTTTCACATCTTTATAATTATTATTTCAGATTACATAATTTTAGTCACTATTAATATTCTTTTAGAATATCATTTTAACTGCATATGTATATATACTCCAGAGTTTGACCTGTTGTTGTATCCAAATCCTGGTTTTGCAATGGAATTCCTAGGCTACCCTGGCAAACTTACTTACCTGTCATGCTTTGCCTCTTTACCTGTGAAATGGGGGCAGTAACTATATTCATCACATATAGTTGTCGTGGACAGCAGTGGAGTTAATTTCTATAATATTTGCATGTCCCATAGAAAAAATTCTCTATTTTAGAGTCAGCACTATTTGAATATCCATTGAGATTTTATATGTTATCCTGTTTGCTTAGCTGACATAATTTTTTTTGTCAAAATATTACTTCTGTCATTTGACTTCTGTCAAAAACTTATTTTGTGGTCATGTTAACAAATTAAGCAATATTTAAAAGTATGCACTTAGGGTCCCATGTAAGTGAATAAGCCTTTGTGAGCGTGGAAGTGTTGTCATATAGATTCCATAGCTTGATTATATATGGAAATTGTTTTTGTCAATATATCATTAGTAGTTAGGTGTTACCACCACTGTAAAAGTGATTATTACTAATATTAGAGAGTTATTTGATACAATTAGAGCACAGAAAAGAAAAATTGGAAAAGGCATTAATTTCCCATGCACATTGGTATTGATTCGGGAATGTGCTGGAGAGCCAGGGTGGTGGCAGAAGATTATTGGCGAGACTTCTGCTACTTCTGACAACAGCTAAACAGCTCACTTTGCTGGCAGAAGTATCAATAAATGTCAAACAGCACAATCTCCATGACTTCAGTTTAGAGCCATTCATGTAAATTCCAAAAATAGCAGCTGTAATTATGTATCTATGTAACAGGAGAGCATATGTCTACTTTTGAATTTTCTTTCAAAATAATACTTGCATCTGTGATATTTCAAAGCTCCATATTATGGGGACAGGAACTTTTAATATGAATTTTAAAAGATTACATTTAGTTACCCTTACTTAACTACATTACCCAGCATATATACACAAGAAAAGGGCATATTTTATTTTGTTTTCTATACATTATTGTATTTTTTTAGTTAATTTTTTTTATTAAAAATTTAATTATACATTTTAAAATTTTTTACCAGTTCCCTCCCTCCCCCCTCCTCCCCCTGCCCTTCCCCTAGTGCCTTCCCCCAATTCCCAGAGAGTCCTTTATTGTGTACGCCTAATTCTCCACTGGGTCCTCCTCTCCGATGACATATAAGGACCCAGTGGCATTTCCATAAGCCCTTTCTCTTGTTCCCCTTAAGCATAAGATCACTATTATGGCTGTCAATCCCTTGCCTCCAGGGGTCTCGGTGCCCTTAACAGATGCTAGACTTTATGAGGGCAACAGTGCGCTGGACATTGCGCAGGGCATGCAAAGTCCAATTATGATTGCTTCAGCCCTAACTTGTGTGGAGTATCTCGCATATCATTGCTCCTCCCATCCTTGTGCTCTTACAATCCTACCGCCCCCTCTTCCACAAATTTCCCTGAGCTTCAGGATGGGGAGAGATTAGGCTGTCCTAGTTCTATGTGATTGATATAGAGTCTCTGAAGTTCTGGATTGTGGTTTGTTGATTTTCTTTTGCAGTTTTGCTGCTCCTGCAATTCCCTTCACTCCATTCTGCTGGGCACTGTATGTCACCCCCTGGCCAGAGACAAAAAGCTGTTAAACTGGAGTCTTGTTGTAATAGCACATTCATGGGTAGATGTAATAAGAGTAGGAAACCTCACTGAGGGAGGGGTCCATCACCCATTTGCAAAATGATTACTTTTTATCTGCTAGACTATATGCCCTCCCCTTCTGGTGAGATCAGGAAAGAACGTCTGTGAACTTAACCAGGTTTCTCATTACTTACTTGCAGACCTTGATGGAGGCCTATTTTCTCTGCTGTAACATGGTCCCCTCTCTCCTTGTTTCTGGTGTGGCCCTCCTAACCCATCTCTCTTGTTCATAATCCTTGCAATTATTGTGTTACATAGGTTTACTTTTGAGTGTCTCAATGTGGGCTGGGTGAGTTTGGTACCAGGAGCCACCTATTAGGAAGTACATACGGCGCTTAATTTTCTGGGTTTGGGATACTTCACTTAATATAATTCTTTCTAATGACATCCATTTCCCAGCAAATTCCAGTAATTCATCATTTTTGATGGCTGAGTAGTACTCCATTGTATAGATGTACCACTGTTTCCTTATCCACTCGTCAACTGTTGGACATTTAGGTTGATTCCATGACTTTGCTATTGTAAACAGTGCTGCTATGAACATGGTCAAGCTTGTGCTATCGAGGCGAACCTCTGCTGCATGGGGGGTTATTCCCAAAAGTGGGATAGCAGGGTCATATGGCATTTCAATCTTTAATTTCTTTAAGAATCTCCAGACAGCTCGCCAGAGTGGCTGTATGAGCCTGCATTCCCACCAACAATGTAGGAGAGTTCCCCTCTCTCCACATCCTCTCCAGCATTTGTCGTTGTTAGTATTGTGGATTTTTGCCATCCTGACCGGGGTAAGATGATATCTCAGGGAAGTTTTGATTTGCATTTCCCTGATGGCGAAGGAAGTGGAGCATTTTTTAAGATAATTGTTAGACATTTTAATTTCATCCCTGGTAAAGTTTCTTTGAAGTTCCAGGGCCCATTTTTTAATTGGGCCAGTGTTTTCCTTGGAGTTTAATTTTCTAAGTTCTTTGTGCACTCTGGATAGTAGAGCTCTGTCAGATATGTGGTTAGTGAAGATTTTCTCCCATTCTGTGGGTTGCCTTTGAGCTCGTGTGACAATCTCTTTATCTGAACAGAAGCTCTTTAATTTCACAAGATCCCAACTGTTGAGAGTTGGTAGCAGTGACTGTGCCATTGGATGTCTGCTTAGGAAGTGTTGGCCTAGCCCAATCAGCTCGAGGGAGTTCCCTATCCTTTCAACTATGGTTTTTAAAGTCTCTGGCCTGATATCAAGGTCCTTGATCCATTTGGAATTAAGTCTTGTACATGGTGACAAGTACGGGTCCAGCTTTAATCTTCTGCATGTGGAGATCCAGTTTTGCCAGCACCATTTGTTGAAGATGCTGTTCTTTTTCCATTGGATTCTTTGGGCCCCTTTGTCAAAGACCAAATGGCTGTAACTTTGTGGGTTTATATCTGGGTCTTCAATCCTTATCCATTGATCTGTGTGTCTATTTTGGAGCCAGTACCAGGCTGTCTTTATAACTATGGATTTGTAGTATAGACTTAGGTTTGGTATGGTAATACCTCCAGCTGTGTTTTTGTTACTCAGGATTGTTTTTGCTATCCTGGGTCTTTTGTGCCTCCATATGAACTTTGAGATTGTTTGGTCAACTTCTTTGAAGAATTGCTTTGGGATTTTGATTGGTATAGCATTGAATCAGTATATTGCCTTTGGTAGGATGGTCATTTTTACGATGTTGATTCTGCCAATCCAGGAACAAGGGAGGTCTTTCCACCTTCTGGTGTCTTCTGCAATTTCTTTCTTTAGGGTTTTAAAGTTTTCATTGTAAAGGTCTTTTACCTCCTTAGTTAGGTTTATACCAAGGTATTTCATTTTTTTAGGGGTTATAGTAAATGGTATGGTTTCTCTCAACGCTTTTTCACTTCTTTCATTCTGGGCATATAGGAAGGCCTCTGATTTTTGCACATTTATTTTGTATCCTGCCACCCTGCTGAACTTCTCAATTAGTTCCAGGAAATTCCTGGTGGAGTTTTTGGGATCCCTCAGGTATAAGATCATGTCATCTGCAAACAGGGATAGCTTGACTTCTTCCTTGCCGATTTGAATCCCTCTTATGTCCCTTTCTTGTCTTATGGCTTCAGCTAAGACTTCAAGTACAATATTGAATAGAAGTGGTGAGAGTGGACAGCCTTGTCTAGTTCCTGATCGAAGTGGGAATGCTTCCAATTGTTCCCCATTGAGCATAATCCTTGCTGTGGGCTTGTTGTATATAGCTTTTATTATATTGATAAAGGTTCCTTCCATTCCTACTGTGTCTAGCGTTTTGATCATAAAAGGCTGTTGGATCTTGTCAAAAGCTTTTTCTGCATCTATCGAGAGTATCATGTGGTCTTGGACTTTGGACTGGTTTACATGATGAATTACATTTATTGATTTGCGTATGTTGAACCAACCTTGTGTGCCGGGGATGAAGCCTACTTGGTCCCCATGAATGATCTTTTTAATATGTTTTTGAATCTGATTTGCTAAGACTTTGTTGAGAATCTTTGCGTCTGTGTTCATCAGGGAGATCGGCCTATAGTTTTCTTTCTTAAGTGAATCTTTATTAGGTTTTGGGATTAAAACGATATTAGCTTCATAGAAGGAATTTGGTAGTGTTCCTTCCTTTGCTATTTGATGGAACAGTTTAAGGAGTATTGGTGTTATTAACTCCTTAAATGTCTGGTAGAACTCTGTGCTGAATCCATCTGGTTCAGGACATTTTTTGGTGGGAAGATTCGAGATTACTTCCTCAATTTCCTTATATGTTATAGGACTATTTAAATAATTCACAACTTCCTGATTCAATTTAGGTAAGTTGTGTTTACTTAGAAATTCATCCATCTCTTTTGTGTTATCAAACTTCACAGAGTATAAGTTTTTGAAATATGATGTTATAATTCTCTGGATTTCTTGGGTATCAGTAGTGATAACTCCATGTTCATTTCTAATTTTGTTAATTTGGGTTTTCTCTCTCTTGCTTTTGGTTAGTTTAGCTAGGGGTGTATCAATCTTGTTGATTTTTTCAAAGAACCAGCTTTTTGACTGGTTGATTTTTTCTATCGTTTTCTTAGTCTCGATTTCAGATATTTCTCCCCTTATTTTGCTAATCTCTTCTCTTCTACTGCTTTTGGGATCAGATTGCTCTAGTTTCTCTAAAGCTTTAAGCTGCATTGTTAAGTTGTTTATTTCTGATGTTTCAATTTTTTTGACGTGGGCATTAAGAGCTATGAACTTACTTACCTCTTAGAACAGCTTTCATTGTGTCCCAGAGATTTTGGTAAGTTGTATTTTCGTTATCATTCACTTTCAGGAAATCTTGAATTTCCTTTTTAATTTCTTCCTGAATCCAGTTCTCATTCAGCATCATAGTGTTAAGTTTCCAGGAGTTAGTGTATTTTCTCTTGTTTGATGTGTTGTGGATGTCCAGCTTTAGGCCGTGGTGGTCTGATAGGGCACAGGTTAGAATTTCAACTTTCTTGTATATGTGTAGATTCATTTTGTGGCCCAATATGTGATCTATTTTGGAGAAAGTTCCGTGTGCTGCTGAGAAAAATGTGTATTCTTTGGTGCGTGGGTGAAAAGTTCGATAGAGATCTGTAAGGTCCATTTCTTTCAGGGTTTGATTAAGTTCCAAAGTGTCTCTGTTAAGCTTTTGACCTGTTGATCTATCCCATGTAGAGAGGGCGGTGTTGAAGTCCCCAAGAATTATCGTTTGGGGGTTGATTTCTTGCTTTAGACGCTGTAGGGTTTTCTTAATGAATGTGGAGGGGCCCATATTGGGTGCATATATGTTCAGTATTGTGAAATCTTCCTGGTGAATTGTACCTGTGACTAAAATGTAGTATCCATCCGTGTCTCTTATAATTTTTTTGGGTTTGAAATCCACTTTGTCTGATAGCATAATGGCTACCCCTGCCTGTTTCCTGCTTCCATTTGCTTGTAGAATTGTTGACCACCCTTTTATTTTTAGAGCGTGCCTATCTTTTGTGGTGAGATGGGTTTCCTGCAGGCAACAGATTGATGGATTGTGATTTTTAATCCAAGTTTGTAATCTGTGTCTCTTGATCGGTGAATTAAGTCCATTAACATTTATTGTTATAATGGAGAAACTATTGTTAATTCCAGACATTTATTATGTTTAGTAGCTATTGTAAGTATATTGCTTCGCTTTTAATGGTGTTATATTTGCCTTCTGTTCTCCTGGATATGCCTGTTTTTTTCTTCACGCTTGAGTATCATTTCTAGCAGTTTTTGAAGGCCTGGTTTGGTGGCCATGTATCCCTTAAAGTTGTCTTTGTGCTGGAAAATTTTTCTTTCTCCCTCGTTCATGACTGATAGTTTTGCAGGGTAAATCAGCCTGCGTTGACATTTTTGCTCATTCAATACTTGAAGTATGTCTCTCCAAGCTCTTCTTGCTTTTACTGTTTCGACTGAGAAGTCATTTGTTATTTTAATAGGTTTACCTTTAAAAGTGACTTGTTTTTTCTCCCTTGAAGCTCTCAGCACCAGTTGTTTATCTTGAATGTGGAGTGTTTTAACTATTATTTGCCGCGGTATGCTTCTATTTTGGTCGTATCTGTTTGGGGTGTGGAATGCCTCTTGTATATGAATGGGCCTCTCTTTTTTTAGATGAGGAAAGTTTTCCTTGATGATCGTTTGAAAAATTTCCTCAGGGGTGGTATTTTGAGATTCTTGCTCTGGTATTCCATGAATACGCATGTTAGGCTTCTTCAGGGTGTCCCATATCTCTTGGATATTTCTCTCAAGTATCTTTTTGGCTTTAACAACCTCTTCTATTGAGCTGGTTAGTACTCCCACTTTATCTTCAAGGTCTGAAATTCTGTTTTCTGCTTCATTAGTTCTGTTGATAAGACTCTCTGTGGCATTCTGGGTTGAAGATAACTTGTCTTTTAGCTCAGTTTTAAACTCTGCTTGAGTTTGTTTTAACTGCTCTATGCCACTTTTTGTTTCTTGCACTGTTTTTCTCAACTCCTCCAGATGTCTGTTGTGTTCCTCTTCAAAGCGATTGACTCGATTATGTAATTCCTCCCGGATTTCCTCTTTCATAGTATTGAACATGGTAATGATCATATTTTGAAAGTCGTTATCTTGGGTCAGGCTTTCTTGGCCTTTTTCCGCGGGTTTGTTCTTGTTGGAGTCTAACATTATGGGATTAATTTCTTCAGTGCGAAATTTGTTTACTTGAGTGTTGCTTCTCATGGATTTGCACTTTGACTTTGGCATTGTCATTTTAACTCTTAAGATCTCTCAATTTCACTAAACTGAATTATTTGGCCTGGGGTGCTGGTGGGCGGGGCCCGAACGGGGACTTACCTAGGGCGCGGGGTGAGGCCCGGGTGGACCGCGCGCATGTCCCAACCGGCGGAGCGGTGTGGGGTGAAAAGGGAGGATGGGCGCCTCGGCGTGGAGCTATTTAACCCGAGGGCAGCTGGGGTGGGGCCCGGGCGCAGGGGGAGGTCCTCCTCGTCCCTGGGCCCCAGCTGGATGGTGGGAGTCGGAGCCCGGTCCCTGTGGGCTGACCTGGGGTCCTAGGGCGCGGGGTGAGGCCCGGCTGGACCTTGCGTGCCCGTCCCGACCGGCGGAGCGGGGTGGGGTGAAAAGGGACGATGGGCGCGTCGGCATGGAGCTATTTAACCCGAGGGCAGCTGGGGCGGGCCCGGGCACAGGGGGAGGTCCTCCTCGTCCCTCGGCCCCCGCGCGGCTCCGGCTGGATTGTGGGAGTTGGAGCCGGGTCCCTGTGGGCTGATCTGGGGTCCTGGTGGGCGGGGCCCGAACGGGAACTTACCTAGGGCGCGGGGTGAGGCCCGTGTGGACCGCGCGCATGTCCCGAGCAGTGGAGCGGGGTGGGGTGAAAAGGGAAGATGGGCGCATCGGCGTGGAGCTATTTAACCCGAGGGCAGCTGGGGCGGGGCCCAGGAGCAGGGGGAGGTCCTCCTCGTCCCTCGGCCCCCGCGCGGCTCCGGCTGGATGGTGGGAGTCGGAGCCGGGTCCCTGTGGGCTGACCTGGGGTCCTAGGGCGCGCGGTGAGGCCCGGCTGGATTATTGTATTTTTTTAAGGAGTTAGCTGTGGGAAAGAATGGGTTATGTTACCTAATTAAAAATTTATAGTTTTGATTGCTGTGTTATTTTGCAGCTTAGTTGCCTATAGGTCTATCAGATCTTAAGTAGTCCAACTCTATGACTTCTATGTACAGTTGTTGACTTAAATGCTAAATATAATGTGAATCTTATGTACCCATGTACGTATGCTATACAAATGTATATGTGTGCCTGACTTCCAGAAGACTACATTTTTGAATGAAATGAAGTCAGTTTTCCAGTTTGCTAAATAGACAGCAGAACACTGTTAAAACCAATACACAAATCTAGTGGACAAAAAAATTAGAAATGCAGAGTATACTGTGTTAAGTGACAAATTGTGACTTCTTGGAAATAATTATTCATGTGTATATTGTAAGAGCTTTAAAATCATGCACATGCACAATGAGTAAGACACATACCAAGGTCTAACTTTTGTGAGCGTAAAGTTAGTCCTCATCGTTCTAGAAGATAGGGACATGGCAGGCTTTGTTGCTAGATTAGGTTCCAGGCTTTCAATTGTAGCTGTCTTGAACTCTATACATAACACAGGTCGATTCAAATCCTCCTAATTGATCTGGTCTCCACAGAGTCATCCAAATTATTAAATGAGTTTTCTGTGACTCACACACAATGATCAGTGACATTCACATAGAATTTGAATGTGTATGTGACCTACGCTGGAAGGAAATGAGTGATATGGCACCTCAACTTTACCATTCATGACAGTCAAAATGAAAATCACTAAAATAAGTGATAACTTAAAGCAGATCAACTAAGGACAACTAGAGAAATGAGTGCATGTGGCAATATTCCCCCCAAAACAACACCCCTAAGACCAGCCTGTGGACAGGAAGTTATGAGTGATGCTTTTTCATACATATTGTAAGTTGGTTCTATAGAGTAGAGTGCTGTGAGAGGTATCCACAGAGGTCAACCTGCAAATTGAGAATTGTGCCTTTGGGCCTATCTGCAAAGACTCATTTAGTCAAGACAAGCCTCTGAGAAACCCTGAGCAAGATTATCTAATTGATATAAGAAGATCTGTCCTGTAATTGGTGAGATGATAGAGAGAGCCTAGCTGGAATTAGGTAGACTGGCAAGTTAGACAGTATGTCTGTCTCTCAACTCTTCTTGTGAATACGGTTTGACCAGTTCTATTCACTCCTGACGATGGACAAACTTTCCTGACCTCATAATGAACTGTAGCCAAGAAGAATGATTATGAATAAACACTCTAGTTTCTTTAAATTGCTTTATTTCCTTAAAATCTTTGGGATTGTATTTATATTAGTAATGGGAAAAGTAAATAAGATAATTTTTGATACCAGAAGATTGGGGATTTGCTGTGAATCTAAGGCAAGTAGAAAAGAATAATTTAATATAAAAGCATCTAAAGAAAGTTTAATTCACTGAAACAACAATATTGGGGTTATCTGCATGCTATACAACTTAAAATTGAATTTTATATGAAGTAAGATAAGAACTTTTGTTGAATTTGCGCTGTCAAGAAGGAAAGTCTGGGGGCTGGAGAGGTGGCTCAGGGGTTAAGCTTCCGCCTTGCAGGCGGAAGGTCCTGAGTTCGGATCCCAGATCCCACGTATAGACGCCAGGCGGAAGCGGGGGCGGCCTGCGCTTCTGGTCCTGGTAGGGCGGAACCTGTGAATCCCAGGACAGAAGGAGGTGGAGGTGGTCCATGGTGGTTCGCGAATTCGTCCATGGTTCTACACATACACAGACACACACACACACAGACACATACACACGCGTGCCCACATACACATGCATATGCACACAGTTGAATAAATAATAATAATTTAAAAAATTAAAAAAAAAAAAAAAAGAAGGAAAGTCTGTTTTCAACCCAGGCAATACAATGGGGAAAAAGAAACGGCCATGTCCAGATAAGAATCCTGGTTTTTCTGTAGAGAGCGTCAAAATAGTTTAATAAAAAAAGTAAATTTCCATGTTCAAAAAAATCTAAAAAAGTTTTCTGAGAATGGATTGGAAACTTTGAAAAGACCAACTCTGACTATACCACTGCAAATGATCTTAACGAAGATCAGAAGCAAATATTCTGGAGGAATAGATCAGCCTAAATCTCCAATAAAACATGTATACCTAATATGCATTAAAAATTAAAAAATGAATAAACAAAAATGGTGCCAGTCTACAGACTGGAATAGGATGACAGTAAAAAAAAAAAGCTTAATAATTTAAGAAGTATTTTTTATAAAACTTATTAATATATTATCAATATATAGCATGTGATAGCTCATTTCAGAAATAGGTGTGTTGCAAAACAGCAACCACCTGCAAGACTGCCAATTCTTCCCTTTTCCACTTAAGTCAAGAAAGAGAATGAACTTTATATTGGAAAAGGAGACTCAGGCTAGCTAGATAGCTCAGGGTTAAAACTCTGTCTCACAAACAGACGATCTTGAGTTCAGATCCCAGGTCCCGAATAAAAACACCAGGCAGAGGGGCTGGAGAGGTGGCTCAGGGGTTAAGCCTCTGCCTTGCAGGCAGAAGGTCCTGAGTTCGGATCCTAGACCCCACGTATAGACGCCAGGCGGAAGCGGGTCGGCCTTCGTTTCTGATCCTGGTAGGGTGGAGCCTGTGAATCCCGGGACAGAGTAAACAAGGAGGTGGAGGCGGTCCATGGTGGTTCCCGAATTTGTCCGTGGTTCTATACACATACATACATACACACACGCGCACAGATGCACAATTGAATAAAAAACAAAACAAAACAAAAAAAACACCAGGCAGAAACAATGTCAGCCTGCACTTCTGGCCCTGGTGGGCAGATCCTAAGAAATCCTGGAGTGAGGCAAAAAGGAGGTAGAAGCAATGCAGGATGATTACCAAAGTTACCCTTGACTTTCCACAGGGACACACACACACACACACACAGACACAGACACACAGACACACACACACATGATTTTTTTTTTAAAGGGAGACTTCATTATTCAGATAGAGGCTCAGAAAGTGAAAATATGCTTGATGTTTAAATAAGTAAAAAAAATCAAGCAAAAATGATAGTTCTTAAATGAGTTTAAATTAAGAATTTAGAATCACTGAGAATAATAGTTTTTAAAGAAACCTCTTTGTCCATATATATGGTAAATGGTCAGAGAGAGGCAGTCAGTTTTTTTCTCTAAAATTGAGAAAAGATGAAGATTCATTAGTCAGTACATTTTATTATTTGAGAGAGAGGGGGAGAGAGAGAACACATGGGTATGTATGCCAAGAAACATGGGTGGAGGTTGGAAGAAGTCAGCTTTCAGAAGTCTATTCTCTCTACCAAATGAACGTCCTAGGGATTGAATTCAGGTTTACCTGTTCCAACCACACCTTTCTTCTCCAGGCAGCTGCTGGAAGAAATATTTTGTGTCCATTAGCAGTTGTGAAATGAACAAATCACTGGTAAGAAGCTCAGGGATGTTTCCTCTAGAAACATGTGCCATGTCACACAAACACTATTCCAGCTCCAGGGACCCAGCTCCCTGTTCTGTTTAGGCAGCTGATGACTTTGAGGGATGATACCACACTGAAAAGAACATTCTGTTAGTTCTCATGCTAGATAACTAATCCAATCTAAGCAGCATCCAATCAACCTGACAGAGAGTAGGTTGTGTCTTTGGACCCTTAATCACAAACCTTCAATGTGTGTGTCCAGAAGAATGTGCAGACTGAACTTTAGGTTTGTGATATGGTTTACTGAAGCCTTAGTCTACAGTTGATCCTTCATCTTCCTGGCTACTTACTGTAGCTAGTATTCAGCCTACCTTGATTGCATACATCTGGGAGAAAAAGTAATTAGCAGAAAGTTCCAAAAGCAAAGCAAAACTTCAACTTGATACATTTCAGCATCATGGTGAATACTTTCAGTGCAGTTACATGTGTACACACCTTCATGCAGTTTCCCCCAACTCAAAGACCCTCTGATCTTGCCAGCACTTACTGCCTAAACATTGTTCCAGGTTGTGTGTGGTGTGATTAGGATGTGAAGGTTGTGTTGGTGAACATGTACACAGAGTTTTTTTTTTAAACCATCATTTCCTAAACAAGACACTAAAAAGCATGTGGATAGCATTCACATTGAATTATTATAAGTAATTTAGAAATGCTATATATGTGGTTTGTAAGAGTTTACATGATATTTCGTGTGAACTACTTGACTATTAATGGATTCAGGACTTCATGAGTCCTGAATCCATTATGGAATCCATCATGGAATGAATATATACAACCAGGTGAACATTTTCTTGCTTCACAAAATAAAGCAAAGTAGTCAACCTCAACACCGAGTTAATTTGACTGTAATTTAACAGTTTATCTGTGCATTCTTAGGAAGTAGTATTAGCTCTGGGATTTTAACGCAATTAGAATTTAAGTCCTACTTCCTGCAAAGAAATGAGTTTTTACTGGCATTACTTATCTGAAATGATTTCAGAAATCCCCAGGCTGCCAAAACATACACTTGATACATAGCCTGTATTCTTAGCTTGTAAACTTGTATTTATTCATTCATTATTCATCTATCCATTCAGCTATCATTCAAATTTTATATTAACACTGGAATGGTATGTTATTAGTTTTCCGAGGAAATTAAGGCTATACAATATTCCATAAGATTATAGAATTCTATATCATTGAACATTTTATGAAAGAATTTTTATTAATTTTTGTATTACAACAACTAGTACCCAGTAGGAACTCAATAAATATTTATTAATGAATAAATAAGTTTTCTACTCAGAGAAAGTTTTGCTGAACATGACTAATTTTTGTTATTAAATGTAAAGAATAATGTTTTCTTGTGTCTAACATCATCAGAAATGAAATAGTACTGCAGTCCCTATTTGGAGATAAAATAGAAGAAATAGTTTAAGATTTCACAATGCTAATAGAAATTTTCATATACTAGAAAATATTTCAAATGTTGGGCCAACTTTGGGGACTGAGAAAGACTGTGACTATAGCCCTTTCTTTGGGATGTTTCAAAACAGTGATTTTTCTGAATACAGTAGATTATGTCTTAAAGTAAACAGAAAGCACACAGGTCATTACTTTTTAGGAAGAGAATTTAAGAAATGTCAAAGCTTTAAATATGTGGAATTCTTTTGGATAAATGACTTTAAGAGCTACCGTTCAGGGCTAGAGAGATGGCTCAGGGGTTAAAACTCTGCCTCACAACCAGAAGTTTCTGAGTTAGGATCCCAGTTCCAAAGTAAAAATGCCAGGCATAAAGGGTGGAGCCTGGGAAATCCCAGAGCAAAGCAAGAGGGAAGTAGAAGTGATACAGGATGATTCCTGAAGTCATCCTTGTTCTTCCACAGGGACACACAGTGCCCTCTGACAGAGAGAGAGAGAAAGAGAGACAGGAACAGAGGGAGAGAGAGAGTAAATAAAAGAAATAATAAAAAAGAGCTACTGTTCAATAAAGACAGACAGAATGATGAGCAGTGTTCCTGCTGTGGTTACCGACATTTGTAGTATGAATTTATGTCAAGCTAGAGAGGGATCTGATATTGATGTAGCTTCAAGGCTTTTACAGATAAAGAAAAGAAGTTATAATAATCTTTAAGAACTGCAAAAGAGTCTGAGGTGCTTTTTATTATAAGTTTAAAATATTTAAGGTTAAAATAGATTTTTGCTGTCCCTCCCCATTAATCCATTTAGCCCACTTTTTCCCAGGGAAAGGCTTCTGCCTGACAAGCTTCCCTCCTCTCCCAGTGTCCCTTCTTGTGAATGTGTCCCACTGAGTTCAATAAATAATATCTATTCTTGCATGTGCTTGGATAACCTGCTGCAGCACAAACATTATTTCAGTAGGTATGCCTCTAATGCATGAGGGGCCACTTCCTTTGGCTAGTATTGGACATCAATGATCACTTCTTAAAGCTGTGAGATTTTATGGCTTTTTAGAGAGCAGTAAAATTAGCATGTCAGTTTCATGAACACTAGTAGAAGTAAAAAGACTCCTGAGTAAGAGAAAGACACTGGAATTATAGTCACCAATGCATCAGGATCTTGTCTCTAAGCCCAGTTCCCACAGGGAACATAAGGAAACTAGGCATCTGACATATGCAAATGCCTTGGGAGGAAGTACAGAAGAGCCCATGAGCTTGAGGACTTGGGTGCTTTCCAGCGAGTAAGAAAGCATGTGCCTTTCTTTCCCTGGAGGAAAATTGTTGAAACAAGAGAATGTGACTACAGCTCCATTGGAAATGTTCAAAGCAGCAGTTTCTCTTTATGTTGGACAGCAAACATGTTGCCTTTTTCTCCAGAGAGGCTACTGTCTCTGTCTTTCAAGGCTGCCCAAACATCTCAGAAAACACTGTCCAGAACAAAGGTCAGTGATACCCCACTGTCAAGCTATTCAGGGATGTGAAAGGCTGTGAATAATTGTCTCTAAACAGAAAAGAATCCCTTGCCAAAAACCAATGGAAACCCAGGGCTCAATCATGCTACCATGTTATTTCCCCATGTATAGAGCCAACTTCCACTGTAAATTCATGATGTATACATTCCTAGTGTTTAGAAGTCCTTAGACTTCTAAACATCCTCTAAAAGAAGATGTGGACCTGAACTCTTTATGACAAGATCACAACATAGTTAGGTATTATTTATAAGTTCTCAGCTTTTGCTGCATCCTTTGCTGAGATCACAAAGGTGAGCTACTTGCACTTTTGACAGGATTAAATAATCCATCATGGTGAAGAACGATATAACCTAAAGATGAAATAAATGTTGAAATTGTGCCACTCAGAATAAAAGATGGTCTATGTACTTTCTTAATAAGAGGAACTAATAGTTTGGGACCACCATCCATGAGGTCTTCAAGAAAATCTATCTTAAGTGAAAACCTAATTGTTTCACTCCTTGTATTTGGAACTCCATGTCTCTCTGTTTTACCTAAATACTTCTAAGATACATTCTGAAGTGTGTTGTTCTGTAGCACTAAAGTGTTCACTTAAGGTCTGGGAAGATAGCTCAAGGATAAGCCTTTACCTTGCAAGCAGAAAGTCCTGATTTCAGACACCAATCCCAGACCCAATTTAAAATATTCCAGGCAGAAATGGTGGCAGCCTGCACTTCTGGCTCTGGAAGGCATAGCCTGGAAAATCCCTGAGCAAAGCAAAAGAAGGTAGTGCAATCCAGGCTGAGTCCCAGAGTCACTCTTGGACCTCCACAGACACACAGTTGCACTCTGATACACACATTCATACACAGATACATACACACATGCATGCAAAAAGTTCACTTAATAAAGCCTTCAACAACCAAAAGAAAATTAGATATTCTAAAGAATAGTATGTCCAAAATTTGTATTACTGGATAATGAAAAGCTGCATGTTAAAGTCTCATAGAGTTCCCACAGTAGACATTTTGCTTCACAATTAGATATTGCCATATAAAATTGTATTATTTGATAAAATAAGTTTTGTTGCTTTACAATAGACGTGACAAAAACCCAAGCTCATAAAACAAAGCCCCAAATCTGAAACATGATACAGAGTCTTTTTTTTTTTCTTGGAACCAGCCTGTCCTGTTCTTTGTCCTCACTTCTTGCCTCTCCTCTACCCATATGCAAATTCTGATAGATTTTAAGAAATTCATAAGAAAAAAGAGTTTGATTTCCTCCAAAAGGAATGTGAGAGCTATTCTTAAAATTGTAATAAGTTTTATGACTTGTTAGTACACATTTAAATTTAAAATTCTTAGATAATAATGTGGCAACTCTCTTTGTGACATGTTTAGACATCATGAAGCTGCTGTTCTTTGGGAATAGTACATGCATTTTATATCACTAGATTAAACCCCGATTTCTAATTGCAGTTGATATTGTTAGGGTAGATATGTTTAAAATATGATTATTGTAATGTAATAATCCATACTATAGAGAAAATTGGAGAAAAATCAGCGTAAGGTATGTATACCTGATTGTCCTTGAGATTTGCTAATATCTCAGGGATTCAAATGGAATAAAGACCTGAAGTATGTCTTTGAAAGTTTCACTGAGAGGAACATCATACATTTATAAGACTGAGATTGAGGCTAATTATTGCTCGTATCTTTCAAGTATATGCATGTGCTCAAAAGACCTGAAGTTAGTAGTTGAAAATTAGGCTGTTTTTCAATTTCATAGAGAAATTAGACATGATTAGGAGTGCTGATGCTCTGGGCAGGTCAATCGCTCATCATTATTAAAAGCATTTAATGCATTTTAATGGTGGTTGATAAGATATAAAATGCTAAGTAAGCCAAATGAAAAAACTTGTTCTACTACATATTAAGCATAGATATAAATGAGTTCACAATTGTATTTTTGTAAATTAATTCTCATGGGCATAAATAGCAGAATGTGTAATTTTAGGGAAAAGAGAACCACTGAAGCCTATGACTCTTCACACTGCACATCCTGGATCCTTTGATACATCAGACCTACAATAAATAGTCAAGAAAGGACATTGACACTGTTTCAGTGCCTAGAAATATCTAACTTGGATTCGTAGCTTATTAATTAGAGCCTCATGTGCATTATTAAACACAAAATTTCCTCCCACATCGATTCTCTTATTTATGTCAGTTTATATTTTTAGTTTTACATAGGTTCACAAGCTACAAGAGCAACAAAAGCAGCATTGGAAAAGGTCTTTCCTGGTGGAGATGCTTTCAATGCCTTCAATGAAGTACTTCATTAAAAAGGAACCTTGCATTTTAAAATTAATGTGTTAAAGAGTTAAGTATTGAGAGTGGAGGAGATCATTAAAAACCTTCTTTCTATATATATGGTTCACAAACAATTGAGATGCAGATATGGATACCTGAAAGTCAAAATAGAAGTTACTTCAAATTTTTCAGTAACAAAGAAATGATTGAAGGCCGGGAATATAGCTCAGTAGTTTCAGTTGGCTGAGTATGTATAAATATCTAAGTAGTGTCAGAATCATATAAACTGGGTGCAGTGTTTCCTTCCCTGTGATTATAGCACTTGAAAGGCAAGAGGCAGGAGGAGCAGAAATTAAAATGTCATCTTTGGAAACGGTGAACTGGAGGCCAGCTTGGGATATGTGAGACTCTGTCTCAAAACAAAACATAAAAAAAAATAAGTGAATTTAAGGGGAACTTAAACTTGTTTGTGAGAGCACTTCTAGTGGACATGCTCATACTTCCTGATTCTCATGTTAAGAAGTTTTGGGATTAGTAGAAAGAATCTTATTCTGGATGGTTGCCTCTCCTTGGTTCACAGGAAGAGGACAGATGAAACCAAATCCCGTGCTCCACTCAATCAAAAGGACTAGTGATTGTCATGCACCAACAGGTTGCTAATTCTCTGTGGAGAGTATTAAGGAGAAAACAAAGGCAAAATAGGTCTACATTGGAAACCAGAAGAGTAGTGCCATGCATCGCTTATTTACATGAACCATTGCTAAATCTCTTGATGAGCCTGATACAGGCAGGTAATGGAAGGGGTCACTACGTTATTCACCAAAGTGGCCCCTGTATGTATTGTCTTAAATGAAAGAAAAAGACAAGTATGTCTTATATGTTTGTTTCTTTGTGTAAAATTTCAATGGAGCTTGGTGGTAACATTCCTGGGCTGAAAGCTTCAATGACAGAAATGATATGGGAGGGGCAGTACATATGCACTGTTTACAAACATCGATTGTATCATTGGTCCTAGACCTGATCAGAGCTGTCCACATCAGAAAGTTCTCATGAGCATGAAGAAGTCTCGCTGCAGATGCACAGGCCTGGACCCATTTCCAGGTTGCACAGTATGAAGTCCCTTGGGAGTGACATGGAAGGGAAAAAGGAGGGAAGTGTGTGTCCTGATTATTGAGAAGCTATTCACAGTGGGTAGTTAATGCTCTTCCTGTGAATATTGTCATGATTATTTTATATCAAAGAAAATTGCTGTCAGGATACAACAAGTCCAGGTCATTTGAGAACAATGAAATTTCTACTGCTTGAAATCTGGGTGGTACAGAAATCAACAGTTCGCTCTTTTTTTATAATAGCTATTTAGAACACAAGAAAGCAAAACTAGTTCATGAAATTCATGGTGGCTCTGAACAGCGAAAGTCTTTACCACTTTCTTAATGAACTACAATATAAGTATTTAATATGTTTAGGAACTCTACACACCATCTTTAGAGTCTAACATTAATAAACAAATTTATTTAGATTGAATTACACTGACTCGAAACTTCACAACAGTCTGTTTGACACTGTTATTACATTATTATTTACCTGTTTAAAATGAAAAGATATTGATGTTGTTAGAGAGTAAACAACCTATTAAAACTCTTGCAGTTAAAAAATGGCGGATCAGGGTTTTAGCCTCTCAATGGCCAGAACACACAACTCTGGTGTGGTACTAATTCCTATTAGCATATGAGATCCTCCATTTACTTCTGGAGAGAATTTTAAATTTCTATTTCAATTCTAGAAAATTAATGACTTTTATTTATTTCATAAATTGTAAAGTAAATGCAACTTTATTAGCAGAAATTTTGAGTGTTTGATCTGATGTTACCCTTGTCTTTATTAAAGGAACGCTTATATGTAACTTGGTCTTAGGTTTGTGGATCATTAGCTGAGCTTTTCCTTTCATGTTTATATTTGGAGTGCTGCATAATTGACTTTAAGTGTTTACTTGTTGGTATTCCCTTTCTGCTACTTGCAGAGTAAGCACCATGAAAAAAGTGCTTAAGAATAGTAGAGTTGACTTCAATGTTTGTGATGATTAAATGAATGGGTGAAGTTAAAAATATTTTTTATTTAACCTATAGTGGCCTGCTATCTTATTACGTACTTTAAAGCATGCCTCTAAATTTTTAAAGGGATGAGATAAATGAATTGATGTAAATCTTTAGAGTACTACAATTTTATTAATTAAAATATGTTTAATGACTCATACTTTTAGTATGTGTATGCTTAATGATACATATTCTTAACTAAGAATACTTATTCATTGCGGATTAATATAGCATTATTAATGAAGAGTTAAATACTTAAAAGTAAAATGTTGCTTGCCATTCCTATCAGGAATAAATTGTCCTTCATTTTGGCTCTTGACTTTATGTATTTGACTTCTTCTACCTGTAATGCTCATTTCTTTCCCTTTCATTTTATCATTGTTATAGAATTTTGCTTCTATGTCTCTCTTTCAGGAAGCCTTCCTAAGCCTTTCAGTATTACCCAAATGTACTTTCTGAGCTACCTGATCAACTTTCTTCATGGTGAACTAACTACAACTACGAATCTATTTCTTATTGCACTGATGAGATTCTCTCTTGCACCTGCAGCAGGTTATGCCATAGCAAATAGCTTTCATAAATACTAAAGGAATTAGTTAAGGGATAAGGAGGCAGGCATGCTGTGAAAATCATTTCAACAGGGCTTCAACAGGGCCTGGGATGTAGGAATCAGAGGAACAAACCCAGTTACATAATAGTTTCTGGCTTTTAAAGAACGGGATGTTACCTCTTAGCTTATGCCAGTTAATTCACAACCTTCTATTCCAATTCTAGGAAGGAAGAAAAATGGATGGCAACACAAGGATAGACGCTTAGGTAAGATGTAATGAGGAAGCAGCAGCTGCAAAAAGAGAGCCTTGTGCCTCTAGCTGGGTGGGGAAGCCGCGGGGATTGGAGGCATGAGGATATGCAGAATAGAAAGGAAATGGTTCAGTAGTAGGACAACAATCGTAAAGTGGAAGACAGCCCAGCATACAGTTGGGAAAAGGACTCCAAGAGGAAAGGAAAAAGAACAAATCAGTGTGCTGAGAAGGCATTAAGGTTCTAAAAATCAGCAGTAACAATTGAGCTGTTATTCAGGCAGCAGGGAATTTCCTGTGACCATTCCTGGGGTTGCCAATATCATTCACCTGGTTCTTTGCACATTAGAAATTGTGAACTGGTTGGATTCTTGATAATGGACCAACCTGATGATGACCAGGGTCTTGATGCTTGAGCTTGTTTCCTGGAATGTGTGTCTCTATCTGTATCACCTACAGCTTTGATTCTTGTAATGGTTCAGTGGATGGCTCTCTGGAACTGTATGAAACCAAGAACAGTAGTCTTTTTCAACACATTAGACTTAATGCTACCTTTGTAGCTGTTCTTGAAGACTCAGGCCAAGCTGCAGTTCCACCAAACGTCATTAGCTCTGTGCAGGCTGCAGTGCTACTCAAATATAATTTTTTTAAGTTTTTTTTATTTATTCAATTGTGCATGTGTGCGTATGTATGTGTGCGCGCGCGTGTGTCTGTGTGTATATAGAACCACGGACGAATTCGGGAACCACCATGGATGCCTCCATTTCCTCCGCCCCAGGATTCACAGGCTCCGCCCTACCAAGACCAGAAACGCAGGCCGCCCGGGCTTCCACCTGGCATCTATACGTGGGATCTGGGATCCGAACTCAGGACTTTCCGCCTGCAAGGCAGAGGCTTAACCCCTGAGCCACCTCTCCAGCCCTGCTACTCAAATATAAATAAAGAATATTAGAGTAGATCAAATACACTATTCTAAAATTGCAAATCGAACCATATATTACAAATGACTAAGTGTCAGAGAAAAGAGAAATTATTTTCATATTGGATGATTGTCAAAGATTAGAGGAAAATTGATTTATCTCTGGCCAACTATTTAATTTCCAAAAGAGTCAGCATTTATCAGAAATCACTTGGGAATATGCTATCTCAGTGACTAGCTCTGTTTGAAAGAAGGAAGTAGTTTCCTTTAATTATTTTTTCCTCAGAAGAAATGATTTGCTGGTCTGAAATTTGAAAACGTTTCATCACCTATTTTCTTATTTTTATTTTTACGGTAAAATGAGAAAAAGTAAAGAAGGAAACATGTAGGATTACATACTGTTCTGTAAAAATCAGACATGCTTTTCCAGAGGTCATTTCTCATTTAATTTCCATTCTCTGTCTGGAGATCTATGTGAGATTTAATTTTTTCATATATCCTTTTCTTTAAAATCCATTGTAGTATAAGGAAAAGTGAAATTTTATTAGCCAAGTGAATGAATGGCTTTCTGTATATGTTCTGTTGTAGTTCCATTAAACGAAAAGAGTAAAACAGATTAGGGCATTACTTAATGTGTTTATTAATTGATTCCAACTTATTAACATGAGAAAAGTCAATTACCAAATCAGGACTTCAGCAATGCCTTAAAGGTAATTATAAAACTTTGATGAGAATGATTCAGCTAGTTTAACTCAGAAAATTTATAAAACTGTGGGGTCTGATTATGAAGAATTTAGTAAAACAAGAAGGCCTTTATTTTTGGCTGGATTTACTATCCCTATGTCAACCTCCTCAAGATTTTAGACATGGAGTTAAACCACAGTTTGTGTTTTATTTAGTTTTTTTAGTTTCATTTCCTAATAGACTTCAATATTTTCACAGTGATTTCTCTTCTCCATGGAGTTTCAGAACTCATTATGGAAATTTCTATTCTTCTTTTCCTTTTTTGATATTTATCAAATATTCCACATATATCTATCACTTGTTTTTTAACTACTGTAGAGTACTGTATGTGGAAGAATGGGCACTTTTGTTTTTTATAGTTTTTAATCTTTTCAATTCTTACTGTGAATTGTATGATTGTATATATGTATATAATCTGCAGCTTGTTGAGAATTTTCTCAAAAGCAACACTATACATATTCCTCTTCGGCAATTTCTAATCTTTCCATCTGTACTACGATTGTAAGAAGCAGCTTTGTCCTACAGCTATTTCCTTCAAAGTGAAACATTTTCCCCTGGAGGGAGGTGGATCAAGAGTCAGGAAATAAATGAAATGACTTGGATGAATCTCAAATGAACTATGCTAATTAAAAGAAGTGAGACACAGAAAGCTACATGTCCATTAGATCCTTCCACTTACATGGTATTTTTTAAAATTTTTTTTAATCAATTGTGCGTGTGTACATGTGTATGTGTGTGTGAGCGCGCGTGTGTGTGTAGAACCACGGACGAATTCGGGAACTATCATGGACGCCTCCACCTCCTCCTCGTTTACTCTGCACCGGGATTCACAGGCTCCGCCCTACCAGGACCAGAAGCGCAGGCCGCCCCCGCTTCCGCCTGGCGTCTATACGTGGGATCTGGGATCCGAACTCAGGACCTTCCGCCTGCAAAGCGGAGGCTTAATCCCTGAGCCACCTCTCCAGCGCACTTACATGATATTTTGTGAAGGGAAAAACTATAGACAACATGGTTGCAGATGCTTTAGGAAGGCAGTTGGCAATAAAGAAACAGCCTGATCATGGTTGAAATTGATTGTATACTTTTATCCTATCTCACAAGGATCTTCATTAAAATGGATGAATTTTATTATTGTATTATGGTCTTCACAATTTTAATGGAAAGATGTATATGTGCAAAAAAAATTCAAAGTCACAAAAGGGCAATTACCAAAACTACCTTCTGATCTTACATCTGCTATTAGTAATGAACTGCAGTCCTATGAGACTTTTCAAAGTATTTTCCCCTTATATTTCTCTTTATTGATGTGGAAGTATTCTGTTGGACAGATTCTACAAATAAACTTAGTAAGAACCTTTTAAACTTCAGAAATCAGGTGCTTGCTTTGATTCAGAAATTCTCACTTTTAGGAAATTCATTTAAACAAACAATTATGGATTGCTCTAAAATAATAACAGAAAGAGAACTGACAAGTAGCTACTCATGAAAGTTACATTCTGAAATTTAATATCCATTTCTGGTCCATATAGAGATTAATTCAGCTAGATGAATTTTTTAAATTAAAAAGTTTCATGTTAATGATTCTCACATTGAAGTAATAAAGTATGAGTTTTAAAAAAAGACTTTCATATTGAAGTTTTTCTAACTTATTTTAAAAAATCATTATGAGCTCACAAAGTTAACAGAATCCTTAGAGCAAATAGCAAAGATTTTGCCTACCCGCTAACATTTCAGGGTCTTCTCTTCTTCAAAAATAGGAGAGATTGTGCAGATCTGTGTTGTTCCCATAATTTAATATATATAACCAGTTTGGAAATTTAGCACTCTTCCAAACCAAGGCTGTGAGGATAAATTATTTCAGATTTACAGTTGAAAGCACTATTACAGTTGAAATAATTAATCCTTTGATGTAAGGCTGCAGGCTAAGGAAAGCAAGTCAACAACTTATGTACCAGAAGATTTAAGTTCCACTTTTACTGCACAGAGGAAACGAGTTGCATTAATTGTGTCAGTCCATCCACGAGGGTACTTTCTTATCCCAAAAGGGTTCATTGTCACCTCAATAAGTTATAGGCTTGAGTTGGATGCCCTCTACCAAAATTATACTTCTTGGCCATAGCAAATCATCCAACAAACACAATTCTCAAAATGAGAATGGAATTAGTGACTATCTTTGGTATCAGATCACGCTGGGCTGGTGCTATTCACTGAAATGCCATTTAAAATATGTTCATTCCTGGATGGTAGAGCTTCCATACAGACAGGGTGTGGTGGATGAGGGCAAAATTGTGCTGTGAATTTCTTGGAGGTATGCAGCACATCAAGTACTGAACAACTTTGCAGTCTAGACTAAGAAGGAGAGTTTGCTCCTCTAAGCAGAAGTAGGAGTGGAATTTTCTTTCTAGAAACTTTGTCTATAGATTTAAACTGAGTCCTGCATCAAGAAGTGGGAGTTTATTAACGGCAGAAAGCAAATAAACGAAATCAGTTTTTATAGTTCTATGTTAAGGCTTCACATTCTTTCTTTTATCTACTGAAGGAAATCCCAGGACATTGGTCAAATCAGTGTGGGGAAGAGGAGGTTTGGGGATGTGGCAACAAGGAAGAGAGGGGTGAAGAAATCTGGCAAAACTCATGTTGGGTTAAGATTAGCAAATGGGCAATAGGATCAGCTAATTCTCAAACTAATTTTAGTCTGTAAAGACATAACCTACTATCTGTCTACTCCATCAATTTGTAATGAAATGAGTATTTGAACACAGGATGCTAAGCTGCAAGAGAAATTATCATAACTGAAAGCTGTAAGAGCATTCTGTACTTTTTAATGTTTACTCATCTTTTCCATGATCCTTATGGACAGATGCTCTTATCCCGACCTCAGTCAAGTAATCTATGCTAGTTTAATAGACATGCATCGGTTGAAACAAATTGACAATTCTCAATCTTGAATTCAAAGTTGCCCTTATACATTTTTCAATTAGTCAGATTGACTTTTTCATCTTCTTCTACCAGCTGCCAGATTCTAACCATGCTGTTTAAACTCAGAGATTCAAATCTGTTGCCTATAAAAGGGGACTAATGTGGTCAGACCTTTTTTCCTCACATAGTGCGAATATCAATTATGGACAGCCGCAGTCACTGGCAAGTACAGTACAAATGTTCTGTGTCAATATTGATAAACACTGCAGGATTTCCTTTTGAAAGCATGCTTGAAGCCTGCCTGTGGCCTGCCCTGGAAATTAGTAACTGCGAACCACAGGGCATAATAGTCATCCCAGGCAGAGTGCTGTGCGAAAAGTCCAGACGTGAGAGTCACACAGAACTGATTCTGACCTTGTCCAGGCTCCTTAGTAGCATGAGCCTAACAATCGTTTATCTAGCTCATCTGGAAATTTATTTGGTCTCTGATTCATAAAGGCAAATAATCATGCCATATTTAGAATTCTAAATAATAATATTTTACTTGGTTTAAGGATCAGAGAGGACACAGTAAAATTTTATAAGAACATATATATATATATAAACTTACCTTACTGCCTAGATAGGATGCTCGCACAAAGCATCCTAAAACACACAGAATGAAGCCATGAAGCTTGTATTGAATGTGTTGTTGCAGTTTATGTTAATGATAGATATTTCACTAAGCACTTTATGAGAATGAGATGTGGGAGACTTGCTTACAATTTTTGGAGCTCATATCAACACTGGGACCTAAGGAAACCGATTACACCATAGCTGAGGGGGTAACATACCTTTTTGCTTGCTAGCTTACTGTATGACTGTATGTCTGAAACATAACAAACATACTGGATCAGCCCTCTCCAACTTATCTACCTACATAGGGAATGGTCTGAGAGTACTCCCACAGACTTTCTGTTAAAATAGGCAGGAACAAAAGGAAGAGGGCAGAGCCTCTCTGAATGACCATCTCAGGAGCACAAATGTCGAGGGAAAAGATTGTATTAGAGAAAGTGAGTAGACGTGGGCCCACTGGTGAATAGATATGACTAAGAACCCTCTGCTTTCATCAGAAGTTACAGGAAAGTCAGAAGTTACATGTGGAAAATAAGTTGAGTCTTGTTAAGGGGCTGGGAAGTATTCATATGTTTAGACTTTATTTTTTTAGGTAGCATTAGTTTTAAATGCTGTTCCACAATAATTTAATTGAATATACAAAACAATTTTTCTAGATATTTTCAATTTTATATTCAATGTTTTTTTCTTACCATATATCAAGTGCCTGCAGAATGTACCTAAGTCACAGTAACTACCTTTTTTCCTTACTTTATGTGCATTTTAAAATTTTCTCTAGAGCACAAAGTGATAGCCCTATGGGAAGGCCTTCATTATGTAGATGAAGCATTCTAACCCCTTTTCATGAAGTTCAATTGTTAGAAATCTTTAGTATATAAACATGTTTTGATGAGAAGGTTAATGTAATGGAAAATTAACAATAGAATGGAAGTACATTTTACTACCTAATTAGCATTTAATTAAGACATAATTTTCATTTCTTGTGTAAAAAATTGTTGAAGAGTGAAAGATATACAGTATTTTAAATAGCTCTTTTTCTATCATATATGTGTATAAATACCTCTACAGAGTAGCACATGGTTTCCTAGGAAAAAAAAACACAACAGTGCTCTTCTGCCCTTTTTCTTTCCTTTGAAATAAACTTCCCCAATTTCCTCACTTTGGCTTTTCCACGTGATAAATGACTTACTTTCGTTTCAATGATTTGCATCTCAGAATTACAGCAGCATAACAGCTCTTTCTGTAACGAGCTTGTTCAATCGCTGAACATTTCTCAGCTTTAACCACAGTAGGACGCTGCACATGGATACACAACAAGGAGGATGTGGAAGGATGAGGCTGATGATGGCATGCCTTTCTTGATTATCACCATTACAGAGTAAAAGATAAAAAGTGACGGATGCCAAATGTGTTGTGGAAGAAAGTAATCCAGATTTCTTTTAGCACTGGTGTGCTACCCATAGCTCTTAGTATAGGTTATTTCCACAACTGACTAGGTGGCCAATAAGGTTGATAACACCATCTTACAGTGAGGTGCCCAGATGCAGGCCAGGTTCACAGTGGACAGAGCTAGGTTGAATTTACATACATCTTCCTACCATTATTTGTCACTAAAAGAAGCAATTTAGTATGTGGAAGAAAATCATTGTACAACTAAGCTGGTTAAACAATAAGAGAGAGTTAGAAAAAACATTTTGTTAACTAAGCAGGTTTTACAAACAGGAAATTATTTCTTGCTTGAAATGGCTTAGTCATAATTCTGCCTAAAGAAGGGGGGAACTATAACTTCCTTATGTTCTAGGATATCATAAGGAGATTCTTAGATTAATGAATGTTTCATGCTTTCAAATGACACTTTGCTTGACTCATCAGGTCTTTTCTTTTGCCTTAAGTGAAGTTGTCACTACTTCCCTTGCATGGTGTGTATGTGGTATATGCATGTGCATGTGTGATAAACTTTTCTGTCCTATTCTTCTACTGGGTACCAGTGGGAAGAAAGATTAGCATATTCTTGAGATACTATTATCATCTAACTTACTAGCAAGTGTCAGTTGCCCACACTAGTCAGAAGCATCCATACCTTCCCTTAGCTAAAACATCTATCAAGCACATGTCTATGTCAGATGACAAGAAAGGCAACTGTGAAGAGAAGAGGTTTACGTGGCTCCTGGACTTATGCTGGCAAAGTCTTGTCATGGAAGGGAAGAGGAAGCCAAGCTGTCCTAAAATCTTTTAGATGAGAAAACTTCTATTGTCAATTTTGAGCTTCCACACTTGAATAATTGCTGTTTAGCATTAAAGGGAGAGCAAAACAAAGGAAAAGCTCTTGTGAAAGCTTTGGGTTTGGTAGTCCACAGCTGCTGTTGAAAACTTGGGCACTTAAGACAGAACACAACAGGTGAACTCAATCACATGCTTCTCTGTGAAGAGAGGTTTGGTTGTGGGTGTTCCGAAGACATATTATGCCAATAACAAGCAACTGCCGAGGATTATTTTCTTCCTGTGTGGCACGAATGGGGACTTTGTAATTTACAACCTATGGAGCCTGTTGAAAGAAAGGAAAACCCAGGGCTATATACTGCTGAATATCCTTGCTTTAAAAAATGTCAATTACTTGGTTTTTCAATTAAAAAACATAAATTATCAATGTGTTGTTTCTTATTACACTTCCGGAATAATAAAGGTGAATAAAGTACCATTTCCAGACTTGTAAGACCCTTTGTCATTTCTGAATGTGTGGAACTTAATTAGTTTGCTTTTCCTTCCCACTGGCATTAACAGTTTCTCCCGTAGTAAGACATTTTTTTTCTTGGTATGAAGACATTTTAGAATAAGATGATCGGTTTTCTTTGCAATTCACTAAGATATTTTATCTTGTCAATCAAACTCCAGCCAATATTTTACTCAGCTTAAACTTTTAATTGTACATGAAACCTCTTTATGCAAGAGTGCACTTTACTATTTCTTCTCAAACCCCAAGAGTAAAGCAGCCAATGCTTTAATCCTAAAAATTATTTTTATTAAATGTCACTAAATAATATCACACAGGTACATACTTGACCATTAGAACAAAGAAATATGGAAAAGAAGTAGCATTTAGCAATGTAAAGGTATATCTGCTTTTCTATGACTGTCACAAAGCAGGAAAATAGTTGCCTAAATAGTTGTACTGAATTTACTGTTCCCAGTCTATGATTCTAATGTGTAAAATGAGGAGACTTTGACTTGCAGCCAAGATCTGAGTACTTTTCTCTTGACTCCTGTCTTGGTGTTCTTTTCAATAAATGACAGTGGATAATCATTGATTCAGGTGTTCTGCAATGGTGATGTATTTTCTTTTAATTTTCCTCCATTTTTACCTGTGGATTTTGCTTTTTCCTGTTTGTAACTTCTGCACAAACTCTGTCTACTCCAGATCAGGGAGTTGTTAGTGAAGATAAGAGGCTTGAGATCTCTCTGCTTCCACTATCTTTAGGGACTGCTTTGAGGTAACACCTTGGTTCATTTTTTAAAGCTACAAACAACTGAAGACAACAACCTGTGCTTTCAGATACCTTGCCAATTCTAAGAATTTGATGTAGGGATTGTAACCACAAGTAAGTAAAAAACTTTAACTAAGAAACTGTGTACTCATACATGCAAATATCCCAATATTCCACAATAATTCAGGGCTCTTTTCACACAGATCTCTACAGATATTCTTAGAGCTAGCAAGAAGGTTAATTATGAGCCTCCTAAAGCAAAAGCAAATCAACAATCTACCAGTTAGCCTTGTAGCTATAAAAGATGTTTTAGAAATTATGACATAAAAGATGACATAGGACCTCAATTTGATCATGCTTGTAATACAACAGGTACCTAATGGATGGCTACCAAAGTCATTCATACTGTAAGTTTCCAGTTGTTAAAAATGTCATCACTCACAAACTGTCAGGATATTGAGAAAATATATGGCTTGGTGTGAATTTTAAATGAGACTCTGACGAGTCAATTTCTGGAGGGATAAATTCCAACAGAATTCTGTTGGGGCTTGTGTTGAGTCAGACCCTCTATAGACATCATCATACTGAATTCTTAGTTTTGACTGGAAAGACAGTTTCCTAAATTCACAAATGAAGACACAGAAACTTAAGTTCGATTTTGGTGTCTCGACTTTGCATAGTATAAATCGAGACTCAGAAAAATGATAGTATTTACTCTATTCACTACAGTGCATCCAGAATTCAAATACTGTAGGTCTCTCTAATTTCAGCTCCATCTACTCTGCATAATCTCATAACAAATATGTAGAAATGGAAAGTATTTGTTATTTTTTAAAGTTGCATTCAATAAAATTCATTTTTCTTTCAATTGTACGGATTTTAGTAGATGCAGAAAACATAGCAACAGCCAGGATCTTTTTCAAAGCAGCCCCAATTCCTGAACTACCCCATAATACCCCTCTGTAGTCAGTCCAATCCCAATCTCTGCAAGATACTGATATATTTATTCTTTTGCTTTTCAGAAATTTCTAATGACAATCTATACAATGCAGTTTTTTCTAACTTCTATTCAGCGTAGCACATGTGTGACAGATATGTGCTGTTGAGCACAGCTGTATGAGTGAAATGCAACTGTACATCTCTGTAATGTGTGGATGTCAGTATGTCAGCCAGAAGGCAATATATCTCTTCTTCCACATGGTGCTTATGCACAGTGGTTGGCTTCCCAGCATTCATCTCTCTTGATGGCACACTAATTTTTCCATGTCTTCCTTGCTGTGATTTCCCTGTTCTTCTATGGATCAAAGAAAAATCAATGTGACCAGAACAAAGTTCTGATGTGGATAATTGACCCTACTTATTAAATGATAAGTGGTAAAGTCACAACGGCAATTGAATGAAATCAAGTAATTTGCTTGCCAGTCACAAACAGGTCCTCTGTAAAGTAATGATAATATTATTCATCCAGTAATATTATTCTGAAACTTAAGATATTAAAAAGAAAAGCTCATAAGTAGGCATACTCACTTGATAGGTGGTAGTATGACATTTACTTATATGATTTCTGAATTGGACATTGTTGTTCAAAACATACAAGTGAGGGATACGAGTCTCTACTAGTGAAGATTCTCGTTTCTGATTTTTTTTTTACCCATAACAGTATAAGATTTTAATTGCTTGCCTCATGTCCAAATTTTAAAATAAATTTTAAGAACAGAAAGTAATGAGCATATAAGTAAATTTATAGTAGAATAACTCTTACCTTCAAGTCTAAATATGAGTTTGGGTAGAGTTAAATTACTACCAAAATATGTAATTGAAATATTATCTTCACTGGAATGGCATGAGCCTGATTTAAGTCAAAGCCAGTTTCTGAGACCAACTCTACAATTTATTGCATGGCTTTAGGTCTTTAACTTATGAGTCTCGGTTTTCATATCTATAGAATCTGATTTTGGGATTTACCTCAGAGGTAAATATACATGAAAGAAGAGAAAAGAAAATAAGTAACAAATCTCCTTTAGATGATATCAGGTTTAATTCTAAAAATATCTGGGATATAAATAAATCACCTTTAAATTTACCTTACCACCTTTACTTAAGGTGGCAAGTCCCCTTAGGCTTGGCAGACCACAGATTATTGAGCTCAATGTAAGACAGAAAGAAATAGAGGTACATGTAATAAGTAGTAGGGGTAGAGGGCGGAGGGTGGCATCACAGGTGACCTGTCTTCTCTAACCGAAAAAAGAAATCACCAACTACTGTTTAGTTTACTGAAATGAATGCTGTTACATGAGAGTATGGGTCTTATGATTAAAAAGCCCACAGTTTTTTTCCAAGAAAATTGGAATATTAGATTTTTTTGATAGAGATGATATCTCACACATAAAGATATTGAAAAATATTTTCCTTAAACAGGTTATCATCTTTGACCTGAAGATTAAGAAAGTGTATTTTACATATTTTTTAAAAATTATTTGTTAGTGTGTGTACATACTCTAGTGACCAAGAGAGAAAAAGAGCATATGCACTTGAAGAGGAGAGAGAGAGAGAGAGAATATGTTTGTAGAACCTAGGACAAGTATGTGTAGTCATTCTTTTCTTTCCATCATTAAGAGAGTTCTGAGGTTCAAAATCAGGTTAGCCAAAGTCATCTGAGCCTATACAGACGGTACTTTTACTGCTGAGCCCTCTTGTCACTCTTATACGTCTTTATTGAATTTTACATGAATCATGTTAACAGTTCGTCTTACTATCAGCTTTGACACTCATTTGCATTGAGAGAGGAGCAATTATTTTGCAGAGGATTCTTCTGCATGGCTACATTACTCTGTTCTATGCTTCGCTCCTAAAATCTTCTTCCTGTTGAGGGGAGGAAGATCAGTGAACTTCCCAGTGTGATCATATTCTGCAGGTGTGACGTGTGCTGGTGATGTTCTGTGACTGTGAGAAAGTCACTTAACTGGCTTCCTTATCTTCGACTTGAATGCATTAGGTCAGATTATAATGATGGTGGTTCCTGCATCCAAGATTTCATGAGGCTGTTGGAAGTAATTTGTAGCAATTATGACTTTAAATCTGCTTTTAATGTGATTTTTTCAATCTTCAAAAAGGAGAAGAAAATCTACTCTCATTTCCTGTTGATAAATTCAGTTTGGCATCCAGCCACAAAGGGCATCCAGCCCTTTAATATGTTAAAAACAAACAAACACACAAAGCAACACATCCTAAATCCAAACAAAGCACTCTTTAAAAAAATCCTCCCAAACAAATATTATTGTTTTATTATTATTGTGTTCAGCATGCATGTAAGGTTTCTTCTTCACTTTTTTAGTGATTAAAAATTGAATAATGGAGTGACTTCCTCTGGCCTTTGCATGAACGCACACAAGTGCATGTGCACTGACAGTGAACCACAGGAACGTGCACACATACATTCATAAATAAATAAGAAAGAAAGTATATTTAAAATACCTGATCACTGCTTATTTAGGCTTTAACCAAAGTTGCAATTTGTTGCAAACAGCCCCAATTGTTTCCAGAAAAGTCTTCAAACATTTGGGCCGATAGGTTTATATTTAAGACTACTTTTCACTCTTGGGCACTCTATGGTGGGCCACATCTGGAGCCCATGAATTCTGCTCTTTCTGTCCTCTAATAAACTCTGCCTTAATCCTCAAAAAAAAAAAAAGAGACTCCTTTTCACTCTTCCATCAATTGTATGCCACACTCTATTTGGGCTCTTTACAATAATGATCTAAATTAACCTTTTAAACAATCATAAAGTTGTGTTATCCTACTTTTAACTGACCTCACTGAGATGAGAGAACTTTCCTAATTAATTCCAAATGAGAGTTAAGCCAGCTCTGATGACTTCATGGCCTCCAGGTACTCCACTATATCATAAATATTGTTGAGCATTAACTTCGACCATCAATTCCTAAGGTTAGTTGTTCCAAAGGTAACAAATCATTTAAGTGATCAAAAACTCTGAAGTCAAGTAAGAAATTGGCTCTCAGTTTTATTCCTGGTCAAGACAGTGCTTCATACTGGTTTCTGTGATGAAACTATAATAACTAGTGGAGGCCATCCAGAATTCTCATCTGCTTGGCAAAGAGAGGAATAGACAAGCAGTTGGGCAGACTGGCCACTTGCAAACTGGAAATCCAAAGTGCAAACCAGGCATAAATTCATACACCTGACTATAGAGTCTTAAAGCATCACTCGTATGCTTCCTCTTGTTTAATTCTTTTAACTGACAAATGATAATTATATTTTCATGAAGTGCAATGTGAGATTACTATTCATGTCTATACATTGTGCAATAACCACCTCAAACTAATTACCTTATATACCTTCTCAAACATTTACCACTTTTTCATGGTGGGATTATTTATAATCTTCTCTTTTCACTGTTCTGAAATGAGTTGGTGAGAGGGAAAAGGAGTCCCTAGAACATGGTCTTAAAACCTTAATTTTTTCTAGGCATGAGACATGGCCCATGGAATGCTTGGTTCTTTCTCACCTGACACTTGGCTCCTTTAATCTGAGGAGAAAAAGAAAAGAGAGAAAAATAAAGGTAACCATGTCCTTATGAGAAATTAAATGAGGAAAAATACTCATAGAAATGATTGACATATTAAAATCATACTGAGAAATAATAAGAAGCAGATGTGTCCCTGTCTATCCCAGAAGACTGGGGCACTTCTCTTGATGTCTCTTTCTGTAAGTGGAATTATATTTGTTGCCTGCTTACTTGTGTACATTTGAGAATAAAGGACCTTCAGTTAATGCAAGCAAAGTTGAATTTATCTTCCTAACTTCTCCAGGGACAGACAATCCTGGGGGCAGCAGTCACCTGTTCAGATCTGTGTATCTTTTTCTACTGATGTCTGGCAAGCAATGCTGGGCTACTCTGTGGAACACAGCTGTTGTTGCCAAGAGTTGTGTGTATTACAGATGGGGCTTCAGAAAGCACATTTGCATGGAATGGCACCTATTTGGCTGATGAAAATAAAGACTTCCGTGAAATGAGGTCTGTGTCATGAGACAACATTAGCTAAAGGTAGAAACATTTGAGATTACATCAAGAGTTAGAAACTAGATGAAAGCCCAAAGTCCAAATGAAAGATCAGAGCTAATGAAAAGGGAAGATGAATTTAAATGAAGAAGAGTGATTTGGACATAATGAATGTAGAACAGGAGAGACCTACAGAGATGTAGCAAAATGAAGTCCTTTATGTAGGAATCAAAATATATTAAAATGTGACTTTAAATATGAAAATCAAATAGTGATAAAAGTAAGGACAGATGCCATTTTTGAGGCATGGTTTGGAGAGCATGATTGAGATTATGAACTGATAAGTAAGTTCTAAAACCTTACAGTTTTTGAAGCAGTGTGAATATGAGTGTGCACATGTGTGTGCAGAATATTAGATTCATTTGGGAAATACACAATGAATTGATGCCTAGGTTATTTTATCATAACTTCAAAAATTTCTCTTTAGGCAGTTAATTTATGACCTTACTTCAGACAACTTGAGAAAATTCTCATAAAATCCCTAATATGGATTTAGCAGAAAAATATAAAATTTATTTTAACACTGCAGTGGGGTTGAAACTAAGAAGATTTTAGGTAAGTGTACACTTTTGAAAAATTGTTATTCCTTGTTACTTTGCTCTGAACAGCTGAATTTATTAACCATTAACTGAATCCACCATAATTCAGAACTAAATAAGTACATGACATGGAGAGATAAGTTTATTGTACCATCATGTAGACCATTTTTCTAACTACAAATTTTTAAAAATGTGTATAATTTTGTAGTGAAGTGAAGCCCATTTTCAGAGCCAATTTGTAAGGCAAAAATATAGAGAATTTTACTTTTACTCAAAGTAAGAACTGAAATACTGAATTGCTTTTGAGACCCTCTGGTTAACTTTAGAGGGATATATTATTTGCTTGCAAAGAAAAGTTAGTGTATTATAGTCATTGAACCATTAAATAGGAGTCCATGAAGCCATTAAAACTAATAGGTCATGAAGGAAGAGGATAGATATAGTAGGAAAAGAAAGAAAATCTATTTTGGTTGGTCACCAAAAAGCTGCATCTGCTTATCAAGATGAACAGAGAAGCAACTATTTGTGGTAATAATCTTTCATTTTCATCATCATAATTCATGTGTGTTATCATCTTTAAAACCTTCAGATTAGTTTTAAATGAAAACCTCCTAACTATCTTCCTCAGAAATACTGGAAATAGAAAATACAATTGGGACATAAGAAAAATTGATTTTCTATGTAGCATTCTTAGTTCCCTGAACTAGGAAAACAGCCTCAAGTCATCGTAATGACTTTGTGCATATGTGTTATAAGCAAAGGATCAAAATACTTTCCTTTCATTCCCATATCCAGTATTCAAATTCTTTTTATTGAAAAGACAGTCTTGTTTCACTGACTTTCCTTGATATCTGTGTTGAATTAATTTACCCTGAAGTGACTGTGGGCATATTTTTGGAAACCATTCCTTCATTGATCAATGTCTATCCTAATGCCAATCTCATTCTCCTTAATTAATGTATCTGTATTATGAACATGTAAACTAACAGCTAATTTTATTGCTCTGAATTTGTTCTTCATTAAAAATTTATTCAGAACTATTTTCTTCTCTGTGCAGATATGAACATTAATTGATCAAATTCTATAAAAACTACCAGGATTTTGTTTTCAATATTTACCAACCTTTAAACAGATCTTGATTCTCTCTCATCAGTGTTTTCTAATGTTCAGCTCACAGGTCTTGCACATGTTTCATTAAGTTAATTTATAAACATTGTGGGTTTTAGTGTTCAGTGTTCTGAATCAAATTTAATTCAATTTCAAATGACAAAATAAATTTGTTGGACATGAATCTTGTAGCCTGAGTTCTTAAAAATAATTAATTTTGGTCATTTTTAATTGATTCCTTCTTATTTTCAGCACATATCCCACATATGCAAATACATACAGAATCATTCTTCTGTTATAGCTCATGCATCTTTCATTCACTTCTCTTTTACCCTATTATATGTCCTAGCAGTGAAGAGAATAGACATTGTTGTCTTTTTGTTCCATTTCAGCTGAAGCATAATAATTTTCATTATTAAGAACTGTGTTAGCCCTGTTTTCCACAGATATCCTATATCAGACTGCATATTTTCATTCTTTATTTATCTTACATTAACTTATCATTAATTTACAATGAATGATAACAAAACAAGTGAAATTCCTTTCCATCACTTGCTATAGAGATCATACCATCTTTCCCTATAATATTTAAGTAAATTATCATGATATTAAATCAACTTTAAGTTTATATTGGAAACTACACTTGTTCTTGTATTCATATATGCATATACACACATTTCTAGGTTACCTTTGATCATTTAAAGATCTATTTAAACAGTCGATGAAACAAATAATTTGAATAAGTCCTTCTAAAGGGGATTAGAGTGATTTTTTTAAGCAGGGAGCACTGCTTTTTATGTTTTATTTCAGAATGTTTTTATTTTATAACATTTCACAATGTCTCTCATTTTCCTGAAATGTTGGCTATAAATGCTTATAATAGACATAATCATCCAAAATCTACACATACAGGGAGAAAAAGAGAAAGAGAGAGAGAGAGAGAGAGAGAGAGAGAGAGAGAGAGAGAGAGAGAGAGAGAGAAGAAATGCAAAGACAAAGATGTGAGGAAAAGCACATGCATATACTTATTTATCTTAATAAGTTATATTTCTTGGCCTACATATTTAATAATCTAGAAATATATGGAAATTTTGCCAGTACAGATCCAACATATCAAACTAAAACATTAGTAGCTCTTTTTTTAAAAAAATCAATCATTTAAAAATAATTTTTACTAGAGAAAATTCTAAAATAAATCTTAAAATAATTCATGCAAATATGAGCTCACAAGATTCATTACTATAAAAGGCACTTAGAGAACTGGGGCAATTTAGTTAGAAAAAAAATCAGAAATTTTAAAATGGCAATGTCATTTAACTAGCCCACTGTGTAGAAATTTATGCTTACAATAATAGCCTCAATGGTCCTTCATTTTAAAGAGCTAACATAAAAACTTACACATATTCTGAGCAATTTTATTTCCATTCTGATAGCACTTTAATCCACATGGCAATTATTCCTTTTTTGAACCCTCCTTATGAAATTGTTTCCCTTTCAAAAGCTGGGCAAACCGTTTCAAGAAATACTCTCAAAAGCTAGTCATTAAATAGTTAAGCTATGGCTTGATACCTAACTTGTATTCTTTTTGTAATATCAAGTTCTTCAAAGATAATTATTCAATAAAATCTTATGTTTCTCACCAAATAGCCATTTACACTACAGTATGAATAAGTTTAGAAAGAATTAATTTTCAGCTATCCCCAGTATTTGAAAGACAAGGTAATTTCCTGAGTTTATATACCAATGTGTTGATCACAATATTTTCTTTTCATTTTAAAAAATAATGGCTCATAATTCAGAACAGAATGAATGTGGTATTTGTACATTCTAATTACATCTTCCCTGCAATCACTCCCATATTTCATCAGAACAGTAAATAAATTTTACTATCCCATTTGTGACTTTTGCTAACTAGTTCCTTGAAAAAAAGGATTGCTTACTTTTGTGTCTATTCTACAGAAATTGGTTTGCAATAGAATCTAGATATATTCTTTCTTTTATTCTGTCTTTTCGAGATATTTGAGATTCTACTAGGAAAGTAGAATCCACACTACTTCATAGATATGCTTTGCTTTATTTCAGGGCATCAAATTATGACTTTTTTTGGAATCTGCTACCCCGTGTGATTGGGACACTTAATAGTTCTCCCCTGTATTTATCAAGAGAGAGAAATCACTGATTTTTAGAAGGCATCAAAATATATTCAATTTAAGCTATTTGATGGTGTATACAGCAGATATCAACCACATATTATTTGGACTACTAGGATATATAGAGTATTTGGGGGTGTTCTATATAAGTCATATTAATGTTGGTATAGCTGTGACTGATCTCTAAGTTTTGAAGATTCTAATCTGGATGCCATTGGCTGCCTTAGGCTATGAAAACATCAATTCCTCACCTATTTTAATTAGAGCAGTAAAGAAACCTTACCATTCCATTTGTGTCATTTGTTGCCTAGTTCCTTAAAGTAAAGGAAAGGCAGCAACCCACAGACTCCAAAATTTCTTTTGTTGTTTTGCAGAGTATTGAAGTTGTTTATTTTGTTTAAGCTGAATCATTTCTATCTTGAAGTACATACTTACTTTTTCCTCAGAAGTTCAAGACACACTACAGGCAATAACTCATTTAGACTTTTCAAATTCTGCAGAGTTTCAGGTGATAAATACTCTATCCAATTTTCAGGGAGGAAAATTGAAATAGAATGATGTGTAGAGTTGCTGCAAGTTATAAAGTTATAGAACACATCCCTGGTGTAGCTCAGAATGAAATTTGAGTCTCCTGTAGCCCAGTTAATTCTCTATTCACTGGATCACTCTACCCGCTTCTCAGCTCTTATAAAATTGATAATTTTAAATATGCTTAAATCTGAATTAGTTACATTTTATGATGAGTATTTAGAGTTGCTGATTTACATTCTTATCGCTGTTGTTGATTCAGCTGTTGGTGACTGCAGCATCCTTTGAGCAAGCTGTCTTGTTAGTTTTGCAGTGAAGATAAGACGAAAGGCAAACAGGCAAGGAGAAGGCAGAAACAGAAAGGCTTTGGCACAGAGTTATATGGTCAAGCTGTTCTCTATACAGAGCGATATGAATTGTGTTGTAATCACATTATTTCTCAGTGTGTACTCATGTTTCTGTGTACATTGTGAGAGTGGAACGCCTACATACATGCTTGTGCATGGAAGACAGAAGTCAATGTGGATGTCCTAGATCACTCTTTGCCTTATTTTTCTCTTCCAAATGGGCTGGACAGCAAACCCCAGAGATGGTCCTTCATTCCCCACCCCTTTTCCTGTGTGTTACAGGCATATGCTGCCATACTAGGTTTCTACATGAGTGCTAGGGAATCTGAACTCAAGTACACACGCACTTTCCTGACTTAGCCATCGTTCCAGCCCTGGAATTCCATGTTTGCATATTATTTCATGTAGATAAATACAGAAATAAATGGACACAAGGGTGAATCTAGAACGCACAAATATTTGAAATCAGAGTCTTTACACTTCTGTGAGAATGCTGCCCTTCCACTGCTCCTTTGTTCATATTTCTTGAGAAACACCAAGTCTCTATTATTAATGGGATGTCAACTGGAACTATGGAATAGCAATTTAGGCAATTCTTGACAGCAATGCTGATATTAAAACAAATACCTCACAAGAGATTCAATAAGGAGATTGTTTCAAGTATTTAAATTTTAAATAATTTGACCATGATACCTTAGAATAACAACTACTGAGAGAATGAACTGCTTCTGTGCTGGTTTATCATTTCATTTTGATTTCTTAGAGAATTATAATGTATTCTTCAACTTCAGAGTAAGTTGTGCTATTTAATATAAGAAAAAGAGTCACAATTCATGTGGACTAAATGAATTTAATTTTATGTTTTCCTTCTATTTCCTAAAAATACTTTATAATTACAGAGGATAAATATAAGGCATGAGATATATAAGCACATTGTTAAGATTAACTAATATTAGTAATAATTATAGAAAATGGAGCAGGCAGAATATGCTGTGTTAAAAATATGAATGTCTTACATGAGCTCTCTGAGAGGCTTATAATATCTTGATACCTTATCAACTCCTGTATCCACAATGTCCAGCATAATGCCCAGTGCTACTGGTAGGTAATTATCTAAATGAAAATCATATAAAAGTCTTCTGACAGTGGGTCACAGAATGTTAGGCCATGGAGAGATGAGAGTAAGCAGAGAAACATCAGTCATGGTGCTTGGAGTAAGGAGGACACAAACATCGGTGGATAGATGTACAAGCTATTTTAACAAAAAGCTGAAGAAAGGGTGTGATGGATAACAGACTCCAGACAAGATTCACAACAGAGAGAAAAGGATGACTCTTGAAGTAGAAGTGAAGGGTTTGGTCAGAACAATGGGAAAAACATCCCTTTCATATCATTCACAAATGTTCACAGAACTAGGAGAGTTGAGAGAGTTTCTAGATGCTGGATGCTGTTTCCTCCAACTCTTGGAGAGTAACCTATGCTGCACCCTATCAGGATGTGGTAGAGGCACAGACTGGGAGGGACTGCAACCAGAATGTACTGATTCTTGTGTGGACATAATTCCTAGACAAGAGCAGACTAAGAATCTTTAGCAACAGTATATCAAACTCTTACTATTTTTGGTCTGGAAAAGCTTCAGCAGAAGGAGTTTATTGCTGAAAAGCACAATTCACCAAAATGCAGAAAATATATGACTATGGACTGATTGTCCCTAAATAGAACATAGATAGCTCACCCACTCCAACCCCAGGTCCCAGTAGAAACACGGAAGAAGGGGCATTAAGATTTGTAAGAGTCCAGGATGAGACATTATCTCCTGGACATGACAGAGTTGTGATACACAAAATTTTATGGTAGATATGTATACTTATGCAAGAATGGGATCTGTCTCACATCTCACTGTGAAAGTAGAAAGGTCTCAAGAAGATCTACACTTCTTTGAGAGACTGGTGAGAACTAAAATTGATGGGGATGGAAAGGAGGATGCTTTCCCAATGGTCTACCCACTGACATATGATACTTACTGGACCGTGAAGCATGTCAGGCATATGTCATCAAAGACAAATGTAGTGGACCACACAAGTGAAAAGATTCGAAAATATGAGGGATTCTTACAGGAGAAATGAAGGATTGTATGGGGAAAAAGAGAGGGGATACGTCTTGGGACCAAGAGGCAAAAATTGAAAATATTATGAGTTCATTATATTCATATAAGCAACATTACAAAAATAAAAGAATGGTTTTAGCCATTAAGCCATCTCCCCAATCCCATGTCACTTTTAAAGTATATTTTTTGGAACTGTTATCAGCAGTTTTTTCTAGGAATAAACAATGAACAAAAAGTATGTAGTGTATGTATCTTAGTCATTAGTGAAAAATTCTAGATTTTTTTCCTTTTTTAATTTGTTATTTTATTTTTCTAGTTTTACAAGAATGAAGAAAAAAAAAGAATGTGACAGATGTTCTTGGCATAGTCAGCAGTGTGTCAAAAGAAGACATTTATGTGTGGAGAAAAAAATGCCCAAAAGAGTTGATAGTGAAGTAGAGCATCGAGTCACAGAACTGGGCGGGTTGTTTTGCTGCCTCACTGTCCCTTGGTTAATGGAAAATGTGGGTGGAGAGGAAGAAGAGGGACCAATAATAGCACTCTAATAAATAAAGGAAGTAATAAAGAAGATAGCAAAAATAAGGAGAATAGAAAGCCATACATGCATACTCCAAGTGTTTAATTAAATATTTCCAGAAGAACAGATGATAAACCACTGAAATTTTTAGAGCCAACAGGTCTAAAAAGCCTTCTTTTAAAATCATACATATTGTAATTTCAGTATAATTTTCTTATATAAATGTAATATATGAGAAAAAACAATGGGAATATTTCTAAAGATGCAATAGTCCTTAGATCTTGCATATATGTAGTGTATATATATATATTGCATAAACGAACTTGCTCAGCTGTAAACATCACCTCTATTCCTGTAAAAGTATATTTATACAGACATGGTGATCTTGTACATGCATCCTGGTTGCTGTATCAAAATGACTTTTCGTTATTTATTTAAACCCCTTTTGTGAAATGAAATAACAAATAATAAAAATTCATTTCATTATTTTCTTCTAATGGTCTATGATAGTATCTTTGAGTAGAGTTTCCAGTTGGTTATTTATTAAACTACTTAGGGAATGGAAGAAAGAAAAATATAGACACTTTGTATTTTATCAAATATGAGCTAATTAATTTTCACATTTGTTAAGCCAGAAAGGGAATGATTACTTCCAAGTTTACAAATCCACTAAGTTAGCTTATTCAGCCAAAGTTTTACAGGAGTTTCAGGAATATTTACATTCAAGTGATCTCGAGTTCTTGAACCTTTGGAGAACCATATTTGCATTTCTGCATTGCTAATTTTGATAATGTGAAAAATATTTTGCGTTGGTAAGGACTTTTATTAATGGAAACAGACTTCTGTCCTGTTTTACATGGATTTAATATTAATGACAATATGCTTGAATTTGCCACATTTCAATGTCAGTGAAATTAGTGGGTAGAACAAAACGTGAATAAATTTTTCATGTATATACAAGAACATTATTGCTTGTTGAATTCTCGATATACGTAAGATAAAAACAAAAGCAATAGAATGCACCTACAAAAAGAAAAGGACAGAAAACTTGAGTATTGCTTATCATTTACTTATATGACCTTTGTAAGTGTGGAATCAGTTTGTAATGCTGAATTTCATAAATTTAATATATATTGGATTAGTGTCAATCTCATCTAATTCTAATTCAATTAGCAAATGTTTAGTTAATCCACTAATTAAAGTATACAAAGTAAAGTAAATGCAAAATAAAAAAAGTAAAGAAAATGCAAAGACACGGCATGAAGCACCTGCTTCAAATGAATGAGTTCAGGACAAGATTCTCTCCCCTCACAAATCCACATGCACCATCAAAGTAAACCTGGCTTACAAAAATGAAACTGAAAAAAATAATTACATTACCTGATTAGCATTACTGTAAAGACAGGAAAACTCCTCTACATATTTTAAAAAATTAGAAATTTAATTTATTATTATTATATACATGTATTTGTAGATATGTAGTGGGTTGGCATGTATGTGATGGCATAAATGCACACATGTTTATATGTCAGAGGACAACTCTTGAAAGTTGATGTTCTCCTTACACCTTGTTAAGGCAGAATCTCTATTTTTTCTGCCACTCTGTGTCTGCCACTCTGCATACTCAGAGTAGCTGGCATGTGAGTATGTAAGCTCTGCTATGATTTCCTGTCTCTGCCTCTCATCTTGTCTTAGGAGAGCTGGGATTACAGATCTGTGCTACTGCATTTGGATTTGTTACACAGGCCCCAGAGATGGAATTAAGGTTTTTCTTGCAAGTATTATTAACATGCAATAATTGTACAAGACTGTGGGACACTATAATATCTCAGCACATGTATGTTAAACACAGTGGTCAAATCAGGATATTAGCATATCCATCTTCTTAAACTTGTCTCATTCTTTGCATTGGTGACCTGCAACATCTTCCTTCCAATTCTTTATGGAATTCATATTGTTGCTGTGAAGTATAGTCACCATACTGTGCTGTAGAATATTACTCTTCTCATATAAATGCAATTTGGCATCTGTTTTCCAACCTATGTCTATCCATCTTCTCCTTTATTTTCCTCCTGACCATTGTTCCTCTCTTTGAGTCTGTGAAATCAAATCTTTTAGCTTGTGTACTTGAATGGGAACATGTGGCAGTTTTCTATTGTGTTGAGTTAATTTAATTGAATTGTGGCCTCCTGTTACTTCCATATTGCTAAAAATGAAAGTATTCAATTCATTGTAATTAAATACTATTCCATTGTATATATTAACATGGAAAGCACATTCTCTTTATTCATGCATCTGTCAATAGACACCTAGTTTCAATTTCCTCTTTTGCTTATTGTGAGTAGCATTGCAGCTAACATGTGAGTACAAATATCTCTTTGATATACCAATTTCATTTATTCTGGAAATAAAGCCAAGAGTTAGATAGCTGGAGAATGATGGAGATAGCTGGATGATAGTTATAATCATAATTTTGGATAAATCTCCATCATAACTATACTAATTTACATTCCCACCAATGGCATACAAGAGTTCCCCTAGCTTTGCAATTTTGCCCACTTTTAAATTTTTGACTATAGTCATTCTACCCAGAGTGAAAATGATTTTAGTTTGCATTTCTGATGATAAGTGATGTGGTGCATTTTTCCTTTCCCTGTTGGATATTTGAATATCTTTGAAGAGTATCTATTCAGATCATTTGTCTACTTCTTCACTGGGCTATTTGTTTATTGCGTTTTTTTTTTTAAATTCTTTGTGTATTCTGGATGTCAATCTGTTGTGACATGATTAGTTTACAAATATTTTTCCTCATTTTGCTGGTCATTTCTTCAGTCTTGAAATTGTTGCTTTTGCTATACAGAAGCTCCTTAGTTTAACAGAATCTCAGATGTTTATTTTTGCTTTTGCTGACTGTGCTTTTGAGATCTTATCCAAAAGCTTATTGCATACATTGATGTATTGAAATGTTTTTGCCTATGTTTTCTTTCTAGTAATATAATTAAGCATTATTCAATGTTCAAATAGTCCTGGGGTTATACACATTTTTGAAAAAGTGTGAATGATATGGATGAATTGTTTATAGATTTATCTTGCTTTTGGTTTTATGTTTAAATAATCATTTTCTTCTTGTTTAATAATCCTGTGGCTCTATACTTTATATCAAATGAGACTTACATCAGTATTAGTAAGAGGATCTAGTATGGCTTCATTGCCTTTTCTTGTTTGCTTGAAGGAGTGAGTATCTAGCAGAATTACATCAATGCATCTTAGAAATGTATCTGATTTGTATACCTCCCAAACAAAAAGGAAAAGTAATACCAAAGAGGTAAAATATCAAAAGTGAACTAATTCATAAATTAAACAGTTTTATTATGAATTGAAGCTTCTGAGCTTTGTGGAAAATGTAAATAAAAGCCTATAAGCTAATAAGCACACACTGCCATTTGGTTCACCACTGACAAATTGACTAGGTTCAGTCTTCGTGCTACTCATTCAGGAAAGTAATTCCTTATGAACAGAAGCCATGTACACTGCTAGGAACTTGTCACATCCAACTTTCTCACTTTACCCCAATCGGCTGCCTCATTTTCACAAGTCTACTCTTTTGTTTTTTCTGGCATGTAGCTGAGTTATTGCTGGTGAGTTCAGGTCCAAGCTCTTCAATTCAATGACTGTTTAATATGACCACATAGCTTTTAAGAGCTTCTTTGCTTTCCCATATCTACACTTTTAGGTACCTAGTGTCACTCAGGCCTCCAGCTACAATTCTTACCCTTTGCATTTGTCTCTAGCACAATCAGGTTGGTCATTATCCAGTATATCAAACAGGCCTCCTTTGCTCTTTATTCAGATTTTCATAGGACATCTCTCAAGCTCTTCTCTCAAACTAACTGTCTGACTTCCATATATTTTACCTTCTTGCAATATAAAGAGTAAAACTGAATTGATGATGAGCATTAGTATCTGACTGACTTCCGAATCCTTAGTCCTCTAACAAGAATTAATGACATGAGTCATTCATTCATTCATCCATTTGTTTACTCACTCATTGATTCATTAAGCAATTAAAAAACAAAGAACAAGCAGCTGAAGATCTAAAAGCTAAATATTTTTTCTAGAGCAGGGGAAGAGAGTGATAAATTAGGTCACATTACTTTCTTAGAAATCTAATAAGGAAGTTAGAGTCAATATGTAAGTTATCTTTTAAACAAAAAAGATGAATTGTGTAAAGTAGAACCTATTCTCAGTGAGAAATTTGAATCTTGAATATGTAAAAAAGATACACACATTATCCCTGAGTAGAATACTCCAATAGATGTTCATGCCGTGGGTGAAGTGCTTGACACATACAAAGCATAAAACAAGGCATACTCTGGCTGAAATCCAGTGTCCTTGATGTGCAATAAGTCATGAAGATTGAGAGAACTGGAAGATACTGCTCTGGGATTTGTAGGCTGTAGTGTAGATTTTAGATTTCATGTGAATTACTTTTGGAAGTCCTTGGAGAATTTTGAGCATGATCTGATCTGCACACTAATAAAATCACTCTTGCTATTACTTAAAGAATGAAAAATAGAGAGATCAAATTAAAGTGGATGTTCCAGTATTCCTAGCAAGAGACTGGGAGACTCAAACTACTCTCATTTGGCAATGAGAAATGGTCATATTCAAAGACAGCACTGGAAAGACTTGCTAATAGACTGAAGGTAAATTGTGCTACTAAAAAATGAAGGATTTCATGAATATTTATTTGACTGAATTTCATTGCTTAAATTGGAGAGTCTTATAAAATGAAAAGTTCTAATTTAAGAACTTCCAGAGATATCCTATTTCTCACAATAGCTCTTGCAACAATTTTAGTTAGTGCTTAAGACTCTCAGGTACATAGGTTTCACTTGTTTAACAGTGAAAACTCTGAATGCAGGATTATCTCCAAAACAATCAGTGGCCAATAGATATTTATGCTAGTGAGTAAAAACACTGACACTGAAACCATCTTGGTTAATTGCCTGTCTGTGTCATTTATGTATGGGGTGCATGTTTGTATCCATTTGTTTATGTGTATTTTCTTTTTTTTCACTATGACCAAATAGTTTTTATTTCTGAAAAACTTGTGTACACTTTCAATAGCAACACACCTAATGTGCATCTGATAACACATTTATAAGTGAGGACTTTATGAGAGGAAAGGACAAAATAGAACAGATGTGAAAGATTGGTGGGACAGGCTTTGTAAAACCATATAGGTTAGCTCTGACACATCTTGTACATCTTGTCGATATCAGTGCGGTGACTGTAGACTTTCTGCCTAGCCTGAGCCACTGAAAAGGTCACTCAAGTAGGATGCCAGACTCCAATACAACAAGCAACCTTACATATCCCTCTATGGGTCTTGTGGGGCAGCTTCTGGATGTGCCAGCAGCTGGTGACCCCTTTGAATCCTTTCTTTTGCTCACCCCAATGATATCAGTCATCTTACCCTGCCCAAACACTTGGTTGACTGGGACCTCTTACTCCAGCCTCGCTTGGGCCCAGTCCAGTTTCTTAGCCATGGTGCCCTGGTTCACCAGGATCTCCACCAGGTGGGAAGAGAGAAAGCAGCACATCTGGGCATGGGCGATGGAGCAGATGACCTGGCAGTACTTCTTGCTGTTGAAGTCTTTCTCCGGCTGCTTCTTGCCCATGTTGTCTTGCCATTTCTTGCAGTACTTGGTTCAGGCCTTCCTCTTGGACTTGTGCCAGTCTTTATAGAAGCTCCTTTTGCAATCATCACTAATATTCTGGGCAAAGACAGTATTTTTTAATACATTTTTTATTATTTCCGCTCATACAAACTTAATAGGTAGACCAGTTCCCTCCCTCCATCCTCCCGAACTCCCTGCTCCCCCTCCCCTCTCTCCCCATCCCCCAGTGCCTCCCCCCCAATTCCCAGAGAGTCCTTTCATGTGGATGGGGGAATAGGTACATGGTACACTTGAGCGTATCCCTGTGATGGCCCAAACAAATCATCTTCCATCATTCTTGTTGCTGTGAGCTTGGGTTTCTTATTAAACCTAGAGCATGCCATTGGAGCTAGTTTGGTTATCCACCTTGCTTGGGTATTCCCCAGGCTTTACCTCCCAGAGATAGAATAATTGGCAGGCTTCTACACCTATGCAGCATTTTTATGTGGAATCTGGGAATTCAAACTCAGTTTCTTTTGCTTGCTAAGCAAGGACTTTAACCACTGTGTGAACCCCAAGCAAGTATTGATAAGGACAATTCCCATATGGGTCTTGTGGAATTGTACAGAACTGCCATGAAATCATGGTCACCAGAGTTGACAAGTCCAGAAGCTAATGTCTGGCTGCATATCTCTCCTATTTCAGGGTCTTACAATCTTCCCACCACATTTTCTGAGATATTCATCCCTTAAGTGAATATTCAAGCAGAATTTATGAACCCCAAGCAAGTATTGATAGGACAATTCCCTTGTAGATCTTGTGGAATTATATAGAATCGCCATGAAATCATGGACACCAGAGTTGACATGCTCAGGAGCTCATGTCTGAGATATTCCCTGAGCCTTAAGATGAGAATGGGAGTGACTTAAATGTCCTGTTTATTGACAGGAAGTCCACAGACATTAATTTTCTGCACTTTGGCCATTTGTATGTTTTTGTAATAAAAAAAAACCTTCATTGCAAAATGCTTCTAGATTGAGTGCTAAGTGCTCCTCCAATTTATGGATATAAATAAAAGGTGTCTGAAAGGTAGATTGATGCAGTGTCTTTATAACTAAAACTTCATAGCCTGTACTCCCCTTGTGGCCTGTGCCCTCCCATTTCATAGATTCTTGTTCTAGTTTACAGTAACAGGAATGTGTTCCTTGATGACAAGTGGGATTTAAATGATCAGAAAGCTGTCGTTTGTCCCTTTGATATTCATGACACTATCATACTGATGGTCACCTCTTGTCATGATTGTTAATATACCTTGTAACTGTAACAAATTGATGAGATTTTTTTATTGCTTTTCTCCCCTAATAGTTTTCATAATACTTTCTTATAACATATAAGCTATCCAGAAATGAGAAAACTTCCGGACCAGTTCCAACTGGTACTTTTTTATGTCCTGTATGTAATCCACGTATGTTGCACCTTTAATAACAGGATCTTACTGTCAGCTTCTGGAGTGGCGTTCAAGAGCAATGGCATATACTTAAACTATTGGAGGTGGGGGCTTGACCTTTTGACCAACAACTTATCAGGAAGTATCACATAGCTGTCGATTCTAGTATTGTTTAATTGTCTCTGGGTTCCAGTCATAGCATAACAGGGCAAGTTTCATTTTGCTCTATCTTTCTCTCTTTATGCTCGCACACTAATCTTTTGAACAATTTTTCTTTGGCTTTCTCAACTCTTTTGTTTCTTTCCTGGAGTCAAAGGCAGAACTCTCATTTGACATTTTTCATGATTTTGCAAAAGGATTGGATGTGTGCTACATCCCCAGGTATTTTGCTCAGTCATGTCTCATTACTTTGGCTGGGTGACTTCATTTTCCCATCCTCATGATTGGTAGTTTCAGGCTATGGTCGCATACACCCTAACAACTGTTATGCACTAACACTGACCAACTTGCTAATATAGACTTAGCTAGAATATGACAACAAAATAATTTTTGAGTCCTCTTGTCACACCCTTTCTTCTAGTACTGTAGATCACAAAGCTTCTGATCCCAGCTGTGGTCTGCACACTCATGATGCCACCTTGAGGCCAGTTTCTTGCCTTCCTCCAGTTGTGATCCTCGATTTGCCCTCCCAACATAAATTTTGCTTGTATCTTAAATTTAAGCTCAGTACACTTCATAACACCTTCTCCTTTTATGTGATTGCTCATTTCTCTTCTATTTTCTGTGAAAATGTTAACACTATACTATTCAAATTTTCTACTCTTCAATTGTTTGAAATTTATGAATTTTATCACTTCAAAGTTCTTTAGTCAGTGTAACTTGATACAATGTAACTGCATAATTTATTCTACCTACACCATTTTCTTACCTACACTTTCTTAGTGAAGTCTTTCCTTATACTTAGTATTTATCCAAATTTCTAACATATAACCGAGCACAACCAAGTATGCAGTAAATGTTTAAGGGCTTGATATGGACAATTAATAGATAGTTAAGGTGCAAATGTCATTCCTTTCAACATACCTGAAACACCTTACAATGGAGACAGCTATACCTCAACAGACATTGCACCTACTATTAAAAAAAACTAACTATATGAATTATACAATTATAAAGAAATAGAATTTATATGTCTATAATATTTTCCAAATATAGGAAAATATAATGATGTATCTCACCTTACAAGTCTAATTATTTTTTCACTTAAAATGAAGCATAAAAATAGTATAATTTAATTCTCTGTTATTTTAAAAAGTTATAAATTTGTATTTCAAACTTATTTCTTTCTGAGCTATAAAATTTGCTTCAAAACTAGCCCTGAGAGGCAGACTCTTGGCTCCTGAGCCAGAGTCTTGGGAATCCTTGAGCTGATTGGGCTAGGCCAACAGTTCCTAAGCAGAAATCAAATAGCACAGTCACTAGAACCAACACTCAACAAAATGGGAACATATGAAATTAAAGAGCTTTTGTTCCACTAAAGAGATTGTAAAAGAAGGAAAAAGGCAACCCACAGAATAGGAGAAAAACTTCACTAACCACATATCTGACAGAGCTTTATTATCCAGACTGCACAAAGAACTTTAAAAACTAAACACCATGGAGATAAATGCCCCCATTAAAAAATGGGCCTCGGAAACTCAAAAGAAACTTTCCAGGGACGAAATTGAAATGTCTAACAAATATCTTAAAAAATTCTCCACATCCCTAACCATGAGGGAAATGCAAATCAAAATGACCCTGAGATATCATCTCGCTCCATTTAGGATGGCAAAAATCCCCAATATAAACAAGACCAAATGCTGAAGAGGATGTGGAGAGAAAGGAACTCCTCTATATTGCTGGTGGGAATGCAGGCTTACACAACCACTCTGGCAATCAGTATGTCAATTTCTAAAAAAGGTAAAGATTGAAATGCCATATGACCCTGCTATACCGCATATGGGAATAATACCCCATAATGCAGAAATTCACTACAGTGACACAAGCACAACCATATTCATTGCAGCACTATTTACAATAGCAAAGTTATGGAACCAACCCAAATGCCCAACAGCTTATGAATGGATAATGGAAATGTGATACATTTATACGATGGAATACTATTCAGCCACCAAAAAAGACAAATTAATGAAATTTGCCTGGAAATGGATGCAATTGGAAAAATTATATTGAATGAAATATCCCAGACACAGAAAATTAAACACCATATGTACTCCTTAATAAGTGGATCCTAGTTCCAAATCCACTTAATGATATATTCAAAGATTAATAAATACCCACTGTAACTGCAAAGGATTATAAACAGGAGGGAAGAGGAAGGAGGACCTCAAATGAAAGGAGTAGAGAAAATAAGTCACCATCAAGTATTGCATGAAAGTAGTGAGACATCTGGTCCAGATCACTTCACTTCCTTTCCTGGTCACTTGCAACTGAACAGGTTTGATCTCACCAATCAGGGAGGATATAGGGACTGGCAGCTAGATGGTAACCATCCAGCAGTTGGGGCACTGACCTCCCACACACTTGCGCGCGCGCACACACACACGCACGCACACGCACACGCACACCCACATGCACACACAAAAGCACACACACTGCTATATCCTAGTGCAGGAAAAGTAAAACCGAAAACAACAAACCATAGTTCAGAACACCAAAGACCCTGCATTGATCACCTGGAACAAGAGCAGCCAAAACTCTCCCCATTCTAAAGCTCAGGGAACCTTGAGGAAGAGGGAGCGGCAAGATTTTAAGAGCCTGAAGATGAAGAGGACCAACGATATGCAAGATACTCCTCACAAGTTAGGGTCACAGCAGCCAGAATTGAACTTTGCCTGACCTGCACTATGGCTGGCTGTCAACGACCCCCTCCAAAGTCTAGCTTGGGGAGAAAGCTCCAGGCAGTAGGATCCTTAGATGCAAGGGATTAACAATCTTAATGGGGATCCCAAGAAGGGGCTCTGGGTTATACTACCAAGTTCTGAACCTTCACTAGGGTGGTTTGGCATTCACACAAAAGAATGCTCCAGGGGATGGGAGAGAAGAAAGGGGAGGTACTGGAAGAGGGGGAAGGAAGGGGTGAAAGGAAAGGGAGAAGGGAAAGTGCTATTGAGGAAGACTGGGGAGGGGAAAGGGGGAGAGGAGGACTGGGTAGCCTATTGAGCTTGTATAATTAGTAAAAAAAAAATGTAATTTTGTAGGAAAATTTTAAAGAATAATATTTAACGTTGGTTGTAAAGCAAGCATATTTTCCTTTTATTATCTTTTACTCATCCACATTAATAATGCCATAATTATGATCAAGTCAGAATATGAGTAGTAAAACCTATATATTTGAAGAAGAGATAGTATAAAATTTCAGTGCAGGATTCAATTGAACAAAGAGTTTTAAATGCTTATTGTAACTTACTTTCAAAGTAATGGATATTTCTTTTAGAAAATCATAATAGGTGTCAGAGTAGAGAAGTAAAAACACTTATCGACCTGTCATTTGAGGTAGGCACATTGAAATTTTAGCATATCCTTCTAATCTATTACTTGTAAATATACACTTTTCTATCAAAAATGGGTCATAGTGTATTCAGAAATTTTTAATAAGAAGTTAGCACTGCATTGAAGTCAACACCAGATACTTTTCAAAAATATGGTATTAGTATATAGCTTATTACATTTATGTATGATTTATTTTAGTTCTTTGAATCATGGATGACAAATGTCATCCATTTTTAATGTTATATGATAAATATTTGAAGACAGGGCTTTAAGCATTGCTTCATTTAGTTAGAATACTCATCTCAGTTAATTTCCAGTGGAATCACAATCTCTTAAGCCTTGTTATTGAGATTTTCCAAAATATATTTTTAAAAGTTGTACAAAATTATAACTATGCAGAATCTGCTGCACAATGCATACCCCATCAACTGGCCTGATGATGCTGTCTCACGTCATGAGAAGTATGCCTGTTTCACTGTTACTGGTATTATGTATGATCACTTTTGGAATCTCTAATACCATGAAAAATATTTTCAGAAAAAATGTTTTTCACTACTTATTAGTTGATATTCAACTGCAGCAAATCTCCGCAAACTGTGACATAAACAAAGTAGAGTCGTCTTAGGGGGAATTCCAGCACCTTCATGGATATTGTGAAATAGTGTTGTTGCATTTGACTGACAACACATCTTACAATATATTTTAAATCATTTGTAGATTGCTTTTATTATCCAAAACAATTTAAATGCTATGGAAATAGTTACTCTCTATGATTTAGGGAATAACATAAAGAAAATACACTTGAATACATTCCCTGCAGATGCTTCATGGTGGCGATCCTTGGTTGCTGAACCCACAGGTAGAAGAGGTCAATTGTCATTTATTTTTCTGTCATCAAAAGTTTATAGACAAACACAACTAATGCATGTTTAACCATGGTGGCATTGTGCACAAAGTCTCGCTAGATCCCTGCTGCTGTGTTCTTGTATGCCCAACCAGGCAATTTTTTCTTATTCATTCATGTGGTCTGCAATGCATGGCTACCATTCATTCATGTGGTCTGCAATGCATGACTACCATTATTCATGTGGTCTGCAATGCATGACTACCTTCACTATCTTCCAACTGACATATGGAGAAGAGTGGAACAGGCAAGAGGAATTAGAATCCCTGGTCCTCAGGGAACAGTGTAAAGTTCAGCTCAAAAAACATTACATATTACCTTAGAAAACTATGTCCGTATCTCATCTTGACCAAATATTGCTACTAGAAAAATAAGGAGATACAGTAAGGTTTTGATTTTGCTTTTGTTGGGGGAAATCAGTCTTTAGCAAATAACTGATAATTAGGCTTGCTAGTCAATATAACAATAGTTCTGAATGTTTTTTTACGACACTGAAATTCTTAAATTTTCAATATGTTTACTTTATTTTTACACATTACTGCTACTTGTTTCTACAGCATAGTTTTGTCTTATATTCTTTTTGGGTATGAGTTTTTAGGTTAATGGCTTTACAAATATTAACCATTAACTATCATATGAATCTTAAGGATTTTGTTTATATTAGTTCTCATTTATTAGAATTTTATAGAACACAAAATCAAGAATCTATGATGATGTTTTCATCATTTCTAAATATAAAATGGAATTCTATTTTCCAATAACAACATTCATGAATAGATCATTTTATTAAAAGTTAGTATGTATTTTGACTCTGTGTGTGTGTGTGTGTGTGTGCGAGAAAACACATTATGTATACCTGTAGAAGCCCAAGAATGACTTCAGGAATCAACCTGGATGCTTCTACTCCATGTTTTGCTCTGGGATTTCCCAGTCTCTCCCCACCTGGACCAGAGGTGCAGATTGCTGCTATTTCCACCTGGTGTTTTATATGGGATCCAGGATCCAAACTCAGGACCTTCTGTTTTCAAGGCAGAGACTGAACTCCTGAGCAATTTAGCTTTCTTAATTTTTATTGTCCTCATGATTTTTTTAACTCAATACTGCAATAAATGCCTAATCCAAGCAACCTGGGGATAAAGGAGTTTTATTAAACTCACAAAGCTATATAGTCCATTATGGCAAAGAAGTCACATTTACCTTAGTTTTGCAATGGCGAAAGGTCCTTAGATACTGTCTCTTTCACCACTATTTTGTTTTGTCACTTTCTTTTCTTCCCTTGTCTTGCCTCTCACTTTCTTTTCTCCATCATGCTAAATTCTGACATTTTCTCAAAAACAGACCTCCACTGAATCCTCCTTGAACACATAACTTTTGTAAGATTTATCCTGGATTATTCTTCCCAGAAATAATATTAACAAAGAAGATTGTTCAGTCTAACTGGTGGCATAGAATTGCATTAGATATGCCTTTAATCTCAACACTTGGAAGGGTGAAGCAAAAGTATTAGTCTTGTTGGCAACTCTGAGGCACAGAGACTGCCTCAAAAATCCAGAAAAGAAATAAAGAAGGAAATACAATCTACAAAGGAAAGATGATGATTAAGAATGTAGAGAAGAAAGGTAGAATGAGATGTATCTTATTGTTATAAAATTGTTCTTTCTACAACTTTATCTATTGAAGGGCCACATAAAATTCAACAGCAATCTGACTTCCCTACCAACACAAAAAACCAAAGGGAGTCCTGAGATACTCATAAGCAAGGACAAGGACTTGGTGGAGGCAAGACAGAATGGATGAAGGGAATGTGTAGATGGAAAGGTGAGAGAGGAGGGAGTAGAAGGAGGGGATTGGGTAAAGACATTGTCATAGTTAGGCACAAGTGTCAACTTGACTGTTGAGCACATTTGTAGAGAATTAGTTATTGAGTTGGGCCCAGAGCAGACCTGCAGGAGACTATCTAGCTGATGGGGAAGGCCCAGCCTATGGTGGGTGGGACTAGGCCCTGAACAGATGAATAAAATACAGAGAGTTGGTTGAGAGAGTTGGCATCCTTCTGTACACTTGGCCAGACCTGCTGGTCTGGCAACTAAGGATTGTCCATCTCTCAGCTGTTATGTGGTGATTGTGTGGCCAGTTCCTTTGGCCCTGGTGTTAGTGTGTGCTCTATCATCAAGCTAAGATTGAGAACTATGAATGGAAAATCGTAAGAGAGAATAAACTCCTTGTTCTCTTAAGCCATTTGATGGTCATTTATCAGCAGCCATGTAGGCGAACTGCCATAGACATAAACTCAGTTTGTTTGAAAATAAAGAAATAAATTTATTCCTATCTTTTATTTTTCAGAGATGGACCATATAAATTAATATATTAAAAAACAACTCTTTAGGTATGTAAAGATGACTCGGTGAATCAGATCACTTGCTAATCAAGCATGAAGACCTGGACCTATATATAAAGCCAGCTGTTAAAATGACACCTATAATCTCAGCACTTGACAGGGGTAGGAAGTACAAAGACGGAAGGATCATTGGTGCTTGCTGGAGCAACTACCACATTTCAGAAAAAAAAAGAAAAAATTATCAAGCTCCAGATTTATTGAGAGACCTATCTTAAAGGAATAAGTCAGTGAGTGATAGAGAAGCACCTTATGTACTCTGGCGACCACACACTTATACAAGCATTTGTGCCTGTACACATATGTACACACATGCTTACAACACAAATATATAAATAATATAAATAAATGAATAAAACCTTTTAAATGTATTTCTTATCTTCCCACTGAGATTTTGATGTTCCCTCAAAGTTTTCATTTCATTTAAGTAGTACACTTACACCCCAATTATAACCCTGACTAAAATGCATGATCAACCCAGTTGTCAGCAAAAGCAAGTGAGTAACCATGGATTTCATTCTCTCAGATGCATAGATGAAGTCCTAGGATACAGCGAGAGTAAGAAAAGTATCTAGGAACAATCTTCCTATTCCACTGGTTATGGTTAATATTTCAGTCAGTGGGCTACTAAGTCCTCTGTATTTCAAAGTTATACACATGTGAACATGGGAGGTGAGGTACAAATATGTAAACGGATCCTGAGGCACCATCTAGTCATGCCTTCGTGAAGATGGTCAAGCTTCATATGAGGTGGCATACAAGACAAAGTGAGTCTAAGAAGATGGATTATTCATATGGGAAAATATACTATTGATTATTTATATATTTGATAAATACTGAAAATACATGTAAATGAATACTTATATTTATCCTAAGCATTATAAAAACAAAATATGCAGATAATCAAAGATCATTACATCAAATAACAACAACCCAAAGATGTAAGTATTGTGCCTTTTCTTTCATCTGAGAAATTTAGATAAAAATATATATATTAAGTGAAAGCAGAAGATATTAAATGAAAGTCAGAAAGAAACTGACAGGATCATGAATGCACAAAAAGAGTAAGAGGAAAGATGAAAGTAAGCATGTGTGAATATATAACAAAACTCATCATTTTATATGGTGGAAATATGTTGGAATATTCTCATAGTACAAAAGAAATTTCTTACAGATATGAAGACACAGAATGGTGATCAAATAATATGAATCCACTCCTTTAAATCATTCAACATCTTTAGGGTCCTCCATTCCATCTGATTGTTATGACTAAATAAGAAAATGTATTTTGGGTTTTTTTTTTTTTTGTAGAGAGATATAATATGTCAAACATGAGAATATTTTCTTTGAGATAGTAATTTTACCCCCTTTGAAAATGTCCACGCAAAAAAGGGAATGAATTTAGCTGTATCTCCATGGCAGTGATTGGTCCTGAGATTGAAACTGATCTTTATCATTTCCTTTCCCTCATCCCTGCAAGCACTTAAAGTGGATTGAAGGACTTTCATGGTGAAACTGTCCAAATGTCATTTTCAGAGTTGTCCTCTCTGTCTTTGGTGCTTTGTGGTCAAGGTTGCCACATTCTCTTAGTCACTTTCACAGTGATGTGAAAGTACCAAGTGACATTCTGTTGGAGCCCTTGAGTGTCATACTTGCTCTTCTATCTCATTGCTTAGCAGTTGCTGTGACTGTGGATATTAAGAATGTTTACTTCAACTTATAGTATAACTTCTTTATTTAGTTGAGATAGACTCCATCGTAGAGGAGACATTACAGTCCAAGCTTAATGGTAGCCTTAAATGCTCCATTGTAAAAATATTTCTACTTGAATTCCGGAAGGAATGGATGCATTCTGCAGATGGCTCACTGTTAGTGATGCTAACAAAGATAATTACCACTTCCATCTCTTCTTCTCAGGACTGAAAAAATCTAGCTAATGAGGACATAAGATTACCTACTTGCTCTTGATTCATTATATATCCTGCAACCTTGGGAATCACATTTCGACCTAAGGAGGGACTATATTTCAGTCTGTACTTTAACAGAAACTATAGGTTCTGATGTCACATATGCAACATTTTCAAATAATCTGTGTCACAGTAAGGGTTTAGTGTAAGCTTCTGTTGCTCATAGGCTAAGATTGGATGGCAACAAATGCACAAGTTTTATACTAAAAGTCTTTGTTAAGTTTACTTTCAAGCATCATCTCTGCCATTGTGGTCATTATGCTTTTGGTGTCATGGTAGCAGATCTCAAAAAAAAAAAAAAAAGAGAAAGAAATGCTGTCTTGCATTAACAGGCTAATTCTCTTTGTAAGATGGCTATTTAGAGCTTATGTTGATAGACATTTTTCAATGAACATTGATGTGTAGAAGAGAGATGAAAATGCTTTGCATCATCTCATAGATCCAACTCAGGACTATTTTATCATTGTCTCTCCAGTCTTATATTGCTGGGGCTCCTTCTAACTAGCCAAGACACTTGTTACTGCTAAAGAAATACATAATTCTGTAATCAATAGCACTTCTAGCAATGCATGAAATAGATGACCATTATGACCATTCATACTATATTTCAGAGGACTTAGACAGGGGTATCATCTGTGACTAGTTAACTTTTAGCTAGCCCTAACAGTGTCTCAAGGAGTGAAGTCACAGTTCTTTCTCTTCTATTATTTGGCTGTGGCATAAGTGTAAGTAGAATGAGTAAACTAGACAAATGAAGTAGGTATTGTGAAATTTGGTTTAGCTACACACATAATTTATTCATGCCTTGTGGACCCATTCAGGCATAGTTCAGCTCTATGATTTCCATCAGTCAATAAGCCACTCTTATGCTCACCTAAACTTATGTTTCCACAAAATTGATTGTGTCTGAGTTATCATGGCCTATCAGGTTACATAATCAATTTGTAGTCCACATTCAGTCACTGTTTGAGAAAAAAATGTGGTGACTCAATGTTATATATGTAATATATAAGTATCAGAGCAGTAATCCTGTACTTGAAAATTTTATTTTTGACAAATTCTTTTGTTTCCTTCTGAAGCTACTGCCCTCAGGCATATGACAAATACATAGACAGCATGAAATATGTAGCTTCTTTGACACTTCTGTAATAAGCAAACCAAGCAAGTTTAGACTTAATGGCGTTGCCAGAAACCATCCAGACAGACATTCAAAAGGTGATAGTTCAGATAAATGAGTTAGAGGGTTTGTATTCATGAAGAAAAAATAATGAAATGATTGCATGAACAATAAATCAAGAATAATAAAATATGATGTTATTTAAATAGGACAAAAGCAGTAATTCATTCACCTTCAAATAAATCACTCTAAATTAGATTTAAAATTATTTATTAAAATTTCATTATATTGTGATGCTTCATAAAACTTGTTAACACTTTGTTTCATGTAGTGATGGTATTTGATCCAATAGAGTCCAGAGTATGGTAGCTATATTACACAGAAATAGCAAACTTCGAAGGAATTCTTTCCATTTCTTTAGGTGTGAAACTTGAAAATATTCCATTCTTCATATTTAAGCATCTGTCTCACCAATCACACCTAGCTGACAAAGAAACACACTACAAAAGGTTGGTGATCGCAAACTTCAGTGGCCATCGACCTTCCTCCTACTTGTACTTCCTATTCTCCCAGTTACCTGGTCCTAAGCCCAATGTCAAGTCTACTGTGCCTCCTAGTTCTGATCTCTGGCTTTTGCCCATTAAATCAGGCAGGAGAAGAATGAGTTATTGCTACAAGATCAGCTCAGCTGGGATTCTTCTTTCCCTGCAGTTTGGCAATTAAGATCCAAATGTCTTTCAGAGTTTGTGTCAACCCTACTTCTATTGATCATTCCTGAGAATCCTTGTTTCCGTATTCCCTGACATGACTTTCCTTAATTACAATCAGTGTGTGTGTGTGTGTGTGTGTGTGTGTGTGTGTGTGTGTGTGTGTGTGTGTGTGTGTGTACATGTGCTTTGGCAGTGCAGAAGGAGAATGGCTTCATTCTCCAGGGAAGTAGCTTATTTGGACAACAGTACACACCATCTGTCTGGGGGTGAAGCTCATTTTTCTGTATCAGATAAAAAGGAATTGGCTGTCAGTGGGAGACTATCTCTCTTTGCTTTGGATCGGTTCTCCACAGGAAACCAAGCTATAGTGCATCACTGTTTTAAAGTGAATGTTTATTCAATGCCTTCATTATGCCTTATACTTTTACAATTCAGTCCTCAGAAGAAGCTCAGGATATAGGCACAGTTATGCCATTCAATATATTTAAGAATAGTGAGCAATAGATTATTTACATAACTCAGATCCATGAAAATTTGTAGTCTCTTGAATATTTTTTTCATTAAATTAGTTGAGTAATATATTTTGTGCTCATTATCTTCTCCCTCAATGTCTAAGTCTTCCTTCACTCTACAATACTATCTAAAAATCTCCCATTTTTCTATGTGATTGCCTATACTTCAGGTAGTAATATTTTAATTTAATAATAAACATTTGTATATATATTATGCAACATTTACTTTAATGGATTTCACTGGTGGATGAGAGATTGATTTTGAATATACTTAAAAGTCTTCAATTTTTTTCTTTCAAAAGTACTTCAACTCTTTCAAGAACATTTCAGTGAGATTAGAAGTGTCGTGTTAATATTTTCTCAAGGCAGTGAAGCCCTGAAATGAAATCATGGCATTTACACAGGCTAGTGAAAGAAATAGCTGAATTTCTATTGGTACTACACTGGGACTTGGTTGTGTCAGTTTCAATTTTCACAATAATTCAAGACATACCTGGAAAGTTTGTCCCACAAGTTTCTTCATATCTCCTGAAGTGAGTCCTTCCAAAAGAACATTCTGCTCAACATTGACACAAGGTTCAATTATTTCAGATTATGATATTAGAGTCCTTCTTGCATGGTCAAATATCCTAAGCCAAATGACTTGTGCTTGAAACATCAATGGTAGCCAGCAGTCATTGCCACGGCAATGGAAATATTTAGAGAGGCCTCTTACATGTAGGATTACCTTTGAAAACACATTTCTCCTACACTACACATTCAGATTTTTCATGTCACATGGTAAGATTCTGTACCTGCTATGCCTTCCAAAATATCTATCATTTCTCTTTGCTTCTCTGTGTGTAGTTGGGTGGAGTACATCCAACAAGCTGGAGAAAACATTTCACAAAGGAATCCCAAGACTGTAATGCTGAACAAGCCTCTGCCTTTAGTTTCTCTCAGTTTGCTTTCCAGCTGTCCATTCATTTTTTCTTAATTAAATTTATTCACATTAAGACTGTCTCAGAAGTTACTAATGAGCAAGAAGAAATTATGAAGTTCACATATTCATTAGCTTAAATACTATGTAAATAATATGGATCCCATGTAATTGCCCCTGTAGGTCCCAAAGATGCTCTTATGTGTATGATTTCTGTGGAATTTCTTAATGGGAAAATTGAAACAAGTTCTTGGATTGTAGCTTGAGATAACCTGGAATTCCCTATCCTCTGAACTTAGCCTTCTGAATGCTAAGGTTATGGGGCATAACATCATGCCTGGGACTACAAGGGAGACATAAGAGACATATACTTTTAATAGCTACACATGAGATTGTGTTCATATAAAATCATAAATATATAAAAAACTGGTTTCACTATATTACAGAATTTATAAGACCAGAGCAGGGTATTGGCACAGAATAGAATATCTGAGAAACTAGAAATTTGCTGGCCGTCTCAAGGTACTCAGGGTCCTATCACTAACCACTGAAAGGGGAATTGAAAGGTAACATGACTGATGGACAACCTGAACTTTGACGTGAACAGTAATTCTGACTTCATCAGTCTCTAATCATAATATGTCCTTGTGATAATCAGTTGTGATGTCTTCATTTGAAGTGCATATTATTACATTTTCATTTTTTTCTGAAGAATAATTGAGATAATGTGTATCATGCTACTGTCATCACTAGATGCAAAATTACCATCAGTTAAAAATATCATTACTAAAAGATGGTTTATTACAAAAGTGTTCTGCTTACAGAGGATACCTGTATGTAGAACTTATTGCTCTAGGTTCTATCCTGCAGTCATGTTTTTCATATTCTTTTCCAGAAGAGCCCATTCATCAAAGAGGACATTTCTCCTTCCACTTCTACTCACTGCTATTCCATTATGTACCTGGAAACATTGTCGATCAATGCCATCATGTTAAATACATCTGATACACTCTACTCTCATGTGCTGTGACTGACTGTCAGCTGCATTCTTTTTCGGTCTTCAGTTTTATTTGTAGTGAAAAGCACATAAAGTGCCATCTTAGTCATTTTTAAAGTCTGTTGTTTTGTAGATTAAATACATTCAGGCAGAAAAATCTCCATGTTCTACCTTCATTACTAATCTTGTGTTGTTAAATGGAAACACAATATTAGTCAACAACTCTCACCAGTTCCTGAAAGTTCTTTTCTCTATAACTTCAAGTGTGTTATATTAACGGAATTATACATTTGACTTCTGTTACTACTTTGTATTACACACCTTAAATTACTCAAATGCACTCATGTCATAAAATCTTGCAAAATTTCTTTTCTTTTGAGGGATAGTATTAAGTGCATGGGCATAAAAGAGTTGTCTAATCCCTTTATGGTTTGATAGGCTGGACTGTCAGCAAACACCATGTGTGTAGAATGCAAAAATAGTACAGGAGGGTCTGGTCTGGCTTACCTAGATATGGCACAATATGGAGCTTAAGAAGAAATTTGTTAAAAAGAAATGGAGGTAAGGAATTCATAGCATTTTATAAGTAGTTTATTCCATAATGGTAATGATTTAAGATAGTTATACTAATAGTTTCAATTTAGTGAGTTTATGAAATATGTACACGCAAAAGTAAAAGAACAAATAGAAAGTAGCAGAAAGCAGAACACAACTTTGACACCTGCAATACGGATTAGAAATTACCTGAAGGAGTATTCTCTGGTCATGACAGGGCTGCTATATCCAAGAACTCACTGCAGAAATGTCTACTCCAACAGACTTCCACAATATTTTTCCATCAACATTTCCCCATGGACCAGAAAAGATTTCAAGAGACATTATACCTCCATGTGAGACTACTGAAGGTAAATGACAGACAGAAGAAGCTTTTTCACCCAAATGATTTAACCTATTGGAAAGTCATCCATGTCCAACAAGTACTCAGACATTTACCTGTGTAGTCATCACAGATGAAACCCAGCGTGCCATACTTCAGAAAAGATATGAATGTAGGAAGGAGACTGGCTGGAAAGGGGAAAATATGAAGTGGTGCAGAAGGGAGGATGAGATTGAGTAGTAAGTGTCAGAAGTAACATAAATTGCATTTGTGAATGAAAGTGACAAAGAACTAGAGAACCTTTATTATTGCAGTCACGTTGTAGCTGCTGACTAGAGCAAAGCAGAGCAAAAAGTCAAACTCTACGGATGAGCTTCTAGTCCCTATTTCCCACTTCAGATATTTTTATACCTTGAGGCAAACATAAGCTATCTCTGTTGCCAATAGTGTACTTTCCAAGTGTACACTGTTCTCACTATAATATGATTATCTGTTTGTTGCTCTCTTTCCTCTCTGTTACAAGCTTGGGGACCAGTCTACCCCAGGGCAAAGGTACCTGAAATAAACCTGCTTGACAAGGTATCTTCTTCTTGTCAGAATCAGCTCTCAAAATAAGCATAACAGCACATGAATATCTATTAACACATTGAATAATGTGTAGGTTTCTATTTTGTATATCGTATCAAGATTCCTTAGAAAACTTTTTTTCTTTTGTTAGGTGCGCTTTCTTACTTCACTTCCAAAGACAATCAAAGAGTTAGGATTGGAATTTTTAATTATAGTTATGAATCAGGCTTTATGCTTGAAAACAGATGTTCAGAAAATATAAATACTAAATAATATTACAGGCATGATGGACCAAAAAATGGTAATTCCAGAATACAAGAGAATGAGTCAAGTGTCAAAAGTTGAGGTGACCCTAATCTATATAGCATATCCTTCCAAAAAATAAAATAAAGCAGAAAGACCTCCCTAAATAAAATACATAATGCATTAATATATTTGCTTAAGATGGATCTTGACAAAAAAAACAAATGTACCCAATGATATTTACTTTATTTTCACTTTTATTTTTCTGCTTTAGTTTTTGTTAAATACACCATAGGTTCAAAAGAAGCACCGTGAAACCACCAAGATAGCTCAGTAAATAAAGGTAATGCTATTTGCCATCAAACCTGGTCACCTCAGTTCCATTCCTGGAAACCCACGTGGTGGAAGAAAATAACTTACATCTGGGAGTTGTCTGCTGACTCCCTCCTTGTCTTTCCTCCTCCTACTTTCTCAAATAAAATTTTTCTCAAATAAAAAAATAAGCACATTAATATCAATTTTTAGGTTGACAGTATTGATTCATTTACTCAGAATTCTGAAGAACAAATTTGTGGTAAATTGACTAAAGTATGCAACCAACAGTAAACTAATACCATATTTGAAATTATGAATGGAGAAATGCGAATGGTGTAGATACAATAATAATCAGGTTAATAGTCTTCAGGCAAAATCAAACTGACCCACAGGGAAGCAGATAATGCTATTGCATTTATTCTTCCTTAAGGCTTGTAGATAAAAAGGACTGCTATTACTCGCTGTAGCCTTTGGTTGACTTGTACCTTAAAATAACAAAGAACTTCATGAAAATGCTTTTAGGGAACCTGAAAGAAAAAAGTAAGTTATACCAGCCATTTAGTAAGGATGACAAAAGTAACTTGCAGAATGCTTGATTATCTGTTGAAGTGGTCCAAGAACAACTTCATAGAGGTTTATGCAAAAGGAAAAATTAACTTGTGCTAAGGATTGCATTTGTCCTGCTGAACTACAGCTGATATGTACCCATCCTGTGACATAAGCCCTTTGATTTGTAGGTCCACATGACAGAATCATTTCTAGTGGATGAAGTATACCAATAGTAACAGAATCAGGATTCCAACATTTACCTCTGTGTTTTATCTTCATAAAACTCCTGACATGTCATTTCTCTTCATAATCTCAATTTCATCTTCCTTAAATGGTACACAAATGACCTGCTTATCCACAGAAATGCATCAAGAAGTTATTTAATGTGAAAATATTAGGGGAATCATATCCTCAAGATGGATCTTCAAAAGTCTGAAATGATCAGAAACTAAAATCCATGTTAAGTGGTTTTTATTTAATCTCCCAGCTGAACTGCATTTGCAGGTGAGAAAAAATTTAGCCTAGGAATTCTTGTTGCTTGAAGAAGGAACTTGAAGAAGTGAAAGTCTTTCTTCCTAGCACGAATGTCCTAACACTGAGACAATCAGTTTAATGAAAGACTTCTGTGTTCTCTGAGAGGACTGTAGAACAGTTTAGATTTGTGACCCGAACAACCTTCTGTGATACTGATGTGACTCCGGGTTCATATATCAAATCAATCTGTGCCAGAAACTGAACATTATTAGCATGATATACAGGGTCTGTCATAAGATTGCACACTGGTTTTTTTCCTGCTGTCTTTGATCGTTCCTGAGGCTATGTCAGGGGAAATAACCTAGCTGAAGTGTAATGCACTTTGTCAGAGAAGATGCATCCCAGGTTAAACCCTTAGCTTGCCTGGACCCTGCAAGCTGAATTTTGAATATGGATTCTTATTTGTTCTAAGTATTTGCTTGTTTCTCTATCTAAGCATGCAATAATAAGTCACAGAGTTGAAGAAGACTGCTTTGTCCCCTGGTGTCTGACCTGTCACTGAGATCAACATGCATTTCACGCTAGCTCAGTCTTGCTGATCCCAAAGCGGATCTTTTGTAACTCACCAGTGCTTACAGTACCAGTCACATCTAAGCCCCTATGCCTGTGCTGAAAGCTTGACATTCTGATCCAGAAAAATGAGTCTCATCACAGAGCATACGGGAGCCCACTTCTGATATACAGGGTCTGTCATAAGACCATGAAATATCCCTAGCCACCACTCATAATGGTCCTTACTAGAATGATGTGTTCAACATTCAATATTAGATGGAGTAATCCTTATAGAATTCCTTCATCAATGAAACAATGGTAGATTTCTGTATCAGAAGTAGAAGTTCAGTTTCAGATTTCTGGGTTATTGCCTTAAATTTCTTTTGTCATTAAATTTAATTCATTAAATTTTTTGGACTAAGGGGAATTCAAAACATTTCTAGTGTAAATAGTTATAGCTTCTTCTTTCTATGGTTTTTAAAACACTCTGAGCAATACTAAAGTTGGAAGAACATATGTAGTTTTAAAGTTTTTCAGTGCTTGTGATTTTTAACATTTTTTAACTTTTCAGCTAGAATGCCTTATTTTATGATTATTTAGTGTGTTGGGGGAATACAAAAAGGAACAAGGTATTTCATTATTTGACCTTGAGTAGCTTATGGTCTGTGTGAGCTAGGTTCTGACTCTAGCAATGGGAAAGTGACAAGAGTTAAAGAAGAAACGTACAGGAGTCTTGATGGTCTATTGTCTGTGGTAAGCAATCTGCGGAAGGTTTATTCCTGATTGAGAGAGCATGTTCTGAAGAAGTTCAAAAGACTAATGCAGGAGGACTGAGAGTTCAAAGTCAGTCTGGGATACTTAGCAAGGTAAGACCAAAAAAAGCATCAAACAAACAAAATCATTTGTGACAGTAAACTTTAGCAGGTGGCATGAGGGTTGAGTCTTAGAGCTGAGCAGAATGCAGAGCCTGTTGCTGTCCTAGAGTCAGGGAAGTGCCAACTGCACTTCTCATTTTTCTCTACCCAACAATGATAAGTGAGGAACACACAACATATATGATATTTCTCAGGGCAGTGAATGCTTCCAAGCTGAGTCAGCAAAAGATGTTAGCGTTCAAGATCTCACAAGGTAAGAGAGGAAACATGAAGAAGGGGAAATAATGGTCAGAAAAATTACGGCATGCAATTTGAGAACTTGGGGAATATTTCCAGGATTCAGTATCATTATTAGTGGCTAGGGATGTTTCAAGAATTTTGAACAGAAGCCAGTTATTTTCCTTGACCTTAGAAAGACTGGACTTGGGACTTTATCAGAACAAACTTCATCTGAAGGTGAAAGAGGGGATCCAAAAAAGCATGATCATAAGAAAATGTATGAAAGAATTAGCTCTTCTCTCCCCACTCTGTCCCAACATTTTGCACAAGTTAAGAAACAAATTACATCATTAGCAATGCACTTCTTCCTATTCTTGTTTCTAACTTCTTTAAAAGGAATGCCACTGGATTCAGCTTAGGATGTTATGAATACTGCTAAAAGTCATGAATTGGAGATAGAGAGATGGCTCAGTGAGTAAGACTACTTCTTGCACAAACATAAGAGCCTGAGTTTTAATCCAAGCACCAGCATATAAAGCTGGGTGTTCAGAAAATTAAGCGCCATATGTACTCCCGTACCAAACCCACCCAGACCATCTTGAGACACTCAAAGATAAATCTCTGTAATACCTACAGTAATTCCAAGGATTATGAACAGGAAGGATTGGGTTGAGGGCCACACCAGAAACAAGGAGAGAGGGGACCATGTTACAGCAGAGAAAATAAGCCTCCATCAAGGACTGCAAGTAAGTAATGAGACACCTGGTTAAGTTCTCAGACGTTTGTTCCTGATCATTTACAACTGAGGGGGTGTGATCTCACCAGAAGGGGAGGACATATAGTCTGACAGATAAAAAGGAACCATTTTGCAAATGGGCGATTGACCCCTCCCTCATTGTGGTTTCCTACTTTTATTACATCTACCCTTGAATGTGCTCTTATAACAAGACTCCAGTTTAACAGCTTTTTGTCTCTGGGCAGGGGGTGACATACAATGCCCAGCAGGATGGAGTAAAGGGCATTGCAGGAGCAGCAAAATTGCAAAAGAAAATCAACAAACCACAATCCAGAACTTCAGAGACTCTATCAACCACCTAGAACTAGGCCAGACTAATCTCTCCCCATCCTGAAGCTCAAGGAAATTTGTGGAAGAGGGGGCGGTAAGATTGTAAGAGCACAAGGATGGGAGGAGCAATGATATGCAAGATACTCCACACAAGTTAGGGCCGAAGCAATCATAATTGGACTTTGCATGCCCTGCGCAATGTCCAACACACTATTGACCTCATAAAGTCTAGCATCTGCTAAAGACACCAAGATCCTTGGAGGCAAGGGATTGACAGCCACAGTAGTGTTCCTATGCTTAAGGGGAGCACAGGAAAGGGTTCAGGGAAATGCCACTGGGTCCTTGTACGTCATCGGAGAGGAGGACCCAGAGGAGAGTCAGGCATGCACATAAAGGATTCTCTGAGGATTGGGGGGGAGGCACTGGGGGATGGGGAGGGAGGGGTGAGGGGAGGGGGAGCAGGGGGTTCGGGTGTAGGAGAAGGGAGGGGGGGAAGTGGTATACCTATTAAGTTTATATGAGCAGAAATAATAATAAAAAATGTTAAAAAAGTAAAATAAAGCTGGGTGTTGCCACATAATAACCTTGGAGCTGTGCAAGGCTGAGACAAGAGGGTTGCTAAAGTGTTCCAACCATTGATTGATCTCCAAATTCAGTAAAAGACCCTATCTCAAAGGAATAGGGCAGTGAATGAGAGTTGGATATTCAAGGACATGTGAACTTTCAAATCCACATGCACATAAACCACACATGCATGCATGAATCCCAGCTATGGTTGTGATGAAAAGCACTCCATAATATTTAAATTTAGAAAACACCACAATATGAGGTCTTTTCCTTGAAACCATTCATGAACATTTATATTAAGGAAATTAGAAATGATATAGCTAAAAAGCACATGAATTGACCACTGGCCTCTTCTGTGCTATGATTTTCACAGAATGCCTTTTAACACTGGGAGAGCATTGAAGTGAATTGTTGATAGTTATATATATATATATATATATATATATATATATATATATATATATACATATATATATAATACATAAAATATACAAAATATTTAGAAATATATGAAATACATGGAAGTCACTCCTCTGGAAAAAATAATAATGAAAGTTATTTCAAGACTCTAAAATATATGTGTGATCAAATATATGCTTTTCAACTTTTATATATACTGCAAAAAATATCTTCGCAACCATATTTTTTTCAAAGATATAATGACAGGACTTTCTGCAGTGATCATATGATCGGCACATAGCAGCTTTGTAAGACTAGACTGCATTCTGTAACATCAAAGATTGTTCTTTTTCCCAATATGCTAATACCATAGCACTCTTGGAAAAGAATAGTCTCCCATGTAAATCATTCTTATTTTCTCAGGTTGAGTTTATTTAAGATAAACTCTTCAAATCAGATTTCCAGACCACACTGTAGGAATAGTCTTTACAAGGTTGTATATTTCACATTGCCATGGCAAGGGGAAGCATATCCCCATCTTTCCTAATTTATGAAGATTTTAAAATGTTTTCAAGTGTTAAATATCTTCTTTCACTTACATTTATTTAATTGTTCTCAGGTAGCCAGGTAACTGAAATCTAACTTGATGCTTAGTGATGCTGATTCATAACTTAAGAATTTTGCATAAAGCTACTCTTCTAAGAAACATTGAAGCTGTCAAGATGTCAGTATATCTTTTAAAAATACTTTACTGTTTATTTCATAGAGAGAGAGAAAGGAGGTGGAGAGAGAGAGAGGAGCAAAGAGAAACAGGGAAGTAACCCCTGTTCTTTCATGGAGGGAGGGTCAAAGGAAATTTTCAGAAGTCAGTTCTCTCCTTCCATCATGTAGGCTCCAGGTATTGAACTCAGGTTATCAGGTTTTTTCCAGAGGTACCTTTACCCACTGTGCCACTTCATTGGCCCCCTATCTTTTTATATTTATTGAGCACATTTAATGTAGAGTTTGAATGTGGCCTGTTAATGCCATCACATTCTTTCTTGTCATATTAAGTGATTATCAAACAGCTGTGAGTACCAGCTTAATGAATGCAGAAATTTTGCTTAAATACCAATGAACACCCATCTCCATCATTTATGTAATTAATTAAGTATTCAATGAAGTGATTAAGTTAACGTGGATATTGGAAATCAGCTTTTTCAGAAACCTCAGTTTTATTCACTTAATGAAGAGCTCTTGAATGTTGACCAATTTTCTAAGATATATGTAATACAATTTATGATGTCCTGTGTGCCAAATTGCCTTCCATGAAGATGTTATAGAAACAGAGATCCACTCTGTTGTGGAGTGAATGTGGTATCATAGGCCATGCTTCTTAGAGGTCAGCAGTTTTTATATTGCTTTAAATAGAAGACTTTGAACAAATAGAAACAAGGAATTAAGATCCTGGCAAAGGAATTTTACTTTTCAAAGCAATTTTGATGAGAGGGACACAACAAAAGGAGACTGTATGCTGGAAAGAACTAATCATTGCATCTAGGTCTAAAGAAGCTGTCAATCAAATAAATAGTTATGTGACCTTCTTAAACATACTGTTTACCCAAAGGTAGATGTAATAAAAGTAGGAAACCACAGTGAGGTTACATCTACCTTTGAATATACTCTTATAACAAGACTCTAGTTTAACAGCTTTTTATCTCTGGCCAGGGGGTAACATACAATGCCCAGCAGGATGGAGTGAAGGGCATTGCAGGACCAGCAAAACTGCAAAAGAAAATCAACAAACCACAATCCAGAACTTCAGAGACTCTATATCAACCACCTAGAACTAGGCCAGACTAATCTCTCCCCATCCTGAAGCTCAAGGAAATTTGTGGAAGAGGGGGCGGTAGGATTGTAAGAGCACAAGGATGGGAGGAGCAATGATATGCAAGATACTCCACACAAGTTAGGGCCGAAGCAATCATAATTGGACTTTGCATGCCCTGCGCAATGTCCGACACACTATTGACCTCACAAAGTATAGCATTTGCTAAAGGCACCAAGATCCTTGGAGACAAGGGATTGACAGCCACAGTAGTGTTCCTATGCTTAAGGGGAACACAGGAAACGGTTCAGGGAAAAGCCACTGGGTCCTTGTACGTCATCGGAGAGGAGGACCCAGAGGAGAGTCTGGCATGCACATTAAAGGATTCTCTGGGGTTTGGGGGGGAAGGCCCTGGGGGATGGGGAGGGAGGGGTGAGGGGAGGGAGAGCAGGGGGGTTGGGGGAGGAGGAGGGAGGGAGGGAACCGGTGTACCTATTAAGTTTGTATGAGCGGAAATAATAATAAAAAATGTTAAAAAAAAAAACCCTTACTGTTTACCTAATCACATTCCTATCATGTGAGATTAGACTAGAAGTAAAAAAGTTAGAAAGGGGCATTTTGGGGCCTGTTATTTGCTTTTATTAGTTATGGGATTTTTCAAGAGCATGGGATGGGGCAAGAAGAAGGGCTTCTTTTGGATCCTATGAAAAGCATGGAAGACTAACAATAACATGTACTGTCATTCAGAGTAACTGCTAAGCCAAGAATATGGTATGACTAACTTATCTATAGTGATCTTAAGGAATTGTTTTTCCTGCATGGAAGCCTAAAGCTTTAAAGCAAAAAAAGTGAAGTGTCTATGTTTTACCTGAGTCTCCTTTCTAGCTGAGGAAGGGGATGCCTCTCAAGGTTGTCTGGCCACAAACCAGTGCTATTGTGTCTCCAGCAGGGATTTGTGATGCCTCAGAAGTAAGTCCTTTCTCTTGGCAGGATCCTACTGTGAAATGTTAAGTTGTGAGTGCCCCTGAAACAGTAAAGTACATTGTGGAATTCTTCAGAACCTTTTAGGTTTTTAGAACCTAAAAACTTGGAAATGTCTGATGATAAGACAGTTGTCATGGTAAGTGTTTCCATGTGGGAAAAAATAAAGAAAGAAAATGACTTTCGCATTCCAATACGGAAACTGGGCAAAATACCTGATGGTCTATTTTCCAAAAGAAATCAAGGTAGTCATTTAAATAGAAATTTGAGAAGCATTGAAATGTTTCTGTGAACTGTATGAAGATGAGTTAACTATGAAAATCTTAAAAATGTGTTCAAGAAGATAATGTGTACAGAGTAGCTAGAAGAGAAGACAACAGAGATTTACTGCAGCATGGCTTGCTGCCTGTGATTCTGTGAACATGGATTATTTGTATAATTAATAATGCAAATTCTCTTCGAATTGATATAGTGCCTTTATTTAAAAATACAAACTCCGTGAGTAGGTGTGGGGAAGGGGTGCTCTTGGCCCATTAGGAGAGGCTACTTTTAGCCCTGCTCTTCCTGTGGCTCCACCGTTCCTACTCTTCTCTTCCCCCTTCCTTTGGCATTTTTATCTGCCTCTGTGCTCCTTTTCCCATGGTTCACTTTTTTTTTTTTGCATTTATTTGCACAGGTAATGATCCTATCCTCATTTGGAAGCCAGAACAGAATTACGAGTTTTCATTTTCTTTTCCTTTCACTGTATATTTGGAGATTGGCATGCTAGAATCAAATGCCACCTGTGTTCACAAGTCAGATTCACATATACCCTAGTGCTAGGAGTGCCTGTCATCCTAAGCCTCTTAGCTCACCGATCAACCTGTCACCATGAATCACTTCAAGCCACTTACATCCTGTCTCCCTTTTTGAACTCTTGAACCCATGTTTTAAAATTCCCCAGAGGCCAGTGTCAGAAGGGGGCACTATGAACATGCCATTATCTGCCCCAGATCCCTGACATCCTTTCTCAGAACTGCTGCTTTTCAAGGTACTATGGCACTGAAGTGACAGGGAGCTAAAAGATATCAGTGGCACTACCCCATGGTAAGCAAGCTGGGCATGGTGGACACATGTAGGTTGGCGAGGTTGGTAAGGGAAATTGTTACACCAACTAGGCTCAGTTTATTAAGGATGCTTAGCTATATCCTAGGGTCACTAAGTAGCTCTTGGAAGATTTTAAGCTGAAAAGAGTGATAAGGCACGATTGGAAGAGCAAGCCACACTTTGAGTATCATTAATGCTGGCATAGCTGAGGGGAGACCAGCAGGGAGAAAGGCATTTCCCTTTGAGAATGAGCTGCAGATTTTCTCCACATCTACAGGCAAAGCTGTGTTAAGCACAGCTTGTAGTTTAGGAACTGTCAGTAAGGTGCACCGTATTAAGAGGTTGTTAAAAGAACTTCCATGCAGCTCCAGTTTCTCTGTTAGGATAATTTTGATCCCAACTAACCCATGCTTTTTGGTTCTTGGGGGGGGGGGAAATCTCAAACTTAGCAGGTGTTTGAGCCTGGAAGCAAGAAAGCAGATTAAAAGCTCCAGCATCATTTTGGCTAACGAATAGATTTCTTTCAAGTGTCTACGCTTTAGCATTCATCCTGAATAAAAAATGTGTCCAGCACACAGATTGTTCAGCTTCTTACAGCAATGTCTGTCGCACTTGGCAGTCTCAACACTCCATCCAATCTAATTCGAAGTCATTAACATTTGTACTTAGCCACATGGATTCAAATGCTGAGTGTTCTGAACATTTGCAGGCAGATGTTATCAAAGATGTTCTCCTCTAACAGTGTTTTCAGTTAATTTGCATAGAGCAGCCATCACAGCTGAGCATGAGGTGTGTCAACCAGAAGCATTTTCTTTTTTTTTTTTTTTTTTTGCTCTTAAGTTCTGAGCATGTGTTTGCTTTAAGGAAGTTATTTCACTGAAATAACTGCTGTAGTAAATATGACTTGGATTTGATGTTTCAGGTGCTTGGGAAGTGGACACTGATAAGAGGAAAAAGCTTTCTCATTTGCATTTGGATGTGTGTTTTAATGGAAACATTTTCTGGACCCACTTTTTCACTGTGTTCAGCCCCCCTCTTGTTAACCAAGACTCATTTTTTCTATTCTCTTGTGTCATTCCAAGGTCAGGACAGTAAGTTGAATTAGGAAAACGACATTATATCTAACTGATTTGTCAGGCTTTTTTATTTACCTTTTATGTGGAATACTGAGCAGGCTCAGAAGACAAATACCCAAGCTCCAACAGGAACTATAGGCGTCCTTGGTCTGTGAAATTTGTTACTTTGCTCTGGTTTAGGAGATTATGGAAAAATCAAAGGATCCCATTCCAGCTTTCATTGAGAATGAAAGAGACTGGTCAGGTTCAGATGAAAGGTTGCAGCTGACAGAGCCACATTTTGTCAGCAGGTATGGGAAGAGTCGGTTTAGCTTTTTATTGGCAAGCATGTCACTTTGACTCAGCCTTCGAAAGTAAGGTCTCCTTCTCTTGCCTGTGGAGGCTTCTCCAATTCAGCCCTTCCTCCCTCCTCTCTGGTTCCTTTCATTGTCGTTGTGTCTTTTCATCTTCAAGCTTCTGGACTTTTCCTGAAACAGGTACTGACCCAGATTTTATTACAAAAATGAAAACAATTCCTTCTCCAATAACACAGTTAGGGTTAAAACTTTCTTCTTTTATTTCACATGAAAAAGGGCTTAGAATTTATTCTTTGTACAATGTATGGATTTGGTGCTTTTGACAACTTTCCTGGCAGATGTAGATTTATTTATGGGATCTCTATTCTGCCCCATTGAACTTTAGGTTGGCATTTACATCAAAGTCATAGTACATGTCTTCAGGTCAAGTATTGTGGTGACTCCAGTTGTGATCATTTAAAAATTCAATATTGTATTGTCCATTTGGGATAGTCAATGCTTTTCTAGGAGTTGTAGAATTTTTCTTCTATTTCTGTGAAAGACATCACTGTTTTTCTCATGGGGATTGCACTGAAAATCATTTGGTTATGATGGATTTAATTGTAATTCTCCCAAATCATCAACAAAAAATGTCTTTGCTTTTTTATTTTTTGTTTCTTCCTCTAATTTTATCATTAATGTTACTTTTTTTCATTTGTAGTAGTTACTTCTTCTAATAAGTTTATTCTTAGGCTATTTTTAGTTTATTTGATTGATTATCATACTTAAGATGGGTGAGAGAGATTGCTTTCATGATTACTTTCTCAGCAAAGTGATAACTGATGTATCAATGCTACCAATTTTACTAAGTAGTATTGCGAAGCTGGAAAAATACATGTACAAGATTGACCCTAGATTCCATTGTTCTCTCACTCTATCCAGATTTAAAAAAAAAACAGATTAACCCTTTTAATGTAATACTTGAAGCTATGAAACTTCCAGAAGACAGAATAAGGGGAAACCTGTTGTGACCTTGATGTAAGCAATGGAATGTACTTTTATAAAATCCCAAAGACACAGGTAATAAAAGACCAAATAGACAAGATGGTGTGAACTAAGAAGTGCATTGAAAATTTACCTTTAGATAGCCATTTATTTCTATACATGACATTTGGGGCTGGTTAATCTTAGATAATTTAAAATTTTACTTTGCTAATAAGTTGAACCTGAGAAAGACTTTCAGCAGAAAAGGGGAAATGATCATATTTTATATGTAAGCGTGTCTGGCTATACTACCATATTACTGATCACTGATGTACAAAGTAGATTTTTAAAGTAGGTTTTTAAATCTGCTCTGTTTTTTCAACAATAAAATTTTCCTCTTTTCTGTTGCATATAAATATGATTACTGTTACTGCTGGAAAATTTTTAGGATGATTTAGAAATTGAATGTCTATTATATATCTATACCCATACTTCCTGTGTGCATTAACCTTTACATATGCACATGCCTCACAAATAGAGAGAAATGTAATGAGTCCATCATCTAATTTTTCAGATAAGGTGTGAGTATGTTGAAAGTCAAAGAAACCATTTACACATATGTAGCTTTTTATCAACATGTCTTCATGAATCCATTTACCTATAAAAGGTATATATTGGATATTGAGTCAAACTGAAAATGTTCCATTATGAAGTGAATGTTCATAATGTGTATCTTCCACTATGAAGTGAATTGTGTGTGTTTCATTATGACGTCAACATGGACAGAAGTTCACACTTGATTACCACTGGAAAAGTTTCTTAAACTAGGTTCAAGTTGCTGAAAGTAAGGTCATTTGATGATCATCTTTAATATATTAGACTAAGGAAATCATAGTCTCCTGTCTTTTCTAAAGATAATAAACACTTTCCTCATTCATAAATGTGACATATCTGATAGCAAGAGAGTTTACAAAAAGAAATATAACTTGTTAATTGCAAATTATACATAATTACTAACAGATTCAATGGAACATTTCAGAATTTACTCCTGAATTTATTGAATAATGATTTCCATAGGAAATAAAATTTTTAATGCTTTATGCTTGATTGGATTCTGACATTAACAGTTTTCAGGAAGTCATGAAGATTTCCTCCTTCACCAAGATTGGTTTCTTCAAAAACAGTAACCAGGTGTTCCCCATCCATCATGACAAAGTCGTATACTAGATTACTGAAATACATCAGACTTGACATTTCAAAACAAAGTTTTACTTTTATAAAAAACAGCTTACAGGCTCCCTTGCCTCTCAAAGGACTCCACATCTGAAGTCTGTGAGTTTTTTTGCAGTTCCTTGCCCCTCATGGATTCCATGTCTTGAGTCCATGAGTTATCTAGGGCTTTCTTGCTCCACATGGATTTACTTCTATGAGTTCCATTCTTTCTCTCCTCTAATAAACTCTACTTTAATCCTCACCAAATAATAATAATAACAAAATAGCTTGCCATCTGTCCTCTCTTCACAACTGGGTTCTGAGGTTTGTCTATGAACCAACAGTGGCAGGCTCACATGTTGAAGGTTTCATCCCTTAGCTGTGTTCAGAGGTGGGATTTTGGGGGAAACAACAGAATAGCTCTATGTAGGAATGGCTCTTTGGATGAATCTATGGAAAAATTAAAATCTGATGAGTTCATTGTGAAGTAATGGAGATAGAGGCTAATTGCAAGTAGCAGGTCATTGGGGATGTACTTTTGAAGTTTGTCCCTTGTGTTTGGTTCTCCGAAACCCCATCTCACAATCCCCATGAAGTGAACAGCTTTCTTTCTCTAATACTTCTACCACCTCACCATACAAGATGCTGGGAGCAATGAAACCCCGTGACTATGAACTGAAACTTTGTCTATTTGGAGAGACAGGAAAAAAAAAACTTAAGTCAGACAATGAAAAATGTGATTCAGGGGATCTGATGGAAAGAGCGAGATTTGGTGACTTGAGATGCTAGAGTGAGAGCTGTGACTTATTCCCATCCCATATGAATGGAAGCAGAAGGCTGGATTAGAATTACCTTCAAAGCCACTGCTTCTCCTCTCACTAAGATCCACACCCCAAAGGTTCCACAACCTTCCATAACAGCAAAGCGGTCTGAGACCAAGTATTCAAACATGCTCCAGTGAGATACTCCTCTGATCTAAACCATAACAAGAATTTAGGAGTAGGAGTGCTTGTCCTCCTTGGGATGTTCTTATTTATTGAACACAAAATCATTGTGATGGCAAGGTAATGTATCTAACTATGGAACTTACTGAAGCCCTGATATTATTAGGGAGCAACTGAGAGTATCTTCTTTGTTATAATGAATTTTAATCACACCATGAATCATCTAGGTGATATTTGAACTAGTAATCTGAACTAGAATATGATTATGTCATCTGTAATGTTTAAATTGCATGGATAATCTTAATAAAAACTGCTAAATCTCCACGACATTTGATCCAAAGTCATTTGGATTATGTAAGGTGCAAAACTGAGAATAATTCTGATTTCAGAAATGTAAAATGATTGGATTGGGATTAAGCTCAGGGGTTAAGACTGCCTTGCAAGCAGAAGGTCTTGAGTTTGGATCCCAGGTCTAGTGGAAAAGTCTGTGTCCTGTATTTCTATCCCTGGTGGGTGGAACCTGGGAAATCCCAGCTGAAAGAAAAAGAAGGTAGAAACAAACCAGGTTGATTTCTGAAGTCACATTTGGGCTTCCACAGGGATGCACAGTGCCCTCTGACACATGCACACACACACACACACACACACACACACACACACACACACACACACACACAGACCTCTTTGTCAGGTCAGAGAATTCAAGTCCACATCAATATTCAAGATGATCAGGCTAATGTGGTACACTGTGGGATTTTAAATGCATGAAAATCACTTTGTTTCCTTTTTCCAGCTTCGTGCATGGTGGCATTGGTATATGTCTACTTTGAGTTTGCAATGTCTTTTCCAGTATCTGTTTAAGGAGTCATTTCTTTAGAGTCTGAAACTATGTTGTCTTTCATCTTTATAGTGGACATTTACTAACTCGTTTTAAAATGTAAGGAAGTTTGTGATGTGATATGAAAAAGAAGCTATGAATATTTGAAGTGAACCAGAAACCTCTGAATTCCTGTGTAGAATGAGAGCACATCATTCATTGAAGGGAAGAACAACACAGCACTCAAACACTATTGAGCTCTGCTCTTGGGCTCCTCTCCTCACACACACACCTGTACATATTTGGGTTTTCAAATACACTTTGAGGGTCTCAGTAAATAAAGTCAGATCTGTTTATAAGTCAGACTTTATCTGTGTCTGGGCCACCAAACTGATGCATTCCATTCTATCTCTATATACGTCTGGAAATTTTAAAAAATAGTAAAGTATAAAATATTTAAAAGTTACAAAGCCATTTAGGACTGTCAAAATGATCTGTTCTCATAGACAGGGTTTTGTGGCTGGGCTTTTAAGACAGATTCATTCATTTCTATCAAACATAGATACTATTGCTGTGTCCTTTTATTTCATTGTCTCATCATAGAGCTAATAAAGTTTGAAGTGTATTTGAATATATGCTTCATTTTTCCTTCTTTTATAGCCTTTCAGCCACATGTACTTGACTGAGAAGTAGTAGAGCTTTAATATTAAAATGCTAAAAGGTCTTCTTATGGTTTCGAGAAAGAAAAGGTGACAGATAATCTCCACTTTAGCCCTTCACTTCCTGACAAATTTGTCTGACTTGAATGGACACAGAAGTTGCCTTTATTGAAATACAACCCAGCACATTAAACACATAACTCTTGGACTACAGAAAAGTTATTGCATGAATGTCCCACAGATGTTGCTATCAGTTAATCATGGGTACAAAGTGTTTTGACTGAAATGAGTCTCAGCAACATATCTGTAATATCATAGACCAGGTCCTTATGAGGAAGCAAAATGATTTGTTTTTGATCTAATTTTTTAAATTTTATTGTTAAAACTTGTTTTTTATAATTTCATACATGTGATGCATTATGATTCCTCCCTTTACTTTTCTTCCTCCTTTCCCTGCCAACCTTCTTTTTCTCTACAAATCTTTTTAGGTTACTGGGGAGCATGCACTTTTATTTAACATTTCTCACAGATGTGGGAGAAAGAAGTAATTTTATCAGGGTTTTTGATAACTGGTGTAGCTTTTTCAGTATTAAATTTAATCATTTATTGACTTCTATCCTGTTGTCTTTGGTAAGTCATAAGAATCCTTGGGTCTTGCTAATCAGAAAGTTGTATTAAAATTCATTATAACATGCCAAATTATACTTTGGAAATTTCACTAAATTTTCATTTGTTCTCTTCATAAATCAGACTACCAATACATGATGGTATTGAAATCCTTAGTCTCAATGAAGTTCCTTTAGAATGAGATAAATACTGTCTTGGCTTTGCAATTTGCAACAAGCATAAACATGTATTGATAAGTAGAAAGAAATTACCTTGCTTTACTGAAACTGCTCAAAGATGATGCTTGAAGCAAATAATAAGATTAGCTTGAAACTAAGTCTTCAACATGTGAAATAGGTGATGACTTCTTTCATATTTGGTCCTAATACCAACATTGTTTTCAAAATATTGATTCATTTGGACAAAGGTAAGTTTTAATGTCAAGGTAGAAATGCAAACAAGAAGCAAAATATAGTGGTCTAATACACAGTAGAATAAAAGGAACAATTGCTAGAATTTTGCCTCCATCTATATCAACTCTGCTTAAAAATTAAATAATATTGTTTAGATTATAAACAGAAAGGAGTTTGATTTAGAGACTTCATTGTTCCTTAATACTTTGAATACATAATGACACTTAAGAAATGAAAGCCTTTTGTCCGGGACCCAGTTCCTGGTGCACATGTTGTTCATGTAAATTGGTTTACTTTGAATTTGCTCTCAGGATAGTTGTCTGATTCATGTGATACAGAAGGATATTGATTTAGGAGTTGGTAGATGTATGAACTGTATACTAGAGTTTCAGTTTATCTCAGCTTCAGTATGTAGATTTCCTACTGTAATGTGACTTTGGAATTAGTAGAGTGATAACTAAATTTAAGAGACTATAAGACTATGTGGACTGATTTCACCATATACACGATGCTTCAAGTTTGCTCCTCAGTCTCTCTCTCTCTCTCTCTCTCTCTCTCTATCTCACACACACACACACACACACACACACACACACACATGATAAATACACCCAATTGTCTTCAATTGCCTGTAATTTGGGCATTTCATGAATATCATCTTTCATGAATATCGTTAAAAAGTATACATGACTTTCCACTTCATCTTAATTATCATATTTTAGGTTATTTTGCCTAAATTATTAATTAGTGAGGCCATCAATGTCAGCATGCCCATCCTCACACAGACACATGACCTTGGCTGAGTCACCCACTAGTGCAAGAAAACTGTCTCATCTCTATTTGGCAGTCTTGGTGGCAGACAGAACGAGAGTGGCAACGCAGCTCTTTTTGCTGGAATAGCATATTTAATTTTTATGCTATTCCAGTACAAAAATGCAAAGATAAGATACTGAGTTAAAACTTACTTACTTAGTAGAACTTACAGTCTACAAATATAGGTGCTGTATCCTTCAATTGATAACAGTATCCTTAATGGTTTGCATATAGTGATATTTGATACTTACTATTATGAAGTTGTGCATGGAGGAAACATGTGCAGTTGAATGTGGTTGAATAGATGCTCTGCAGGAAAGAAAGAAAGTTGTAGAATAGAGGAATATGGATGTTGTTTGAAAATATTTGGAAGGACCGTTTGTGGAATAGCATATTTAATTTTTATGCTATTCCAGTACAAAAATGCAAAGATAAGATACTGAATTAAAACTCCTGAAAATGTTTTGGTTCTGGAAGACTTAAAAATAAATTAAAATGTACACACATGAGCAAAAAGAGCTGTGTTGCCACTCTCGTTCTGTCTGCCACCAAGACTACCAAATAGAGATGAGACAGTTTTCTTGCACTAGTGGGTGACTCAGCCAAGGTCATGTGTCTGCGTGAGGGTGGGCATGCTGATATTGATGGCCTCTCCAAGTGGTATTGGGTGACCTTAAGTAATTGAGCTGAGTAATTTCCATTGGTGATTTGTAGCTCTTACTTTCCTTCTGTTAAGGATGGTATCTAACTTCATTTGAAAATCCATTTTCTCATTTTTCAGTTTGTGGATTCATTTTCCTAGGTTGATAATGATTGACAAACAGTATTGGATAAAGCATGATTTAAGCACCATTTACCACAAGTTCTAATTTGTACAGAGTTCTAAGTGCATTAAGTAAGTATGGATGAATAAAATCAGAAGCTATTTGGGTCTGCTATGTGTTGTGAATTGCTTTGTGTTACCATCGTTATTAGTACCTGCTTGTGTGCAATTAATTTTCATCAAGACAGCATGTATCCAAGTCACTTGCACGTTACTAGAACAGACTTGTTCTCAAAGCCATTGCACTAATTGTTTCACTATTGATTATCTATAGGTTTGCTTTCCTTTTGTTTGCAGCTTGTCTATAGGCAGGCCCTAAGGGAAATGATTAATGTCTCCTTCAGCTCTATTGAGTATTCTAGCACTCTCATTCCACAGAAAACAAGGATAACCACATTATTATAGACAATTGTAAGTTTATCATCAGCTTCTTTGCTGAGTATCAGCATGTCTGGCCCTTTTGGGTTAATTCTCTCTGTTACTCATCTGTTCTGCTAATGTTCAGAAAAAGCTTTTTGCTTTAAATCTCAGCCTGTCGACTCCATTGCTTCCTTTTAGTGCTATCTCTATAAAAACCTATGTGCCTAACCTAAAGAGTAAAATGTGTTGCAGAGAGCAAGCATGCGGAAGCATCGTGTTAAGTTGACTAATGCTTACTTAAAAGCAATGAGACCTTCTAAGATGATAAATATGTCAAAAGACATCTGTTCCAGCAGTAATCCTGGAGAGTGATATGTGGCCAGGTTCTGAGGCGACTGACCCAACTTTACAACAGTGGGAATGAATGATGGCCCATGGTAACACAGTGCCAGACCCTGCATCACCTGCCACCATGAAGGACGGGAAGAAAGCCTGGCCCTGCTGGCCGTCTTGACTTGCAGCAAAAGGCTGAGGCAGGCAGTTTTCCAAAAGTTTGCCTTGAGAGAACAAAATTTATTGTCATCTGGAAGAGCATTGAGATGTTCTTTAAAACGTGCCTATGCATTTGACGAATAGTACATAAACATTTGACTAGAAAACCTTAACCAAAATTAATTTAATAAGTGTCTAGTATGAATGAGATGACACCTTGCTATTGAGGTATACAGTTTCTGAGGATGAAAAACACTGTGCAGAGAAAGAAGCACACCTAGTTCATTGTTTGAGGGTGTGTTTTCCAGATGGAAGAGGCAGAGTTGGAGATAGCACAAGTAGAATTTACATGGTTTAGAGTCCTTTGTCTATCTTATGGGATCCATCAAACTATTGAGCAGCAAGCATTCAAATGTCGTAATTGAAATGCTGACAGGTCAGATTTCAGATAAAATGATATGAGCAAATGTAATTGTCAAGGAAAGGAAACCAAGAAAATAGTACTGTTGGCTTCTGAGCTTGATGTGCCATCCTCCTAAGTGATGGTGTTAAAGTAGTTTGATCTGATTTTTTCCACACTTACAACAGGGCCTCTGTTGCCTTGTAGCAATCTTGGTATCTTCCGTGGAGTCTGACCTCAGATTCTGTGACAGCAGGTAGAGTCGTCTGAGTATACTAAGTAACCTACAATATTTATTGTAGTTAAAGTGCTACTGAAATTTTTGCATTTTTCACAGGAGAGCAATTTTAAGTCAAGGCATATTATTGTGATGAGGACCACTACTACGTATCATATTCATCATCTACCAAATAAATAATACATTCTCACTATGACTTAAATACTGCAGATGAACCAGTGAGCAAGTCTTTACTTACTTACAATTTACATTTTGGTGAAAGAAACAGTGAACAAACATAAAATGTCAGGTAATGTTAAGTACAATAAGAAGTTTTAAAGAAGCAGAGACTCGAGCAATATAGTATCAGGACTATTATTTTTGAAAGGATCAAAGAGGTTTTTCTCTGATAATTTTATGGTTAGACAGGAATCTGTAACAAATCCATACATCCAAAGTAGGGCATTCCAGCATTATGTAAAAGTGAGGTATCCTCAGAGTCAGTGAATTGTTATGTCTAAAGTGGAAGAAGAAAATCACCGTGAGAGGGGAATCAGAGAGATGACTCAGAGGTAAGATTTTTGCCCACAACCTGATAATCTGAGTTCAATCCCTGGACCACACATAGTAGAGGATCTGACCTTCTTAAAATTAATGTGGAACACATGCATTTATGTAATACACATACATGCACACACACAAATAAATATGAAAATATTACTTAAAAATATTGTAAGAAGTAAGTCCAAAGAGTTTCCTGAAGGAAAAAGACTATAGGAGCTGTGCAGTTCATGATAAGAACTTGGTTTTTATATTTAAGAGGTCACTAAGGAATTTTGAACAGAGAAGCCATATGATATGTCTTTATATGCTGCTGTGAGTGAACTGCTTGTCACTGGGGTATCATTCAGAAGTGTTTTATAATGGAACAGAGTGTGATGAGATGTGAAACATGGAATAAGTGAAATATGAGCTTTACACATACTTTCTTCTATAAAAGCATAAGAAAAAGTTAACAGTGGTCAGAAAAATATCACTTTAGTTGCTGACAACTACATAAATATTATAGCCATGAAGGGCATTTATTCAAGAAAACAGCTGACTCGATGAGAACAATCTTTGCAGGGGTCAATGCAATCTTGTACTATTCCATGGTCTCTAGTCCACAAGGCTTCAGAATGAAAGCTCACATTCCCATGAACACCTGGAAACCAATAGGGAGAAACAAATTCAGCTCGAGTTCATGCAAATATTTATTCACAAAAACCTGTTCATGTGACCTTCCACTGACTTCACTGCAAAACTGTCTACATTTGATTTAGTCAGAATTCTTAGCTACAAGAAGCCTTTGCTTAGGGGATTGTCTCTGCAGTAGAGGAGGAGTGGACAGCTATTAGGCCAAGAAACAGAAAGAAGAGAAAAGGAGATGTTTGGAAATGAGATTTCCACATCTCTGGAAGCTTTTTAGAGTGATGACATGTTATTGAGAATCAGGAAGATCATAAACACATATAAAGCAAATTCAGGTCTACTGCTATGTATATGCTCAGGAAAAATTGAAGAAGGCCCCAAACCCTCCTGTTCTTAACTGTGTGGACAAACAGATGTGAAATCTAATGCAAAGATGCAGATCGCTGTGATGATGGTTAGAGGTAAGATGAAACACAGACACACACACAGAAAGAGAGAAACAGAGAGAAAGAGGAGATGAAGCAAGAGACTTCCTCAGCAAACACAAGATTGATAAGAACAATTGAACACAAGTTAATTGAATGGAGACTTCAGTGACTACACATGAAAAAAATAAAGGCTTCACAGAATTATTTTGTGACAACCACCAAGCAAACACCAATAATTAAAAAAAAAAAACTAACAAACCCGTTAGTAGATATACAAAGTTGACTAATTGTATTACCTAAAACACCCATTTAAAAAAAATAAAATTTATTCCACAATCCATCTTAATGAAAGAGTTCATTGTAAGAACAGCAAAGATAATTTTTATACACAAATCTGGAGATAATAAGTAAATAAACACTTATAGAATATCATATATATGCCATTATTGTGCCTGGCACATTAAAACATTAGAAAGTTGTATGTGATTCCAGTGACATTTTCTGATGAAAATGGTTCATACATTTTAAAAACTTTACAAAATAACTGTGCTACAAAATCCTTAATTTTTCATTTCATTTAAGTCAAAGAAGAATATAAAAAGTTTAAATATATTTTAAACAGTGGTTGTTTTACAATACCAACAAATATAATTGTAATTAAAATCAAAGTCTCTTGGCACTATCAAAGGATTTAATTTCTGATACAGCTTTGACTCAAACGCTTTAGAAAAAAATCTAATTTTGCTATATTATTCTACTTACATGTTTAAAATATTCTGCTGAACACAATAAGAGAGCTTTCAAAAATCACAGAATAAAATGCTCTCCCATTTACTGGAAAAACTATATCTTCAAGAAGTTCAGATATATTAAATTGGCTATTTTCTTGTGCTCAAAGAACTAAAAGAAATCATTTATAAAACAATGAATTTAGGAATGACCAAATGATGGATTTTTAGTGGAGATTGAATGTATTAAGGAAGCAGAAATTCTGAAGTTGGAATGTATAAAGACTTATAACAAAAACTCTTATGGTCAAACTGGATCAGGCAGAAGACTGATTGGCTAACTATAAAATTGCTCAATTTAGATAATTCAATCAGAGATCTCAAGAGAATAGAGAATGAAGAAAACCAAGCAGCACCTCAGATAAATTGAAGATGCCATAAATCATACTTTGTGGTTCATACTCATGCCATAATGGAAACCGCAAAAGTGGAGTGCACAAAGATATGGAAAGATTAATGGAGGAATTAATGCCAGAAATAGTTCTGAATTTTCTGGAAAATATAAATCTGCACATCCAAAGAAGCTCATTGAACTCCAAGAAGAGTAGACTTAGTGAAACTTGCTTAAAGATACATCATAACCATTGAGTGACAAAGAAAGATGTTATGTCAACAAGACCATTAATTGTAGAGAACTGTGACACTACTTGTCCTCATAAAGACAGTCATAAATTAATGAATAAGTGATGAACATAACTAAAACATAATATAGACTATGGCAATATATCAAAGGACTAACAGAAACTGCAGAACAGAAGATCCAGGGAAAATAACATCTTGAATTTCTTTTCAGTTTCTGTGTAATTTTTTCTCTTTATAGTCATTACTGGAGAGGGATTGTATTCTTTGGTGTTGTCATACTTTCTTACTTTATTTCTATATTCTTGCAATCTGTCTGTACATCTGATAGGACAATGTACTCGTTTAGACTTTTCATAGTAGACTCATAGTGAAATAATATTACCTGAAAATTGTTCTCTAAGGATTTCATGGTAGCTGTGATGGTGCTTTAAGTTGTTGGACTTTCTTGGAGTCAGAGCTTTCAACTGTAACTCACTCTACTTCTGTTTATAAGATAGATTTAGTTGAGAAGATCCCCTCATATAGCGCTACAGACAACTGTAATAGGGCTGAAATTCCAGGGCACGGGAGCTTACAACAACTTTGGAGATAGAATCCTGGGCTCAGGATTTTTCACTTTCTCACACAGTTTGCATACAATTTGCCTGCAGAACTGAGGAATGTCAGTCTGAGGCATTCTATGTCAATTTTAACTCTTGGAGACAGCTTGTTAACTCTGGTCCTGGGTGTGGGAGCCAGGTTAAAAAATTAATTGTTCTGCTTAAGAAAAAAAAAAGGATGCTCTAAATATATAGATAGACAATTCAACTAAAGGAATAAAAAGTTATAACTTTAGGAAATGATCAACAGCGATATCACTAAATAAATATATCTTGAAATGAAGAATTCAGTGAGTGTAATTAAAAATACCATGATCTTCAATACTAGATTTGGTCAAATGAAAAAATCTTTAGATCCTGACCTGGGACTTTTAATTCAGGAAGATGGTAGCAAAAACGTTCAGAATGAAGGAGAATAAAGATAGTTTGCTGGATGATTTGAATACACTAACTAAATAAGCATGTGCAATGTAAAAATTCAACATAGTGATATGGACAGAAAACATCATTTAAAAAATAAATTGCTGAAAAGTTCCCTGGTTTGTAGTAAAATCATGACTGTCCCAGATCCAAAAAGCTTAAATTTTCTCCAAGTAGTTTTAACCAAGTATGTACTAAAATTTCCCTTAAAAAAGGAGAATTTAAAAAAAAAAAAAACAAGAGAAATAAAATCTTGTCATACACAAGGGGATCTTTATTAGATTAATGATGTATTTCTTAAATCCCATGAGAAAATGTGATGATAAATTTTAAAAATTCAAAGAAAAACACAAGCCTGTTAGTCAGGAATATTATATTAATAAAAAGTTATCTCTCAGGAGTGGAGGAAAAATAAACTATTCCCTAAATAATCTAAAGTTGCAACATTTCTTCATCACTAAACCTTCCTCTTATGAAATGTTTAAGGGACTTTAAGTGGACATGAAAAGAAGGTAATCACTAATAGAAAAACTTTGCAAGTATAGAATTCACTATAATGATATTGCACAGATAATCCCAGAATACTGTATATTATATAGTCAAAGTATATTTACATAGTCACAGTATATTTCTGCTATGAAGATTAAAACACAAAAGAGTCAAAATTAGTAATAACAAATTGTTGATAAATATATAAGAATGCAAACTGTAATATCAAAAATAAATAGTTGGGAGAGATGCAAGTGCACAATTATGACATGACTGAAGTTAAAATTTTATTAGGTAAAATATTCAAATATGGCTATACAATGTTTTTTATAAGTTCCATGGTTACCATAAAGCAAAACATCTGCATCAAATAGTCAGGTGTGGCTTTCTGGGATATCCAAAGCAGGTAGATTGTAAATGTGAGGCCAGCATAGTCTACATAGTGAGATTCTATCAACAAAATGTTCATGATAGACCAACATATGACAAAAAAAAACCAAAATTTAACATTACAGAAAATCATCGTCATAAAATAAATAAAAAGGAGAAAGAAACAGAGGCTCTATAAAATAATTAAGAAATAATTAACAAAATTCAATAATATATTCTTATCCAACGATAATTATTTTGAAGATAAATAGATTAGATTTTCTTATCAAATAATATAGACAGGGTTAAGAAATAAAATACATTCTGTTGCTGCTTCCAAAAGTCTCGTTTCCGGTTAGGAAATGCAAAACTTTCAAATACAATATTTATAAATACTTAGAAGGCATTTGTAAGCTTTCAGATCAGCATTTATATCTAAGATTCATAAATATAGATAACAGTATAAATATAAATAATATTTTATCATAAAATATAGATTTATAAATAGTTATTTAACATAATAGCAAAATGATAAAGTGTTCAGTACAACTAACCAATGAGATACAAATAGAAACCACCATGGGATATCACACTGTAACTATTAGGACAACTCTTATATATGCACAAAAGATTAGTGTGGGTAGGAATGTGGAGAAAAACTAGTCAAAGTACACTATCGGTGGGATATATCTTGATTCAACCATTATGGAAAGCAGTATGGAGGTTTCTAAAGATTTTAAAATAGCAATCCATATGACCCAGGCATACTTCTGAGCAGCAGATTTATTTATAGTAGTCAACATATGGAAATTTGCAATTTGCTACAACATGAATAAATTGGAGAGATTATAAAGTAATATAATCTAGACAGAGAAAGAAAAAATATTACATGATCTCAATGACATGTAAGTTTTTAAAGACTGAATAGGTAGCAGGATGAATAAATAAAACAGTAGCAAACAGCATTAGAGTTGAGGAGAAGAAATAAGAAGATAGCTGTCAAAGGACACACAGCAAATGGTAAGATAATGCACAGAGGAAGTGATAATTAGTTCATCACATCTGCTTTTTGCTAAATGAATAGGCTGCAACTACTGCATAGGAGGAAAAATGTAAGTAACTGTGTGAGAAAACTAATATGTTAAATTGTCAAAAACTAGTATATATTTTGCTTTATGTATCTCATAATTTCATGTCATATTCTTTAAATATGCATATTTTATAAATATACAATATGCATATACATTGTTTTGTAAAAAGGTGTGATCAAAGGATCTAGAAAACAAGAGAGACGTGCAATGAGGGAAGGTAGGTGGTCCATTGTAGAATAAGGGAAGACAGAAATGTATATATGGGATGAAAACCAGTGATGAGAACATGTGGAAATTCTCTTCCAATACCTCCATTTTTCTGCATCAACTTAGAAGCAAGGCTTTTAAGTCAGAACGTGAAGAGGAATAGGGCAGCAAAGTAAGGCAGAAACACAATTAACAATTAATGTGTGAGTCAGTCAGTACAGGATCAGAGCAGGATTACAATTCAGAATTTACTTACTTTATTGTCATTAGCCATATGCAATTTGTGGTTGGTTGTTGACTAGCTTCCTTCTTGAGCCAATTATCTGTTGGTTGACATTGAGTTTTTTACATTAACTTAAATGTTTAAATCTTAAAATGTTAGTTTTAGTTCAAATTTTCATTGTCCACTCAGCCTCCTACTGGAAGATTCATCCCCTGCTCTATTATATGGAATTCTCACAGAATACTTTCCTGCTCTCTCTCTTCACGTGCATTCACTATCTTCAGTTGAAGTAAGGTTGAAGATGCACCATGGGGCAAACAGGGTCCAGGGGGCATATCTTTGGTCTTGTACAACATTAAAATAAAGACTCAGTATCAATGTACCGGCCTCAAAAATCAAAAGACTCTTAGCTTAAAAAGCAGGTTTCTCACTCCTGGCTTCTGAAGAATATTGAGAAACTGAACCAAGTTGTCATGATTGGATAGTAGTGTCAACCTGGCACCTGAGGATTCTGAGTTTTGGGCACAGGTGTGAGAAATTATTATTAGTTGTAGAGTTAAGCCCAAAACAAGCCTGAAGGAGATTATCTGATTGATGGGGATGCCTGGCACATGATAAGTGGGATCAATGCCCAGGCAGGTGAATAATATAGCGGGAACTGGCTAAAGAAGCTAGAATTCTTTGGTATACTAGGCAAGTCTGACGAGTAGGGATTGTCCCTTTCTTAGCAATTCTGTGAATGTATGTATATGGTATGTCCACTTTCTTAAGTCTTCGGTGTTGTTATAAGCACTGCTGCCAAGCTGAACAAGGAACTGTAGCCCATCCATTAGAACCTGGAATAAATCTCCTTGTTCCCTTAAGCCATGTGGTAATGAATTTATCGCCAACGATTCAGAGAAACTGAAGCACAAATGGAGAAAATTATCTGGCACTAAAGAGCAACTGGTCACTTTACAGAGTACTATACTCCATCTGCAGGTTGTGCTAAGCCCAAGGCATACCAATCTGTCTTCTAAAGATGAGTAACTTTCTCTCCCGATACTGAATATCAAAACTCTTAACTGTGTCTTCCCAGCCCTTGTGTTCTCCACATTTCCAACATATTTTGTAGGCTCTTGTCTTACATTGCCCCCCATATTAATGTTATTCTAAGATCTGGCATGACCTATCTGTTGTTCCTTTAAGATTATGAGCTACTTGCTAGTCCTCAGAGTCACTTAGGATAGGCAGACTTTTCATTACGATCTACCCTTGTTTATAAAAGTCCTTTGGTTTATGTCAATCTCCTTACTTTATGAAATTTGTTGTACATTTTCAATCAAAATTACATGTATTCTGGAACAGAGATAGGGTGAAATAAGAGATACCAAAAAATATCAATAAAGGTTAAAATTTAATTTAATTGTGAGGTCAAAATCGTCAGGTTTTAATTTTTAATACTTTTCCATGACAATGCAAGATGTTAAAAAAATGAGGGGCTGGAAAGATGGTTCAGGGGATAAGCCTCTGCTTCGAAAACAGAAGGACTTAAGTTTAGAAACCCAATCTCATATAAAAATGCCAGATGAAAATGGAATTGGCCTGTAATTCTGTCCCTGGAAGACAGAGCCTGGAAACTCCAGAGAAGCACAAATAGGAGCTAGAGCAATCCAGGATACTTCTTGAGGTCCCTCTTGGTCCTCCATGGACTCTCTCTCTCTCTCTCTCTCTCTCTCTCTCTCTCTCTCTCTCTCTCTCTCTCTTTCTCACACACACATATATAAAAATAATAAAATAAATACTTATTATTATAACAATAATAATTATCGTGTAAAGAGACTCTATCCCATTTTTGTAATTTTTCCCTTTAAGTGTGTGTATGCGTGTGTGTGTGTGTGCGTGTGTGTGTGTGTGTGTGCTGCACGCGGGCAAGGTGTATGTATAAGGGAGCACTTGAATGGGTGTGCCTGTAAAGGCCCAAGGGTGACATTTTGGATAGTTCATCATCCTCATTGCTTTTGCTTGAGGGGTTCCCAGAATCCATTATCCAGTGCTGGAATTGCATGCCACTGACATATCTGCCCATCAATTTTCACATGGGCATCTGGTGAACTCAAGTCCTTTTGATTATGAAGCAAAGATTTAACCATTGAGTCACATTCTCAAAACCTATCTTTACCATTTTCCAACAAGTACACAAAAATCTTCAAATTGGATTTATTTAAAAATTGATGAAAAGTGTACATGATATAGACAGTGTTACTAAATTAAAATATGGAAATTGGGTATAAGCTGTATGCTTTAAAGATTGAGTGTGAGTGAATAGCATTTGATAGTATTATAATTGAATAATTACTGATATATAATGATTAGCCTTTCTAAGTCAAAAGCTTGATATAGATACATGTGGAGTTGCATAGAAGCAACTTTGAACGGATGTTATTAATATTCTTATATTCACTGAGTCTCATTTTTAAAACTCAGTGCATGTGTCTTTTTTCTGTTCAACATCATTTGAAATATCTTAGAAGTATAATTCTAAACTGTATCTTACATGCTAAGTGAAATGTTTATTTGAAGATGTGGACACATATATTAATAATCTCCTGAATCTTCCATTAGTAGACAAACTTCTGGACTAGAGGTCTGGTAGAACTAGAATATGGGGGCAATGGGCTTAATTTTCTGCACTGAAAAATAATTCCTCTGATGGATCAGGAAGGTCTCTATACAAATATTTTGGAAAGCAAAAGACTTGTTCATTGTCCAATGAGCTTTGCAATAACTGAGGGCTAGAATTTAAATGTGTTTTGATCATTCTGATATTGCCAGTATATACATATGTTATTTAGGTATTTTTACCTTGGAACAGAACTTTGCTGGGAAGTATCTTCCATTGTTTATATAAAGCGGTCCTTAGTGGCCCATGTGTTAAAGCTCTGTTCCCCAACAAAGTGCCGTTGCGAGATGGTGAGCACTTAGAGGAGGGTGTGTGCCACTGGAGAAACAGAATTTGGCAACTTTTGTCATTTTCTTTGTGTTACCTTCCCTGTGTTATCGCAGTTATTCCAAAATGTGCTGCTACAACCAAGCTGGTCCTATGGGTTAATGGCCAAACTTTTCAGAACAGTAAACCCAAATTAACCTTTCTATTTATTAGCTAGTTTATCTCATTTTTTTTAACTGAAATAGAAAGCTGGCCAACACACTATCATAGAGAAATCACAACAAAACCAAGCAATCTTCAGAAATCTCTGGGAATGTCATTCATGTGTGCTGACAGAACTAGTATTTCAACATATTGAGTTTAGTTCAAAAAGTTATCTGTACATTTGTAAAACTTTTCAGAGACAGACTGTGCCAGTTAGATACAGGTGTTATTTTGATAATTGAGGTCTAAGCCTTTGTGCATGTTTGTTAAGAGATAGTAGTTTCGGCAAGTCCTGAGCAAATCCCCTGCAGGAGACTGTCTAATTGATGCAAGAAAACCCAGCATATGGTGGGTGGAAACAGTCCCTAGGCGGGTGAATATGGACATGGATCATGCTGGTTCATATTTTGGCCTGTGGGCATTCAGGCATGCAGACATGTTGGCAAGCAAGAAAATATGTCACGCACTAAGCATTTCCTGTGGATGCTGTGTGGTCAGGTCTCTCAGCTCCTCATGTTGCTGTGACCTCTCCTGCCATGCTAATAAATTGTGAATAAAAACTGTAAATAAGAATAAACCTTTTGTATCCCTAAGTTGTAAGTAGTCATAATAGAAACATATATAACTTTAACACAGATACAAGCTAACATTTGGAGCTTTAAAATGGGAATGGTTTCCCATTCTCTCTTTTAGAATACTTAAGTGAATTTTTCTTTTTACAAAATCAAATGGATTGTTTAAGTCGATAGTAAGCATAATCCTAAGTTTATGACATCTTTCTTAAGTTCTTAGTATTGTATACACTGCATATAAAATGTCATTATCGTATTTATGTATAAGATGCAAATATATAATCACTGTAATTTTCCTCTTCAAATTGAGGTAATTCAGTCTAATTATCTTGGTTACATATATGCATGTTATTCAAAAGGAAAATACTTAAATAGCAAAGAATGATAGCATATCTAGAAGAAAAAAACCCAAACTTTTGGAAAAGGAAAACATTCAGGGACAATTACATCTTTGACAATAAATCATAAATAAATTTTAAAGCCTTTTTCTCTTTTATTCACATTTTCAGTATTCCTGTAATTATTTCATTGTGTCTTTTGTGCTCCATCTACAATGAGAGTTCTTTCCATGTGTTCATTTCTTTATTCAGAAGGACAAGCAACATTTTATTCATTCAGTCAACATTTGCTTTGTGTTATGAACTGAATAATGAGGAAGTGTCAACAATGAAACAGAATTGGTTTCTGTCCTGAGTCTAGTTATTGATATGAATAACATTAACTCTAAAATAAGACATATTCTCAAGGACCAACGAGGTAGCTCAGCATAAAGGCTTACATATGAGCCTAATGATCTGAGTTTGCATTGTGAAGTCCACATGGTAGATGGAGAGAACAAACTCCCCAAAATTTTCTTCTGTCTTCCACATGCACTCCATGGTACCTCTCCCCCAATAAGTAAATAAAAAATTAAAAATAAGGCATATTCTTATTCTAAAAAGTTAACAAAGTTATAAATTATGAACTGTCATAGTTAGGCACAGATGTCACCTTGACAGTTGAGGGTTTGAGCTCTGGGCACATTTGTGGAGAATTAGTGGTTAAGCTCATAGCAAACCTGCAGGAGATTGTCTGGCTGATGTCAAAGACCCAGGTGGGTGGGATAAGGCCCTGGAATAAAATACAGAGAGCTGGTTAGAAAATTGGCATCCTTGTGTACACTTGGCCAAATATGATGGTCTGGCAAGTAAGACCATTCCTCTTTCAGTCGTTATGTAGAGATGGTGTGGCTAGTTCCCTTGGCCCTGGTGTTGGTACGGACTCTCCTGTCAAGCTGGACTACAAACTGTAACTGGACTATCATAAGAAAATAAACCCTTTGCTCCCTTAAGCCATTTGATGGTGATTTATCAGCAACCATGCAGGTGAACTGTAACAAAATTTGTTACCCAGATAGTGGAGAATTGCTGATAAATCTGGCTGCGTGGATTTCAAACGTTTTTATTGGATAAATTTGGAAATGTTTGAAGACTTTCATGGATGCAAAAACATTTGAACAATGTTTAATGGGCCATCTGGAGAATAGTGATACTGAGAGAATCATGGCTTGTTCAGGCCCAGTTTGTGATGAAGCAAAGAAGGACTTGGACAGAGTTGAGTTTGGAGACAAGGGCTGGTTCGCTTGATGGAGGAGAGCTGTGTTAGCAGCCTTGAAGATTTGGATGAGGAAAGACAGCAGAATAGCTGCTACTGTTGGAGACATGAATGTCATTGAAGGAAAACCTAGTGTTTTGCACTGAGATGGTTGAAGACATAAATGCCACCAAATGGCGATTCCAAGATTTGAAAACCCGGATTTCAGGGCCTGAAAGCCCAAGCTAAAGCCGTTTAGAAGTTTTGGCTGCCTAGAAAGAGGTTTTTCTAGAGTCAGCATCCTAAAGTTGGCACAGCTGTGGCTCCGGTGGACCAAACTACATCTGAACCTCTCTGTAGAATATGGCAGCATCCCCCATGTAATACTGGTTTGGTGTATAATTAAGGGGTTCATGGAGAGCAGCAAAAACATGACACCAAGTGGAAGGTGTAGAGTTCCTGTAAGGAAAGGTAAAGCTTATAGCTGCAGAAGCCAATCCAGAGTGGTGTTAGAGATGCCAGAACCATGGGATGTATGCTGAGGATGGCTGCAAGTGGAGATTCAGCCTGGTTCAGAGAAACTCTGCTTTTATGACTTTGAGCTACAAACAGGGACTAGGAATCTTTGAGCCACCGTGATTATGTGATGAGCAACAGAAGATGGACATTGAAGATAAGGATGCAATATTTGATTTGCTGGACGCTGATGTTTTTAATGTTTTCTTATTATGTCTGTTTTTTATTTCATCTGTTTTAAAGTATTTAACTTATTCTGATTTAATACACTCTTAAGGTTAAGAAACTTTGAACTTTTAAAATGTTGCAACTGGGGCTGGAGAGGTGGCTTAGGGGTTAAGCCTCTGCCTTGCAGGCGGAAGGTCCTGAGTTCAGATTCTAGACCCCACGTATAGATGCCAAGCAGAAGTGGGGGTGGCCTGCGTTTCTGGTCCTGGTAGGGCGCAGCCTGTGAATCCCGGGCAGAGTAAACAAGGAGGAGATGGAGGCTGTCCATGGTGGTTCCCGAATTCGCCCATGGTTCTATACACACACACACATACATACACACACGCATGCACACACACACACACACACACACACACACACACACACACATGCACAATTGAATAAATAATAAAAATAATAAATTAAAAAATGTTGGAACTGAAGTTTTAATGAGAAAATATTGTAAATTTGTCTATGAAATGTATTTATATTTTAAGATAAATTTAACATCTGTCAGGACGACGACTGAAGTTTAAAAGTTATGTTTTTGTGTCAAGTTGACAAGAGGTGGAGTATAATAGTTAAGCACAGGTGTCAACTTGACAGTTAAGGGTTTGAGCTCTGGGCACATTTGTGGAGAATTAGTGGTTGAGTTAAGATCAGAGCAAACCTGCAAGAGTTTGTCTGGCTGATGTCAAAGACCCAAGTGGGTGGGATAAGGCCCTGGAATAAAATACAGAGAGCTGGTTGAGAAAATTGGCATCCTTGTGTACACTTGGCCAGATATGATGGTCTGGCAAGTAAGACCATTCCTCTTTCAGTCGTTATGTAGAGATGGTATGGCCAGTTCCCTTGGCCCTGGTGGTGTTGGTACATCTCTCCTGTCAAGCTGGACTATAAACTGTAACTGGACTATCATAAGAAAACAAACCCATTGTTCCCTTAAGCCATTTGATGGTGATTTATCAACAACCATGAAGGTGAACTGCAATATGAGTTTAACTGACTTCTCATTGGACTTTAACTCAAAGGCAACTCCAGTTCAAGGGCTATGAGGATTTATGTGACAAGAGTCTGACTTACCACCTACATCTCTGCTCTGTGCTCTGAGACTTTTCAGATCATAAAACATGCTAGAGAGCACCTAACTCATCCCTACTTATTTTTTTCCTTTCTGTAAATCTGGACATGTTCCCTTTTCCCAAAAATTTTTCTCACTGTGTAATGAAAAATAACCCATCTCTATTAAGTGTCATGTTTTTATTCTATGGTGATCTAATTTCAATGAATGTAATATACATTCATAACAGCAACACCTTTTCCTATGCCTTTAGGAAGTTGCTGTGCTGAATGTCATATTTAAGTTTTAGGATAAATTCTATGACAGCCATTTGGCATATTCAGAATGGATTTTCCAACACCCAATTTATCTGTTCCTTCTTTTCTAACTTTTCAAGTTCTTATCAACATATTCTGCAGAACAAAACCACAAACAGAACTATGGGATTTTTGCATTCTTTCTAATAATGCAATTTATTCTCAGCTATCCCTATATTTTGTTGGCTTTATTTTCGTTCTGAATGCCTTGAACTTCACTATATTTCCTATGTCATCACCTGGGAGTAAGCCTGAATTGTAAGCCTGAGTTTATTTTCTGAAATATTATACTAATCTCTTTTTAAACATCACATCTCTGAGATGAGAATCAACTATTCCCAACAGGAAGCTGAACTTTCCACTCTACCTTGTGCTTACTTACTAGCTTCACCTGCCAGATTAGTAGGTGGGGATAGAGACACAGAGACAGATAGTAACCAATATCACCTCGGCATGTTGCATTTCTACCTTCATGTCCCTCATCTATGAATGAGGTCATCTATGGATGACCTCCCTTTATCCTCAGAGACAGAATTCAAGGTGCCCAGCATCTGCCTGAAATGGCAGATATATCACAGAATTCTAAACTATGTTTTATTCTTACTACAGCTCTTACAACTTCAGCATATAATCAGTTTCTGTCCTCTGGTTGTGAACTTGAGGAGCACTTGATAGTTGGTCTCTGTCTTACTCAATCAACATTGTCACTAGTTTTGTACCTTACAATCATTATTGGGAAAACAAAGTTCTTTGAACCCAAGCACTCTGGTACCACAAGGGTAACTCTGGTAACCAGGATGGCTACACAGTGACCAGTGGGTGGGTAAAGCACACACTGCAAAGTCATGCTAGACAAAGATAATTCATATTCTGTGTGGAATGACGTAGGATCATGGGATATCATCACTCTACTCAATTTAAAACTTATAAGCTATATACTTCTGATTTTTTGATGTTTAGTAATGAGAGAGAGAGAGACAGAGACAGAGACAGAGAGAGAGAGAGAGAGAGAGAGAGAGAGAGAGAGCTCCTGTATCTCTGTGAATCTGTGGATATAAGAGGACAATTTTTGGAAGTTGCTGCTCTCCTTCTACCACCTGGGTTTCCAGGATTCAGTTCAGATAGTCAGGTTTGTGCACAGGTGCCTTTATCCACTAATCCTTCTAGTTCGACCTATTCCTAAAAATTTCTATTTAATATTTTAAAATAACTTTTGAACTCAGGTGCCAGAAACCTCAGAAAGCAAAGTCCTAAATAATGGAAGTGCTCTGCTTTATGACTATTTTTAAAGTTATATCTAAATATTATGTAGCATATATATGTTTATGTTGTATATACTGTGTACATGTGTACATACATATATGGTCATGTATGTATATGTATATACTGTATGTATATGTATATACTGTATATACATATAAGTAGCATATACAGAACTTTGCGTGGCACTGAAAATATGTAGCAGGACAATCATAGCCTGTCCAACAGTTTTGATCATATTTAGAGTTCCTATAAGCTCTACCAAAGGAGTCCGTGACCACTTGCAGTAGACAAGTTTTGCTCATCAATACAATGGAATGGCTTAATATTTTTTGTCTGATTTGCACATCACTTCGCTACCAAGTTCAACCATAGCAAAATTTCTTTAGCAGAATTTCAGTTCTGAAGAAATCAAGTCCTGGGATGCTTTCCAGCTTTTAAAGTTTGAAACAGTTCTTCTTCAACATATCACCTCATGAGACCTCAGCTCTGCTAAATTACTGAGCAACCTTATTTTATTGATTGATTACCTTCTGATGGTAGCAATATGCACACACACATTATTGCTATACCACTGTGGTTTTAATAGTCTGGAGGTAATATTGAAAGTAATTTACTGTCATCTGTAGATGGCAGTTCAAATACTGTGGTAGTTAGAGCTGCCAATTTGGAAACTCTGGTCTGCATACAAATGAGGGATCCAAAGTCCATTTTAGAATTAACTTGATGAGACAGAAGAACAAGAAAAATGAAGATTCTGAAAGGCAGCTCTGATCTGATAGCCATGCTATCACTTGGAAGTGAGAACAGGTTTTCAGGAATGAGACCGACACATCATCCTTTGTCCTGAGTTTTTTAGTGAAATCAGTGGCAGGGACAGGATGACAGCTCTCTGATGAGCTGATTTATATTGTCCATCCCAGTGTCTTATTGTTAAGAATGTTGTGAGGTTCAACATAAAAATCGAAAGCAAAAATATGAGACAGAGAAAAAAATGAAGCATTGTATCCCACAGTAGTGTCAGCATTAAGGACTTTTATGAACTAAATCATTCAATATTTTATCTTATCAAGGGATCAATCTTGAAAAGAACCAAACAGTAAAGCTACCACTACAAAAAAAAATCATTTTATGTTCATTGCTTTCTTTGACTTAAGTACATTTTTTAAAAAGAGACTAAATTCCATTTCAACTGGTAGAGAGTAGGCATAGCTCTTGTTGATTCATTTTAATTGTTAGATAGCATTGATCTTAAGACATTGGATGGATAAATCATATTTATGCAAACATGGCATAAGAGGTACAATTGGGTTGTTTTCAATGCTTGTTTTACTACAACACACCATGGTTCTATGAAAATCCTCCCACATACATTTTCTATACTCTTGTCGTTTCTCTAGCAGAGAGACCCATAAAAATGGGGAAGAAATAAGTTGTAAAAGGATGTGCAGTCAGATTCCAGGTGATAATCCTTTTAAACTTACATGTGTTTATGGAATTTCCCACATTACATAAGCTCTGAAAACTGCATGGAAATGCTCTGCACTGACTTCCACCTTCCTGCTCTGAGGGAGGACTGAGGAAAGAGCAGGAATGCAGTGTGCCAACACATATAGGAATCTACGTCACTGAAGAATGACCTGGTGCAAACAGCAATATGTTAACAGCTGTTCACCTTGGTGATGACCACACAGATATTGCATTCACCCCCATTCTTTTAAGTATGTTTGAAACATTTCTTTGGCTCCATATAAACTTTTAGAGTGGTGCTTTAAGAGAGAAAAAATCTTTTATGTACCCTAAAAACACTAGAAAATGTCTTTTGTGTATACATTCAGGTATCTATTGTAGAATAGGGTCTATTAAATTAGAAAACTAGCTGTAAAATAATTATTGAATTCACACCCAACAGGGAAGAGTCATATGATAAATAGTATTTAGGACCCAGACTCAGTGAGCCAGAAACTGGGGAAAAGATCTGGAAATGAAAGTATTCAGGCAGCCTACTCAAATGAAGTCAGGTTAGGACAGCCTAACCTGTATTATTATTATTCAGAACACTGAGCACTAACCACACTCCATCCTGCTCTGACCACTGATGGAAGGGCTAAGGAAAAAACGCCAGCTCTTGCTGGGTGAGCATCCCTACACAATGACAATCATTGCCTGTCTCTGCTCTCTTCCTAGCAATCTGCCCTGTCATTTGCAACAGTGATCTCAGTATCAAGCACAGGGTAGGATGCTGACACCAAGTCCCTCTTCCCTGGCTTCCTTAGACCCTGGTGCTGCTGCTTTGTAATTCTCCCCTTATTCAAATTAAATACCTTACAATCATTCAGAACCAAACCTTATGCTGCTCCATCCTCCTGCTGTCAGCACCGTTAATTAGCTCTTGGCAGGTCTCAGTTTCTAAAAAAGCTTGGAAGGCTGGCTTGTAATTTGCTCTTGAAAGTGCAGCAAGTTGCTTCATATAAACGTGGTTAAAAGTACTATTGTTTGGCATTTGTCAATTTCTACACCATCTAGATTTTCACTTACTTGGCAGTAATAGAAATTTTTATTTGTTGCACATTCTTGAAGTTAGAGCCATCATCATTTCTTACTCTGAACAAAGGGGGACTGTAAAAACCCGAGGAAAAACATAAAAAAGAAAATGGGATCTTATTGAAGCAAAAAGCCCTATAAAATCTGAAAAGGGCTTCACTGTGGAAGACCTAGACTATAAAATTGATTCTTACTGCCACCGTTACCTTTAAAGGGGTCAAAACAGGAAATGTACAGAAAATCTTTCTATTCATCTTTGCCAATGAAAAAGTCCATTCCTCTGAGGTGAGCACTCATTTTGAACTTCACGTCTTTCTGCAATCATTTCTCTTATTACTGCTCTTCAGTCACATCATGTGGTAATTTCCAAACATCTCTGTCATTCCTCAAGAGTAACTCAGGCTTTCCATTCTTCTCCAGCCATTTTCCTACTCTGCTACTGGACTGATTGCTTCCTTTTAAAGACAAGTTCAGCAGATTAAAATCCAGGAAGCTCAGTTAAAAGTCTATTTATGGAAACACACACGCGTGCAATAGTTTGGGTGCTAGATGTCCTCAAAGATGATGTGTTGAAAGCCTGATCCTATGTTGTGGTATTGTTGGGGTGGAGTAGAATGCCTAGAAGTTTGTAGGTCATTGGAGGCAAACCTTGAAGGGGATTGTAAAACTTTAGTCTCTTTTTCATTTTCTCTTTTGCTTCCTTCTTTGTTGAGCTCCTGATGTTATTGTCTTCATCAGTTACTTGTCACTTGTATCTCCTGATCAGAATTACTATTTCTCTTTGGACCCAAAGGAGGCAACAGTGAGAGCCAATCCTAGGGAACTGCTTTCAGTGCTATACCCACTGATAGATCATCTATTCTCCAACAGGTGTTAGACACATGCCAATACAGGCAACCTTTATGAAACTTCATGGACCACATACTCAAAAAGACATGAAAGTAGGAGGGAGACAGGTTAGGAGGAAGAATGTTTTCAGTAGCAGAAGGAAGAGGATGGTTTATGTTAGTTTGGGTGAAAACAATGAGATTTCTGTAAACATGTATGACTCTAACAATCTAAATTGAAAAACAATACTACTAATGTTAAGTAAGAAAACATTGTAAATTCCAGAAGTTATTTTCTCTATTAATTTTTAAAGAAATTAAAATATTTGCATTATACATGAAAATACTCAATCTTGAATACTTAATTCAAGATCATTTATGATAAGTTAAGAATGAATATTTCAGAGCCACAGAGATAGGTCAGTGGGTAAGGCCTTTGCTTGTAAACCTCATGATCTGAATTTGATCCCCAGAAGTCCATACTGTAGGAGAGAAATGATTTCTGAAGTTGTCCTCTGACCATCACCCATGCAGCATGGTATGCGTATGCATGTGCTTTGTCTGTCTGTCTGTCTGTCTCTCTCTCTCTCTCTCCCTCTCAAATAAACAAACCACATTTTAAATTAAAAACATGAATGTACAGTAGTGAGACATGGCTAAGAAGCCCATAGACTACTTTTCAGAGATGAATGAGGGCCACTCTGCTTTGAGCTCACAGAAGCTACCCATTTTTTTCCTGTCCTTTCGGGAGCCTTGGTGAGGAAGTAAACATGGTCAGCTGAATCTTGTACTCATTTCTGCTTATGGAATTTAGTGATACTTCTGTTGAGGTACAGTCTGCATCTCACCCATTTGAAGGGTAGGATCCGGTACTTCCTAGTATTTTTCCAGCCCTTCAAACCGTTATCATTGCCTACTTTCAGAATATTCCATTGTCATCTTTAGAAACAAGTGTCAACTTGACAGTTAAAAGTCCAGAGCTCTAGGAACATTTGTAAAGAACTGGTGGTTTAAACTTCAAGAAAGCCAGCAGAAGACTGTCTAATTGATGGGGAGGCCCAGCTCATGGTGGGTAGGACTAGCTGTTGTGCAGGCGAATAAGATAGAGGGACTGGTTAAGAAAAGTGACATCCTTTAGTGTACCTTGTTAGATACGTTGGTCTGGGAAGTTAAAATTCTCTCTCTCTCTCTCTCTCTCTCTCTCTCTCTCTATTTCTTTCATTCTGCATAGCTGTATGAATATGTATGACCAGTTCTCTCAGTCACTGGTGTTGCTGTGAGCTCTCCTGTCAAACTAGAATAAGATCTGTAACTGAACAATACTAAGCCAGAATAAAACCCCATGTTCCTTAAGCAATTCAGTCATGAATTTTTTGGCAACAATGAGAAGTAACTGAAACATTCATCATACTTAATGAAACCTTTGCCAATTCTAATTCCCTTTGATAGTTTTAAGACCCTGAGATCTACCCTCAGTTCACTGACCACAGGTTCCTCAAATGGTTCCTGAAAATGATCCTAGTGGAACTCAAGGTGTATCCTCCCCTCCCACATATGTTTGCAAGTGGGCTTCCTATTGCTGTCTAGCAGATCTACACGTATTCAGATTGATTCAAAACTGAAAGCACTTGCCATAGAGCATGCACCTACATGGTTAATTCTTATAAAGAGAGTAGTGGTTAAGAGCAGGTAAAGCAAAGCAGCCTTCTATTTGTATGAACGTAAGCAAACTACTCAAATTCATGGTACTCAGTTTCCCTCTTTGAAATAACACATTCTGGGCTAGGAATATGGCTAAGGAGTTAAAGGTTTTGTTGTTGTTGTTGTTTTATTTTGTTTTTCGCCTAACAAACAAAAGACCCAAGTTCATGTCCCCACATCCAATGTAAATATATGGCATGAGCCTTCAATTTGGCCCCCGAAATTTGGAAACTAGGAAACCCCAGAGCAAAGCAATAAGGAGTTAGAACAATCCAGAATGACTCCCAGTGTCACCCTTGGACCTTGGACCTCTACAGGCACACACACTCAAGTGCCCTCTTGTACATATTCCAACACACACATTGGTATACACGCACGCACACATACACATACACACACACAAAAGAAATAACATATTCTTTCTGAAATGAGAATAAAGTGAGCAAAACATGTAAATCATTTGTCAACTTACATTGCACACAGTGGATACTCACTACATGCTAATTCTTTCCATAGTTTATAGACTGATCTTTCAGGTTTGTATGATATGAGGACAAATTTTGAACATTTTGCTGCTCAATTCCGCTATCAAATGAGAAGCCTCAAGATTTTATGTCCATGGAATTTGCTTCAAGAGAATATTGCTAGCGAGAAATAGATATATGAATGCACCGAGAAAAGTGGCAGGATAGTAAATTGTTTGTCTTATTGAAATAGAATTTAGAAAAGTCAGATCTGCACATTTTTTGAAGCTATTATCACAAAGGCAGTGAGAAAGGGTATGTATTGTTCGCTGTTAAGCGTTTGTCACAAGCATGCACACGCTGTACACTTGCTAGTGTCCGTTTGCTTCTGGAGTGTTATAATTCACAGCATATGCCTTTTCTGTATACAGCAATTGTGAGGGATTTATTATTGTTTTCTTACTCTATTTGTCCTTGGCTCTTGTTTCAGAAATAATGTATTACTGTTCTCTGACAATATAAAAGGGTTACAGGAATTTTAAAGTGAGTTGCTGCACTAAGACAGGAAATGAGTGGCAAGGGAAAATGCTGTGATTCTGGAATGGATGCAATGCATTTGGACTACAAATGTATATGCAGCTTTGATGGAAACACATCCTTGTGCAGGACAGGTACAACGACACCCCAGGGAGACATGCACATCTCCTGGGCAGAAGGAACATCAGGGCAAGAAATGTTCCTGCAGAGAGACGGGAGCAAGCAGCTGTGGTGATGCTACAAGTATCAAACATGAGAGAAAATGGGCACTGAGCCAGCCAGGTGAAGAATTGGGATTGAGGAAGGGTGAGAAAAATCTTAGAGTGATATGTATATTCACATCCACACACATGGAGTGTTTACACATGTTTGCATGTGTGTGCACATGACCTTGTGCATCGAGTCTTTTTCTAAGGATAAGGGCATGCTTTATCTACTGTCAGAGAGAAATGGTCATGTGGTGAGCAGGATGAATGGGCAACTGTGGGCTTCCTCTGCCAGGGCCAGCTCTGTGTAGCTGCTGTTTCATTGATTCACAGCTCTGGAAGGGCTCTGCAGGCCTCTTTCCCTGGCCGCAGAGCTCAGGAATCCATTCCCTCACAGGATGTCTTCTTACAGCTCTCTCTTTTATGACTTGCACAAAATGAACTTCCTTGGGTGTCAGAAATAATGCTGCCAGAAGACGACAGTGCTTGCTTTATATATAAAGCCAACTTTGGGGAGATATGCAATTCGAGACCTGAAAAGTTAATGTGGAGAAAGAAAATGGGAAGGAGAGACTCAGCAGAAAGACAAGAACAACTGTTATGACTCCTTTCGAAATAAAACCAACGAGGCAAGAGCCACATGGGCACAAGAAGGAACTGAAAAAGAGGGTGATGATATTCCAAGATGCACAGCAAAGAATCAGAGCCTGTCTTGAACCTAGGAGACAATTTAAGTTCTATGAACCAATATCAATATATATAAAACTGGGCTTTTTTATATCACAGAAACATCTAAATGCAAGATGCCACAAATCCTAAGCATCACTTTTATAAAGCAGCATAATCTAGAAATTGACAAACAGATATGGTAAAAGTAGAAAGACTCTAGGCTTAGTTACTCTGTGGGCAATGCAAGAGGATTGGCAGAAATAAGGTGTGTAGACATCATATCTGATACCTAAGATGTTGAAGAGACTTGAAATGAAGTTACTCCTGGGAGAAAGAATGCAGAACTGATAAAACGGTTCAAAAAAAAAAAAGTCTTAACATTGTGTGTTTCCAAATAAAGTAAAACAAAAACATCTTGTGGAAGAAATAGTTTAGATAGGAACATTGGAATAACAAGTTAGTGTATGGAGATGGAATGCAATTTAAATACAAGTAGAAAAATCTTGAGATGTTTGAAAAGCTATACCTTTTAAACTCTGTGCAACAGAGTTAAAGATATAGATATTGTTGCATTGAATTCTGGAAAGATTCAAAGAAGATATCCTATAGGAAAATATAACCACTGAAGAGAACCATGTATGTCAAGGATATCAAGATCATAAAACTGTTGAAGATTTGATGTGAATATTTGTATTATTCTCAGCACCACAAAATATCAAATTCAATAGAATAAAATCTGATTGCTAAACTTTTTTATATTGTCGAGTGTTTGATATTTTCTCAGGATAAGCAGCCCAATAACGTACACACTGTAAAAAAAAACCTTAAAGTTTGCAAGATTCCAGTGGTAATGAAACATATTTTATTGGTGACAGGTTTGTTAAAGACACCTTAATTTGACATTGAAAAGGAAAGGAATTGATGAGTGGTTCCTAAATGAACTACCATTGCTGTTGAAGTTAGGAAGCCAAAGGGATGGTAGGTAGGGAATTGAAGTGCTCAGAAAATTATGCATTCTGGGAACCCTTAGATATGAGAAGACAAATGCATTAGATGAGTTTAAGGGCAAGTCAAAGTTTGATAATAACTTACAGATCCTATCCCAGCTTTAATTTGTTTCATTTTGACCATTGCTTTGACGATCTGTTTCATCCCATTTTAGATAAGAGTTTTGCTTTTAACGCTCCTCACAGGTTTGGGTTTTAAGGTTTGGATTTGAGAAATTAGTGGGCATAGAAGGTATACCTGTTACATTTTTCTGTTGCACTGAGACTAAGGCTCAAACTCAAGGAACTTAAAGGGAAAAAGAAGATTTGTTCAGCTTACAGTTCCAGAGCTGAGATGTAATCCTTTGGCGGGAGAGGTTGGCTGGCTGGCAGATATAAATCACATTCATCAAGGAGGCTGAGAACTATTAGCTACCCAATCTTGAGGCCCACACCCTGTGACACACCTTCCTTCAGAAAGGCTCCACCTCTTAAAGGTTCTATGACCTTCCCAAAGAACTAGAGATTCAAACGCATGAGCCTGTGAGGGGGACAACTCATATTTCTTTTTTTTTCTTTTTTTTATACATTTATTATTATTATTTCCGCTCATACAAACTTAATAGGTACACCAGTTCTCTCCCTCCCTCCTCCTCCCCCCGAACCCCCTGCTCCCCCTCCCCTCACCCCTACCTCCCCATCCCCCAGTGCCTCCTTCCCCAATTCCCAGAGAGTCCTTTCTTGTGCATGCTGGACTCTCCTCTAGGCCCTCGTCTCTGATGACATACAAGGACCCAGTGGCATTTCCCTGAACCCTTTCCTGTGTTCCCCTTAAGCACAGGAACACTACTGTGTCTGCCAATCCCTTGCCTCCAAGGATCTTGGTGCCTTTAGCAGATGCTAGACTTTGTGAGGTCAATAGTGTGTTGGACATTGCGCAGGGCATGCAAAGTCCAATTATGATTGCTTCGGCCCTAACTTGTGTGGAGTATCTTGCAAATCATTGCTCCTCCCAGCCTTTTGCTCTTACACTCTTACCGCCCACTCTTCCCCCTCTGAGCTTCAGGATGGGGAGAGATTAGTCTGGCCTAGTTCTAGGTGGTTGATAGAGTCTCTGAAGTTCTGGATTGTGGTTTGTTGATTTTCTTTTGCAATTTTGCTGCTCCTGCAATGCCCTTTACTCCATCCTGCTGGGCATTGTATGTCACACCCTGCCCAGAGACAAAAAGCTGTTAAACTGGAGTCTTGTTATAAGAGCACATTCAAGGGTAGATGTAATAAAAGTAGGAAACTTCAGTGAGGGAGGGGTCAATCACCCATTTGCAAAATGGTTCCTTTTTATCTGCCAGACTATATGCCCTCCCCTTCTGGTGACAACTCACATTTCAAACCATTGCAAAAGTCCTGATGAGAGAAAAAAAACTAACCTAATACACTTTGAAAATGACCTTTAGGAAGGGATGCCCCTGGATTGATCAACAAAGGCTATATAAATGGTGTCTCTGAATGGTACCCAGAAAATACTTTCCTGTGCAACTTCAGGTCCCTCTTTTAAGCAGGAAGCTAGATTCAATGTCTTAAAGAGTCCACAAGCTGGGAAATGGGGAATGCATTGTTTATGTGTAAAGTGAAGAGTGAATAATCAAAGGGAGAAGTAACCGGAGTGGATCATTCCGCAAAGATGAGAGAGGCCAAGAGAGGCTGTGACTTTACTCAAACAGCATCAATGGCACCTGTCACCTGCGTGGAATAGGGTCTGGATGGCTGAGGAAAGTCATTTCCAACTCCAGAACCTTATGCTTTTCTATTGGCTTTTACCTTGGAGTTGTCATTTCAAGCCTAATAACTGACTTCATGACATACAATAAGTTCCCCTTGGCATGGATATTTTGATTGTTCAGCTTTAATTTTCTGTATCAAAATGATGTTGCTTGTGGCTCTGGATACCTTCTAATGATAGCTTTTGCTTCATTTATACTCCTGCCGAGTATCGTCTCTTGAAAAATCTTTACATAAATAGGGATCCCTCATTATCCATGGAGAATTTATTGCAAGATACTCTTTTCTTCTTTTTTAATTGTTTTTTATTATTTATGCAATTGTGTATGTATGTGTGTGTGTACATGTATGTGTGTGTATGTATGTGTGTGTGTGTGTGTGTGTGTAGAACCATGGACGAATTCGGGAAACACCATGGACGCCTCCACCTCTTTGTTTACTATGCCATGGGATTCACAGGCTCCGCCCTACCAGGACCAGAAACGCAAGCCGCCCACGCTTCCACCCGGCATCTATATGTGGGGCCTAGGATCCGAACTCAGGACCTTCTGCCTGCAAGGCAGAGGCTTAACCCCTGAGCCACCTCTCTAGCCCTCGCAAGATACTCTTGAGGTACCAAAATCATTGGGTGTTCAATGTCCCTTATATAAAACAGTGGCTATGAATATCCTCTCATATACTTAAAATCAACTCTAAGATCCTTTTAATACCTAATATAGTATCATCACTGTGTAAATAAGTATCCTAGCATACTGTTTAGCAAATAATTAAAAAAAAATGTTTACACATTTTCCCCATGCATCTGTAGTTAATTGAAAATCTTGTGGAAGCTTTGAATATGGAGGCTCTTGCACCTCTGCCTCAGATCTCTCCTTTTCTGGATCAATTTTCATGTTCCATCTTTGAGAATCTTCTTTCTATAAAGGAAGATATTTAGGAGAGAATCACATGTGTCCATAATGCAGAGAATAAGTAGCCATAGAGTTTGGCCTGGGGAGGCTCAGGGAGCATTGCAGAAGAGCAGATCTTAAGATTGTAACAACCAGAGAGTGAGGAGCAATCCCACCAAACAGTGTCCTCTGAACACTACAAAGACGTTGCGCCTATGAATCCACTGCAGTTGTGTTTATCTCTACAGCAGATGCACAAGACTGAGCCTGTCAGCATTTCATCGTGGATGGGGGAAGATCTCATGAAGCACCACCTCTTTCTGAAAGACTATTGAGGGTCATTGCTAACTATGAGAAGGAGAGCTACTTTCTTTAGTGACATATGTACCAGTATATTACCCATGATCCAGCAAGTGCCCAGGCAAATGCTAATGCAAGTAAACCTGATGAAACCTAGGGTGCCACCCTTACACAAGAACATGAAAGTAGAAAGGAGACTGGTAGGAAAGCAGACGTTTCAATGGGAGAAGATGGATGTAATACAGATTGAAAACTATTGAAACTCATTGTATCCACATATGAAACTGTTAACATTAAGGAAAAACTACCTCTTAGGTGCAATTTTCAATTAGCAGGTTTCAGGTGTTATGTATACATCCAGTATGAACATCCACATTCTTGTGTATGACTCTATCACTGGACTTAACATATCGTACATTTGCAATTCATTTATATTAACTCAGCTAGAAATGTAAGCTACTTGGGTCAGGAACTAAGTCTTACTCATCTTTAAACTCCACTAGCTAGCACAATGATAGTACAAAGGAATCCTTAGGTAAATACCTATTGAAATAATTAATTGCAAAGGTTAACAAGAATGATTGTTTACAGGAGAGCTTACAGAAATCTATCTATAAGTCAGAAGGACTAACTAAGGCTTAAAAACAATCCACTTTTAAATTTAATAAAGAGAACCACTGGTTAAATGGTCAAACTGGTCCAAAGCCCAGAAAATTAGTAACTGCGAAGTGCTGAGTTATAAACAAGTCATTGAAATCACCCCCTTTCCTTCATCTAAGGCTTAGAAAAGAAGGCAGAAAATGCAAAAGGGGGGGGGGAAGGTGGGAAAGAGTGCTGGCAGCTGGCATCTCCAAATCATGATAGGGGTACTATACTCAGAACTCTTTGAAGAGATGTTCACATTCACAAGACCTGCATGATAGTTGAACCTACATTTCCCCATGGATAAAAGAAGAGCTCAGGAGACACTACACTTCCCTTAATGGAGTATTTAAGGATATTACCAGATAAGAGAAAGGAAGCTTCTTTATTGATTGATAGCCCTAGCAAGTACTTAGACACATGCCAGTATAGGCATCCCAGATGAAATCTACAGGGCCACTTATGAAAAAAAAAAACATGAAAGTAGGAGGGAGACTGCCTGGAAGGAAGTATAAAGAGGGATAAGATAGAGGGACAGAATTCACTAATAAGAGGTGAAATTGCACTAACTTATTGTATTTATTTATGAAAGAGTCAAAGAATAAAAAAATGATTGAAAAACAATTTCACCTTCAGTCTAATGACTTTACTGAATGTATGAAGATATATCCAGTAATCAGACACTATCACACTCTTTGAGATACTCATGAACTGATAAAAATCTTATGTAGGAAATTTTACTTATGAATGACTGTGTTCTATCCAATTGAAACTCGCCTTTGTATGATACATGTTCAGAGTTGACTTGCCCTGTGAATGGTGGTTTCATGCCCACAGAACCCCAGCAGCCCACAAATTCTGTGTGACTCCTCACATAGCTGAGGTACTATCCCCAGAGAAAACCTATTACTGTTTCCCTCACCACAATAAATTACAGCCTAGAGGATGAGCCAAGGGTCTCCATCGCCCTGTGGTTCCTTCTAAAATCAAACTTTTCATTCCTTCACAAAGCCCTTTCTGTTTAGCTTAGTTTTCTATCCTTTTCTCTTTAATTATCTCGCAAACATTCCCGTGCTTAAAAAAAAAATCTCTAAGGTCAATGTTTACTACTATAAAAAAGCTGTTGAAACAATCTATGGTACATCTGAAAGACATGACTTAATGAATGTGCTGTGGAGCTTTGCCCTGTGTAGAAGGCTGAGTCCCAATCAAGAAGGAGGGTTGTGTGGCGACTGGAGTGCCAGGCGTTGCAAAGAAAGCAGTGGGGCCTTGGTGATCAGACTCCCCCAGACCTGCGGTCACAAGATGGCTGTGGTTCACAGGACACAGTGAGGGTGGAGAGACACTCATGGCTCTTTCATTAGGAGCGTGATGACAGAGTGACCTTTACTCTGTCTGTGGTGACAAGCAGACACCACCCAGTTCTGGGAGATATTACAGGAGCATCAGTGATAAATATCAGTGTCCCCTGACGCCTGGGATCCCTCAAAGAGTCAAAGCTGAGTTTCTTCACACACTCTGGGCCAAGCCAGATTTACTCAGGTTCATGTACGTATGGGCTAGTCTGGTGATAACCAAATGTTTACACATAATTTTGGCATCCTTTTTTTAATAGGTTCTTTATGTGTTGTGAGGAGGTAACAATGGGGGCATCACTGTAAAATGTTAGAAGCGAAGCCATCAAAATCAAATCTTGCTGCTCCTGCCCACTGTGGTTTTTGGGCTTGGCACAGGATGATTCTCTCATTAGCAAGCTGCATTGGGGCTTTTGTGGAGAGACAGCACAGTGCTATGATTTAGAGCACTGGTTTCGAGGAGGTTTTTCTGGAATCAGATCATAAATCTCTATTCACAAGCTTTCAATTCAGAACGAGTTGTTTAACCAGAAGTAAAGCGATTTCTATGGCACTTGCAATGCAAATGAAACATAAAACGGCCTCCAGATGACCCTCCAGGACAGACACAAGTGAATTGCCTTCTTTCTCGTTCTCAATCATATTTCCTCTCTGCTCTGATGCAGTCAGGGACACACAGTAGGGGATTCTTAGTCTCAGTTCTGGCTTTTTGAAGCAGCCACCTCTATTACACACAGGTTTCCCATGGGGCGTTCTGTCACGGGAAATCAGGGGCACAAGTTGCCACAGGATTATAGTAGTCCTGTACATCTTCCAGGTTCACATCTTCCAGGTGCAGACAGACATTCTCTGGACAGTGGACATAGCAACACAACAGCCCCTCCCATCCATACAGCACACGTAAACTGCTGCATGTGAGTGTAGTTGCTCATATTCATTGCATGTCAATTCTCTGTCTCTCTTGTATAGCTCCTCACATGTGGGGACTACAGAACACAGGTTTGTCTCCAAGAGGACAGACAGAGTGGTCAGGACTGCTCTAAGGTTGGGTTTTCTGTCACACAGTATGCGAAACCTGGGCACACCCTATTTCCTGGTCTTATCTTGATGATTTGGTATCCAGTGGATGTGATAAAGTCATAGTTTTATTATATTTTCCCATCAATAAAAAAAAACAGACAAACAGTGGTGACTATGGTAATGAGAATACACGAGTCAGAAGGTATGTTCCTAAAGACCATTTGTGACAAACTCTAGAAGACATATGATCTACATGCATCATTGAAGGATAGATATGTCAAATTACTTGCATTTATTTTCAATGCTTGGAAAAGAAACAGACATACTAAGTCTGGTTTAAAAAAAAAAAAGGCCATCCTTTTTTTTTAAATCTTGCGCCTGCTAAATTAGGACAGTTTGTATTCCTGTACCTCAAAATGGTCAACAGAGTTGAAGCTATGCATATTTTGATTCATAAGTTAGAACTTTCTTTGTAAGTGGGGACAGATGGATGTAACCTGGTGCCCTGCCAGTGATGCTGCCAACTGTCCTGAGGGTGGTGGATAGAATGATGAGAAGCCAAGGAGCATACTTAAGAGGCTGTGGATTCATTCACAGAGAACAGACTGGCATCTAAACAGGCCAATTATCTTGGTAAGAGAGAAGAGGGAATGGATTTGAGAGTGGTGCTGGAGGTCAACTTCAGAGACTTAAAGGCAGATCACATATGAAGCTGGCCAGAAAATGTTGAGCCTGAGTGCACAGAGGATCAGTGATGCAATAACAGCTCTATGAGATGTGGGTGGGGCCTGCACTGTGTGATGGCCATAAGTCCATATTAATTGGAAAAAAAAGCTATGGCCATTTTTGTTGGATCTATGCAGTACCAATGAAAATGTCAGGAGGGAAACGAGGACTGGAGAGGAAAGAAGAGTTTAAAAAACTGTTGGTGTCTAATTAAAGTTTAAAGCAGAGGTGAACTCATCTAAGATAAATTAAATAGAAAGAAAAAAATGGCAAGGTCAAAATCCTAGGTACTTTGACCTTTAACAAGGAAAATCAAATAAGCTTGCAAAGGAGATTAAGAAGGTCAGACCAGAGAGGATCAGGTGGCACCAGTGGTATGGGTGGTCTCAGAGAGGATGTAATAAAAAGAGAATATCAAGGCCAGAGAAGAAAGGACCTCAGTTTGTGTGACTCTATTGAGTACTAAGACAAAAAATAATAGAGTTAGCTTACTCACTGTTTGTTTATCTCAGGACCATGATATTATTTGAGGGAAGGAGGAAGTTTCCTTGTGTAAACTCTTTCAGTGGAATGTTTAGTACTCAAATAGTTAATGTTTTAGATATCTGCAGTGTTTCCCACTATAACTTAAATTAATCTTGTGAGTGAGATTCATCTTTGGTACTGCCAACCTTTAGCTGAACTAGGCATCTTCCCTCACTTGCCTTTGATTTTCAACGCAGAATCCTTGACCTAAGGCAATGTGAAAAAGTAATATCCTTTATTGCAGTTTCCTAAATACAGAGAGAGAAAGCTTCTGACACAAAATGTGGATTTGAAAAGTGAGAAAGACATTATTAATCTTCCCAGGGCAGTTTTCCTGCTTTTCTTATTACAGCTCACAATTGTCTTAAGGCTGTCTAATAGGAACTGGCAACAACTTCATTTGGAATCCTTTTTCTGTCCTGAAAAAAGACTGCAAAGTAGATTGAGGGAGTGGAAAGACAGACAATTTTAAGCAGTGATGATACGGCTGGGAATGTTGTCCAGCTGCTACTTTAATATCTGATGGTGGAATGAAACAGGAATATGCCCCGAACTAGGATCCTGCATCCCATGTGGGTCCTGTCTGCCCCACAAACATGCAGGTTTTTCATACATTCATTTTTGTCTTCTTTCAATGGGTCCTTCTAGTGTGACAGAGCACTCCTTAAACACACTACACCAGAATTTGCCCTGATTACAATGAACCCTGAATATTTAAATTGTCTCAGAAGGTGTAAATAGGACTTCAAATGCACAGGAAATAAAACAAACACTCCATAAGTAGAATTTCATGAAATTAAAAAGCTTCTGCTCCTCAAAAACTACTGTTGAATGAGCAAAAAGGCAACTCATAGAATAGGAGAATCTTTACTAGCCATACACCTGACACAGGACTAATATCCAGATTATACAAAAAAACTCAATAATTAAATATCAAAGAAGTAAACAGTTCAATTAAAAAATGGGTTTATAACTACATTGCATAAGATGAAATTCCAGTGTCAAACAATTATTAAAAAAAAGTTGTATCTTGCTAGCCATTAGGGAAATGAAAATTAAAACCACTCTGAGATATTATCTTATCCCAGTCAGAATGGCTGAAGGCCAAAGTACAAGCAATGCCAAAGGCAGCTGAGCATACAGGGAGAAGGAACTCCTCATTCATTGCTGGTGGAAATACAAATTATACAATCCCCTTGGAGATCAGAATGAAGGTTCCTAAAGTTAAAAATCGAAATACCATTTGATCCATCTATACCACTTCTGGGAATAGTACCAAAGAATTCTAAATCTTAATATAGCTTTGTGTATATCCATGCTCATTGTAGTTTTATTCACAACAGGAAAGACATGGAATCAGCCTAGATGTCCAACAGTAAACAAATGAATAATGAAAATGTAGTAGTATACATAATGGAATACTATTCCACAGTCAAAAAATGAGTTAACAAAATTTGATGGTCAAATGTATGGAGTTGGAAGAAATAATACTAAGCATAGTATTCCAAATGCAGAAATACAGACACCACATGTTCTCCCTTATAAGGGGTTCCTACATTGAACCTTCAGAATGAGATACTCAAAGGGTGATATCTTTAACACCTACAAACTACAAAGGAACATATAAGTCAGGGGCTGGAGAAAGATCCCAAAAGAGTGGAGACAAAATAAATAAATAAAAACAAAAATAGCACAGGTAATTAGATAAATAAAGCAATTACTAAAGGAAGTATTAAAGGAAAGGGAAGAAAGAAGATAGAACTTAGTAAGGGATCAAAGTGGGGGAGAGGGAAAAATGGCCAGTGGCTGGGGGGTGTGAGGGGAAAGTAATCAATGATCCCATCCAACTATAAGCCCTGCAAACTACAACTGTGATGAAAGAAATCCAGTGGAGCAATAGTGATGTATAAGGTACAGCCAATCACTCACTGAATACCCATTCTAAACCCCACTACCCCTTATTGTCAAGGATCATATGCCTGGTACTATTTACCTATTCAAATAATAGTGAAAAGGGAGAAAAAAGACACTAGACAGGAACAGATGTCTTCATGTTAACTATAAATTCTTCATAGTAAACTACCATCTAAACATTTATTTTAAAGAAAAACTCTCAGCACTCAACCAAGATGCACCCTATGGTGAGGCAGAAAAAACACAAATGATGAGAGTTCAGAGCATTGGCAACTCTGGAAAGATCAAACTGGATCAGGTCATCAAAATGTCTCCCCATTCTAAGACTTAAGGAGTTTTGAGGAAGAAGGGTCCATATGATTGTAAGAGCCTAAAGGTGAGAGGTGTACTGTCTGGTCAAGGAACTCCATCCATGACAGGCTGCTGCATCCAGGAACTCATTGTGATGAGACTTATTACCACCAGACCTACACAATGGCTGATATATCTACAGTCCCCCATGGACCTGTGAGGATCTCAGGTAAAAACAACTACACTCTAAAAGAATCTCTGGGACTGTGCTGGACAAAACTTGTAAATTTGCCCATCAAAGGGCCACTTATACTATCATAGAAACTTGGCTACTTACTAGTGTAGGCACCCTAAATCCTAGGGTCCACACTTGCTGGTGAATAATAGGAAATAATAGGACAGAAGGGACATGGTTGGATTGGTAAAAGGAAGGGAGGTGGGAGTGAAGTTGGTGGGAGGGGAGGGGGCAAGGGCATTTCATTTGTATATGAAATATTCTCAATAAAATCTTTTTAAAAAAATTACCCTCAGTGTACTAATGGCTCAGCCACCTACCCCATAGCTCAGAACACGACTGTTGTTGGTACTGTGTGAGTTGAACTGGCCCTGCAGGGCTGCTGAGTTGTGATTCTAAAATGACTTGATGGGAAGATGCTTAAAGACACAATGCTCTCCTTTTCATCATGAAAAGCTCGGGTAAAAGGGGCTGCCCAGTGGAAAAAGCACTGTGCATGCATGTGGTCAGAAAAAAGCTAAGGAAAAAAAAGAAAAAAGAAAAAAGCTAAGGAAAGACCATACACTGAGGCAAAGGATGAATTAAAATGTGGACACTGGTCTGGGGCTGTTTTCCAAGTGGAAATCCGCTCTCCTTTTTGGTTTCAAATCTTCAGTCAGCTTGGCATGCCGTCACACCCAAGAGCAATGTTATGACAAAGGGGCATGGTAGAATTTCCATGTTAACTCATGGCCACTCTACCACTTTAGTGGGGTTTTTTTGGGGTATTTTTTTAATTTTTTTATTATTATTTATTCTATTGTGCATGTGTAGTATGTTTGTGCGCGTGTGTGTGTAGAACCACGGACGAATTCGGGAACCACCATGGACGCCTCCACCTCCTTCTGCCCCGGGATTCACAGGCTCCGCCCTACCAGGACCGGAAACGCAGGCCGTCCCCGCTTCCGCCTGGCGTCTATACGTGGGATCTGGGATCCGAACTCAGGACCTTCCGCCTGCAAGGCAGAGCTTAACCCCTGAGCCACCTCTCCAGCCCCACTTTAGTGTTTTGATGATCATCTTATATGGAATTTTGCTTCTTCAAACCTTCTTCATATTTGTACTATCAAATATCACAAAATAAGTGTAATGATCAAAATAATTTTGAGCATAGCAGGGGATTTGTCTGAAGCCTTTAATAGTAAAAAAAAAAAAAAATGTAATGCCATCTAATCTCATGCCCTCTTCCCACAAGTTGAAAACCAATCACATCCATTTGATATACATGTATTGTCATTCTTCCTAATAGCTGCATTAAGTACAGTTTCATTGCTAGCGGCAAAGAACAAATCAGAATAGAATTTGGGCTAGCACACCAGGAAAATAGTAAGCAGTAACTCTCTCCAGGACCTGTGATGATCACATGAATATAAGAACTTCAATATGCTAACTTATTAGATTTTTAGGATGGCAACTGAGCCTCTGAGAGATTTATTGGTCCATTTCATTGTTGGCAATGGTTTACCTTAAAATCTAATTTGTATTTTTATGAGTTAAACATTGCATCTTTAAACTGAAACTTTATTAAGTTACATCATTTTGGCTACAGAGAATGCTGTGCAATCAATTTGGCAATAACCCAGTGGCTGTTTTAACCCAGTCTTCTCATATCCCAAACATGACCTTCTTACCTGCCCTTGCTCACTCCCCACAGAGAAACTATCTATGTTCTGAAACTATTCTAGCTTCTACCTTCATCTTGGACCCATTTTAAAGGTGTTTCTTCTTTATGTTCTGAAGGCATCTTTTTTTTTTTTTTTTGACTGTCTAATTCTGACGCTCTGTTTTATTGTACTGGGAGTTTTTATTATGAAACTTGCCTTATCTACTCATTGTCTTGTCTCATTTTCAATTACAGCAAGTTCTTTGAAAAATAAAACTTCTCTGTCTTTTTCATCTTTATCTCCTCACTGTCCATCTGGATGAACAGTAGGTCATGTTAGCATGAATGGATGAAGTTGAACGGTAATGATTAATGTGTGTTATTATGTAAAGCAAAGTTTTTTTTCTGCTTTCCTTTCCTGGAGAATTTACTGTGAATGTTATGAGAACATTGGCCTCTTTCTAGTGCAGATTTAGTGGAATGGTAAGGACAGTTGAAATACTGATAATAATAGGACAAAAGAGTAGGATAACAGTGTGGAACAAAGCTAAAATCTTTACAAAGCTTGAAAGTTTGAGAAATCACTGTGACTAAACTGCATTAACTTGTACTGTAATTGTAATGTATTGTAGTTGTAATGACACTTAGTTAGCCAATTTAAGGATTCAGAGTATGGAGTCCATTCTTGATGTGTTATGGCTCTGCTATTTGCTTTCTTTCTGTTACTTCCACCTATGGTATATACAGTGGATTTTATACAAAATCTTCTTATATAATAGCATTTATGCTAAAGGATTGATCATTGCCCACTCCAAATTGTTATTCTATTTATTAGGTTATTACCATATATTTCTTAGAAAGCTAAACCCACACATGTGAGAGGTACATTCATCATAACCATTAAATATAAATAATACCTTGAATTCTTTAAAAATATGTATACATTTAAATTATGGAATCACATGTGTATCACCAATTGTCTGTAATTATGTAAGGAAGGGTCTTTGCAATCCTGGGCTCAAACACAATTTGTTTCTGATCTCTGGATAACAGAGAGTTAAAAAAAAAAAAGTCAAACTCTACTCTAGGTAGATTCTAAGGGATCACAGTTATAGACAACAAAACACAGCATATTTAAAAGAGCTGTGTTTGCATTCTATTTTAATGTGCCCTTCACTCATGACAAATATCAATGAGATGATCAATAAGCCACGGATTTAATACACAGAGTTGATAGAATTCACATGTATTATCTGAGACAGAACTTTGTGGCCTTGGGAGATGAAGTTCTCACATCTTTTCTTCCTGGATTTTGTCTAGTGTCTGATGAAGAACTGAAATAATGGCTGTCCTTGAAGTGTAGGTCCAAGTGTAGGTCATGTGTACCTTGACTCCATTGCACCCAATTGCATCCATCATTTTCCTTTTCATGAACCTAGATAAATAGAATTATTGGATATTAACTTATTTTTGATAAATGACACATAAATATAGTTTTATCTAATTTTCTGAGAACAATGTTGGCAAGATGTCAATTTACATTAGGGAAGTACTATCATGATTATTGCTTATTCATATTAGCAGCAGTAAAAATAACTGCGATGTGTTTTTCTTATTGAAAAATATTTAATTTTAATCTGTCTGAAGAATTCATTGAACTAAAAGGCTGAGACATCCCTGCCCTCTTGGTTCTAACTTTCCCTATTTCACAGCCTACCATATGGGATTCAGATTTGCTTAGTTGTGCTTCCAAACTGTGCAAAGTATTCCCTGAAATTAATCTTTTAATATATGCCTCTTGTTCTGTACCTCTTGTTGACCCAGTAGCAGTTTTAATTTCTATGCTTTATAAAGTACAAGAAATGATCAGAGATGGAACAATAATCATGCTATGTAACTTATAGATTCAAGAAGAGTTGCAGACCTCCTTCTGAAGATCTGATGCAGAAAAAGATCCTAGCAGATTACAATAGTAAATGCTCATCCAGAACTGTGAAAGTGATACAGGTCCATGATACCCAGTAAAAAGCAGCAACTCATGGTGTTCATTTAAGCCTCAGGAAAGCGAAGTTGATCCACATGTTGCAAGAAAGTCAAACCAATCAACCCAATCAAAACATCCCTAGCAAGCAATAGGCAGTGTGCCATGTTCCATTAGAAAGAATATTGCTTGGGAATCAGATGATCACGGATTTTATTGCTGGCTACTTGATCTTTTGGCACTGTCAAAACTCTGTTTACTATTTTTAAATGAAAATGTGGAATAATATCTTTCTTTCAGTTATCAAGACATAAATTGATCTGTATTTATGCCAGTATAAAATAAATTCTCAATAAATAGAAGCTAATAGGATTCCCTTGGACTTAGCGATTTTTTTTAATTCTTTGAAACTTTTGTATACAAATAAAATAAATTTATATGTCTTCACTACCCCTGATATGCCCATCCCTACTCCATCTTTTCTCCCATACCTTTCCCATCCTTCATTGTAGCCACGCTCCTCCCACACCCTCTGCCTCTGTTATCCATTGGGTTCCATCTTGGATATCTGAACTGGCAGGTACTGGTATACCTGCTATAGCATGAATGGCCCACCAGTGGAAAAAAAAATCCCCTTCTGTTTACCAACAGCCCAAAACATTCTCCTTGAATGGTGTTACATCTTCTGAGGTCCTCACTTGTCCATGGTGAAATGTTGATGGGTCAGCTAATGTATACATCTGTGAATGTAACAGTTACTCTATTGCTGTGAGAGAACACCCCAAATCAAGAAACTTAAGGGAGAGAGGGAGGTTTATTCAGCTTACAGTTCTAGAGGGAAGGTGTAGTCTCTCAAAGCAGAGGTGGCGTGGCTGGCTGGCCAAAGCTGGAGGAGGCTAAGTCACCACGGACATCTTGGAAGTTGAGAGCTGTGGACTGCTTGCAGCAAAGGCAGACTTCTCCTGGAGGTAGGGTGGGACTAGTTCACCTCAAAGCCCACCCCTTGTGACTGCCTTCCTCCAGCAAGGCTCCACCTCTCAAGGTGACATGACCTTGCCAAACACATGAGACTGTGTGGAGGACACATTTCAAAACATGACAGTGAATATAGACCTCATTAGAATGAGCTCCTGAATAGGAGCCCTATCTTGATAAGAGTAAACTGAGTGGCAATGCCACTACCCACCTGTATTCTCTTGCAATCTTACAAATATCTCTTCCAAAAGATTTCCTGAGACTAGGTTTAGGATGGGGGTTAATATTGATGGTTTGTTTTGGACTGAGCTTGCCACAATATTATGTGCTCTACACTGGACAATTGTGTTTCTTTGCATTACATATCTTCCATTGCAGCAGTAAATTTCTTGTTTGAATTCTGAGAGGATGTCTTACATAATGGTATAGTGACAAGTGTTTAGATGGTAGTTTACTATCAAGTACTTATAGTTAACAATAAGACATCTGTTCCAATCCAGTGCCTTTCACTGATATTTGAGTGAGTTGGGAGCCAGGCACATGTTCCATTCAAACAAGCAGGCCTTCCAAACCAATCAGAGTACCAGGTACCCCAGTACTTTACATACCAGCCAATATGGCACCACTGAACTTTTCATTCCAGAGTTGTTATTACTGTAGCTTAATATATTCATAGCTAGGCAAGCAAGGCCTTTGATCACTTTTCTTCTTGGGCTGCCTGAACTCTTGCTATCCTACCTACTCTTACATATTATACCCTTACTTCCCTCCCCTTTAAAACTTTCCTTCCATAAAATTGGACGTTTTTATCTTCTTACCCCTATGATCTTTTCCCTCCATTCTCTTAAAAGAACATAGTTTCTGTATCTTCAGAGTTTGTAGCTTATGTAGGAGGTTTCATTTGAATATGGCAATCTGAAGATTTGATGCTAGGATCTGCTTGTTGGAGGGAATGAAAACTTGTATAGCCTTTTTTGGAGATGAGAAAAAAGGTTCCTCAGAAATTTAAAAATTGAACTATAGCACAACCCAGCTATGCCATTCTGGATATTCTCACAAAAAAACACTATATCTTATTACTGAGACACTTATGTGTCTGCGTTCATTGTAGCTCTATTCACAGTAGCAAAGAAATGGAATTATTCTAGATGTTCAACTACAGAGAGAAGGATAATGAAAAGAGGTACATATACATAATGGAATTCTATTCAGCTATTAAGAAAAATGGATTAGGGGCTGGAGAGGTGGCTCAGGGGTTAAGCCTCCGCCTTGCAGGCGGAAGGTCCCGAGTTCGGATCCCAGATCCCACGTATAGACGCCAGGAGGAAGCGGGGGCGGCCTGCGTTTCCGGTCCTGGTAGGGCGGAGCCTGTGAATCCCGGGGCAGAAGGAGGAGGAGGCGTCCATGGTGGTTCCCGAATTCGTCCGTGGTTCTACACATACACAGACACACAGACACACACACACACACACACACACACAGACGCGCGCACATACACACGCATATGCACAGTTGAATAAATAATAATAAAAAAAAAATTTAAGAAAAATGGATTAATGAAATTTTCAGGAAATGGATGGAATCAGAAGAAATTATACTCAGCAAGGTGTCCCAGATGCAGAAAAACTACAGCCTATGAATTCTTAACATACTTTTACCTATCATTCCCTGAGCTTCCTTCAAAAATATTTGATTCATTTTGCTGCATCAAAATGACTGAGCCATGAAATGTGGGAGATAGAGTCCAGATGGCCACCATCCCAGGTTACACTGCATGACTGAAGGAGCATCACAGTTATAGGAGTCTGAACCAGCTGGTTACATCACAACCACAACAAGATCAGAAGGCAGTAAGTCCATACAGACTTACTCAGTTCTCCTCATTCTTACACAGTTCTGATTATTTGCTTAGGAAACAATCCTGCTTGCAATGGGATATAATTAATATAGTCAAGACAATCCATCTGAAGAATGCTTAAGCTACAGAAGCCCTCTCAGGTGGTCCTGGATAACTGCCTACTAGATATCATGTTGACAATTAATATTAACCTTCACAATATTGATGAGCAAGTAAACAATTACTCTTTATTGCTGTGAGACAATACTCAAACACAACTTAAGGGAAAAAAGGGAGATTTATTCAGCTTACAGTTCAGGCATGGCTAGCTGGCTGAAGGTGGAGGAGGCCTAAGTTACTGCAGATATCATGAAGGCTGAAAGCTGATTAAAGCTCAAGAGTAGATTCGCTCAGTCAAGCTGGGCAGGGCCAACCAACCCTAAGCTCCATACCCTGTGACTACCTTCCTCCAGCAAGGCCCCATCTACTAAAGGAGCCAAGATTTTCACAAACAACTGAAAATATAAACACATGAACCTGTGGGGGACAACTACTCACATTTCAAACCAGGACAGTAAGTATTTTAAGTAATGGCAATTATTTACTGTTTTAATTCACAAACATTCCTTACCTCTAATTCCATATTGAAAGAGTGAATGGTAAATGTTTAAATAATGATTATAAGTCATTATATCAAGCTTCCCAAATTCTCATTATACATCTTTCTTGGGAATTGATCCAAAAGTGCTTCTGCTTGTCATAAGTGTTTTTCTCCACTTCATTATGAGACACAGAAAATTAGAGATGATCCATAAATTAGATATATGAACGCTGCTGTTTTGAACAGGTCAATTTTTAACTCATCTCTGTTGAAAGTCATTGAAAATAAGCTCTTTTTCAAGCTACCCATTGCACGTGGATTTTTTTTTTTTTTTTTTTGGAAAGACCTTCATTTTTCCCCCCTCTGACCTCTTCTCTTTTCCTTATTTCTTAATAGAGATTAGCAGCAAGAGTGTCCTTGAGGTGAGTTAGGACACTGAAGGAGATTAGCATTTACTGTAGCCTAAATAAAATTTAAAGATCCTTGAAGATCACATAACTAGAGGAAGAATGATATGTAGTGCCATGCATTGGAGAGGAGAAGATAGTGTAGATGATTCCATGCTGGGCATCAAATCTTATTGGAAATACAAATGTAGGGTAACAAGAGAATTGTCTGTGCATTATCAGCAAGCATTTTATCAGTTACAGAGCAAGAGGCCTAGGAATGGTACCTTTTAGGAATCTTCATGGAACATGAACATAAAGAAGGCCAGAAGAGATGAACATGTGACTGTTTCAAACAAGGTGTGATTGGTAATATCACCTAACCTTACAAGCATATTTTAGAATGATTGTAAGCCAAAATTACCCACTAGATATATTTTCTTCAAGATTACTAGTAACTTTAATGAGAAAATATTTAGGAGAAATTTGAGTATAAAAGGCAGGTTACAATAACTTTAATAAAGAATGGTAGATAAATGAAGGACATAGCAAGACGAAAACTTATCCTTAACATTCAATTAACAGGGATACAATGAGGAAAAGTTTGTGGCAGACATTCTAGTGTATCTCACTGTATCGTGATATTGCTCAATGAAACATAGGAAGCAGTAACCTCTCTACTGAAGTGTGTTGTTTATTTATTATTTATAATGTTGAGATTTTAGACTGTTTGCTTATAGTCGTACACCTGATTTACCTATAAAGTATTGTAAACAAACATAACCAAAATCTCGCTTCAAATCTACTGGCCCAGTCACTGAGGTACAGAGTATGTCCTCTTGTTCTTGGACTCTCTCTTTACTTATGTCTGACATTAGATTGTTTTGTTGCCTGCATCACAGTGAGAATACTAATGACAAGATCTTATTAATTGACTGCAATGGCTCAAATTTTAATTTGCACCATATCTTGCAACTATTGCTCTATTGTATACAGTGTAAGTGTTCTGACTTGTTATATCCCAAAGCTGTGATAACATTAGACATACAATTTTATACTAGTTTTGTAATGATGCTTTTTGCAGCTGCATATGAAAAACAGAGAAAGCTATCAGAAACTTAATTGGTAACATTTTTGGAGAGAATGGACAACATGTGGTCTAAGTACTACTTGGAAACCTCTCCCTCCATTAGCAGGTGCTCTTTTTCCATCATTTTCCACTGCCTCTCATCTTCCCTCCTGATGTCTAGCTACCACAGCTGTAGTTAAAACTATCTGTGTTCTGCACTGCAGTTTTGCTCTAACTGTGCCAGATCCAATTACATGGAGGTTAGATGAATCAGCATTAAATATTATTGTATTAAAATTAAGAATATATTTAAATAAGGGGTTGAAATTAGTAAGTATAGTCAAGAAAATGGATAACAGCCTAAAGGAATGGCATCCTTTTCTTGAGAAGCAGAAATAAATAAATGAGGACATAATATGAATTAAATAATAAAATCAGCACCATGTTTGAGAAGAGCAGGATTTTTTGAACATGTACATTCAGAATAAATATTGAATTTTGCAGGAACATTTTGTCAGTGGTGCAGATATTGCAGAAGACACAATAGAGTTGTTGTCTGTTCTTGGGAAGTAGTGTGACATAGATATATTTATAATTATATAAAATTATATTCTTATGGAAAAAGAAGGATATTTAGGGTTTGTAATAAGTAAAAAAAAGAATGATGGGTGTTAAACTATAAAGAATAAATGGAAATATAAAGATACTTTTAGATATCATTTATTAATATATACACCAAACCACTTTCTTTAATACAGTATTTTTAAAACTACCTCAAAAACTCTGTCAACTAATAGTCTAACTTCTTGATAAGAAAAGCAAGGGTCTCAGGGTTCAGCTAATTCTCCCAAGGTCACACAGGTAATAAATTAACCCAAAGACAGATTTGCGTAACAGTTACTTTGAGTGTAAACAAGATAAAATCCAAAAGTTTAGCCTTAAACCAGAAGAAACAACATGTTTCCAGGTTATTAGTTCTTTTGATGGCATCTGAATCATTAAGGAAATGTCTTTCTTTCTTTCATGGTAAGACCTTGAACTCCTATGCCTTTTTAATTGTGAAACTCCTTAAGTGTTCAGGAATTGCATTGTTCTCTGAAACTCATATCCATTAAGCAGATCACAGCCATTGTAGTTATGAAGAGTCTGGGGATTCTCTGCGCCAATGAGGAAGAAAGAAAATAGGAAGCCAGACTAGATTTAAAACACTCCCCTGAGAAAGGAATCACATAAACAAAGCAGGGCCAAGAATCTTCTGCTTCCAGAAAGGGGAGTAAATGGCAATCCACCTTGTCACTTAACACTTTTCAACTGTGTCTTTGGAAGCATCTTTGGAAGCCTTTGTAACTTTTTACATTCCCTGCAAGTTTGTAAGCATCTCTATGACTTAACATGGTAGTTGCCAATAACATTTGGATTTTCTTATCTATTGCCCTGGCTGCAAGTTTCTGCATGGCTTAAGGCATTATTGCAATGGAGATGTGTGTAGAAAATTTCATCCAGTTTCAAAATACCATATTATTTGACTAATTCAAGTTGGGAGAGGATTCTTAGCATTTATTAAGGACTCAAAACCTCCTTCACAAGAAGTCTGCTGGGAGCCTATTTAAACCTGACAGTTGAAGCCCATGAGTGCCACACTGCACAGTCTCTGATGCCTTCACCTTGGGAATGTGTCACTATCTGGCTTTTCATCCTTAGGGAGCTTTTTTCATTTCTTTATCCTGGGTTTATGGAATTATTGATATGTATTTGTAGCCTACAAAAGACCTTACAATTCTCAGCAATAAATTTAGTAACATCAGCAGTCAAAGGACTATGGGAAGAAGAAGGACACTACAGCATACTCCATTCATTCATGAGTTCATATCTTCCGTATTCTTTCTCGCTTGCTTGCTTTTTCTTTTCCTTCTCTGTCTCTTTCATGTGAGTGTGTGTGTGTGTGTGTGTGTGTGTGTGTGTGTGTGTGTGTGTACAAGAGAGCACTTGGTTATGTGTGCCTGTGGAGGCTTAAGGTGATATCTGAATCATCCTGGATTGATCTACCTCCTTTTTGCTCTGCTCTGGCTCCCAAGCTCTGCCTTCCAGGACTGGAATTTCAGGCCACTTCCATGTTCACTTAACTCAAGTTCATTTACTTTTGAGAGCAAGACTTTATCCCTTGACCCATCTCCAAGCCCTTTGTTTCTTTCTTTTCTTTCTTTTTAAAGAGTTGCCTTTGGTGTTCACATGCTTACATGTGATTGTAGCTCTCCATCACAGCTCAGGAAATTGGACCACCAATCAAAGATTTAAAGTAAAAAGAATGCTATGCAGCACATTATACAGCAAGATCTCTAGTTGCTTTGCCGAAGAGCATGACATGAAGGTAGCAGATTGCCATGCTTATTGAGAGCACAGAGTTGGTCTGCAGAATGCTTTAGTTTCCTACTCTCTAGGCTTTGGCTTAACTCATTCAACACACTTGCAACCATTCCTTCATGTGATTGCTTCCTCTTAGGCTCCCTATTGAAATGCAAACAATTACACTTGATTATTAAAACTATCTATCAGCTGGTTTTTTTCTTGCCCTTTGCTCACATTCACTTCACCCTCTCACACAGACTCTGTTTCACACAGGTTTTATTTCATCTTACTTCCAGTGCCAAGATTATACTCCAGGTCTATTCAGCCACCTGGTCCACTCTCACATTCCATCATTTGCACTATGCTGCCTCTTCTTCGTGGTATTGGCAGAGCCAAGAGTTCAGGAGAGCACACCCAAAGACAGTGTTCAGATCATATTGACTCCTGGAAAAATTAAGTGAAATCATCATTGGTCAAATCGAATCACATAGCCAAGCTGAAAGTTAGCAGCAATGTAGTGCATCCTAGTTTTTTATGTTGAAACATCACAAAAGAAAGGTTTTATGCACCTAATAAATAGGAATTTAGATCAACAGTTCAATCATAAAGGCTATGCATGCCTTTTTCTCCACTCATCTGAATACATACACTATGACTTGGATTTGTTGCCAAATGCAAAGCAGTTGCAAACTCCATAATCCTTACAGTGGATTCAAGAAGGCTTTCAAAAAGGAGACGGATCATGCCTATGTTGATCACTGTGATAAGACCTCCCTTGATGTTCTTTTTTTTTTTGGGCTGTCATTTTCCATAAATACATTTATCTACACCAACATAGACTCAAAGTCACTTTCTTTGTAGACAGTTTTAACCTGTAATCCACATCCTCTTACTTTGATCAACACAGATTCTCCAGAGACATGAAGACATCCTTATAAATGCAGAGCTCCATGTGCTAACTATGTCATGCCAGGTGACAGAGCCATCTCAGTATTACTAGGTGGAGCTTTTATTGTCCACCATCAGTAGACAGTGAATTTCTGTAGACGTGGAGAGGCACACATAGTCACTGTGAGGGATCACATTCTTTCCTGACAGAAACTTTTGTTTTTTCTGCTGCCTGCTTAGAACAGAATGCCAATGAATGATTCCCAAACCCAACCTCACAATACTCATACTATCTCAAATTTATTTCAGAAGTGTTTCACTGATAGTCTCCAAGCAGAATTGAATTGTATTCATATGAACCAGAGGAAAGTAACATTTCTTGTGGCACTGTGGGAGGAAATAAAGGAGGAATAGGCACTGTACTGAATCTCTTAAGGACTGAAAGTCACTGTACAGGGATACTTTAATCAAGACTTCTTTGTAAGAGAAAAAAAGACTCATGCATTCTCCTTTAGCAGTTAAGTAAGCATATTTTTTAAGCACGGAGGCTGGACAAGGTACAAGTAAACCTGAGATAAACAAGAGCTGCAGAGGAATAGAATGACTAGGTTTTCCTATCCTTTCCTCCCTCTGCAGCCTTCCTTTTCTTTTCTTTACTTCTTCTCTTTATTCCTTGTCACTGCAAGGACTTTCCAGTTCACCAATTAACCTTTCTTGCTATTATGTCTTGTCATGGTTGAAGCACATAACAGAAGGGAGAACTGGTGATTTATTTCAAGACGAAGACCAGATCTGACATTAGAAGGTTTGTACTGTGCACCTCCTCACAACTATACATGTCTCAGTGCCAAAGACAATCACTGTGTCCAGTTAAAGAGCGCATGTTGAGTTGGTTCAAAGCCTGGATTTGAACCCACACATAATGAGTCTTCTCTGTGTACTTTAAATCCTGCCAACTTTCTTGGAGATTTACCTCAACAAATAAAGGTTTTGAATGATATGTCTTATTTAACCAAGATGCTATGAATGAACTTAAATCTCAGAAGAAGATATTAGAACTTGAGGGCAGGAGGCAACTAGATAGAATCTCCTTCCCACAATTGGGTGAAAAAATTGAGGAAGGCTCAGAAGTGGAGAGAATTGAATCAAGAAAATGACCTTGAAGAGTCAATAAGGAAGTGGTGTGTGTGTGTGTAGGGAGGTAAGAATTTGACAGGGACTGTGGGGGAGATTTCTGGGAGTAAATGGGAAAATTAGAGAGATCAGAAGTTTCAAAAGCATCAGGAAGTTCAAGTGATTGGGTCACTGTCCATTCAAAAAGCTGATGGGACCTGGGTCTTGCTCTGTCAAATGTGATTACTAATCCAAAGCAAAACATTTCAGTTGCCCAGAAGAAAAATTGACAATATATCAGTTGTTCTTTGATTGTGTTAGTGTCATTCACACAGGTATATTCCAATGTGTGATATCCTAGTATTTTTAAACTCATATCTTTATTATTTTAAATAGTTGCAACCAGACTGCATTATGAAATGTGGAAAAACAAAGGTATTTTATAACACATCTACTAATATGGTTTTCTTAATCAATTTCCAAATGTTCCAGTATTGCTATATAGTTGAATATGGACGTGTGAAAGAATGGGAAGTAGAGGCTTGAATCACACTCACGTTCTCCAGGAAGAGTGACCGTTTTCTGTCAAATCCCACAACATCCTCATAACCTTGCTGGTTCTCTGATGTCTGTCACTCCTCTTCATTTTATCCATCAGTCTTATTCTTTCACACGTCCATGGGAACTCTTAGATATGAGAAGACAAATGCATTAGATGAGTTTAAGGTCAAGTCAAAGTTAAATAATAACTTACAGATCCTATCCCAGCTTTAATTTGTTTCATTTTGACCATTGCTTTGACGATCTGTTTCATCCCATTTTAGATAAGAGTTTTGCTTTTAACGCTCCTCACAGGCTTGGGTTTTAAGGTTTGGATTTGAGAAATTAGTGGGCATAGAAGGTATACCTGTTACATTTTTCTGTTGCACTGAGACTAAGACTCAAACTCAAGGAACTTAAAGGGAAAAGGAAGATTTGTTCAGCTTACAGTTCCAGAGCTGAGATATAATCCTTTGGCGGGAGAGGTTGGCTGGCTGGCAGATATAAATCACGTTCATCAAGGAGGCTGAGAACTGTTAGCTACCCAATCTTGAGGCCCACACCCTGTGACACACCTTCCTTCAGAAAGGCTCCACCTCTTAAAGGTTCCATGACCTTCCCAAAGAACTAGAGATTCAAACGCATGAGCCTGTGAGGGGGACAACTCACATTTCAAACCATTGCAGACAGAAAGTCATTTCCAAAAGTCCTAATGAGAGAAAAAAACTAACCTAATACTCTTTGAAAATGACCTTTAGAAAGGGATTGCTCCTGGGTTGATCAACAAAGGCTATATAAATGGTGTCTCTGAATGGTACCCAGAAAATACTTTCCTGTGCAACTTCAGGTCCCTCTTTTAAGCAGATTCAAGGTCTTAAAGAGTCCACAAGCAGGGAAATGGGGGATGATGCGTTGTTTACGTGTAAAGTGAAGAGTGAATAATCAAAAGGAGAAGTAACCGGAGTGGATCATTCCGCAAAGATGAGAGAGGCCAAGAGAGGCTGTGGCTTTACTCAAACACATCAATGGCACCTGTCACCTGCCTGGAATAGGGTCTGAATGGCTGAGGAAAGTCATTTCCAACTCCAGAACCTTATGCTTTTCTATTGGCTTTTACCTTGGAGTTGTCATTTCAAGCCTAATAACTGACTTCATGACATACAATAAGTTCCCCTTGGCATGGGTATTTGGATTGTTCAGCTTTAATTTTCTGTATCAAAATGATGTCGCTTGTGGCTCTAGATACCTTCTAATGATAGCTTTTGCTTCATTTATACTCCTGCCGAGTATCGTCTCTTGAAAAATCTTTACATAAATAGGGATTCCTCAGTATCCATGGAGAATTTATTGCAAGATACTCTTTTCTTCTTTGTAATTGTTTTTTATTATTTATTCAATTGTGCATGTATGCGTGTGTGTGCATGTATGTGTGTGTGTGTGCGTGTGTGTGTAGTACCACGGACGAATTCGGGAAACACCATGGATGCCTCCATCTCCTCCTTGTTTACTCTTCCCTGGGATTCACAGGCTCCGCCCTACCAGGACTAGAAACGCAGGCCACCTCCGCTTCCACGCGGTGTCTATACGTGGGGTCTAGAATCCAAACTCAGTACCTTCCGCCTGCAAGGCAGAGGCTTAACCCCTGAGCCACCTCTCCAGCCCCATCAATCAGTCTTATAGAATCAAGGCAATTTGGGATTAAACACTTACTTTGTTCCTTATCTTCAGCCACTAGACATTTTTACTATTTTTCACTTACTTTCCTAATGCTCTACCAATTAAAAAGCTTTCTATTTCTTCATGTCTTTTCCTGTCTCCTTAGCTCTCCTATTTTGTGCAGATGCCAATGTATTTGTTGTTTGTTGTTTTTTCTGTTCATTTTATGGACTTGAGGTGCATTCTACTCTCCAACCATTATAAAATATAATTATTGCTACTGTGCAGCATGTGCAACCTGAAGACATTCTTTCACTGTCATCCTCATGCCCACATCATGATTGTTCATTTGAACAGAATTCAATTCTGCAGTAAACATAGGTGATTGAACCTATGTATCCTACATACAACTTTTCAAAAAAGTGCTGCTGTATGTATGCAAACTAAAATCACAAGTGTGTGTGTGAGTGTGTGTGTGTGTGTGTGTGTGTGTGTTGTGTATCAGAGGGTACTATGTGTCCTTGTGGAAGACCAGGGGTGACTTCAGGAAACATCCTGGATTGTTTCTACTTCCTTTTTGCTTTGCTCTGGGATTTCCCAGGCTCCACCTACTAGGGCCGGAAGTGAAGACCACCATCCTTTACACCTGGCATTTTTTACATGGGACCCAAGATCCAAACTCAGGACCTTATGCTTATGAGACAGTCCTAACTATTTTTCTTAACCAATACTAACAGAATCCATGAGGATTTCTCTTCAGTGATTTTTCTCTTCAGTCTTTATTAAAATTCTTTTTTTTTTATTCAATTGTGCGTGTGTGTGTATGTAACGGACGAATTCGGGAACCACCATGGACGCCTCCACTTCCTTCTGCCCCGGGATTCACAGGCTCCGCCCTACCAGGACCAGAAGCCCAGGCCGCCCCCACTTCCGCCCAGCATCTATAAGTGGGGTCTAGGATCCGAACTCAGGACCTTCTGCCTGCAAGGCAGAGGCTTAATCCTTGAGCCACCTCTCCAGCCCCCTTCAGTCTTTATTCTATTGCGTTTTGAATAACATCTTCTCTCCACAAGCTATGATTTAAGAACAACAAAAATAAATACAATAAGGTAAGTTATTGGGAGAAATATGGAGAACTTTGTGACTTTGTGCTGGGAAAGTCTTTGTGTCTTGGCGAGGGGGTCAAATGGGCCTTTCTCATCTGAGCTCTGAGGAGAACAATACTGTGAGAGATACAGGCAGTGGAAGCCTAGCTTGTGATGATCCAGAGGGGAACAGAAACTGTGTTTGCAACTGGATTAGTGACACATGGAGCCATGTGTTGGCTGAGAGTTTAGTGAAATTTGCCCTCATACTGAAAGCTTGCCTGAAGTTAAACTGGAGTGCTTGGTGGAGAAAATTTTAAAGCAGTGTAGTCTTGACAATATGATATGGCTACTTTTTAGTTGTCTTCAAAATTGTGAAAAAAAGCAAAGAATCAGGCTGGAAGAAGCAAAAACTGTAAGATCTAATGAAAAATACAAAGCCAAACTTGAAGAGTTGAACCTGGAAGAAGCAGGAAACAAAATGGCTGTTAAAGAGATTAGCTCCATTTGTAAATGAAAGCCTGCTCTCAATTTGGATAATAGGAGAGGTCTTAGTGAGGGCAAGATCTTCAGAGAAGACTCACACCCATAAGAATGCAAATCCTTTTAGAAGAAATGAGCTAAAGGGTGGAGTTCCAAAGCTAGGATCCACGTCTATAAAACAACTGTCCAGGTATGAAAGAGATGGTCAATATAGAGAAGCAGAATCAGCTGTGACTCAAAGGGGCCAGTCTTGGCAAAGTCATCCACGTGATTCTGGTTTTACTGGCATCAAGGATGCAAGAGGGAGGAGATGGTGAAGTCCTCCTCCAAGATTTTGAAAAATGATGGAAGCCAGGCAGCATGTGGCAGAAAGTCTGCAGTTTAGAGGCCCAAGAAGGGCAGTTTGTGCTGTGAGGTTAAAGCCTGGTTTGCCATTGAGAAGTAAAGATGTTAGAGATTCCAGAGGCAACATGGGACACCTGCCAAGGAGAGCTGTATACCCTGGGAGGTATACAGCTCAAGAGAGCAACATATTCTATGGACAGCTGCATTGGAGGGGTGGAACCAAAGCTCTTTGGAACTGAGATGACTTCAAAGAGAGGCTCACCTGTTGGACTTAGAGCTACAAGATTTGGAATTTGTCCTGCTGGTTTTTGGGCTTGTTATGGACTGATCTTTCCCCATTCCTTCCTTTTGGAATGGGAATGTTTATTCTGTACCATTATATCTTGGAAGTATGTAATTTGTATTTTGATTTTACAGGAGGCTTTGGACTTTGGACTTTTGGACTGTGTTGGGACTACTGATGTAGTCTATGAAGACTTTTAAAGTTGGACTGAATATGGTCTGCATAATGAGATGGCAACGAGCCTGTGGGGGCCAGGGGTGGAATGTCGTGGTTTAAAATGTGCCCCCCACAGTCTCATGTGTTTGGCAAGGTCATGGTATCTTGAGAGGTGGAACCTTGCTGGAGAAAGGTAGTCACAAGGGGTGGGACTTGAGGTGAATTAGTCCCACCCTACCTCCAGAAGTCTGCCTCTGCTGCAAGTAGTCTGCATCTCTCAGCTTCCAAGATATCTGCAGTGACAGCCTTTTCCAGCTTTGGCCAGCCAGCCATGCTGCCTCTTCTTTGAGAGACTGTACCTTCCTTCTGGAACCATAAGTTAAATAAACCTCCCTTTCTCCCTTAAAAAAAAAAAAATAGTAAAAGACCAAGAAAAGTAATCAGTCAGACAAAAGAGGTCAATATTGCAAAAAGGGAAATTGTTGTGACTATGAACAAAATCAAGTTCAGACTCAGCTACCAATTAGCATTCATTCAATAATTTATCTATTAGCCCCATACTTTTGGTTGAGCCTCTTGGCTTATATACTAGTCATTAAATGTCTTTTCACATAAAGAATTGCTAGATAGCTGCAATCTTTTCTAAATTTTTCAGGGTTTTTAAAAAATTTTTAAACCAATAAAGCCAGTCTCAATAGTGTCATTGATATATAAATCAAAAATTTTTTTCATTTATTTGAGGTATTGATACCAATAATCCTTAAACAAATTGTATATAGGTTTTGGTGTGATAAAAATTACCTCAAGGAGGGACTGGAGAGGTGGCTCAAGGGTTAAGCCTCTGCCTTGCAGGCGGAAGGTCCTGAGTTTGGATCCCAGATCCCACATATAGACGCCAGGCGGAAGCTGAGGCAGCCTGTGCTTCTGGTCCTGGTAGGGTGGAGCCTGTGAATCCCCGGGCAGAGTAAACAAGGAGGGGGTGGAGGTGTCCATGGTGGTTCCCGAGTTCGTCCATGGTTCTACACCCACACACATACATGCACACAGGTGCACATCATGCATGCACAATTGAATAAATCATAATCAAAAAATTTAAAAAATACCTCAAGGTAAGTGGCTTATGATAATTAATTTAGGGATGGGGTGATGACTCATGGGTTAAAGTATTTGCCTTGCAAGCAAATGAACCTGAGTTCAGATCTCAGATACCACATAAAAATGCCAGATGGCAATGGAAACTGCCTACAATTCTATTCATGGAGCCTGGGAAACCCCAGATCAAAATAATAAGAAGGTAAAGCAATGCAGGATAATTCAGATTTCATTCTTGACTGTACCCTCTGGTATATACATACAGGCATACACACACATAGTCCTAAATAGTTAGAAGTCCCAAATAGTTCTTGCTGGGCCAAAATCAAAGAAGCGGAAGGGCTGGGAATTTTTATGGCCTTGCTAGGTCACAATGTGTTTCTTTGAATTGTTTTTTAGTCTAAGGAATCATTCCACCTATGTTTTTTTCTTTTTCTTCTCTTTCCATTCCCATTTTTAAGCTCCTGGCAACTTTTTGTCTTAAAAGTCAGTGGTCAATGAGTAACACTTGCTTCTTTGATCATTATTCCATGTTTGGCTTCTTTTATGATAGGAACTATCAAAGATCCATTGTTTTAAAGGCTCATGTTTTATTTGTTTTTTATTAAAAATGTAATTATACATTTTAAAATTTTTTACCAGTTCCCTCCCTCCCCCCTCCTCCCCCCGAACCCCCTCCTTTCCCTCCTCATCCCCCAGTGCCTTTCCCCCAATTCCCAGAGAGTCCTTTATTGTGTATGCCTGACTCTCCATTGGGTCCTCCTCTCCGATGACATATAAGGACCCAGTGGCATTTCCATAAGCCCTTTCTCTTGTTCCCCTTAAGCATAAGAGCACTACTATGGCTGTCAATCCCTTGCCTCCAGGGATCTCGGTGCCCTTAACAGATGCTAGATTTTATGAGGGCAACAGTGCTCTGGACATTGCGCAGGGCATGCAAAGTCCCATTATGATTGCTTTGGCCCCAACTATTGTTGAGAATCTTGCAAATCGTTGTTCCTCCCATCCTTTTGCTCTTACAATCTTACCGCCCCCTCTTCTGCAAATGTCCCTGAGCTCCAGGATGGGGAGAGATTAGGCTGGCCTAGTTCTATGTGATTGATATAGAGTCTCTGAAGTTCTGGATTGTGGTTTGTTGATTTTCTTTTGCAGTTCTGCTGCTCCTGCAATGCCCTTCACTCCATCCTGCTGGGCACTGTATGTCACCCCCTGGCCAGAGACAAAAAGCTGTTAAACTGGAGTCTTGTTATAATAGCACATACAAGGGTAGATGTAATAAAAGTAGGAAACCTCAGTGATGGAGGGGTCCATCACCCATTTGCAAAATGATTACTTTTTATCTGCTAGACTATATGCCCTCCCCTTCAGGTGAGATCAGGAGAGAACGTCTGTGAACTTAACCAGGTTTCTCATTACTTACTTGCAGACCTTGATGGAGGCCTATTTTCTCTGCTGTAACATGGTCCCCTCTCTCCTTGTTTCTGATGTGGCCCTCCTACCCCATCTCTCTTGTTCATAATCCTTGCAATTACTGTGTTACATAGGTTTACTTTTGAGTGTCTCAATGTGGGCTGGGTGAGTTTGGTACTAGGAGCCACCTATTAGGGAGTACATCCGGCGCTTAATTTTCTGGGTTTGGGATACTTCACTTAATATAATTGTTTCTAATGACATCCATTTCCCAGCAAATTCCAGTAATTCATCATTTTTGATGGCTGAGTAGTACTCCATTGTATAGATGTACCACAGTTTCCTTATCCACTCGTCAACTGTTGGACATTTAGGTTGATTCCATGACTTTGCTATTGTAAACAGTGCTGCTATGAACATGGTCAAGCTTGTGCTATGGAGGCGAACCTCTGCTGCATGGGGGGTTATTCCCAAAAGTGGGATAGCAGGGTCAAAAACCATAGTTGAAAGGATAGGGAAATTGGGCTAGGCCAACATTTCCTAAACAGACATCCAATGGCACAGTCACTGCTACCAACTCTCAACAGTTGGGATCTTGTGAAATTAAAGAGCTTCTGTTCAGATAAAGAGATTGTAACACGAGCTCAAAGGAAACCCACAGAATGGGAGAAAATCTTCACTAACCACATATCTGACAGAGCTCTACTGTCCAGAGTGCACAAAGAACTTAGAAAACTAAACTCCAAGGAAAACAATGGCCCAATTAAAAAATGGGCCCTGGAACTTAAAAGAAACTTTACCAGGGATGAAATTAAAATGTCTAACAAATATCTTAAAAAATGCTCCACTTCCTTCGCCATCAGGGAAATGCAAATCAAAACTTCCCTGAGATATCATCTCACCCCAGTCAGGATGGCAAAAATCCACAATACAAACAACGACAAATGCTGGAGAGGATGTGGAGAGAGGGGAACTCTCCTACATTGCTGGTGGGAATGCAGGCTCATAAGGCCACTCTGGCAAGCCGTCTGGAGATTCTTAAAGAAATTAAAGATTGAAAGGCTCATGTTTTAAATTGGATACCTCTGGATAAGCCATCACCTCCAACCCAGGCGATTTTGTCGCATATCAGAACTCTGTTACCTAAGATTACATGTCCACAGGTTTCAAGGGTCAGGGTTGAGGACATAGAGGAGGCGATCGATCTGTCCACCTGTCATATTATGTTTCTGACAGATTCTAATTTACAATACTGATTGTAAGCTCCCAAATACCTGTTCAATGGAACAAATTACAGAAGGCAGTTTATTTTTTAATTCTATTAAAGTAACAAAAGTTACCCTTTTATGCTCTATAAATAAGTGTGCAAGTTCTACATGTGTGTACGCCTTAGGTCCTGTTGTGTCTCATCTCCTCGTACAAGGTCAGCCTCTGGAATTAGCAGAGTTTAATTATGTGGCTATATGAGACCCTGCTTTCTCCACAGGGAACTCCGAGGGCCCCTCTACCTGTACTGCTTTGCTCTTGCCTACACCTGGCATACACCTGATGAATTGAAAGCATCTATTCCATGTCTTTGACTATAGCAAATTGATGCAATAAAAATATGTTAGGAACCCAGTAAAGCTCTTGAATAAATGGTTGGTGTTTATTGCCAGTGTAAAATGCTCCTGATTTTGAACATGTTGCTGATGTGATCTTCTGAATAAAGATAATTTTCACTATGTGAATAATGTCCTATTGTTTCCCAAAGTATATGAGTGGTTAGAAAACACATTATGTCTTTCAGTTTCACTCTACAAAAGGAAAATATCTTTTGGATATTGTGTTGCAATCAGATTGATGAAGATTTTTTTTATTTGAGTCTGGAACAAAGAACAAAACATAGGATGTTTCTGGAAGATTCTGAGTTATTCACTGAGACTTAAAAGTACTATAATCAGCACCTCAGCAAAAGTCCACTTACATACACAGCAGGCACTCCATAAATGCTTACTTTTAACCAGAGAACCATATTTCACTTTTCTCCCTAGTCAATAGTAGTTTGATTGTAGTCCTTCTTCCCAATTCAATTTGAATTAAATAGAAATGATAGATATGACAGTCAGTATAGAGCCTTGTCTTTTAATTGTCTATGCCCCTTGAAAGTTAGCTAATTCCCAAATTCCCTGCAGAGTTCTTTTGGGTTGTTTACTTGTTGGTGGGCTCTACATAATACCATCATTTCTGCTAGGTGGTATTGCCTTCCTGGACATGTTATAATTATGCACAACTAGTTGAAAATCACTACTACTATTTTGACTCCATCTTTTAAAAACAAATTCACAACCAGAAAAGATATCTCAGCCAATTAGATGCATGCTTGTGAACATGGGACACCTGTGTTTAATTTCTGGAAACTCACATGGTAGAAGAAGAGAATTTACTTCTGAAAGTCATCCTCTGGCTTCTGTCATGGATGACATCCTGACATACATGTTCTCTCTCTCTCTCTCTCTCTCTCTCTCTCTCTCTCTCTCTCTCTTTTACTTCTAAGAAAGAAAGAAAGAAAGAAGAAAGAAAGAAGAAAGAAAGAAAGAAAGAAAGAAAGAAAGAAAGAAAGAAAGAAAGAAAGAAAGAAAGAAAGAAAGAAAGAAAACAAAGTCACAGGTTAAATGGATAGATGGAGAGATTGTTAATAGGATTCCTTCTTCTCTAATGTTACAAACTTGCCTTCCTGTCTACAATTGGAACAAATCATTCAGTAGATCACAGTTCTTCCCCATGGGATCTGTAAGAGAAATGTCACTTAGATGGTGTTACTTGCTGTAAGGGCCAGCTGTAGAGCGAAGGCTTCCAGAAAGGAGATGAGTCAGAGCTGCTTCTGCATTGGACGAACTTTACCAAGATTCTCAACCCACACAATGTGCCTGGAATTATCATATTTAATGCCATTTCATAGTACTAAGAAGTGTTTTGTGGTTTGTTGTTTTTCATTCCTGCAATCGGTATGTTGTCTGTCAGTATCAGTCCATATCAGTGACTGGGTTTTGTTAAGACACTATGTGTTACCAATTACAGAACTCAGTTCGTTTGTGAGTCATTCCCTGGTCAGCCATCAAAAGTGAAACAGGTCTGTGACCTTGGGAGGGATCTGATTAGAGAAAGATGATACTCTTTGTTAACTGTAGAGTAGAGTAGATGTAAGGAGGAGGGGAGAATCGTTCTGATTTGAGTATAAATCATCTGCACCAGTTTCTAAGGCCAGAGAATGCTCATTCCCTTAGTTACAGAAGGTTCTTCCGTTCAAACACCTGCTTTCAATACATTTGTTCCTCCTTTCCTCCGCCTAGGGCATCCCATTTGAACCATTTTTATGGTTTGACCCTGAAATGTTTCCCACAGTCTCATGTGTTTGAACGTTTGAATCTCTATTTCAGGAAGTTATAGAACATTTTGAACATCTAGTGTTGAACTCAGAGCTTTACTTTTAATTCCCCACTAGAAGGAGGGCTTTATTCATGCCAAGTACTAATCACCTAATACTTATTATAGTGGTCTAGTCCAGTATCACTCAGAGCTTCCATTTTTTCTTGTTACAACAACTGAAGTCAGAGATATAAGACTCCTGTTTTGCTGGAGACCAGTTAGATAAGAAAATTTAACTTGCTAAAATGATTCTACAAAACATGTATATACTTTCAATTATAGCAGTATTACAGCCAGGAAAACCTGTCTCTAAGTTGAAATTATGATGAATCTAAAGTCTAATTCAATATCTAATCTAGCAAATCCCTCACTACTTTAAATTTCCTCAAGACACTTACATCAGCCTCCATTTGGACATCTCAAGAGAATAGTATGGAACATTTATTGCTAGCTTGGGAAAGGATTTAAAATTCCAAGCAGGACAGTTTCTATTAAATGTGTGTGACATTAGGTTGAAAGTTGAACCACTGCAAATCAGGGACCATCTGTGATATATTTTTAAATGCCTTGCTGGTCAACTCAAAGTGTTCATTCAAGACTTCTGTTAGCCAGTTTCCCATTAAGGTATCAAATATCTGTGAAAACCCACTTCTCGATAGGTGAGATTTGTTTAGGGTCACAGATTTACAGGTTCCAGTCCATGATTAGTTGCCGTCGGATGTTCGTGTCTGTGGCAATGCAGCATAACATGCTGAAGCACAGTAGAGCAGAGCCATTCACCTGATATTTGAGACACTCTAGTGAAAAGGAGGAGGTGAACAGCATCCCATTGTCCCTTTCAGGGTATACCTCTTGCCTACAGACTTCCACAGGCCCCCACCTCCTAAAAGTAAATATACCTTTCAATAATGCCAAGTTGGGGATCAAGCCTGGTCTTTAGGGGATATTACAAATCTAAGCAGTAGCAATGATATGTACCATTTTTGCAATGGTGATTCAAATCTGGGAAGATGGTTCAGCTTGTAAAGTGTTTGCTGCACAAGCATGAAGATCTGAGTTTGAATCTCTAGCACCCACATTAAAAAAAAAAGAAAAAAAGCCAGAAGGTGCAGTGAACACACCGGCCAGTCAGTGCAGCTGAAGCAGTCAGTTTCAAGTTCAGTAAAATATCCTGTGTCAGAAAATAAGATGGTAACGATTAAAGAAAATACCAAGGGTTGACCTCTGGCCTTAACATGCAAATGCACGGACATATATATGCACATGCAACATACACGTACATGTCATAAACAAGTGTTAATATAGAACTTCCTAGCCTTCATCTCTCTGAGCAGCCCTGGTATGTTTGTGAGTTTCATTATGAACCTTCTTTCTGAATAGAGCTATTTCAGTATGAGTTTTTCTATATAATTTGCTAAGTTAAAGTTTACCAGTTGTTTATATAGCATCACAGGTCTTCTATAAAGTAGATGTCCTCATGTTGTAAACACCCAGAAGAAGAAACATACACTAATTCTGTCAGCAAATCTTGATGTCTGTACCAGTCACTTCCAAAGTTTGAAAAGTTTTTGAACGCTGGTGACTCTGAAATCCATTGGCTTCTCTTCTCCACAGTCATTTGTGGTTTCTCCAGAGTAGTTAATAGCTGTTTTCAGTGAGGAGAAGGCTTCCTCCACAAGGTCCAACCTGGAATCTCATGGGAACAAAACTGATGAGGACACATGAAATATAATTAAAAGACTGTTCCAGCCAGTGTCTCCAACAGCAGTATGACCTGTGAAATTCAGGATGTTGATCAAAGAGAGTAGAACATGAGGATATTGGGGTGAGGCTGTCAAATAAAGCTGTATGTTAGCCCGAGTGAGTCACCTGCATTCATATCACCTTATGATGTCCATACCAGAGCCCACTTTGGCATCTTACAATCATGTTGATTATCTACCACACCATCAGGTTCTGGAAAAGGTCCCAAAGGTGGGATTTTTGGCTGTGCTCCTGACTTCCTTTAGCAACTACCTTCCCTTGCTACTCTCTGTCACATGCTCTCTTCCTTTATCACCCATGTATTTCCCTAATTTAGCAAAAGCAGACTTGACTTTTGTATTTCTGATCTATGAGCTAACAGTAAAGTGTGGTTATGGTTGCTTCCTTATCTCTAAAAGCCACAAGTATCTAGGTGCCAAGACTGAACTATGTTCACTAAATTTCCTCAAAGCACAAGTCACAAATCCAATCCAGTCGTTGGAAGGAGACAGCAGAAATTTCTATGAATTCTTTCCTCTAATTTTGACTCTTCTATTAGGGGATTTTTCTTTCTTATAATTCTACTAAATGCCAGTCCTATGCATGAAAGGACAATTTTACACATTTTCTTTAGCCACTGTCTCTTTAGATATCTATAGTGAAGCACCCTTCTCAGGTAAAGAATTGTAGACAGCACTGAGATAGGAAAATAATTTGGGGCTTGGACCTTCCCTCAAGCAAATAAAGTTTTATCATTGGATTTAGAACATATGGTAAATGCTTATGCTTTAAGTGACCAAAGGGATTTACATAAATGCATATGGATGCTAAATAATGATGGGAAGTGAGGAGAGAGTCCATTAGACTAGAAGAGAAGAAATATCATGAAGCAGGACACACTGGAAAAGAACCCTGAAAGTTTGGGACATGCCTAGATTGGGTGGGGGTACCTTGGCAGTGCAGTAAGGAAAAGAATGCAGTCGTATAAGGAAGAATGAATTTTTAGATGAAAGAAACATTAATCACCATGACAAAAATAATAAACACCATTACTAGATAGAATTCAAAGTGAAAGAACATTCAAGCTTCAAAGAAGCCTATGAACATCCTGATCCTGTACTCATTCAGAGCCAATGAATCATCTGCCTTCCTGCCTCGATTCATTTCATCATTGACCCTCTAATTTTTAATTGTCACATACATTATTTTAATTGTTCATATTTTGGCTTGTATATACATTTTGGTACATCAAATTGGAGTCATTAGCATTTCTATCAACTTGAACATCATTTATTTGTGTTAGAGAAATTTAAAATCCTCTGTTGTCTATTTGTGAATAGACAGCAAATTGCTCATAGTCAGCCCCCTGCTATGCTGGAGATCATTTACACTTACACTGTGTCCTCCTATCTAGCTGTCTGTTGACTCCATTACACATTGTGTCTGTGTGCCCTTCTATCCCACTCTAGCCCCATCTAGATCTATGTTACATAGAGCCTTGTCTAGTACCAGTTGTATATTCATAATGATCACCAAGTTCTGTCATTCTTTCATCAATTTCTTTAAATAGCAAATTCTTGGGAATGAACATGTGGATCCACTCTGCTGTCCTTAGTATGCTGTGTCTTACGTGTAGCAGATGCTGGCTAAATATATGAATTAGGACAAGATGAATGAATTGACTTTCTATTGTACGCCATCAATCCTGGTGAACTGTGACCACGTTGGTTTAGCATAAATTTCCCAGCCTTTTAAAAAGGTCTTATCCAAGGAAGATGCTAAAATTATATATGTATGATTAATTTCAAAAGTCAGTTTTTGGGAAAAAATAGCAGGCAAATGAACTTGTGGCTTCTAACAGCAATGTGGGTTGGTCAGGTGCTGGCTACTTTCACCTCTGTTCCTCAGAGTTCTGGCATTGTACTGTCACATATTTCTAATCCATTTATTTCACTCATAGTTTCCCTTCTAAATAATCAACAAGGACCTGGAATCACTCTTACTACTTCTTCCTGACTTTAGAACTAGAGAGCAGACTACTTCCAGGACATGATCATTTTCTCTCTAATTTTAAGTGTGTATATTTCAAACCCTGTTTCAAGCCATTACTTATTTTGGTTTATTCATCCTGTAAGCCATCTCTCTTATTTTCAGTTTCACTGTAACCTTGCTCAGTTCTTTTTCCTGGAAGTTACTTGGGTGGGGGGGATGGTGGAGAGGAGAAGACAGACAGTTGGTTGACCTCCCATAGAATAAGACCCTGGATGATAGTATCTACACGACAATGAGTACTCAGAAGTACTCACTGGGCCATGAACACCATGTGAATTTTTGTTGTGGCCCTCTGTCCTCTAAATACTATAGTCATTATCATCTTCATTGGAACAGCTATTTCTACTCATGTGACACCATCAAGATTGGACAAGTTAACCTTCCCTTAAGGGATGGACAGAGTCCACCTTCCTTCGTGTGTGTCTTTCCTAATTATATGTAATTCTACCCCCCTGCATGTGGTCTTTTGAAATGCTAGAATATAGAAAGTATGGAAGATTAACTAAAGATGAGACATAGTCTATACATGCATAAAGATATCATCCATGCTTGGTGATGTATTTCAGTGATAAGGCTGTTTCAGGGTAACTCATGAGCCTGTAAGTAAACCCTACCCATACTCATGTAAATAAGCCAAATAAATTTGATGTGAGAGTATCTTTACTTCAGTCTGTTAGTTAGTTCCCTATCTTGGAGTGTAGAATTTCATTAATATCTTACAAGAAAAAAGAACTCATGCAATGGTTATTTAGTCAAACTGGAGCTGAGCTGTTGCTGCAGAGAAAGCCATGGAGAAACTGTGTAGGCAAGTGGGTCCTTCTGCTGGTGTAAACCCTCAGATTCCCTCCTACCTGGCCATAGTTCTGCATGAAGAGACTGTGTAAGCAACTGCATGCTTCTGCAGGTGTAAATCCTCAGCTTCCCTCCTACCTGGTTTTCCTTTCTCATCAGGAAAGCTTGTCTTTTTCATGATCTTCACTGTCTGTAGAAAGCAGTTTTCACTAGCAAGTAATAAGTAATTGTCTCCCTAGGAGTGCTTGGAAGCAAACAAAATTAATGAGGAAAACTATGGTAGAAGCAGTGTGGGGGAAACTCTCTAAGTAACTGAGTTTATTGTATTATTTACTTTTCAAGTGGAATTCTAACATTTTCTTTTGGATAGAAAATATATATGTCAAAAGAAACTGCATTTGTTGACAGTTGATTATATATATATATAATTCTTGAACTCAATTATTGAGGAAATAAATATTTTCTTGACATGAAATTTTTATTCCTAGAATATAGTAGTCCTGTTTAGCCTCATCTAAGTAACCAATGAATAAGTAATTAGGGGAAAAATACCAAGGTCACTGATTGCAAATGAATGTGATCCAGACATCATATCTACAAGACTACAGTCACATCAGATCACATGAATCAGTCTGGATTTCTAAGTGTAGGACACAGTATGCAGCAGTATACATTCAAATTTGCTTACTGGACCAGAGAATATAATAATACAGTTCTTAATATATACTTTAATACCTGGGTCTGAGTAATTTCCAAAGGATAGAGATTCATTTCTGAAAGTTTGTATGTCCAAGGGATCTACCTACATTGAGGACTTTCATGCTGAAACCAGGACAAGATTATCTAAGAAAGTGAGAGGAGAGGTCAGAAACCATTCTTTTACCCATAATCCTTTCCCATTATAGCTAAGGCACTTGTATAATAGCCACTCTGAGCATTACATGAATGTAGCACCCTCATGACATAAACGATTCTTAAATTCTGGCTAATTGTGAAATTAGTTGCATTTGGAGATTAAATCTCTTCTACAGGAAATTTGGGAGAACATATTCAAACCACAGAATGCTAGTTTTCTGCACCTCATCGAATTTTTATTTGTGTTGGGATGATGTATTTGTGGAAAGTTGCTTATAAGTTTGCCTATAGATATACTGTTAGAAAATGTTTGTCTTTGCATTTATGGCCTTGTATCAACAAGGATACATGTTCAGATTGCTTTGGTATAAGATTTCCAATTGCTGTGACTAAATGAATTAAGGAGATTTATTGCCAAATTCCACCAGGCCAGCTGGGGAAAGGAGGGGGAATTCGGCTAGGGGCCTCACCATATCAAGGCGAGCAGACACCGGGTCACCACCCAGACCCCAGGGGAGTCAGGCTAAAAAACAGCAGGCAAAGGTCGAGTTTGCTGCAGACTCAGCTTTATTCAGGAAGTGTTTGGGCTTATATAGGGTCGGGGTCCAATCAGGTGTGGCCACCTTTCAGCTCAGGGGGAGGGGGAGAGCAGCCACCAATCATTTAGCTGTTTATTAGGTGCCCAGGTTAGATGGTCTCTTCCCATTGGTTGTTCATCCCTTCTTCCCATTGGTTGTTTATCCCTCTGCTCTTGGTTCCTCTATTGGGACATGTTCGGGGTATGTGCATACTTGTCTGGGCTTGTCTGTAGCCAGACCTCCTGGATTAGGGAGCCCAGATTAGGGCCTTACCTGAGTGGATAGTGCCATAGAGACTAATCATTGTTGCCAAATAATTGACAGACAACTCAGAGCAATTGCTTTAATTTGCTAATTTGTGTAAATGTATGAGGAATGTGAATTAAACTGAAATAGAATTGAAAGTTCTATCTATACTAATAATAACACTTTATTTCTCTCCTAAAACATATTTATCTTGTGCAAAACTGTCCCCTCCATTAGGTTTCTTTTGAATAGTATGTATTGTTTTAGATAATTTCATCATTTTGTGTCACTAGAATTCATGTCATATGCCTATGTTACATGCTTTAAAGTTTACACAGTGTGATGGATATGCAGTAAACTAGAAGTAGTAAAAAACCCATAAATAGAAAGAATTATGTTTAAGCTCTCTGTAGAGAAAGTAAATCAAGCTCTATTGAGACAGAGTACTTATATAATGTTTTAAGTTCTCTCACTTCTCATAGGTATTTTACCATAAAAAGAAAATTGCTGTGATATTTCCTTATATGCATAACTTCTTTACCATCAAAAATAGCTATGTATTTAAATATGAGGTAACTGTAGTGTGATTGCAGTCCAAACATACTTGAGAAGTTCACGTTTTATAAAGTTAATCACAATAAAGTAATTCAAGTAACTCATTTGTCCATTTACCATTCCACTGCTCATATCTGCATAATTCAACAGGTCTTAGCATGTCTGACAGTTCAAGAAAGCATTCAAATATTGAGTATGACATTAGAGATGAGCTATTGGATCAAAACCCAGTCTCCCTTCCTTCAGTTCATCATCATCATGTATTTAAAGTAACATTTCACATACTTAAAAAACAATTCCAACTTTTTAAAAAATTTTTTTATTATTTTCGCTCATACAAACTTAATAGGTACACCGGGTCCCCTCCCCTCCAAAACAATTCCAACTTAAAAACATTTTTCTTCAGCTTTTTCTGCCATTTATAATCCAAATTGCCTATACAGATTTCAGACCTGCAAGTCATTAATTATTGAAAAAGCTCTAATCCTCAGTTTATGGAAAATGACTTGCATTTCCTCTCCTAGTTGTTACTGACCACAGTCCCCTTGATACTGCCCACCACGATGGCTTCACCATGACAACTTGAACTATTTCCTTGCCTTAGTTTATATAAAAATAATTTTTCTGGGCTTGTTTCCAAGTAAATCAAGTGATGTGAAATTTAAAGAAAAAAAATTTGTGCCAAGACATCACAATAATTTTAATATTTTTCTTTGTGTATGTGTGTGCCCATGTGTGTGCAGGTGTTTTTACAAGAGTGCACATGATTGTATGTCTGTGGAGACCAAGTGACATCAGGAATCATCCTGCATTGCTTTTCCACCTTATTGCTTTGCATTGGAATTACCCAGGCTCCATCTAACAACACTAGAAATGCAGGCTGCTGCCATATCTGCCATTTTTATGTGGGATCTATGGATCTGAAGTCAGGTCCTTTTGCTTGTGAGGCAAAGGCTTTAATCGCTGAACCACTTCTCCAGCACAATTTTAATGTTTTTTTTTCTGTCCAAATACTTTCTCCACTTTACACATTTTGCTATATGTACTTTTTTAATATTTTAATTGACAAGCAGAACTAATACATAGTCATGAGGCAGCACAGGTTTCAATTAAATATACTTTTCTATAGACTTTTCATGTCTGGAATGCTATACATTCTCAAGGGTTATTAATTTTAATTTACCTAATTATTATTTATTTATTTATTTGAGATAGAGAAAGGGAGAGAGAGAGAGGAGAGGGAGAGAGACAGACAGACAGACAGACAGAGAGAGTGAGAGTGAGAGGACAACTTTTAGAAGTTAGTTCTTTCCTTCCACTGGGGATTAAATTCACATCATCAGGTTTGCAAGCAGAAGCCTTACCTGCTGCATTATCTCATCCTTCCATGGAATTTAAAAAAATATTGCCAAGCAAGCTTCCTTCAATAACTTACACTGGACACTCTACCATTTCACCAGTGATTACTGTTGCCATTGCAGTAGTACATCAAGTTAGCAGTCAGTTTATTTTCTGATTCTGCTATATTGTGCAAGCCCAGCTATCACTTGATACATGACAACACAAGATCACTGCATTTTTGCTCTTCTTTGTTGAAATGATATTATTTCATTCATATTATTTTCAAGAAAATTTTACAAAGTTCTTAAAAAGGTTTTTCTGCAAGTTGGACTTACACATTAAATGTACAAATAAAATTTAGGAAAGCAATTATCTTTAAAGTATGAAATTATCTCATACATTACCATAGTTTATCTCTTATTTTATTTAGATGCCTTTGATGTCTTATAAAAGATTTTTTAAAATTTGCTCTCTCTGTATATCTTCCAAGTTTGTAATTGATTTTTAGAAAGTTACCAATTTTGTTGTTATTATAAAATCTGTATCAGCAGGCTGCATTCTTCATTCCTGAGTATATATCACCAGATATATTCCAAGTTTGACAATCCCATGTCAGAAAGCTCTCCTTGTTTAAAACATTTTGTGGAACCAACGGAATGTTTAATCTCCACCCATAGACAGAAATTTCTTCATCTTAATAAACTTGTCCACTTTAATAGAACATGCCACTTTCAGATTCTTTCTATTATCTAATCATATGTCTGCAACTGATCTCCTGCAAACAACATTCTCCTTCTCACAATCCTATTCAACCCATCATTAAGTTATATTTTAATGTCAAAATTATTTATAAAGGCAGATACCTGTTCAAATTAATTTGTAAACACCGATTGAATAAAGAACAAAATTACTAGCAATAACTTTCTTCCTTAAGCATAAAATAAAATAATGCTGTAGTCCTAAGTAAAATTGCTTGTATAATAAGTTTAATTTAAAAAATTATTTGGTATTAATAGAACAGTCTAAAATGCACTGTAGTAAAAATTAGTCTTGAAATTGAAGGCTTATTTAAGGTAAACTGAAGTTCTGGGTAACTGTTCTCCACTTAGCTTTGTAATAAAGTAGGAGAACATGGTCTTCACTGTCCACAGAATCTGGAATTCACAATCTTGTAGTAGACACTAAAGGAGAAAAGAAAGCCATATGACCTTCCATTAGCTGTAAGAACCATCTACCTGAAGTGCTATATTTCATTTCCTCTTGTAGACCATTGCCAAGAAGGAAAAAAAGTTTCACTTAACAACAAAAAAGGAAGGTACATATATTACTCTCACCATGAGAACAGGAATGTTAGTGACTACTGCCAGTCTCTATGCTGCAACGTGTGTGACCAAACAAGGCACAGCAAGTCTCACCAACAGTCTGTGCATTGCATGTCTCTTTTTAGCACTAACACACTGTAATGAAGATAATTCATTCTCTTTAAGCTATGGATTTCAAATTTTCCTGAGATAACTTTGTCTGAAAATCACAGTGATTCTATTAATCAGGTTTTTGTTTCAGAATTACATTGGGGAAAAAAAACTATTCATCTGCTGATATATAGATGCATGTGTAGATGTGTTTGTGAAGTGTAACTATTTATATAAGACCTCATTTCTCATGGTCTGAGAATGAAGCATGGACTCACTGGACTAAACATGTCAGCCTATTCAAAGTTGATTCTATGAAAATTGGGAGAAGGCATCATGTGTTTCAGAATCTGCAGAAGATCATTTGATTCAGCCATTGATTTGGGGCTCTTGATAGCTCTCCTGTGTATCCAGTATTTCATTGCAAGGTACTAGCACATAACACTTGCTCGGTGTTTGACATGGTCCAGCAAGGTGTCAATGCTAAATGATTCTGAGATTTAAAAATATTTGACTTTGGCATGTTTTAAGCATGTAATTTTAGTTTGGCACCAAGCAAAATGGACATCAAAAGGTTAAAAGGTACTTTTTTGAAGTACAGTGAAAATGTTTCTAAGAACCATGGATTTTCAAAGATAAAATAATAAGCAAAAAACTTTGCAATGACTTGTCCGTGAATTCGAAATGTTCATAAGTATTCTCAGCTGTTCTCAGACAACACAAGGAAGCAAATCTTTCAGTGACCTGGATTCCAGTGCAGTTTTCTCTTAACTTGCAACAGGATTTTCTAATGGAATTAATGCCTGAGCCCTTCTGCTAGGAAGCGATTTATATATACATAAAGTCATTGTAGTACAAAGTAAAGTACAATGACTTTAAGAGGTAGTCTTATAAATCACTTCCTGGCAAAGTATATATATATTGTTGTTACTATTCCAAAACTGTATGTTTATTTTACATTAAATGCATTTCAAATCATATGCTAAATTTCTATCATTGATACATTAATAGAATATTGTTCACATATAAAATTATACTTAAAAATGTAAAGACTCAACCCCCACACACTTCTCTATGCATGCTCAAAATTCTACAAACCCTGAAATAATTAATGTCCTTATGTGCAAATTTAAATTAAATAAAATTAAAATTTTGGTTTCTTGGACAATTAGCCACATTTGAAATACAAGTATGCTTGTGGCCTGCAGCCACCATCCTGAACAACTGAGCAGTTTTATAAATGACAGGTAAATAATAAGGAAATGCAGACTTGAGAGGTAAGGAAAATATAAATAAATTTCAGCAATAAGACAAGAGCCAAGAAGCTCACTTTTAAATATCTTTAAATGTCAGGATTGGGCTATAATTCACAAAAAATAAATTGGCTTTTCATTTGAATAGCAATCATATGTGACAGAAGTGTCAGAGAAGTCTTTCTCTTTCTCAGGCACCAGTGAACAGACTTTGATGTCAAGGAAAAAGATTGTTCAGTGGCAAGAAAAATTTCATTCTGATCAAACTAGGAAGCCTCAAGAGCTCTCAAAATTAGTACAGATGTGCCTCTGTCTGGAAGATTTATTGGCAGCCCTTCTTGGAGGATGATGGAGTGCCTCTCAAGGTCTCTTCCCACTCTGAGTCTGGGATTCTAGGATCACTGGTGGATAGAGAGGTCACATTGCCAGCTGTTTTTAAGTGTAAGAACAATTGATCTTTGTGACTACATGACCATTAATGTAGAGTTTTTAAACTTGGTTCTTGCATGGGAATGAATTGTTAATGAGGTAGTGTATAGCTATGAACTCTGGGAAGCTAGAAAACTGGAGTGATGGAAAAATACTTTCCATGACCTTGAGTATGATCAATGAACAGTAAATCTCATAAGGGCTCAGAAAGGCCCACACCCCACTCATTTAAAAGGCGTTCAAAAGACCAGGCATATCAGGTCCAGGTATATCCATGTTGAGCTAAATTCAGAGGGTAGGCCCATGAACGTTATTTATAAATAAGCATGGTGTGCGTTGATCGTTGGCAGTGCCCCTAGAACCTGGAACAAAAAGGCATCTGAGATCTGGGCCTAGATTGTAGCATCTGGTTCTTCCCAAGATGATGCCCAATTTATCTCAGTAGGTTCACTAACAAAAAGTTCTTTGTGGCTGTCAATCAAGAAAATAATGATTCTAGAAATGAGAAACCATATCTTGTGACTTTGAATATTTTTCTACAAGATTTTGGTAAGGTTTTGGCTACATTGTTTTACTTCTTAGTACTGAAAAGTCTGCATTCTTAAATGGTACAATTGCTTTTGGAACATTAGGGAGCATCAGAAGCTCTTGATACACTATTTGAGATTAAGTATGGGTTGTCTGGACTAAACATGATGGTGATAACTCCCATTTATTGTAGTCTGCTGTGGAGGATGAAGGTGAACAAGAAGCAAAGAACCTAATAAAGCAGTGGCATAAAGTGTTTTTCATCATGCAGGAAATGTTTATTCATTTAAATTATGTGTTTGGTGAGACAGGACTCGTGAGCATTTGTCCCTGGGCCATTATGACATAATAATCCATTTCCCAATACAGATGGTATTTCTCAGAATTCTGTACTGACTTGCCTTACTTTAATTACCTTACAAAACACTAACATAGTTCAGTCAGAGGGAAATACTGGCCAACCTTATATGAGAGTAATAAATTAGCCTGCTATATTCTAGCACTACAGTCTAGAAATCAACATATTAGGACTCAGTCATTTATGTTGATGTAGAAAAATGGAATGGAAAATGTATGCTAAAAGGTGCATACTCTGGGATATTGTAAGATGTCTGCCATACCATAATGGGAACCTGAGGGGTTTTTGAATGATGGTAAAGAAGAAGGGAGCATAATACTAATCACAAGTTCTTGCTTCTGTGAATAAGCATTCGTCTTCACTCGAGAGAGGGCAGTGGTGCAAGGAGGAAGCAATGGACTATGCCTGTGATGGCAGTATCATGGTCCCAAAGCCAGGTCACTTTAAGTGTCATTGATACGATGATGAAATTTCCTTCTAGCTGACTTGTCTATGCTTATGATTTTACTTTCCATTACTTGATCAAGGTTTAGCATAGTCATGAGAAATTCTTACTTTGTGGCTTTGGTCCTCCAGGGTGATGGTCTCATCTTCATCTATAAGATTCCTCATAGTGTAGAGAAGGAGGCAAGAATGAATGTCAATGACATTGATAAATCCACTACTCTAGAAAATAGGTTATGTATATGTATGGAAAGCATGGAAAGATGAATCATATCTCAGCCAGAAAGATTTTAACCAAGTCAAGAGTCAGTTGGTTTTATGAATAACAAACAGGCCATATCTCTGATTTGTCTGAAGACTCACATTGTCATCTCCAAAGTTCTCAACTGTGGAGATTTATGCTGTCATTGGATCTAATTATGAATTAGTGATTGATTCATTTAGGGAATAATTCAACCGAATGACAATGAGTTGAAAAATGAGCAGACCCTGAAAGGACACAGTGGCCGTGATAACTAATTCTGCCTGCTGATGGGAATCAGGGTAGGTCACTGAGAAAAGATCCCTGGACACAGCCAATTATTCACCTTCCATCCACAGTGAGTGCTTTCCTTGGCCTTGCTCTGCTGACATCAATTAACCCTCATGACATTCTTCAATTATTTGAAATCTCCAAGCACACCCCATCCTTCTAGTACAACTATATAGAACATTTTAGGCTTGTTTTGCTTGCCTGGTAAGCTTTTAAAGTAGGCAGCTGTGATATTTCTACGCTTTATTCTTGAGAGCACTTTGTCCATCTAGGTGAATTGTTTGCTTACTTTACTGAGTACATCTTGACATTTTATAAATGACTGCAGGTCTCCAGCGAATTCTTGAGGTACTCTCCTGTAATAGCTACACTAGTTTGGTGTTGTATATAGTCATATTAAAGATGTATTAATTGCACATCAGGATTGATTTTGCCAAAGGTATCTATCTCAAGAGTCTATACAGAATCATCCATTTCTCTGTCAACTCAATCTCTGTAGCAGCAATGGTTGGTGTGGGGAGACCACCAAGGGATAAGTGATTACATATAAATTATTTTCAATCAGCAACAACTTTATAATTCCTCATGTGGGCCAGCAACTACACTCAGATAAAGTATAATGGGAGGAGCCTGTGCACAGGGAGTCCTGACACCGAAACCCAAAACCCATAATAAGAACTGATTCCTTTTTTTTTTCCCAAATGCATACACAAGGGTTCATACTTTGGAGTGAATTGTAATCTTTTCAAAATTGATTTTTCAATAGGAACAAATACTGAACAAATACTGAAGAGGAGGAGAAGGGGGTGATGGTAGAATAGGCAATATTTCATAACCAAAGGACCCTTTTTTTTTCCTCCACCATGAGTTGGCACAGCACAGGGTCTTTCCTATGCTCTGGGCACATGCTTGTACATTGATTTTGAAGCTTTCTGCTTCCAGAATAGGAAATAACCTTATTTCCCTTATAACTTAAGACAACCTCACAATTATTTCTCAGCCAGGAGTCTCATCATTGAGTCAGACACAAGTGGGTATGTAGTACAGTCTGGCTTTGAACTCACATCCTCCTGCCTTCACCTCCCACGGCCTGGGATTGCAGGTTAGCTACGCCTTTCTTGGCCTCACAATTTTTTTAAACTTTTAAACAATATTTATTTATTTATTTATATTTATTTACTTATTTAGTGTGTGTATGTGTGTGTGTGTGTGTGAGACAGACAGAAAGAGAGAGAGAGAGAGAAAGAGAGAGAGAGAGAGAGAGAGAGAGAGAGCACTGTATATCCCTGTGGAAAGCCAAGGGTGATTTTGGTAATCATATTGTATTGCTTCTACTTCTTTCTTCGCTCTGGGATTTTCCAGGCTCTTCCCACCAGGGCCTGGAGAGCAGACCACTACTGTTTCCACCTAGCAGTTTTTAACGTGGGATCTGGGAATCTGAACTCAAGACCTACTGCCTGTGAGACAGAGTCTTAACCCCTGAGCCTCTCCAGCCCTAGCCTCACAATTTTTAAATAGCAGCATGAAACGTGCCAAGTGCTTTTGTATCACTACCAATGAGCAGAGAGAGAAAAAGAGAGAGAGAGAGAGAGAGGAGGATCCAGATATTAAAAATTCATAGTAGTCTGTTACATTTGCAAAGAAAGAAAGATAAACCTCAAATTGTTACACAATTATAATGTTTCATAAATAAGGTTATGAGGATATTCATGAAGGATCTCTCTCTCTCTATATATATATATATGTATATATATACATGTATATAATTCCTCTTTCTTCACAACCCTACCTACATAAAAGTAATAGGCACAATTGTTTTTAATCATTAAAAATAGCCAGTCAAGATGAAACACAGTGGGCCACACAAGTGAAAAAATTTGAAAACAGGAAGGAATCAAGCATGTGAGATGAAGGATTATAAAGGAAAAAGGAGGGGATATGGGATTTTGGACTAAGGGTTGAAAATATTATAAAGTCACTTTATTCATATATACAACACTTTGTGGAAACCTGGCAACCTGAGTTCAATACCCGGAGCTCACATATTGCTGAATAGAAAACTGACTTCCAATAGTTATCATCCAACTGTCATATGTGTACCATGTCTCCTCTCTCTTCTCTCTCTCTTCTCTCTCTCTCTCTCTCGCTCGCTCTCCTCTCTTCTTTCTCTTCTCTCTCATACACACATAATAAATGAAAAAAAGTTTTTAAATAGTCAATCAGATATTCTGATAATATCTAAGTAGAAAGTAGAAGTTACTCTGTGAGAAAGAATATTTGCTTCACATTTAGACTTTGAGGCAGATGTAGATCATCCACTGAAAAGGTTCAGTCAAAAATGCAAGACCAGCACTGCAGGATATATTCAAAGCTAATGATGGATTTACTTACTTCTTTGTTTGCTTGTTTCATTGATTTACTTATTATGACATTCCTCATTTCATTCCAAAAGGGATTTGGGAGAGTTCATGAAAATTCAATAATGGAAGAATGTGATTGGCAAGAGAATATGGGAGGGAAGGAAAACAGTCAGAAGTATTGTTCTACTCTGACCTTTGGTTTTGTGTTCTTAGTAAAGGTGGGTCACACATGGTCAAAACAGAGAGAGAAGCATGCCAGAATTAGGAAATGTAAATAGCATATAAAATAAAATGCAATCAATGTCAAGAAATAAACTGTTCCTTCTACAATGGAAGGTTTCCCATAGGGTCTGAAAGACCTTTACACAATGCAGTGAACACAATTACATCATCATTTTTCTTTACACTTGGTAGTAGAACAGATCACTTCAAAAACCTCTTTCTTACAGTGTCCCTCAGTCAGTACATTTGACCAGTAGTGACTTACAGTTTGAACTTACCTTTTGAAATGTTATCTATTGATATCTTACCTTTTCATTGAGGTTTACTGAGAGTTCTAGGCATTTTATTTGCTGCTCAACAAAAAAGCAATTTCATGCCTATTCTTTATATCAAATGCTCTTTTTGAACATAAATAGAGCTACTTGCAGAGCAATTTGGAAAAATCTAGTGGAACCCAGTATACACATCTGCTCTAACCTAGCTGCTCCACTTCAAAGGATAGACTTTCTGAAAACTCTCGCACAAGTCCTAAAAGGTGAGCACACAGTTATTAATTAGAGTGCTGACTGCAATCTGAAAAAGCACACACGATAAGCTGACCATTGTAAAAGAAGAATTTGTAGTACTTTTCTAAAAATTTGTAATTGCTCTGTTTCAGTGGGTGAGCAACATCTCCACACACACACACACACACACACACGCATGTATTTACACAGATATATATGAATAAAATTAGGAACTCAATTCCAAAGTAGGAAATTTAACAAAATATATGCAGCACAGTGCCATTTATGTAAATGTTTAAAAGAAAACAGCATGATATAGTGCTTCTGTGTGTTTGTAAGTAGTGAGAGAACAAAAATACACATGAGAATGGTGTCAGTCAGCTTCACGTCATGTCTGCTCCTAGACAGGACAAGCAAGCAAAATTGTGAATAAGATGCTACTTGCATCCACAATGCTTTGTGCTTCTACAATAAATAGGAAAGGAATTTGGGGGTCAAAAAGATGAATCCATGAGTAAAAACACTAGTCAAACCTAGTGATCTCAATTTGATCTCCCAAATCACATGGTAGAAGCAGAGACTCTATTCCCATAAATCATCTTCAGACCTCCATATGCACATTGTGGCATGTGTGCACGCATGCACATATGCATGTGCGCGCACACACACACACACACACACACACATACACACACACACGCTGGTTAATAAGTCATGGATTCTACAACCTGACACCTCTTCCAAAACAAACTAGGAAACAATAATTTGTAGAGGTGAAAGTTTCATTAAAGTCATGCTTCAGACAATAGAGCAGATGGAAAAGCAGTCCCCTGTTTGGAAAGGGAAAGTGGTTTCAGGGATTTTGTAGGACAATGGGTGGAAGATACCCAAGCTGGTAGAAGGCCTCTGCTCTCCCGTGACATTGATGGAGCTTCTAGAAGGCAGAGATACCTGCTACAGGCTCTGGTAATTTTTATTCTCCTTTTTCTTACCAGTAGATATAATAGGTAAAGGTAATGTCTCCTTAGAAAATCGAGAGACAATTTGTTTTGTAAGTTGTAATCTGAAGTACCTTTGATGTTTTGCAGGAAAAAGAGAGGGAGTTAGAAATACCATGTATGTATGTGTTTGTGCTTGTTTGCATGTGTGTTAAAGATTGTTCTAGTATTTTCAACTCTCTCTCTCTCTCTCTCTTTCTCTCTCTCTCTCTCTCTCTCTCTCTCTCTCTCCCCTCTCTCTCCCATATTTGGTTCTCTTTATTCATATATTTCTATGTAGTATCTTATACTATACATTGTCAGGTTATTCATGATTCCCTCTTCCTCTTTGATCTAATATATCTAAGATCGTTAAGCAAACTTATGTAGACTCATGAGAAATCTTAAAACCTTACTAAATAAACAAAACAAATGTGCCTTCGGTTGATATAAATTTAAAGTTATGGAATAGTAGCTCTATTAAGGATTGAAGGCCAGTGATAGCACATTGTAACTGAGAGATGGATTACTGGAGATTAAGAGTTAAAATTATCTTGAGCCATCTTTCATTCCCTAAAAGCCATTATTGCTAACCTTTATTATTTGACACCTTTGCGACTATTAGATACAAACTTTGGAATGTTATTACTTAGCTTCCAGCAACCCGAAAGATAAGAATTTCATCAGATGGCATCTCAGATCTATAGCAGATATTCCTGCTTGTCTGAAACCACTGATGGTCCAGCTGAAACTTGACCCTTTTATCCTGTCACTGTAAAATGTCATAAGAGCTCTTCCATAGTGGAGCATGACATTCAGAACAGACTCTGGGTTCTCAGACCATAGTCCCTTGTATTTTGCTCAGAATGAACAATGTAATATTTTCTATGGAGGAAGAACTGTGTCTTCTGTTGATGAGTTCATGGCTTATAATAGCGGAGCACTGTTCCCTGATACAGTCTCTGTTCTTCCTGCCCGCTTGCTTGAGGTTCAGAAGTCTGTCATTCAGCAGCAGAGCACAACGATGGCAGCCTCAGGGTCATGCTCCTGCATCCATCGCCTCAGCTCTGACTTTCACATCCTGAAATGAAACCACATCTGCAAATCCAGCCTCTGCACTAAGCATTAATCCTCATGTTCCCCACCACCT